>CM059267.1:31036665-31724165 GCA_030347295.1 Setipinna tenuifilis | reverse complement strand
CAGTCCCAGAACTCAACCAGACACTATGGTGTTGTTGAACAGACTCACACACAGACACATTTGTCAGAGCATAAACATTTGTCACACTCAGACAATATAAAGCCCATCGCACAACAACAGCAGCATGAAGGAACGGCTCCCACCATCTGCTCTGCAGGAGCTGCATGGGTGTATGGGGGGGCAGATGATGCTATCTGCTGGCAAACAAGCCCAGCGGAGTGAAACTATAGCATTTTGGTTGTGTGGGGCCGGCGGACAGGAAGGAGGTGTCTGTGTGGCTCCGGTTTGATGTGGTTAAAACGATTAATCACAGAGTTCATTTAATTACCACTCGCCCCACAGCTCATAAGACAGGGAGCAGGATAAGATTCCTGTGTGTGTGTGTGTGTGTGTGTCAGTGGCTTCTAAGCTGTGGCTGTAAGCAGTGGAGTCTTCATCGTCAGCTCAGGCTGTTAGAGACGCAGGACTGATGTACAGGAGCGTCTTGGTGTGCATGGGGAAACATATACACCACAAATACAGACCTACACTGGTTGTTTCTGTCAGTAGGTGACATCAATCATGCAGGAAGATGGCGAGTTTTTTAAAGTTATTTTTAGAGCTTTTTTATCAGAGCTAGAGAGTGACAGGAAATAAGTGGGAGAGAGAAAAAAGACAACCAGTCAGACTGACCCAGATTCATTTGATTGATAAAGTCAAAAGGCGATAACTACACATTTTGTCAAAACTGACTTTAGACTGGAAATTGACTATAAAACACTTCCTTTGTCTTGTGGCTAAATATCTTGCGTCTTTCTAATAAGAAAATACATAAAAGCATAATACCTACAATGTGCTTGATTAGGCAGTATGACAACTTTGAAGGCATTTTTCTCAATTTCAGTGTTCGCACAATTACTGCGCTTTGCCTTTGTAGGGCAGAAATTGACTTTTTAGCCAGCTGCACCACTGCACCCCTCTGAAAATGGCAGGCTTGATGATTCATTTTAGTTTTGTTTTGTTTTTTAAACAAAACAAAACATTTTTTCTAAAAAGCTCGAAATTCTGTCCCAACTGAAGAAATGATCCATATCTGAACATCAAAACATGTCCAGGTCATCAGCCACTGATAGTCAATAGTAAAATGGAGTTCACGCACCCTGGAAGCTATCCCAGCAACATGCCACACATTTAATCACCAAAGACAGCGACTCTGATGCATGACTCTATTTGTAGTTGGAACCTGTGTAACGTTCAAGGAGACTCCGACAGTCAGCTGAGTGTCCCATTTGTCTTCACTATCTTCTTGGCCAGTGCTGGACACATGGGGAGCTTTCATTATTCACCCCACATGTGGCCAGAGATGTGACCTGTGGCTTCTCAAGTTTAGTTGGCCACGGTTATGGCTAAACAGCTGGGGAGTTTTAATCAACACCCGCCACTGCTGCCCACAAATGCAGACAGACACCCAGATACTGAGCGCTTTAGATAGCTCCAAGGTGAGTTCACTACACTAAAAAAATACTGGGTTGGCACTACAAAGTCGTTAGTTGGGTGATTAGAACCAGAGTCATTGCATAATTTATCACCTACAGGCATGCAAGGAAACACTTTGTAATGCCAAGATGATGGCTGTCTGCACACACGTCATTTTTATTCACCTATGGGGGTGGAAAACATAACTGTTACATGTTAGGGTCACAATTGTAACCTAGCTCGGATTGTCACGAGTGTTGGGTCTGTCAAGATATGATCTAGCACCTTAGTTAATTTCGGGTCGTTTTCAAACCAGCCGTTGTTAGAATGTATGCTCTCACATGGCACACAGTCACAGATGCTACAGTAAGTGTGTGGTATATGGTGTCTCTAATGACAACAGTGTGCCATTCAACCAAATGTGTCAGCCTTGCTGTGCTCCTGTGAGCCCACTTAATGAACTGGACAAGCTGAATTTCTTCAGACCTGACTGTGTGGGGGTGGTGGTGGGAGCTTAACACCACAATCCCAACCCCCTCCCCACTCCTCATGCCCCCTCTTCAGCCTATAAATGAGTAGAGGGCCGCTGTGACACATCTGGCTATATTGCGCACATCATAAACGGCCAAGTACCCGTGTGGACCCAGGTTTGAGTACGACCTGTGGTCATTTCCCAATCCCACCACATCTTTCTCTCTCTCTTACCAAGTCAAAAAGTAAAAAAATAATATGTATATAACACATAGGAATAAGCTTTCCTGAGAATCAAGGAGGGGCTGAGGCTATGCCACTGTGGCGTACCGAGACAGGTGAAGTGAATTCCATTAGATGTGATAGCATGTCATACACAGGGGCTGCAGCTTGCCACAGTCTTGGGGCTTCTAAAGGGAAAGGATAAGAGCATACGCTACTCCCCGGCATAAGATGTGAATTATTTAAAGCCTAATCAACAATCTTGGCTGTCTGGAACCAGATGTTCTGCTTTGGTTCCAAATCACACAGCCTTTTCTATTTTCCTGAAAGGGTGAAAACTATATTACAAGACAAACAGGTTTTTAAATGATTTCAACCTAAATTAATTTGCCAAAGATCATACATCACAGACATGCTGTTGTTGCTGTTGGCAAAACCAACTGCTAAATCCAACAGCATTTGCAGTATAGCATATGACTATAATGTAAGAATAATGCTTTGCAGGTAATGTGCACTGACAACCTTGTTATTACAAAATCATATGGTTGTTCAGTCAATAAATCCTCCAATTACTAAAGCCTTAGATTGAGGCTGCTTTATGTATTGATGAAAAATAAAAAGCAAGGTGGCATTTTGTTCCTGAGAAATATGGGATTAGAAACACACACAAAAGAACAAAAGAAAACACTGACACACAACTCTCCCAGTCAATCTGATATTGCTTTCTCTCTATCATAGAGGCACTATGAAGCACTTTCACAACAATTCGTCCATCCATAGAGTCAATAAGGGAGCTCCCTTGTAATGTATATGGTAAGGACCTTTCAATTTAGACCCATTAGCTGTTATTTGATTACATGTTGGATAAATATGATGCAGTAAATTGATAACTAATGGAATGTGATTGATTTGCGTACAACTCTCTGGAGATGCTGATTGTCATTCGTTGTGTACCAGGGGCACTTCTACATGTCGGTCGGGATGTTGCATAATAAACAGGTATTATGGGCTAGGCTTAGATATCGTGTAGGTGTTCCTTTGAGTAATCTGAGACGGTGCCATAATCTACAATCTTAGTCGACCCCACGTTTCAACTGCAAGGTGGGAAGCAGTATGCTGGCGGGGCGCAAATCAGAGGTAAACTATTGTACAGATTTGCTACACCTTTGTATAAAACATGGCACCACCAACACAAACTTCCCTTGCAGTGCAGGGTGCTTAGGAAAGGGAGCAGCTGATTGCCGTCTGCTTGCGCGCCCATCGAAAGCAGCATCAAAGTGTGAAAAGGAAATCGACAAAACATTCCTGTGTTATCGCAATAAAAACATGCTGCTTATCGATTTAAGTCAGGTATACAAAGCACTTCTGGATGTAAGCAATTGAAACTTTGAGATTTAGCGTAAATTACTTTAGTTTTGTCAAGTGTATGTAAATATTAGACAGACACACCCTTACCACTTTATTTTCATGCAAACCCAATGAAGGCTATTTCTTAGACATTTCCTCATAAATACCTGTCAATGTGGCCACACTCTAGTTTTCATCGACACATTCATCTTTCGCTTGCATCAATCTGAAATATCGTCCAAATCTGAACACAATGGTATGCAGTAGAACTAGGTATTGCCGAACACAAATGCAACAAAATATGTACGTTTGATGTGTGCAGCGCATAGATGTTTTTGTTTTGTTTCCGTTGATAATACCTTGCAACGTAAGGTTTTGTTAACATAGGAGTCCATAAAATAAACAAGTGAAGCATCTCGACAAAAAAAAAAGTACGATGTTTAATCTTACCTGTTAGGTCTGGTATCTCACTTCCAAAATCAGTCAAAGTTGTCAGATGTAGAGGATGATGGTCCAGGTAATCTCTGTGGGTATATAGCGGATTAGTCTGCTGTACCACCGCTAGTATGTCGCGACATGTTGGTAGCAGCTGTGCGTTTCTTCAACTGCTGAAGTTTTGCGCCTCACAGAGATTCTGCACGCGCGTAGAGAGCTGTCTGTGGTGCTGAAAGTGAATGGCGGGCAGTGAAAGATTCCTTGAGACTATAAAAGTGCAAAAACTATTAATAGGCACCGGTTTCACTAAAGAAAAAACATTTTACATATTGTAAAAGAGGCAAAGTTTTGTTAAAACTGACCATGCTAAGGTGTTTGCGTCTACAGGCGCAAAAGATTTAACAGAGGACGGAAAAATAGGATGGTGAGTCTTTGTGGTAGAGGGGCAAGAGAAAGCGTTTTCCGCACATACTGATAACAGTGCTGTAGATCTTGGCTGTTTACTGTTGTTACAAGGCTCTCTTGCACTAAGAGAACATAATCTTCTGTTAAATTGACCGGTAAGACCACAACCCGGTATGTCAGATTAGATGTTTAAACATATTTCCCGAATGAGTTCTTAGGTTTGACTCCACTGGAAAAAACACATTAAAATACTAGGCTATGTCCTGTCAGCATTTGCACTATATCAACAACTGTGCAAACCCAGTTTATGGGCTATTTAAAATAGCTAAATGCTGATAATAACTATAATAACAATAACTATAATAATGATAATAATAATAATAATAATAATAATAATAATAATAATAATAATCTTTACTATTCCTCTTCAAAACCCTAAGTGTTTATGATCCCCGTCCTTCTGTCGTTATAAAATGCGTTATGAATGAAGTGCAAGGAGAACTCCTTCCATATGTAACCGGAATGACAGATGTCCAAGGTAATGACTCGTTTGCGCGCTCTTCCCGCCAGTATTTCAGGAACATAAATCATGTTCTATTTCAGGTTCAGATACAAGTTCTAACATGACAAGCCTTGCTGGAAGATTGAGTATGCCCCCCCCCCCCCCCCCCTAGAGGCTAACCACAGGCCTCCAAATGAACAGAATATGTGTTATGACCTCTCCCCTTTCTCCCAATTCACATTCCAGTCAAAAAAAAGCGGTGATAGCATCAAGCAGACTATGGGGAAATCATCAAACTCCTTAAAATACATCATTAATGGTTATATATATTCCTCAATCTGTAGCTCAAGGATGCATGTTCTAACCTGTGCAAGAGCATCTTGTGGGTTTTAATTGTAGGCTGCAGGACTAATTAAAACGTGTTTCTCTACGATCAGTGCCTATCAATAAGCTTGGCTATTTTTGTAAGGTCATGTGTCGATGATTTGAACATGTCGGTATTTTTAAATGGTGGTATACTTGCTAGCAGTATGGCACTTCATGTCATAATATATAGATAAAAATGCAGTTTTAATCTTAGATATGCCAACTATATCTACATGTTGCACTATATGCTACAGAGATTGCCTTACTAACCATATCATACCATTCATAGGCATTTATGGATGAAGTAGGCCTACTCTTGTGTGAACCTGTAACGCATGCTGGAAGATATATGATGTAGCTCAGCAAAATTGAAGTCATTCTGACTATTTGTTTAATTCTAAATTCTATACCTCTGGATTTATAAAGCTGGACTACTGCTGAAAATGAACATTGTCACATACTAGATCCTGCCAATGTTGTCCAACACCCACCCTTTTGCTTGTTGGGGATGTAGCCCCTTCCAGATGATACGGAATTAGGTGTGTACCCAGGGGCCACCCCTCCTCTATGCTGTCCATCCAAAGAGGCGGGAGACAGAAATCATTTGTCACAGAATAACTTGCCACCTGTTGCAATTAAGACCAAAATATTTGTGGGCTGGAGAAGGACTATACACTCAGAGCATAAATGGTCATTTGCCATGTAGCGCCACCTAGGGAATATTGTACATTTTAAAATTTAAGGTTTTGAATTGCCAGTATCTTGGCCAGAGAAACTCATGATTACATTAAATTTGCCATGTAGGATCAGTACTTCAACCTCTTGAAGCACATTATGTG
Organism: Setipinna tenuifilis; assembly: GCA_030347295.1. Taxonomy (NCBI): domain Eukaryota; kingdom Metazoa; phylum Chordata; class Actinopteri; order Clupeiformes; family Engraulidae; genus Setipinna; species Setipinna tenuifilis. Next base: position 31,718,123 of record CM059267.1, on the reverse strand, counting down.
TCCTAACTTTTGTTCCATAGGGCGTGCTATAATTCCCAAAATGTATGCTTTGGCTAATACAGTTTTTCTGAATTGGTAAAGCACAAAAAACAATTGGCTGAACAACTTTCCCAATTGCTTAAGCTATTTCTCACAACTGCTCACTCTTTTGTAAATACCTTAAGCAATTTTACATAGTAAAACACAATTTGCAAAACTTACTGACTCCTCTTTACAAAACTCTAAACACATTTTTCATTCCTTAAACACATTTTGCATTATTTAACACATGTAATGCAAAATGGTAAATTCTTCTCCGCATTTGATCACAAATAGAGCACTAATGCCATACGTTAAGCACAACGAGTCAAAACTGAGTTTACTTCATGACCTGACACCACCAATGTAAGCCAATTGAGAGAGCCACCAGAAGGTTGCAGCTTGAAAATGGCTGCCAATCAGAGACAAGGGAGGTAGAGGAAGAGCAAGGGGAAGATTTTTTTCTACTAACCGAAATGAGAGTCACCATTATAGATCATTCTCGTCCATGGGTTAACAACGATCTACGGAATCTTTTAGAGACCATGGAATTGGCCTGTGACATAGGCCAGGAACAGTGTCAAGGATAGATATGACACGCCAGGGCATTATTTCCTTGTTACCTGGCAAGGGACATCATTGCTTGTAATGTGGATGAGGTGCTGTGGCCTGACCCAACCCAAAGGCATGATAGTAAAGCCTAGTGATCTCTTTTTGCAGCACTGTAAACAGCACTTGTAGTTTGCACTGCATTCCCAAAATGTATTTTTGTTTGAAGTATTTTAGCAAGTAATCTAATATTACCACTTAATTTTACAATACATATACATCCTGAATTGTGCTATTTTTCAGTTGAAAATGCATTTTCAGAGCTGTAGAAAACAACTTATGCTGTTATACACATCTGAACGTTGTGCTTTTTTTAGTGCAGTGTTTACTAACTGCTTCATTGTAATTTCATTTTGACAATTGTGTTTCTGTTTTGAGAGTAGAGTTTGGTTTTGAGCACACGTAAAACTGTTTTGAGGCAGTAGTGTGCTTTTGCAACAAGAGTCAGGAGTTTTGGGAAATGCATGTTAGCAATTGGAGTTTGTGTTTACAGTTTTGAGAAAATGGGGTAAGGTTTCAAAAATTGAGTTTTAGCAATTGTGAAAAACTGTAACTACAGAACGGTAAGTCATAGAAACACAATTCCTGTATTCTCACATTCCCTGAGACAACACACATCACACACATTAGGCCACGTCCCTTTTGGTTAGCCACATTTCACGCAATCTCGTAAAGAACTGAAAGCAAAGGTAAACTAAGTCCTCCAAGGGCTAAAATTAGTTTTTACGGAATAACTTGCAACTAAGGGCTCAACAAGGCATATGAACTCAGCCAATACATTTTTATTTGGCGTGTAGCACCACCTAGGGAAAATTGTACATGTAAAATTTGAGGTTGGAGAAAGTCATTATTGCATCAAATTGGCCATGTAAGATCACTACTCCAACCTCTTGAAGGACACTATGTTTTGTAAACTTTGTCCCATATGTGCATTATAGTAATTCCTAAAACATATCTTTGGGTTAATAGCTACAGAATAGACATTCATTCCATAGGGGCATTATTATTCCCTTTTGTGCTGAACTTCACAGCACACTGCGGAGGTCATATCATACAGTAGTGAAGCGCTATTTTCACTTCAAGCACCACAATAGAAGCAAAACAGCACCTTTTGCATCGTGGGAACAAAGTTTAGAAAATGTCTCTATTGGCCCTCAGGTGCCAAAGTGCAGTAACTATGCGAACATTGAAACTGAGAAAAATGACTTCAGTTGTCCTACTGCTCAATAAAAACATCTTGTAGGTATAATAGTGGTAATCCTTTTATGTACAAATCCCCTGTTCGTGCGAGGACCAACCACGAGGCCACGAGGTGTAGAAATGTCAGTCATACGTCAATGACACGCCCCTGCATGCAGCCCGGAACTGATCCCCACTTTGCTTCCATAGACATGAACTACCACAAAGTATCTTGGCATATCTACTACCTTTGCCAGTACCACATATTTCTTTCAGCCATTCACTGAATCAGCTGATTATAATTACCACAACTCTTTAGCCAAGTAGAGAAGTTTAGTAGTGAAATCACCTGTATTAAGTGCACAAGTAAAACAAGGTGATTTGGAAAATGTGGTTCGAGTTTGTAGTTTCTGAATGTATTGCCTGCTGCTATGCACTGTTAGAAAAATCTGACCGTACCTGACCCAATATGCCACTCAGCTCCTGGTACAGGCTATGGTCACCTCTCGCCTCAATAACTGCAACTCCCTCCTGGCCGGCCTACCTGCTTGTGCAATCAAACCATTGCAAATGGTCCAGAACAAAGCAGCACGGCTGGTTTTCAATCAACCTAAAAGGGCACGTCACTCCACTCTTCAGCAACCTGCATTGGCTCCCGGTGGCTCCCAGGATTCCAAAAGGCTTTTACTATAGTCTACAAAGTGACATCAGAATCCACCCCCACCTCAATGTCATACTAAAGGCTCACGTCCCATCCAGAGCGTTGCGACCCTCTAATACAAACCGTCTGGCCGTACCCTTTCCTCACACAAGGTGTGGTCACAAGAGCAGCGACATCGATCGCAACCTTTAAAAAGCTTGTAAAGACCCTTTTCTTCCGACACTGCTTCCCTTCCTAAGAAAAGTAACTACTAACCAACTCTTTTCCCTAGGTGCCTTATGCTTGTATAAGTCTGCATGTGTAGGAGGTATGTGTGTCTGTAGTGTCCCTGCTCTGGGAACTTTATTTGGACACATGATCTCCAGAGCTGTAGAGATCTGAGGGGAGTCTGCTTACTCAGTGTTCCTCTACAACTCTGCTAGCTTTGGATAAAAGTGTCTGCTAAGTGTAATGTAATGTAATGTAATATATTGTAATGTAATTGTCAGTCATCACTGATGGAATCACAAGCCTACACATCTGTGGGGCATCTGTGGCATACCGGCAAGGGAATGGCACCGGTTAAGGGTGGGCAGTTCGATCCCTGACAGGTACAAAAAATGTGGGTGGGGTGGGTACTTGTGCAGTGCTCCCCCCACAGCCACAGATGAAATGCCCCTGAGCGCTTGCTAACACCTAACCCTCCAAATGCTCCCCGGTCGCTGGATTACTGGCAGCCTTCTGCTCTGGGTATGCATGGTACAGTACACCCCAGATGGGTCAAATGCAGAAATCAAATCTCCTCCCCCAAGGATTACAAAAGAGAGGCATAACAATTTCTCATCATTACCAGCCACGATAGTTTGCCTGGTGGTTCACTTGTGGTGAATGACCAACACCTTGTTGCCGATGTTGTCATCAAATGTAATTTGTCACAGGCATAAGCCTGGCATTTGGATTTGGGATTGTGGTGAGGGTCCACTAAAAACGTTCTTTCATTTCCACTTTAGATTAGTTTATGTTGACAGTTGTGTTACACTGTCCAAAGCTATCGATCGTCTACTGCATTACTTCATAAATACCAGGGCTATCACCAGACGATTTTGCCAGGGCTTCAGCCCAAGATTGTTTGAGTCTAACCTGGGTAACCAAAATAATTGTATAGGTTGTTTAGCAGAAGTGTTAATAAAAAAAACTTACTGGCTTATCTTTGAATTCACATCTGATCTGGTTTAAGCCCAGACTAAACCCAGGGTGTCCTTATAGGCTGGAAACATTCCTGATTGATTTTATCGTCCATATACAATATTTTTTACTATTGTTATTGCTGAGTCCATGCTAGTTTAGGAGTCTGTGCTAGTTTTAGAAGTCTAAAACACTTCATCTTCAATTTGCATCATCAGACACGTTGTAAGTAAACCTTTTTGGTCTTCATAACTGCAGTTAACACTTCTCTGTGATGTCTGCCATGCAGTCACCAATACTTGACCATTGTTAACACGGTCAATAAAAAAAAAACTACTATGAGTGCCACAAAGCCAGAGCAAGCCTCATTGATTTTCAAAGCAGCACAATTGCTCATCTTTAGCAAACAGCATGTATTCATCAGAGAGACTTTTCCATTGTGAGCCCTGTATTGATCCTGGCGCACAACAGGAACATCAATCTCATCTTCAGGGAGCCCCAAACAATTGTCACTTCCAAAAAAAAAGAGGAAAGAAAAGAGAAAACACAAGGGATTTGTATTAAAAAATTTAACAGCCATTGAACATCAAGACATTGCATTGTACAGGCTCCTCTACCATGAGACTCAATGTCCTGCATGAACTGAACTGAACTTCTGAAATAAGTCTATAGTATTCATCACAGCCCAGGAAGAAATGATCCGTGCGTAACCACTGGTTTGTTGTTTTGTCCATAGATCTTCATACCTCATGCTGTGTGTACTTTCTATAGACACATTGTTTGGGGTGGGTATGGGTGGTGGAGGTTAGTGATAGCATTGTGTGTGATACCACAATGAGTAAGTGCAAAAGGAGAGCAGTTCAGCCAATTTACGCTTCACATTTTGTGCTAAATACAAAAGTTAAGAACAAGGAGTAGAAGAATGATTATACTTCATAATTTAAATATTTAGGCATTTCTCTAAGCATTAACATTCATTAGATTGACATATAATTCTAATAATTATCTTCTAGCAAGCTATTTTTCCGTTTTAACATGATCATGTTATTATACATTTAAAAGTAAGCAAGACAGAAAGTTATGAGGATAGAACTGTTTATTATAGAGAAATAGTCATTTTGTTTTATTACATTTAGGAATTTGTGTGCTGTAATCTATATACCGAAGAAACAACAACTTTATAAAATACGTCAGAAGGCATGGGGAGAGGACACAGACAAACAAGATACTTATTTACAACTGACACACTGTGACAGTTTAAATATGTCCGAAGCATTCCATAAACGCCTTACTAGGGCCAACCAAAAGGCATGCCTCCAAAACCGAAACATGAACTTTGCGCAAGTATATCCTGTGCCTGAGTAACCAGTTACTAGCATTGAAGGGAAACCAACCCATCCATCAGCTGGCAAAACAAATAGGTCTGTTGGTATCATATCTTTTGGGCTTTGGTTTCTGATTATCTCTCCTTTGTATTGTTTTTGTATTTGTTTTGGGAATGACAAAAGTCTGTACACGGCAACATTTGTAATTAATTCAAGTCTTCCAGTCAGATGAATGTGTTCAGGAATGCACAGCTTCTGGATATGCATTTGTTTAATGAATACTCAGCTAAATAGATTTTTTGTTAAAGACAATATACAACAATAAAAATAAAATTAAGAAAATACTTAAACCATTATAACAGACAATTTTTGACTGACTATACTAGATACTGTTTCATGCGAGTTCACAAAAGTGTGTTCTCTGGGATGTGGCACTACAGTCATATAAAACGTGCTAACATAATTAACATACATAAAGTCAGAGTAAAAGAAAACTAAACAATAGCCCTTAATTTTTTATATCCCTTTCGTTATTAAGAGCCTAAATAATTTGAAATATGAGCAAAGTGACCTTTTTCAAACAATTAGAAAAAGAATAATTAATAATGTTAATTTTAATCTGTTTATTTTCTGTGGATGCTGTATACAGACAGAATTATGCTTCAGGGTTGCACATCCCAAAATAAACCAATACCATAACCATTTTAAGCTAGAATTCCCTCATGTTCAATGTGTAAAACATGTAAAAAATCTTTTTTTTTTCTTCAAATTTTGATATGTTTACACTCACTATTAGATCTTGTAGGGTTATCAACTACAACTGATGCTTCTGGAGTTAATTTTCTTATCTATACACATGAGTGTTGACAAAGAAACAGTACTGCCCTGCCAAGATGAAAGCATGGCTACTGATCCTTTCCCAACCTTTCACATGGATAAAAATAAAACCAGCCCCCCCCATTCTCAATGATGTCCCACCCACACACACCAAAAGAAAAAAGAGGTAATCCCCCCTTGACATAGAGAATGATCCATCTCCACTACTGAAGTTAAGAACCCATAGGTCAGTAATGGCCAACTTGTATTCAGAAGCTACAATCAGGTACCACATATCCCAAATCAGCTGGTTCTACCTATTAATACAGGTGACTTCACTAATTACTTCCTCTACCTGATTGAACAGTTGTGCTAATTAGAATCAGCTAATTTAGAAAATGGCTTGAAACAAATATGTGGTACCGGATTGTAGCTTCTTAGGCCAGGTTGTTCATCCCTGCCGCAGGTGTATATCTCTAAGATCGCCCACCCACACAGACACTCCCATTCTACTCCTCTCCATCAGCTGTCTGCTCCCTCTGCTCAGGTGTGGCCTCCTTCTGCACATGCTCCTTCTCATCAGCCTTTGTCTCATCTCTCAGCTCTTCCCCCCTCTTTGTTTCTTCTTTCCCCTCTTCCTCTTCCTCCTCAAGACCCAGCTCCTCGAAGGACGATCCACTGCCCAGCGAGCCATTGTTGGACCCTCGCTCACTGTGCTCGGCATGGTCGCTCAGCTCCTGCTCCTGGTCCTCCTGTGGGATGGTGGAAGGGGCCAGTGAAGTCTCCCGGCTCTCGGATGGAGCACCACGGCTGGGGTAGCTGCTCTCACTGTTCGAGTCACCACCTAAAAGCACCAGAACACAAATGAGACTGAGGTGAGCCAGTGGTGTTCTTCCTGTGCAGTCCAGACCCAGTCTCAACCCTGCGACCTCACAGCAACTCTATGGTAGACAGACGTGTTACCACGTGAGCTAAACGCTGGGCTATTAGCTCAGTCAGTAGCGTATCTTTTGGAGGTGTCGGAAGGGAGGTTTGCTAATATTTTATGCCGAAATGTGGTAGATGGCATCTGGTAAATTAGCATCAGCAAAGCTCAAAGGATGCAACCCTACAAACCGGAGGTGGAGATCCAATCCAGGCTTTAGAAATTAAAAACCCTGCCATGTAATGTTTCCTGCCTGTGCACTCAACAGCCAAATAGGAAGGGAGCACCAGGGTCACTGCTGATCATCAGCTTATAGTGATAGCCATTTTTGCATACATAGTAGAGATATTACACCTGACCTAATTAATTCTGACCTTCTAAGAACTACTGAAGAAGGTATCTTGTCCATGGTATTGAGCAACAACGGTTTAGTCTATGAAAACACCAACATTATTTAACAGGCATATAAAAGATACATGAATATTTAGAACAGATTCTACTATAAGCTATTTGTTTATACGGTACTTGCAAATAGAAATGACAAAAACAATGTCATGTCATTATATTTACTTTAACCCAGGGTTTACAGACATTTAGAGAGAAGTAATCAAAACCAATTTCTCCTGTATTTATCGTGTCTTCATTCACCTCTGGCTGTGACAATTAGTAGGTGGCATAATTAGCAAACACCTAATACTCACTGCATGAATGTGAGCCGCTCAGACTTGACAAATTACCCCCCATCTGAGACTGTATAATTTAGAAAAGCTGTGCTGCTTCTTGGTACACAAGCCAGGTGAGCAGCATAATTGTCCCATAAAAAACATCCATCCATTCCAACTCCCTGGAGACTTACACAACTGTGTGCCAAATATATTCAGCACTGCAACACCACTCAGGGGACTGAAGGTGAGAGATTTCCAACCACATTATCACTGACTACTGGGTGCACATTCGGCACATGTGAACACCAAAATTAACAGTTTGAAGCATGAGGAAAAAAAATGTAGTTAAAACAACAACAAAAAAAACCCTCAATTCTCTTTGTTCTCTCTGCTTGGTCACAGAGGACCTTTGAACACCAAATCAAATGTTGTGCCTGTCCCATGACCTTCCCACAACCTTGACATTCCAAGAGGGGTGATCCGGTCATATGCCAGCTTACTTGTGGGGTGTCAGCAGGGAAGAATCCTAGCCACACAGCATGAAGTGCAATTCATTCAATGCTTAAATGATGTCAATAACATTCAATAGCGCCACAATGGAATATTCAAATAACATCTTTGGTCTTCTGTTCTGGTGGTTATGTGTGCAGAACATTTCAATGAAGAGAGGGGGTATTGAGAGGCTCTGACCCCATTAGGAGACCCAGACTCACACTGGGAGCACATTACAGAGCTCTCAAGCTCCCACAAGAGGGCTGAAACATGGCCAGCTCTCCATGTTATGTTACCCATCAATAACTGCTGCAGACATTTAGAAACAGGACCTAAGAAAAGAGCAGTGATTCAAACTAGCTTCTACTAAATCCATTAAACCTCAGAAATATCCCGTGTCAGTGTAACCTGGCAGGTTCTGAGTGTTAACTGCAAGACTGAAGAAAGTTTACAAAGTAAAAGTATGAATGGCATTTAGCGGCTAGCAAATTACACTAATGTGACAAAATATATTCATGCATGAGAATGAGATGTGATGCTGCTCTACAACTTTGTTGACTGAAGAGAGAGAGAGAGAGAGAGAGAGAGAGAGAAAGAGAAAGAGAGAGAGAGAGAGAGAGAGAGAGAGAGAGAGAGATAATGTGGGCGCTAAAAAGTGAGCTTGTCTTGATGATGGCTAATAATCCATCATTTTCTTGGATTGACTCATGCTGGGGTGTTTAAAGGGTGTAATTCATGTTAATGGCACACTACAACAACTGTGTGCTGCTTATTCATGGACCACGAAGCACACATACCAACAGCTGCCTAGCACAGCTCTTGATGTCCTATGCATAACAACCAGAGTGCCTGACTAACTCTGATAAAAAATGCAGTGCAGGGCACCTTCAAACTAGCAATCCACATCACAGGAAAATGCTAGATTCATCTATTACTGAGGTAACGTGCATAATTCTATCAGCATTAGGATATCGTGATAAAAAGAAAAAATATTTTAAGGTATTTAATTGGCACACTCCTGTTGCTAAATTGTGTTGACCTCATTCAATTTACCTGAAGTATGTTTTTACTCATTTATAGCATTGTTAACAACTGACTTAATCTCGACAAACTTCATAGAGCACAAGGCCACAACCACCTAGGGCAGGGAGACAGAGATGGTAGAAAGGAACAACTATCTTTTTAGAGAAAGGAGCCAACTGAAAAAGAGGGGGAACGTCCACTTGAGGCCAGTTTAGGGCAACACAAAGAAACGGAAAAGAAGCATAGAGTCAGTGTCAAGCAGTGTTGTAAGTCACACTTGAGGAGAAGTACAAATATCCTACTAAAGATTACTTTGGTAGAAGTTCAAGTCACTCACTAGAATGCTACTCAAGTATAAATCTACACGTATCTAGTATTTACGGGCATCTATAGTTAAAGGCAGGACTGTAGTGAGGTATTATTACTTTGTTACTGTACACCTCTGAAGGCAAGCATGTGTCTATGTCCGCATTGTGCATTGGTTATCCTATGCATACTTGTTTTCCTGTTGCCTCGAGCGAACATTGGGGCTCTATGTAGCTGGGGCACGTGTGGTTCTCGGCTTCTGGAAGCTCCCAACAAAGCGTAGCCCAAAGCTACAAACTAGGAACATGCACAGTATTCAGGTGGATTCCAAAGGTGTGTCATGTCTTCCTGAAAAGCTTTCAACCACAGTTTGTCGCAGTACCCTTATAGGAGATCAGTTTTGCGCATGCGCTATCCACACGTATCCAATGTGCAAATGGAACACAGCAATAAAATCTGGCAGGCATATGACCTCCAAGTACAAGGATGAGGTCAATTTCTTTACACACTTGTTGTGCGATACACTGCCATAGATGTATACTAAAGCCTAGAGCCTAGATCCTAGAGAACAGGTTCCTTTCAGTGTTCAGCGAACTATGAACCTCCTCTCCTGGGACTGACAAAGCCATGTCTTGCACTACCTCAGGACATATCATAAAACCTCTGCCAACTGAAAGAATACTGATAGTCTGCTGAGCAGATACAAGCCTTTTAATGCAACACTGAAACAAACACTGCTGCAAATGTTAAAGGTGACGAGTGTGTCTAAGCTGCTAAGCTGACAAAGAAGCCCAGGTCTTTCCAGGAATTTAAGGACAAACATATATGGAAGATACTCTGGTACACATAAAGTGAAGGCAAAGAAAAAACATAGACACTCACACACATACGCACACACACAGGAACACACACTTCCCTGATCTCATCAAAGTTCATCTTAAGATAACTCATTTGTGTCTGCAAGTGTTTCACTCTCACTTTCTCAAGCCTTTCATTATTTGGGCCTTTGGAATATTTTTTCTCTGCTTGCGACAGAAAAGCTGCCCACTGTCAATGACAATACAAAAACTTTTCCTAAGTTACTGTATTTGACGATACATTTTATTTGTTCCTTAGATGGATAATGGTTTGTTTATTGCTACAAAGAAAACACAGCTATTTTTTCTCAATTTAGAATGCTGACCATGACACTTCACCAGATAGGTAGCCAAGAAGACATACAGTAGTTAGAGCTGACATCCCTAATGAGGCAAGTCAATGTGTTTACCAACTAAAAGTTTAAACCTGTCTGAGAAAAGCAGTAACCTTTAGATCCTTTCCCGCACCGGATGTCTCTGACCCTCATAGCATCCTGTCTGTATCATTTTAGCGGAGGAGATATGATGGTGCCTACCGCACCTCTTGGTGCAAATGAGCAATGGCATCTCAATTAAGCACGGCTACCGAAGTCATCAGACATAAATGGAGGCGTGGAAAAATAGGCGGCGGAGTATGTGAGACCTTTTCAAAGCTGATTAGCAGGAGGGACACATAGCTCAGAACAGTGTTCATCTCCTCTAGTGTCGACACACCTCCAAATGTCACTCAGGACTCCAGCAGCCATCAACATCAGCAGGACAATTATTTTTCCTCTCTTAGCACAAAAAAAAACAAAAAGTAATATAGGAGGGTAAACTTTTATATTATATAATACAACATCACATTACTTTGTTTTAAACAACACATTTTTACCTGAAATCAAGTCTACATACACTTGCGCCTATAACTAATACACATACACTTTTTAGTATATAGATTTTTAAAGAATTTTAAAAATGTGGCTTAGGTTTACCCTTAAAAAAGCCAAAACAGACTTTCAGATTTCAGTCAGGTCTTCAGTTGTGACAGAATGAATGACTGCTGTGGTTGCCTGGTGCTGTCGACTGAAAGATGGCCATTTGCCTGCACTTTTACCTTATCTAAGGCACTTTTAATTATAACTTTATCAATAAATAAATGTAATTATGTGTATTATCATGCTCGTATGAAGTTTGGAACCAAGATTCTCTATGCATCACTGATGATGCTCACATGCCCTATGAATTAAACATTGTTATTGTTTCATAGTCAGCATACAGTTGGCACATCTACATAATATAAGCCCCAAATTAGGTATATACAAAAACATTTTAGTGAACTGATACTACAAATATAATTGCTCAAGATAACAGTTTTCTGACTTTCTCACTGTATAGTTTTGTTTACTGTCTATATTGCATTGTGCATAGCTGCATTACATAGCTATCTGGTAATACATTTTATCAAATGATTGGTTAGTTTAAAACCCAAGTGGTCAGTGTTATACAGTCAACATAAATAGAGACTGGGTTAACTTAGATGTGGCATCCAGACTATTAAAAGGAAGTGGCAGAGTCCTTTTCTAAAAACAAGTTCTATGCACCATCTTACCCATTTTAATTACTTACACTCAAACGACAGGTCAGAAAGAGCTTTGGTCTGTGCGATCATTATGAAATCATTAGCTGAATGTGCCATAGCAACCAAATCAGCTTTAAGCAGTACCCTTCTTTACTGTGTGCAAGAGCCCATAGTGGGGATCTGTCAAATTAGGAACCAGTATGTTACACATATGGTGCTTTTCTACTATGTTAGACAACCAACTATATGAACTTATTTATTTGTTAAAAGCATTGTGGTATTTTGCCTCGTTGTGTGCTTTAATAAGTCGTCTTTAGTCCATAATATCATTAATATCATTCGTGTAATGTGAGTGAGATCAGAGGATTTCATTATTTATGTGTTAAATCAGCCACTATGACCCAAATATGCGTGAGGTCATATTGTTGCCGCTGCATTTAATGAACATGGCCTATTGTGTATCTGGAAAGGGCATCAATCATTGTTGGGTTGTGAAAAAGTGTTGAGTTTGGGAGTGTGGGAGACAAAAAAAGCTTTGGGGGTGGGTGGAGTGGAAGGGGGAGGGGGGGCACACTGGCTGGCCCAGACCCGTTCAAACCCCTGACCCTGGGGATCACACTGTCCCCAGCTTGCCTATCACCTCATCATCATCTCCCAACACACATGGGGGGATGTAAACACAAATTCATTTTCACTTCCAAGGGTGCTGTATTGGGGTCAAGACAATAGCCACACACACACAGACACACATAGCAGCAACAGCCCTGCCTATTTCAGGACACAGGGAGCCACCCCTTTCTCATGTACTCCCACAGCCCAGACCTAATTATTAGGTTATGCTCGTGACAATTCTGAGCTTGCCTGCATAACAATTTCCATGACTTTATTTATGGCACACAACAATATCTTGGGAGACTACTTCTCCATCCCCTACACCAGGCTATCTATACACATCTCAGGTTATACTGACAAGCAGCACATGTATCGTCTTCTAGAGGTTGTGTAAAACCCCTGCTATGTATTTCTTCTACCTGTGCACTTATCCCACAGGTGATTTCACGACTCAGCTGATGTACCTGTCTGAGGATTTGTATGCTCATTAGAATCAGTTGCTTCAGAGAGGGGTTGGATCAAATACATGGCATGATTTTTACTTTTTCTAAAGCCAAGATCTCCATTTCTGCAGTAGCTTGAACACCAACAAATTTTCAGCCTAAGCCACACAAAGCAGGTAACCAATCCCATGTTGTGATCCTCCCCCCCAAACACACGGTGTGAAACCATCTGAGGAGCACTCTGCCAACATAATTGATCTATTTAGAGGAAGCCAGGGAGGGAAGACCCCAAAGGAGAAGGCTTCTGACAAAACTGGACTGTTTTTGCTACTGAAGTAAAAAAAAAAAAAAAAGGAAATAAGTCTCGACAAAGCTCCTAAATTGAAGCAGACTGTGCCTTGGAATGTCTCTTAGACAACATTTGCCTGAATTAGTTGCTAAATTGGGCCCTGTGGGATTATTAGCCCCGAATCAAGGCGCTAGGTCTTAAAAAGCTGCTGGAGCCAGTGTAGGGAGCGGGCTTTAAGGCGGAGCGGCACAGCAATGGTAATTAGAGTCTGTGAGTGACGGTGAGAGCAGGCTGCAGCTTTCTCAGGCTGGCTGACAGGACAGGAGATGAAATGGCAGCAGGAAATAAAATCATAAGAAACAGAAAGAGATCGAGAAATGCCAATCCACTTTCATCATCTGCATCTCGACGCAAACCCACAGACAGACAGATATGTATACGGCGTATATATATACAGTAGTTTTTCACCCTTATCTCTAAGCTGTGCCATAGAGTTAATTACTCCCCACTGCACACATCAAAGCGAAGGTCCACTGGCCTGGGGTCATTATTAGAACTTAGTAATCACAAGTTTGTCTGGGCTGTGTGTGTGCGTGCGGGTGTGTGTGCGTGCGTGCGTGCGTGCGTGTGCATACAGACAGAAAGAGAGAGACTACCTGTGTGTTTATGTGTGTGACTATGTTTGTGTGTGAGGAGGGTTGGGGGGGGGGTTGTTTACATTTAAAAATCATTTTGGTTTCACTTTAATGAATTATGGTTTCATCCGTTTAACTGAATTAGGGGAAATGTTCCACTCCGCCTCACGCCTTGCAGAACACCTTGACGTCTACAGTAGGCTCCAAACCCCCTATGCTGACCTTGGTTATTCAGAGTCACTCACAACTAATTGCCATGTAATTACACTGGAGGGTGCAGTTTGATGGTTATATAATTATGCTGTGATTAAGAACACATAGATTTGAGATCTGATAAAAACACTGCCACCCTACTGCCTGCCATTAAATCCCATCCTTTACTTTGAGAGCAAAGGCCGTACCCACAAAACTATACTTCACACGCACTCCTGGATTGCACTCCAGCCTACGGAGTCCCAAAAAGGCCCATATTCACATCTGGCTCAAGTGATTTTTATTGCCCACCGGGAAGTCAAAGTGGGGGATCGTGGCAGGCAGAGTGGGACTGACTACCCAGGGCTCCAATGGTAGTAGGGGCCCTAGCAAGCCAGATGCAGGAGAAATATAGAGGACAAGTGGGCCCACATACACTACTTGCGTATAGGGCCCGGAGTGCTACGGACCTGGTTACACTACAAGGCATTAATATGCAGAGATATTGAACTGCATAACAGAGCTGTCCTTACTTTAAAAGTGGGGTCCATGCCCACAGACTGCACTTCACACAGACTTCCAGTGATTCCACTCCACCCTACGGATCCTCTAAAGGCTCATATTTGCATTTTGCTCAAGTGAGTTGCACAACAAGGCATTAATATGCAGAGAGGGGTATCGAACTGCATAAGAGAGTAGTTCCAATGTGTTGTTTACTGTGCTGTTTACTTTTAGTGTTTGTTTATTTGTTTATTTAACTGGCAGTACCTCCCTCATGGGAATGCCTGAGGGTGAAGACATTTCTTCATTCCTGCTCGCCTATTGAAGATGTCCTTCTACAGCTCCCCGTTTGCTGTGTGTGTTGCTTCTTTCTGACCTGTGAAAAAACAATTAGCTTTGCCTCATGTCTGCAGCACTCAGTTGAGTCTTGATGATGCATGACGTGCATGTCTGATTTACTTCATATGTGGTTGTGCTTAGAGTCTAAAACAATGCAACATTCATTTGAGCACTGCATCATAAGTAGTCGAAAAGCAAATTGCATTATTTTTAGAAATGTATTTCTGTGTGTGTCTGTGTGTGTGTTTGTAAGCATTACCCTTGGCTTGAAATACACCACGCATTAATGATGGACTGATTTAGTGAAAGCTGCTTATCTAATAGAGTATCCATTCCTATTGTGAGCAGAAGCTTTTTGCTGTTATAGTATGCATTGACACTTACGCCAATAGTATGTAAAGTTGCGACACATTTTACATTTTACAATACAAGTCTCTTCAGTCAAGTCCTTTCCTTAATGTGTCATGCTTTTTTACTACAGCAGATGGAGTGGTGACCGCTGATCCTTAGCTTAGTCTTTGGCCCTGCAGCTTTACTTGACATAATTGTTTTCCTAGTTTTTTTGCTTGTTCTCAGAGGTGTGTGTTACATACAGGTATACCAGCCAACTCGTCCTGCATTCCTCCCAAACTTCAGACCCATTTCCCAAGGTCCAAAGTCCGCCACGGAAATCTCAATCACGGTCTGGGAGTCAGTTACTAGTACTGTCAGCAGGTATGCAAACACAGGACACATTTTATAATACAGTACTCTCCAGGAATGACCATTCCTTTCTTCTTCAGGTGCTTTTTCACTGCAGCAGAATAGAGTGCTGCTGATCACTGATCCTTGGCTTAGCCTGCCCTGTACCCCTGCAGCCTCCCACTGACTTATGGGGCTGGTGAGGGCCAAACATGACGGAGGGGGCCTGGGAGCCCCCTGGCGCTGTGGGCGCTGTGTTCCTGAGCAATCTCCCAAATGGCGTGGTGTGATTCACAGCCCACACCTGTCAGGGGCCCCCGGCCGGCCGTGATTGATCGGCCCCTAATTAAAAGAGAGAGAAAGAGAGCTGTGGTGGAGGGCAGTTTCTGGAGGAGGCTCCGTGGGCTTTGGCTGCTGTCCCTGCTGGAATGATGGTTAAGCAAGGGTTCTGCCATGGACTGCACATACACATACACACACACACACACACACACACACACACACACACACATACACACACACACGCACGCACGCACACACACACACACACACACACACAAACGCTGCAGTCAGCCATCAATCTCTCAGGGCGGTCACCTCAGTACCTCCCCCGACTGCCAGAGCCACCACGGATAAATCTGCATCCAGGAACCCACGTGGTGAAAGGAATGACGTTTAGAATCGAACGGCTCCCATTCACACAACCCAGAGCAGACATACCACCACTAAACCACAATTTTTTGTCAGCGTAGTTTCGACATGCATAAAACAGCCCACAAATCTGATGGATGAAGTGTAAGAGGCTGTAATAGCACTACGCTGGGTTGCTGCATGAACACAGCACTGACGAATTATGGTGGGCAGGGAGCGGTAGCTCTGTGGTCTGCCAAGACAGGGCTAGATGAGGGAGGTTAAGAGGGGTGCCGAGAATTAAGTAATGGTTCATGAAGTGGCGCGTGACTTCCCTGTCACAAAGCCTGACCTTACAAAGCCACTTAGACGTAACCCAAACCGTATGCATGTATTACCCACACAGACAGCAGTGTCAGAGAAAGCTCATCTAGATAGATAAAGCAGAGAATGGTGCTATTCTGATTTTTGCCGTTTGGTTAATGTCCAAGATGGACGCAAGTTGGTGCATTGATGGTATAGCACTGAGCCCAGACGATACGAGAGTCTTACAAAGTTGCCCAAAGCCAAACTATTCAAGATGCAAACAGTAGTTATGGCTAAATGATGGAAAAATATGTTCTCAAAGCAAACAAAATCAGTATTTCATTCAAAGACACGTAAACAGAATGAGTCAGGTGTGGCCAGGTAATTTCGACATTATTAAATTCTGCCTACTGAGACTTAGACTGGGAGAACCTGGAGCATATTAAAGACAATACTGTGGAGATCCCATGACACAAATGTATTGGTCCTTCCCACATTTAATGAAAACCACAAAGTATGAACTCCTGCAAGTTGCAGCTGTCTTTCTGAAATTTAGGCTGTACTGGCAAAAAATATCACAGCTAGGTGTCAGTTTCCTAGATAAAAATAACAGAGAGAGAATGAGAGAGAGAGAGAGAGAGAGAGAGAGAGAGAGAGAGAGAGAGAGAGAGAGAGAACTTGCCCAAATATAGAAGGATGGAATGTAAGCAGAAAAAAATAGCCTACAGTATAATTGCTTTCCCGTGCAAGATTGTGATCAACATTTCATCATGTTGTCTCATTAATACACTGACATGCATATCTTCTAAAAGTGAAGAAATTGCATACCTAGAACACAACTTTAGATAGTACAGAGAAATCCAGCCATGTGTTCCTTCTGTCTATACACTTAACTTAAGGTGATTGCACTAATTAGCTGATCTAACTGGCGGAAGAGTTTTTGCTAATTAGCTTCAGGTGATGGGATGCTTGGAAATTTTCCTTTTTAACACGATTTAATACTCTGGTTTGGATGCATCACTGACCCCTAACTGACCTTATCTTGGGTTTGGAAGAGGAACATCTCACTTGCCTTAATGAGGCCAGTAACACCACTCACACTCTCAGGGGGCCGACCGTTAGATGGGGCCGTAAATAAGACTTCTTGGTAGCACTTTCTATGATGCTTGTGTTTATAAGACTCATTCATTAAGGGTTATATTACCTTTATAAAGCTATACATACTATAGCTATACATACTCATGACTGTAAGCACACAGGTAAAGCTTTATGACTGTATACACAGGTAAAGCTTTATGACCAAGAATGTACTTTGTCATTTGGTCATTTGTCATAGGACTGATGACATACTAAATAAATGTCTTCAGAGTAGAGTGATGTATAAATAGTTATGAATACCTAAAATGAAGGTGTTTATAGAGACTTGTGAATACCAGCTTTAAAGAAAATGTTATCAACATCTCCTATTTTTTCCTACTTTCCCCTTCCTCTGTCTCACTGACTGGGCTTTCATCCAACTTGTTAATGCACATTTCAGTTAGTCGAATAGGAAAATGGGAAACACTTTTAATGTACATTGATCTTCGCAGTCTTTTTTCATTAAGCTAAATTACTATGAATGTGCATAACTGATGTAAATAAGTTAAATGGAAACTACTAATTACACTGTGCCCTGCATGCTCCCCGACCCACTGTAGTGTCAATGTGTCTGTGGCCTAATGGAGAGGGAGTTGGTCTTGGGATCGGAGGATCACTGTAGATCCTGTACCAGCAGGAAAAGTGTAGGGAGGGGAGGGAATAACCAGTGCCCTTACCCATGGCTAACGTGCCCTTGACCGAGGCATCTAACGGCACATTGCTCCAGGGGGACTGTCCCTGTACCTAATGTACTGCAAGTTACTCTGGATAAGAGAGTCAGCTAAATGAAATGTAATGTCAACTGGTTGATTTTACTCCATGGAATGTTTTTACTGCAAATTCAAAAATAAAAACATAAATAAGGCGACAAAAGTGCTTTCAAAATAATCAAATGTGTGGCACTGCATCACATCATGTTCAGTTACGATATTGCAATTGATAATAAAAAAGTCTTACTGAACACTTGCTCACATTGCTTGCAATTAAGGCCACTGTGTGAGGCTGCTGGTCAGAGAGGCTCTCTAACAGAGATAAACCCAGCTGTAGTGTCAGGCAGGCAGGCTGGTTCGCCCCTGTGTCAGAGCTGCAGATGCTGATAAACGGCCACCCTGAGACCCTGACACAGATTACACACAGGACTCTCAGGCCAGACTGATCTCTGTCATCATCACACTGGGTGCAAACAGGAAGGATGATTGGGTATTCCAGCCCATATGACTGCTAAGTGTTTTTTTTTCATCCTGCTCTTGTTGCAGGCGTACTGAGCTGAGCTCCGTCGCTAAACAATTCATCTCTGTTGTGCCACTGACAGACGCTGGCCTTGTTGCATGACTCAATCGAGAGAGATCTGGGCACCTCTCCCACTCCTCAGTACTAACACCCCACCCCCCCACCCACCAGCCATCAGCGCATCTTCGAAAAACAACACCTGCTCACCGGGCACCCCATCTTTGCCCGCTAACCTGCTCTCCTCCGAGAACCGTTTGAGCAAAAAGGCGGCGTCAGAGCCGTCACCGTCACTGTGGTAACTTCACGGAGGCTGTCATGGTGTTTTTAAGAAAGAGAGATGGCACGCATTTCAAGCGGGCTGCTCTCGGAGGCATGCCATGGCCGTGACAGAGCAATTACGTGAGCTCGTATATCACTAGTTCATGTCGCCCGCCCACTGCACACCACGGGTGTGGGAGACTGGAAGAAAAATACTCCTCGCTCTGGACTCTAACGCAAGTCCCCCCTGCCTGTTACCAACACTTATAGTCTCTCTCTCTCTCTCTCTATCTCTCTCTCTCTCTCTCTCTCTCTGACACACACACAAATTCAAGGAGATTTGTATGTGTGTGTGTCTGTGTGTGTGTTTCATCATTGTAAGTCAATTGAGAGAGGCATTGGGAAAATAGATACAAGTGCACTGTTCCCTAAGCTGTATTTTTCCAAACAGCTTTTTCAGATCATATCTTTTCAACCATCAGATACAGAACCTCAGACTGCCTCTGCTATTAATGTAAATGGTTGCTTGGACTGGGTTGTTATGAAGTTTGTTGCTATATGTTAATAATAGTAATACCAGAATAATTGTTTGGGTTTACCAGACAGACGCAAAGTCAGAATCAGGACAGAGAAAGTGAACTGCTGTACCTTAAAACAGCTAAGTAACTTCTCCAGAAGAAGTCCAACTGCATACAACTTAGGTCTTTTGACTACCATGACCATTGACCTGGATGAAGGAGAATCTCCACAGACATCTGCTGTACCTGTAATGTCCGTCCTGCCGTCCTCATCCGACTCCTCCTCCTTCTTCTCTGTCAGACACATCTCTGGCACAAAGAAGCTGTTCTGGCGGGCCAGGGGGCACATGTAGTGGATGACGTCACCCTTGTAGATCTCCATCCAGGGAAAGGCACTTAACTTCCGCTCCTGTATTGAGAAGGAAAATAGGACTGAGTTCATTTTCTACACAATTACACACACAAAAAAACTTGGGCACATCCCAGGTCCAGGTGCAGAACAAAAAAAAATCCAAGAAGATGGGTCTACACAATTAAAATCCTGTTTTGTCTTTTATTGTTTTGCACTGTGCCATGCTGTCTGGACAGACCCATCTTCTTGGAACACAAGACACTTCTCAGGTTGACTTCAACTGCTGTTAAGGAACTTTAATTGGCCTTGATGCCACTCCAGTCACCCCTCACCTGACTCCTGAGGTGACCAGAATTTTAATCAGAGAGGATACGTATCTCTCTGAATAACAATGTTTTTAGTCTGGAGGAAGGAGCTCTTAAGAGCATTGGTATATTTGGTTTATACTGTTTATGCTGAGCCTGATACTGCAAAGTCACTTTAAATGTGAAAATATACAGGATGTTACAGCCTATTTCTAAAAATCCAAATCCAAACCATCTCTATCTTCAGGGTGAATATGGATCACAGTGTGTAAACATGTAGGTTACTGTGGAGGGAAATCCAACTGTTTGACTGCTAAATACCTTTTTCTGTATTCCTATTTTATAACTTTGAACAATGGCAGGGTCCTTGATTCAAGCCTGATTAATGCTGAGGGGGCACAGTGGTAACATTTATATCCAACATATTAGATACCATTATACCATAATAATGCCACAAAACAATAAACAAAAGTGGGATGACTCAAGTAAATAAAGTTAAAGTAAATATATATAATAAATGAATTAAATAAATTAACATGACAGTGATTAAAGACAACTCAACATCTGACAGTTGTAACAGCTTTGAGGCTTTCAGGATGCTCATATCCAGCTGTTTATTGGGGTTCACTTTGCAACTGTGGACACAAAGGATTTGATTTTGATGATCACTAAGATTGATCGCTACAAGAACAATGGGGATATGTTTGTGTACTGCGAATCTCCGCCATCTTGCACAGCATTCCTGCACGGTGCATACACACACACACACACACACACACACACACACACACACACACACACAATAAATAGGGAAAAATGAGCAAATATAAGAATCTAAAAACACTACCTAATGATACAGTACTTTGCATAGGAATTTTAAATAACACCTTTCCATTCCAATGCATAGACAACTGTCTGTATGCCCTTTTATGGAGTGCATAAGACGGCAAAAAAAAACTACAAGCCTTTACCAAGTGGAAACATTGCGGAATAATTGTATCATCCCACACTGCCGGAGGCATTATAATTTAATATGCACTCCAATGGCAAAGAGATGAGAGCAAGAGAGCTGTTTTTTTATCCATGAGCAACCTAGAGCAGCCATCCATCTTAAAATTACATTTCTGCATATGGTGCTGGCAAATGTAAAGCTGTATGTTTCCTTTACCTGAACCAGTTAGGTGAGAGACCCCAAACGTAAAGTGTGTTATGTTCTATAAAACGCAAGTCACTGATTTATGGCTTTGGGGTGCGATGAGATGTCCTATATAAGTGATGCCGTGTGGAGCACACATAAGGAAAACACTAGGTGCAGTGTTGTTCTCTTTGGGTGCTGTGGTGACTTAGATGAAGCTGCACGCTTTGTGCTCATGAGTCATGCTCTAGAACCACAGAACGGCCTCCTGAGCACACAAACACTCTCCTGGGCTTCACCTGTCATCATAAATATAAACATTTATGGTTACACTTAATTTTACTGTCCCTGTTACAGTGCATCTACAACGTCAAGTACAGTGTGACAACATTTGTTACAATATGCAACATTATGTACTCCAAGAGTTATGATTAGCAGTTCATGTTAGATATGTAAGCAGTAAAAAAAGCTAAGTTGTATGCAACTGGACTTCTTTTGGAATTTGAAGACGTTTCATCTTTTATCCAAAAGTCTTCTTCAATTCTGTCCTGATGATGGAGAACCAGGAGCTATATCTCTTGACCACTGGAGGTGGACCTGTGAGCTTCAGACCATATCCCTTATAATGTAACAAAAGAGTCACATGAGTCACCCATTAATTCAGACTTTGACCTATGTTAGAGTAAGAGTCATTATGATGACAGGATCCAGAGAATGAGAAGTGTTCTGATGGGGAAGAGCAGTGAAACTTCTTGGGATGAGATCTCAAGTCAGAATGGTATGTAGCAGATAGATGATGATGCAGCCCCCCATCTGTGTTCAAAGTTGGTTGCTCCTGATAGACATAGATGGCCTCCTTCACTCCTCTCTCAAATCAACTGTCTTCCTTGTCCAAAATGTACACGTCAGTGTATTTAAAGAAGTGTCTCTTCTCCTTTAGATGTAGATTTTCTGCCCAATCCTGTCCTGATACAGTTACCCTCCTGTGTTGGGCCATGTGTCTGTGAAGTGGTTGCTTAGTTTCTCCAATATACAGATCTGGACAATCCTCACTACATTGTACTGCATACTGTAAACCACATTGTTGAGGTTGTGTCTTGGAGTTTTGTCCTTACTGTAGGTTGAACCAGTATCTTGCTGAGGGTATTACAATGCCTGAGGTTTATTGTGATGATGTGCTTGCTGAAGATTTGCCCTTCGTCCTGAAGCTCTAAAAGAAGTCCAGTTGCATACAACCTAGCTCTTTCGACTACCATGGTCTGGAAGAATGAGAATCTTTACAGACATACAGTGCGTAAAATAAAGTGTTACCACATTCACTTATACTAGACTATATGCAGCATGGTTATTTACTGTATGGCTTAAAGCAATGGGAAAATCCATATCCCTTAAAAAGGGGTGTTTTCAAACACCTTTACATCAGAGATTATGAGCAGGGCATTGGGTCAAAGGAGTGCCTGTTTCTTAAACAGGGCCATGGGTACAGCTCCCATAGCTTTTTAAAGGTGTGCGGTAGCAAACTGGCAGAAGAGCAAAGGGGTGGATGGAGGGCAGCAACAGAGGAGGGGGCACTGGTTTATATGGTGTGGTCTCAATAGACCTGATTGATACGTTTTAATCTAATCCGTGGTAAAAGAGGAGGTATGTGGTGTGAGGCATGAATCACCTACTAACCACAAAAGCCCCGACCTGTGGGCAGCCTATTCAAATGAAGGACACATCTCCTTGGATGTGGGGGGGGGGGGGGATAATGAGAAGGGAAGAGAAAAGAATAAAAGAGAAGAAAGGAGAAAGAAGAAAAAAAGAAGAGAGGAGAGGAGAAGGTTGATAATAATAAACCCGAAGCCGTGCTGCTGTTAACATGAAGAGCTTGAACAGGAGACACAGAGACTGCAAAAGGGAAAATACCATAGAAAAAACAGCTGCTGCTTAGAACCACTGATTTTGATCATTAACATGACCAACTGTAGCATTGATCTGTCCCTCACACTAAAACTGGAAAATTATTATTCTAATGCCAAAAATACAAGTTGACTCACCTCCATGGATTTTTTTAACGCTAGCGACAAAAAAAAGAAACAGGATGACAAAAGTGCTTTTTAAAGTGTTGCACAGCACTGCTTTGCATCATGTTCAGTTAAGACATTCAAGCTGAATATATAGTAACTGAACTGGTATTGATGCTAAAATTAATTCATTCACATTACTCACAGTTAAGAGATGGTGTAAGAGCTGAGTGAGTTAGAGAAGGGGGGGGACAAGGCAAAGGAGGTAAACACAGCCAGCCCAGTCTTCAACAATGTACACCTAACCTATGAGCAGCTCACTCATGCCTGCTAGAGAAATCTGATGTCTCCTGCCTGCGTTATTACATTAATAGGCTCAAACCTCAGAAGACACGAGAGACTGAACGGCAAACGGTTCAGAGAACTAATGAGATTTTTCAGATATGCTACTGGGGATGCAAAAATATATTTTCATCAGCATCTAAAAAAAGGATGTATTAATATCACTGTATTTGTTCCATTATCATTGTGACATGATTAGGAAGGGAAAAACACAGAAATATTCCTGAGAAAATTCTAACATAAAACCAGAACGTTTGTGTATTATTATACTTTGCTTACTAAAAATATATTCATGGTTTGTGGGAAAAGTGAAATCCTTTATACATACAATAACCCTTTCTCATGTATACATTACTGCAACTGGTAAGGACCATCTATAGGGAACTATTTCTTTCCCCATTCATGCTGCACCTTTCTGAAGACAGCTCACAATCCAACTCACAATCCTCTCTTTTCTTAAGAGCTAATTAACCCTGTGGACCTCAATATCTTTTAAAATGGGAGATACAAGATGGCTGAATCACACACAAACAAGTAGGCTGATAATGAAATAAATCACACAGACTGATGTGCCCAGCTTGAGACTGGAGCTTACTGTAGTGCTGGGTGCACTCACTCCTGCTCATACGTAAAACACCTTGCCTGCATAAGGTTTTGAATTATTAAATGTTTTATCATTAAACATGAGAGGCTAAATAATGCATGGGAGCTGCTTGACATTAAAAGCTGTTGATAGCGGACCGTTCTGTTCCGCCATACTGTCTGACACTCGCACTCACGGCACTCACACTTACATCCTGGGAAAACCTTGGGCATTTTGCCTCAGAGTTTTGTTCGAGCTGACCACTCAGACTTGAGGGGCACACCCAGAATTTTGTGTCCAATACATCACCATTAAGCTCTGATTAGATTATTAAAGCTCACAAAAATCTCAAAACAGTATTTATTTTTAATTACAACATGCATGGATATTACATTTCCCTCGCTTTGGCATTTTCACATCATGACATGTTCTCCATGTGAGTAACTTCTGGCTTCGGGCGGCGCACCCTCTTTCCTCCCCCCTTTTCTCTCTTTCTCTTCACTCTCGTATCGCTTCTGTGCCAGCGTGGCACCACTTAACCCCGTGTGCAGAAGTGCAATCAGGGCCTAATGAAACAGGAGTCTGGGCTGCAGGGCTGGAGATGGAGAGGCAGGTGATGTTCTGAACTAATCATAACACATCACTCGCACCAGTCGCCCTGGCAACACACCCCACCTATTAACGTGCTATTACAGCCTCATCTTGTTCCCCAGACAATACGAGAAGTAGGAAGAGATTAACGTTGGCTGCATAAATGCTTTGGGGTGTTAACATTAATTTTTTTTTCCCCCGTAAGGATTATTTTGTTTAATATGTTTTTTTAGACAACACATCTTTTTAGTTTGTAGTTATTTATTTTTGCAGAGAATTATTATAATTGTAACTAGAATTCTGACTATTAAAGTTATGTTTATATTCTTTTCTAAAATTATATCATACTCTAATGTCATTTTGCTAATTATTTTTTGTTTACAATATGGTGTTTTTAGTATTGTACGTTGTTTT
The DNA here is from genome assembly GCA_030347295.1 of Setipinna tenuifilis. Lineage (NCBI taxonomy): Eukaryota > Metazoa > Chordata > Actinopteri > Clupeiformes > Engraulidae > Setipinna > Setipinna tenuifilis. Next base: position 31,693,023 of record CM059267.1, on the reverse strand, counting down.
GGGGAAAAAAAAACATTTGCCAAATAATAATAACATAAATCTTCTTAAGCATAGCTTAAGAGCAGTACACAAAAGCCACAAGAGCAGTACACAAAAGCCACAACTCTTTAGCCTTTTTGGGGTTTTGTGGGATGACTAAAAATATTCTTTGTATTGCCAAAGGAATTGATTTGTACAAGTATTTAGTAATGTCTAAAATAAAGAAAATGAGGACTCTACATATCTCTGTTGGTTGCATAGAAAGAAAGAAATACCTACATGATATGAACAATTAAAAGGTTGTTTGAAAGGTTAAATGTACAGAGTTTAAATTGGGCTGGAGCCCTCCAGAGCTCATTTCCGCCTCCTCATCTCAGTAATATAGCCAGCCGGAGCTGAGCTCTCTCTGCTACAGTATTTCTAGTAATACAACAAAGTGAAATATTGACCGCTGTGAATAAAGGGCTCTCGTTCCTTACAAAAGCAAATTTAACCACTGGTTGTACACCATGACTATCCCACTCTCCTCCACAGCCGTCAGGTACAAGCCCAAGCTGCTGGGTCCCACATGAAACCTTCTGTCTATTACACTCACAGAAATGCCTCAGAGAAGGTATCGTTTTGTTACTGTTATTCCATTACAATGTCATTATATGCCCACACAACACTGAACACTGAGGACAGAGACAGCTTTGACCACTGATGTGATAGCATTCGGGTGGTTCTGAGCACATTGTCCCACAAAAAAACACCCCGAAGTCATGCTTTCTGTAATCATTTCTGCCATTGTTAATAGATTTTGCTTTTCAGGGAAGCACAAGCCACAGTCCAACTAAAGATTTATCTTTTCAAAGCGTTGAGGCTTTGCTGTATAAATATTTCATCTAAGTAAATTGTCATTGTATCTTGCTAACAGCCTGGAGTCATCCCTGTAGGGCGAACCATGTTGGCCGAGTAGGCAGTACAGGCTGACTCACAGGCATGCTTTGAAGTAAACAATAATTACATCTTCAGATTTCATATCATTACCGTTTACTTTGCACACTGTGATCCTACATCAGTCACTGAGTGCCTTGCAGAGAACAAAAAGCCAAAAAACAGTAGAGGGACAAAGAAGGTCAAGGAAACAAAGCTAAACAATATTCTGTATTTTTTACAGACATACACTACCTTTAAACCTAGTGAGCCAACAGGAAGCTAAAAAAGCACACTGAATATGTGGCTTTACTTCAAACTCCTCCATATCTGTGCCTGCTGCTGTGCTTAATAGCAAATGTGCCTCTGGTACCCTTCGCAATTTCATTTTAGCTTTACTGGTTAGATGCTGGAAACTGGGGGGGAAAGAAACTTGCTTCAACACAGGGAACCTCCTGAAATCCACATTACTCATTGTTCCTCGGCCAAGATGGTGCTCAGGCGAGACAAGTCCCCCCAGGGGACAAATAGTCATTTGGGCCGAAATCATGAGCACAGCTTCTGCATGATTGCATTGCCGCCGGTGAGAAATCGTTGATAAGTGCTGGGCACAGGAAGAAGCCCCTGCCGTATTCCAGCCAAACAATACGGCCGGCCAGATTCAGATGTAGACAGCCTGCAGAGGAAGAAGGTGGTGGTGGTGGTGGTGGTGGTGTGTGCATGTGTGTGTGGAGAGGGTGATCATCTTCCCATGTGTTCCCTTCACACACATACACATACACATACACATACACATACACACACACACACACACACACACACACACACACACACACACACACACGTCAGTAAGCCAGTAAAGGTCTGAAATGGAGTATGAGGGCCAAGGGCTGGAGTCCAGAGGAGCATCCTGGACAACCTGTCACACACAGCCAAGCCATAAGCCTTCAGGTCAGCTGGTGTGCCTGTCAAAACTAAAGGTCTGATGAGGAACAACTTGGCTCAACATCATATCTTCTTGACAGCACACTGCCAACAAGAATGTTCATGTGTTCATCTGGATAGATATTAGAACATCAAACTTTTTGCGTGTCTTAAAATGATTTCAGAACTGAAGAGCTGATGAGATATGCCCCATGCATTCACAGCATCTTTGTGTATAGACATGGTTGTCCATAGTTCGAAGTACAGGGGGTATCGGGGGGGTTACAGCACCCCATTATGAAGACCCAGTATGCCCAAAAGCCACAAAAATAGCAGGGTTGGGGATCAATCTGTGAGAACAAGAGGGGAGGAAAAAGACAGATGTAAGGGAGAGAAGAAAGTAAGGGAGAAAGTTAAAGAAAGACAAACACAGAGCCAGAGCAGGAGCGAGAAAACGCAGGCCGGCACCAATTGATTGCTACACATCAATTACTATACGAGGGCAAATTCCCTTACCATAAACCAGTGCCTAATTGGATTTTCCATCCAAGACGGCAAAGGGTTTTCGGCTGAGAGTTAGTGGCGTTAGCAGTAATTTGTCTAATTGGAAAGTTCATTAAGGGAAGGTGCTGGGCAGTGTCAGTGAGTGTTTATCCTCCCTCTACTAAATCGGGGGCTCTTCGCGGGTCCACAAAGATGGAGCAGACAGCTGAGACAGAGGGGGCAGTCTCTTGGGGGTTGTCGTGACTACTGCCTGCCTGCCAGCTGCTTAGGGTACACATCTCCTCTAGAGAGAGAGGAAGAGAGGAAGAAAGAGAGACAGACAGAGAGAGAGAGAGGGAGGGAGAGAGAGAGAGAGAGAGAGAGAGAGAGAAAGGAGGTACGACAGCAACCCATCACCCATCTCGTGTAAACTGTGGCAAGCGCCATGGTTAACAATGATAGCTGACCGCTAATGACCATCGCATGTAAGGAGGTGTCTGTGTCATACATGATGTATGTGACTGGTGATGCTAATGGACAGAAATACTGTATGCAATATGAAGGCAGAAATCTGCTCCATATATTGTCAGTTACTAATATTCAATTTTATTTCATTAAAATTCATGATCATAATAAATGGTGAGAGATTCTGATTCTCTCAGTATGAGACACCAAATACGATCTGCATAAGTATTTCCTTATTAAAAGCACAAAAAGGTCACCAGCCACTAAAACAAGTCACTGCATTCAAATGATTAGAGTGCTTGGTGCCACAGACACCGTTCTAACGCTGAAACACAGTTCAAGACATGAACTGAATTTCTGATGGTGTTTAAAATAAATACGCTGGTCCTTGACATTCATTATTTCCGTTTTTCGTCACAGCAACATGGGAGCTAGCACAATTTGTTTTTTCTGCGGAAATGCAGTTTAGTTACACTCTACTTTTACATGAGGAGCCCACACAAAAAATGGGCATAGTCACGAAATTACATTTTTCATGTTACTTCCCCTACCAGTAGTTGCATTAAAACCCTAGCTTTTCAAAAGTAATCCTATAATTAAACATGCATAGTCTTGGGCTAGAAGCATTTTAAAACAGCATGTAGGTATAAAAGCAAACCTAAAATCCAAGTACATTACAAAAATTACAGTTTCTGAATTTCTGCATTTTGTGACCATGCCTGTCTCCCCCATGGAGTCCTGATATTTTAGCCATATACTCACAGAGTAGCACTGGAGAGAAAAACTCTGTCCAGGGCCTAAGTATTTCTATTCAGCTCTGATACACACCGTGTGTCCACAGAGATCTGACTTCAGCTTGACCCGCCTGCTCAGTAATTCATTGTGAATTATTTTCTCAAACACATGAACAACACTAACATTTTCACACCAATCTTAACACGTTCAAGATCATTTATGGAGGGGTGCGTGTGCTTTTCCTGGTGTGGAATATCTCTGAGGGACGCTCTCTACCCCTTGAAAGGGCCAATTGCTCCTTTGCTGGATCGATTTCAATGATCCTCCAGGTTCATTTTAGAGGACCTCAAAATGTTCCCCAAAGCACTACACTAAATATTGCACCACAGATATATCCTATTCAGGTCTAATAGGCATCCTGTGGTATTAGGATGAAGCATCTGGCACCAGCTTTGGGCAACAGGGGAGTGCAAGAGGTTGCTGTGCATCAACATAAAATAGTGACAGCAGCACTGTATGTGAAAAATAAGTGAATTACAATAAAATGCATTTGTAGTTACATTTACTATGCAGTGTATTTTGTACAGTTCCGTGGTAGAAAATGAAATGACAGAAACACGTTAGACAACAAGGCAACAAAGCTACTACAGGCCTATGGTGCATCAGGATAACTCGAGTCAAGTTTGGGCTTGTTTGTGTTTGTATGTGGAAGTATTACTGAATTCTTAATGTACTACTTTAATTAGAATTTCAATGTTTTTAGTTCACCTTTCTTCAAGACAAACTAGAAACACTTAGCCAGGTGACATATGACCAGTCAAGAACCATCACTGTTCAAGGACAGCTCTTGTCCTCCAGCACTGGTTTTCCCCAGTCACTCTAAGCCAGTGTTTGTCAAAGTGTGGCCCGCAGACCACTGGTGGTCCTCAAGAAATCCTAAGTGGTCCATGAGCAGTTGTGTTAGAATATAATTTTTTTCACCTCTCTTGAGCTACCTATGGTATGCACAGTGTGTTTAAATGACATGTATATAATCTTCATGCCATTTCCTAGTTAGGACTGTGATGCTGCACCAATTCATGCAATTTACATATTAACCTCAGATGGGGCTTGAGGTTATTTTTGTAAGAGGGGGAAGTGGTCCTCGGTTGGAGAAACTTTGAGAAACACTGCTCTAAGCTTAAGCTCACTCCCTACAATGCAGTTTTGTAATGAGGTGGTTTCTTAGAGCGATATCCTGATGTAAAGAGAGAAGGATATTAATACAATGCTAGCAGCGAGTCGCCATGGCGATTGGTGCCAGTCCCCAGAGCCCTGTGTGCTCTTACTATCTTTGCTTCCTATAGTCACTGATTCTACCCTTCTGAACACCAGCTCTCTGTCTCTCCCTCTCTCTCTCTTTCACACACACACACACACACACACACACACACACACACACAGACAGACACACACAAATGCACAGCTTTTTCCCCACTCCAAGTATTAGGTGGGCTTGGCAAAAAAAAAACCTCTATTTCACACTTCCGAGGGTGTCCAATTCCGACTTGTCCCTCATGGCCACGCACTTCCACAACAAGAGTGTATTTTTATCTATCGTGTTGCACCTCCATTTCTTCCCAGTAAGCTGACATGCTGGGGCCAGGCTGACACACCCACAGAGGGATCTCCTCTCAGTTAGGGCAACCACGCTGTTCTTGGCCAAGCTAACAGAGGTGCCAAGAGAGAAAGAAGATGGTGGCAAGCAGCTTTGTGGACCAAACTCTCCCTTAATTCAAAGAGTCTGGGCACTCTCCATAGACACTCTCCATAGTGGGTAGATACTTAAAAGACTGTACTTAAAAGACTATTTGGCCTGCCTAACCAATTGGAAATGCCTGAATGAAGCACACACATTCAAACTTGAAGGTTAAATTCAATGTCATAACTTTCAGCCATCCCACTGGGCAACACAGTCCTACCTCTGTTTGTGGATTGGTAACCAAAAACTTTGGTTAAGGAGAGCTGAAGCTTTTGTACAGTTGTCTGATGGAGCACTGTAGCAAAATACAATATTGAGTGGAGATACTACGGCGGCATTAGCCTGGCTAGATTGTGTGGAGTGGGGTGGGGAAGTTGTTTGGAAGGAGGTTCTGGGTCCAACCTGTCCTTTCACTCCCCCATCCGATCAATACCCAGGGTGTCCTGAGGCGCAGTAATTGTGGGGGCCTGGCCGGTGGCGTGGCGCAGCGCTGGAGATCTCCATCTGAATCGATGAGTCTCACTTAAGAGGAAAGGGAACCAATCTGGGCTTAGTCACTGACTGCGGATCGCTGTGTGTTGCTTAGTTTCATTTTGCAGAGGTCCCCACAGGCACATTTATAGTTGGCAAACCTGAATTTTGGCCTAAATGCAGAGGAGTAAGAAACCAATTCCAGCCAAATCAGCAGATCATCTTTCAGCTAGAGTCCACTAAGTGAGTCATTAGGCTACTTAGACTGTGATTTGTTTGAGGAGAACACTACATTAAGCTATGTGTGAACAAACACTGAAAACACTAACATTTGTGGGAAAATATATGAAACCCTTACACTAAACAACCACAAACCATCTACTTTTACTACTACCACCATTACAACCATTATATGTTGAATGTCAAAACTGTCTATATTGTCTTTACTGTCTGATGTTTATTATATACTAGAGAGCTGGTGCCTAACACCTAACAGACTAAAATTCTGTGTCAGGGAATAGCCATAGAAAATATTTTTTTTCTCTAACTACTTTTAAAATCCCTGACAGATGGCAGATTTCGCTGCTAAGTTTGTAATATTTAAAATTGCGTTTCCCAAAGCCTTAGGTTTTTTTCTACAATCAGTCATCTTTAATTCCTCTGCCAAGATTTGAATTTCAAATAGACTCAGTGGTGTTTCACACAAATACCCCTGGCCCCCCATATAAAAACAAAGACATGCACACACAAACAAACACATAAACAAACACACACACACACACACACAATTCTGTCTGTTTACACAGTAATTAAATGGGAGGGGGGGGGGGTCGTCACTGAGAGCATGTCTAGAGCCTTCTTGAGACCCCACACTGGAGTGGAAGTGCAGCCATCTTCCCAGCAAATGGAGAGCGAGAGTGTCACTGACAGAGATTGCATCAGTACACCAGAAAGGGACGTAGTAATCTATTGCAGTTATAGTAATATCTGCATCAAAACTGCTTTTCCTAGCCCTGCTTCCGACACCCTCAGTGTGGCCTCCTTTTGACTGGAGTGAAACCATTAGCAATGCACTGACCTCTACATGCATAAAATGCATAAATCACCACCCCAGCCACCGCCACTGGAAGATATTACCAGTCACACAGCCAGGCCAATATTAAGTATGGCACACACACACACACATATGCACACGCACATGCATACACAAACACAAACACAAACACACACACACACACACACACACACACACACACACACACACACACACACACACACACACACTACACACAGACAGAGGCAGAGATGCAAACACACACAAACACACACTCATTTTATGCACCCACTAATTTTATGTCATCAACAAAGAGTAAAAAAAAACTGTAATTAAAAGGCCATTTGTGTTGCTTGCTTATGGGAGTTGTAAGGGACCAGATGAGTAAAAGAGTTTACCAGTGATGGAAGCAGAAGGGCACTTTAGATAGATAGATAGATAGATAGATAGATAGATAGAGAGAGAGAGAGAGAGAGAGAGAGAGAGAGAGAGAGAGAGAGAGAGAGAGAGAGAGAGAGAGAGAGAGAGAGAGAGAGAGAGAGAGAGAGAGAGAGAGAGAGAGAGAGAGAGAGAGAGAGAGAGAGAGAGAGAGAGAGAGAGAGAGAGAGAGATGACACTACTTAAAACTCTCCTGGGCAGGGGGGCAGTAATTAAAATGAAAACTTTCCTTAAAGCCCAGTGCAGCATCACCGGGTCTCTTTCCCTCTTCCAAGGCAGCTGTGTTAACTAGGTCATTTCATGACTTCTCAGGACCAGGCTTGGTGACTTGAGTCTGGGAACACTCTTGATGCGATTAGAGGCTAAACTTTAAGTGACTGAAAGCACCTTACTGGTCACATCACCAGCCATGTGCACATGACAAAATATTGTGAAGAATACATTTTTGCAGCACTGTGTCAACCAGTCACAAAAGTGCATGATCGTGCACATAGATAGTGCATGTACAAAACTGAACTCAAAGACGTTTCAAAAATGCCTGAGATAATACCCCAATGAACTCCAGTCTTCATAAGACTTAACACACATTTGGGATCAACCTGTATACTGTGACTGTTTCCAATAAGTAGCTATGGGCTATGCTTTGTCAGGAGCTCCCAGAAGCCAACAATGCCAAGGCTCTCACCAACACTCCCGATGTCAGGGACCAGGGGTTCAGGATTTGGCTGGTTAACTTCAGACAATTAGCAAGGCAGTTCCTTGTGGCCATTTTCCAGACATTTAATCACATCCGCCCCCGTTTCCCTCATGCTAATTGGTGGGTGCTCCACTCTCAGCTCATCCACGACAGCGTCCTGAATTACATCACCGTCCATTTTTGAACATCCAATGCCCTCCCTCGATATAGCTTTCTGCTGTACCTCACATCAATCAGTACCATGGCACTAAATTGACTGAGTACAATGGGGGAAGCATGCAAAATCCTTAAGAGATCCACCAGTCAGTAGGTATGCTCAAATGATTAAATGGAGAGATTGCCGCTGGGAGTGTGTTTGATATGTATAGTTAAAGGCCCAGTAAAGTGATATGCTTTCAAAATGACCCTAAATCTGTACCAGTTAGGATTCAAATGAAACAATTATCACTGAAACGAGGCCAGGTCTGATTCACAAATATAGTTTTTCGATATGAATAGTGTGGCTCAGTGAGGCTTTCCTTAGCATGACTCATTCATCAAACACAGCCTCCATTTAAACCCAGGTTGCCATACATATACGTAGGTATATCAGTAGCACACATAGGAAACATTCAAAACTAAAACTGGTTCCATTAGCCAAAGCACTTGCTTGCATTAACACTAGCCATTTTAAATTCTGTGTGGACTTGCTTACCAGCCTACTGGTCCTCCAGATAACAATGCTATTCAGCCATTAAATTTGTTCACTTTCACTTGTTAAGAGTAAATAAATGTATTTTATTAATTAAATGGTTGGCTTAACATACACTGTTGTCTCCCTCAAGTTGTTTAAGTTGCCCTTGGTGTGAGTAGCAAGTGAACATTCTCCCCTGAAAACAAATCACTTGAGTGCCTTAACAAACGCTTACCTCGCCTGTCCCTAATGGAGCCACTTTAGCTGACACAGAGGAAGTTGAACTAAGCAGCTCCCCCGGCTTCAGTCAGACATAAAGGTAGGCGACAGACATTTCTGATCGACCTGAAGCAACTTCCCCTAGGGACGCCACTACACAGGAGGGACTCATCAGGATGAGGAGGAGAGGAGGAGGAGGAGAGGAGGAGGAGAGGAGGAGGAGTGCGGAAGAGGAGTGGTAATGACACACACTTGCTCAGGGGAAAAGTAAAGGGTTGTGAAAAGACAAAAAGTGGGAGAGATATAGACTGAGGAGGAGCTAAAAGAGAGTGTTTTGAAATATAGTGATCCCCCACCTATGGTGGTAGTTATGTTCCAGAACCCACCATGATAAGTGAAAATCCAGAGAGAAAGAGAGAGTACGGGAAAGAGACAGAAAGACAGAGAGTGCAAAACAGACAAAAGCCAATTCATTTTCAGTTATTGGTACTATAATTAGTATATTTTTATCTTAGTTACATAATTTGCAATTTACCCCTGCCATTAATCCCCAACCTGCTCAATTCCCTTTAATCTATCTTCTCTCAGACAGACAGAGGGTCAATCAGTCAGACAGACAAACAAGAAAAGCTGACCCCCCATTTACCTTACTGACAAGAGCACTCTTTGCCACGTTTTTGGGGACATTAAACTGGCACTCTGGTCTGACAGCGAGGCTGTCCCTGCCGAGCCCCCCGGCACCTGGGCCCCCACATAAACAGGGGACTCGGCCAGGCGGGATTAGGGGCCTGCCAGAGCACAGGAAGGCTAATAGTTAGTATTTACTGTCCGTCCGCGTCCCACTTAGCTGACAGTGCTCGCACTTCGGCACTAATCACTGTGATTTCACCAGAGAGGGGGAATGGTCTTTGGGGGGGTTGGGTGGGGGGTGGGGGGTGTGTCGGTGAGATGGAACGAACCAGACTCAGCAGAGTGAGGGGATTTGTGCAACCGATGCGGTTGAGGTTGTTCGAGGAGAAAGCGGAAGCTTGTTTCTGTACACTCAGTGCGTTCACATGGACAAGTCGAAACCACTTGGAACTGGTTTGGGATCGTACCGGCTTCATGTGAACGGAGATTGGTTTGGTTTGGAATTGGTTTTCCTAAACCAATTGCGACGCCAGGCCTAGGCTGTTTCCAAACCACTTCAACTGCCATGTGAAGGGGGATCGGATTGGTTTCGGGTATTGCGCATGTATCAACGAAATAAAAAACACAGTTTGTTCCTTCATACGGACTTTCTAACACAGCAGAATGCACAACACGTACACGAATGCGTCAAACTCCTGGAACACCATGTTTGTATGCCGCCAGAAAGTTTGTTTATTGTCTTTATTTAGTAGGAACAGTGCAGAGCCCATAGAAGATGTGCCAGAGTATTACGTTTTTGTTTAGACCACCTTATTGTTTAAGTGGGTAATAATATCAGGTGAAAGGAGGAGGCTATGTAAATACATTTGCACTGACTGACTTGTAAGATTTTCTTTAGCCACTGTTTTGCGATGTGGAATAACCGGAATGAGAGGTGAAAAGTTCAGTCTCCTCTACGTGTCGTCTGTATGTGTAGGCATATGTGTGCAGTGCTGTAGTCTGCTGTTGCGTATACGATAAGATACATCTTACCTACGTAGCAGCTTTGTTGTGGGCAAATGTTTACTCGTGTTATGTCCATTATTTTAGTTATGTGTCGTTAGTCGCGTTATGTCCAACATTGTAGCAGCTAGCATTGTAAATCTTATCAGCCTGGGTCGTCATGGCTGGGTCGGCACGGTTTGACCGATATCTTTGGTATTTTTTGCCCAAACAACACGAAACTTGGCACTGCACACACTGGTAACATTATGATGACGGCGTCCAAATTTGAGATCAAGCGGATGAGTGGTTCAAGAGTTATGCGTGGAAGAGACGTTCCTTGCATTAAAAGATAATAATAGAAAGATAGAAGTTGACTACAGCGCCCCTACCTAGCGTAGCGGAAAGGGCCGGGTCTCTGGCCGAATCCGCTTAGACGAACTGCATGTGAACAGGGACTTGGGGACAGACCACCCGTTGGGAAGCAACACCCAAACCAATCCCAAACCAAACCAATCCCACCATGTGAACGCAGTCACTGACTGGTTGCCAAAATCTTCGTCAGGTAAACTAGGAGGAGAGTTCCCTCGTGTAGTATTTCAGCAAAATACAATATTTAGGCACTATGGAAGCAGCAGAGTGGTACTAGCCTGTCTAGAAAAGGGAAGCTTTAGCCACCTGAAACAAGACTACAACTCTCAAACCTTTGCACTTTTTTTTTCCACATTCTTAGCACTTGGTAACACACTTTTTGGGTGGAGGTCAATTAAAGTTAGTCTTAAACTGGAACTTTTTTTGTTCAAAAGAGGGGGCATTCTTCCAGTGATCCCAATTTAAATTCCCGGTAAGGGCACGTTCGCTCTTGTCCAGAGGGTTCGGAGTCTGATTGTTCCTCTTCCGGAAAGACTCATTTCATTTCCCTCATACTCCGCTGGCTTTAAATGACATTTTGAAAAAGGCTTTGAAATATCCTCATCAGACAGGTGAAAATGGGAAATGCCCTTCATTTACATTCTGTCTCACAGGCTGTCAAGCTCCTCTTTGCGCCTGAGGTCCCCTCTACATGGCAACAAGACCTCAGAGAATCCATCCCAAAGTTAAACAACTCACAATGACTTATGCCTGCAATGACATTTTAGAAAGAGAATAACAATAATGTACTGTAATTGTTCTTATATGCCATTTTTTTGCAATTTCAGAATCAGGTTTATAGGCTTAACATGAAAGCACATACAAGGATTTGTGTTCCAGCCAACGGTGTCTTAGTGTCGTGTGTATGTTAACAGTGTATCGTGTACAGTGTCTACAGTGTATCATTTCAGTGTTGTGTGTATTGCACACAGGGTTTTGTTCATTTACATGTCCTGTATGTAGCAAAATGACAATACATCTAACGTAAACTCCAGCTAAAAAAAAATAACAGCAGTGTAAATACAAATTTAAAAGTTGATTCTTTTTTTACGACGTCTAAATTGGCAGATTTATAGCACTGAGCTTCATGGCGCTGCTGAGAATAACAAATAGTGGCAGCTGTCATCTTGTTCAGATTATGTGATTGTTTTACAGATGATATGGAGACCACTGTACTTATAGCCGTGGGCATCTGTCAACAACATGCCAGCCATGACTGCCCTTGGGAGAATTCATACAGCCGCCAGAGCAAGCAAGCAAGCAAGTGCAAAGAGTGTAGTTTCAGCTGTGAGGGCTATTAGCTAGAATGCTGCGCTGTTGTGTTTAGAAAAGCATTTTTCTTCCTTTTGCTGTTCTCCAGCAACAGAGTGTCCACTCCCTTTTTCATGTGTTCAACTTTCTGACTCACCAACAAATTACTAATTGGGTCTAGGGCTCCCAGCGGAAACAGAATATGGCTTTGTCAGCAGCACAAGTGGGAAAAAAAGAAAAAAAGCTTTAAAAAAAGGTAACTTGTAAAAAGAAAAAAAAAAGGTATAGAGGGGGAGAGAGAGGAAAAGGGAAAGAGGGGCAGATGGAAAAAAAAGTGAAACCGGGGAAAAGGGAGGCCAAGTAGAGAGAAAGCGAGAGGAGAGCACAGTGTGTCAGCAATACACTTAACTTTAGCTGTGCTCACGGCTGCTCTGTGATTGGGGGGGGGGGGGGCATAGTACTTTTGCACACCTTTTAAGAACAGGTGACTTGGAAATGACCAAAGGTCTAGGGCAAAAAAACTTAAGAAAAACTAGCAGCACACTGTCTATTTCCCAAGCTATTTATTTCAACACAACAGTTTGGTCCTCAGTGTGTTGGAATTTAAACTTGGTTATTAGGCAAAGTTGAAGCTTTTGGGAAGATACTGTAAGTTGGTCAGTATGTTCAGGCTCCGAATTCTCCATTTGCAAATAATAAAGCACACACCACTGACGGCCGATGCTGAAATGTAGCTGGTGCACTCTAACAAGTGGCTAATAGTGTATTGACACTGACGTCAGATTTTTATCTCACAATAATTAACCAGGGTAAACATTTTTCTATTCAAAAATGAGTCTGGTGGATTCCCACTTCGTTCATAAACACCTTCATTTCCCGAAGACGGATTTCTTCTCTCTTTAGCAAATGAAAGTAGACAGATATAACTGATGACCTAAATGGCTCATAAATAATAATGGGCATTGTGACATGGGGATAGGGAGAGTAACTGACATGCCCATCTGACTACAGCAGCTCTGCTGAGTGACAGTGAGGCTTCGCTCGTTGGGGTTCAGTAAACACTAGTAAACACTGACAGACTCTGGCTGGGCTCTGCAGGGGTGCGCTGGGGGAAAATCAGCCTATAAATCCACACCTGCATCTGAAATGGAGGGGGTGGGGGCAACCACTGTCTGTCAGCCAATCTAGAGCAGTAAAACTCATATGAGGACATTCTTGACAAGAACACTATGCAGCCACATACTAGACTACTATACTAGAATTAATGTTGCCAATACAATAGACATATGGCTCTTTAGGAGTGGTTAGAGTGTCTGTTTGTGCTGTACTGCACTGCACTTGTTTAAGTGAGAGGTGTTCTTCTCTGAGTTTTGGCTCAGGCAGCTGGCTGTCTGGGCGGGGTGTGAGCAGAGCGGAGGTCAGAGAAGGTGCTGGAGGGCTTGCAATGGAGAGGAGGTGGTGTGCGGTCCAGCATCCTTCCAGCCCGTTTGTCAGCTCTGATCCTCTCCTCTCCTCTCCCCCTTTGCTCTTGGCAGTGGGCTGAAGTGAGCCTGTTGCCAGGGAAACCATTTCCATCAACCCCACCACCGGTCCCACCTTATTTTTCCTCTTCCCTTTCCATTGAGACTGGAAGCTTTGATAATCCACACACACACACTTAGACAAACATACAAACACAGTGTGCACATAAACATTTGCAATATGGTATCCATCATGTCATGTGTTTAATTGATTGAAGACTTGTACATATATTCCTGTGACACTACAGATTTAGAGGCAGCTTAAGGGTGATGAGTACTCAAGGATGCACCTAACCAGCTGAACAAGCAGGTTAAAATATGAATAACGGAACTGAATAACTGAATGCCTTGAACTGATAATGAATAACAATGTTTACATTCCCTGCTAAATGTGTATTTACTTCTGTAGCACAACCACAAGACTGTGAAGGAGGCCTTAAGCTGACAACAAACCTCCCGATTTTTTCAGTCATTCATAATTAGAACGCAACTGAACACACTAAATCTACTGACAGTGAATGAGTGTGATTTTGAGTCGGTTGTAAGCAAAGACATGAAGACTGAGTGAAAATACAGTGGACTTCCATGTCACAATCAGAACTATGACAACATAGAACAAACTGGTACCAATCAACTGAAGCATGTTTGATTTAATCGGAATTGTGTCAAGAATGGAAATGATCATTTCACATTAAATCGGCCTCCCCAACAAACGTGACGACTGATGTTGCCATTCAGCACCTCGTCTGCCCCTGACTGTGTCCGACGTACCCTGGACTACCTGTGACCGGCCCCAACATTCTATCGTATCGGAATAGGGGTTAAAAATTGGGAGGTCTTTTCCCAGCTTTATCTACATGGGGTACCCACATCTCCTTAATTCAACAGAATTATTTCAATCAGGTTTCAAGTCTCCGCCTACACAAATAAATTATTCATGGGAACACATCACACAAGTAGTCATTTTGTTCGGGAGGAAAAAGCTGTCACACTTCAAAACCAGAACAATGAGCGAGAGGATTTATCTCCACGCTCCATAACCTGCTACAGACATAAATGCAGGCGGGACCCAGCAAGCCGGCAAAAAGTCTCTGGTGGCCGAACGAAGGAAAAAAACCCATTTTAGCACGTTCCTTTGGCTAGCACTTACTGTAGGAGACACATGAAAAAGCAGGAGATGACTGGCATGCTGGCACATTGTTCTCTCTCTCCATCTTTCTCTCTCAATCTCTCTCTCTTTGTCAAATGCTCTGGAGTGACAGCATTATCCCCGATTATTAATGCACACAACTAGGAGCATTCCTGCTAGCCTGCCTTTGTCTTACTGAAGCTGTCTGTCAGTTTGGAGAGAGAGAGAAATATGGAGAAAGAAAGAGAACACACAAACACACATGCATGGCTGCACACGGACACACCGCCGTCCACATGCATGCACACTCAAACATAAACAAAATGCGACACAGAAGAAGTCATCTTTATGCACCAGTAGACATATCTGCAAGAAAAAAAAGAATTCTCTCCCATCCCATCTTCTCTCTATATCGCTGTCTGTTTTCAGTCTGTGTCTCTGCTCTGCTGTCATCTGTGTGTGTGTGTGTGTGTGTGTGTGTGTGTGTGTGTGTGTGTGTGTGTGTGTGTGTGTGTGTGTGTGTGTGTGTGCACGTGTCTCCAGCTTGTGGTCGAGCTACAGCGGCTCCGTCCCCGTGCTGCCGGGTGGCCAGGCCTGTCAGGGGGGTGGGAGTGGGGGGTGGGGTTTAGGAGCGGCGGTGTCCGAGCTTCCAGAGATGTGAGCAGTGGAAGAGGTCAGCAGAGAGGTGGAGCATGTCAGAGCTAGCATGACTGCTGCGGTCCATCTTCCTCTTTTTCTTTCTATCCCTCTTTTTCTCCCTCTCACTCTTGCTCTCTCTCTCTTTGTTACTCTGTCATTCTCCTCAAGTCTTCATACTTTCTTGTTTCTTTCTCTCTCTTTTTCTTTCCTCTCCACCAGTGTGTTACTCTTCGTCATGCTCCAATGCACTGCTTGTCTGCCTTGACTCTATGTGTATGAGTCTGCGTGTGTGTGTGTGTGTGTGTGTGTGTGTGTGTGTGTGTGTGTGTCACAGTATGTAGGCATGTGTCAGTGTCATTCCTGATGTAACTAAAATCTCTCATTCACACACCACCCACTTGCTGCAGTTTGTGATGAGTGCAATGAGTGACAAGTTCCGGAATTGCACAAATCAAAAGGGAGGTCACGCTTTAAACAGGGGATAGGGAGAAAAGGGACAAGGGACAGCAGTGCATATCTACTATGCTTCAGGAGCCTACCTAATTCACATTGACACTGCATAAGGTAGAACAACTAGTCGCCGCAACAAAAGAGGGACTAGTTTTTAACATCCCTCTCATTCAGTTGTATATGAGCCATAGGTTCTTCATAAAAATGCCGATCTTCACTGACCTCAACCATAAAATAAGCTCATCGCTGTTGATTCAGCGAGGAAGCGGAGTATGACGACTGTGTGGTGTGGTATCAGGACAGACAAAACACCAATCCAGTTTCATCTCCCCCTTAAGCGCTCCGAGCCAGCCGCCCTGAACCTCTCCTCATCCCATCCATTAGGGGTCTGTGGGAGAGCGGGAGCATGTGTGTGTGCACGGACTGCAATGTGACACATCAGCGAGCGAACACCAGGAGCGGGCACGCGGATGAGACACGGGGAGGCAGTCGCGGGGTTGTGTTGAGGCAAACTGTCAGCAGAGCCCCATCTCTTAGCACTCTAAGCGTCGACCACAAACACAATTTACAGCAGACACACACACACACACACACACACACACACACACACACACACACATACACACACACACACACACACACACACACACACACATACAGGCCAACCTCCACTCCACTCCGTTCCTGCTCCACCATCAAAACCTGCTCTTGACTTCTCTTACCTCCCCCTCGCTCTCTCTGTCTCCGATCTATCTCCTGCTCCTCCATCACACTATTTTCCCACCACCTGCGCTTACTCATTCCATCCTCTCTCACCCCTCTCTCACGCACACCCCCCAGCTCCCTGCCCTCCCCTCCATTCCATTTCCTTTTCTCACTCTTTTATTGCCTCCTCCTTTCCCACCTGTCTTTCACCTTCCATCAGCGCCAGGGTCTATGTCAACTCAAGACTCATTCCCCCCACAGCAACAGGCAAGGTCTCCCTGGCAATGGGGGAAAACACAGAGAGAGACAGAGACAGAGAAAAAGAAAGAGAGAAAGACAGAGAGGGAGAGAGAGAGAGAGATGGAGAGAGAGAGAGACAGAGACAGAGGAACAGAGAAACAGACAGAGAGAGAGAGAGCTGAGGGGCTCCTGGGTGCTGTGCTTCAACCAAGACTCTGCACTGTAATTACAGTGCAATGCAATTACATTTTACTGTTATTAAAGTTATTACTAATTGACTGTCCATCTCTGGCCAACTCCTGCTCTGCTTATTCACCAACTGTGGCAACCAAGGCAGAAATGATGTTGCTCAGGCTTCATCTTCTCTAGCATTTCATTTGTTTATTCTTTTATCCATTTATTCATTTAACCCTTCCAGGCTGATCCCATCTTCCCATGACGCTAGCCTCCCGCAGTGCTGGCATGTCCGGTGTGGGTGGCTGTACAGGGACAGGGTAATGGCTTTCACTTAGCCCCGCTCTCCAGGGAGCACAAAGAAATGATAAATAAATAAAACAATGAAGGATCTGTGTGTGTGTGATGGGGGTATACATGCTCTACACAGGTACAGATGTGGCAGTAGGAGGAGAGAACCAGGCAGTCTTTTGGTCAGTCAGATGGGTTTTTGATTGCCCTTCCATTGCCTTATGCGATCGATATTCTCTGGCTGAGTGGAGCAGTGTGTTAAAATACCACTTCCGCTCCTCTGAGCTCCACCAACTCCACCACACTCCACCACCCTCCCTTCACCTCCCCTTCCTCCCCTTCTCCTCCCTCCTCTGATCCCCCCTTCTCTCCTCCTCAGACACTGAAGAGCAGGCAACAAATTAAACCCACCAAAGAGGCTTCACTTTTCAGCTTCTAAATGGCAAGAAAAAGAAAGGCACAGCCATTTCACAATCCTATGCCCCCCCCCCCTTCTGTCTTTCCCTGTGTTCACCTTCTCTCTCATTGTTATTTCATGGAGGCCCTCCTGTTGGTGTGGAGGGTGTAGGGGGAAGAGTGTGCTCCTTCCTACAGCTAATATGAAAGGGTAGCGGGATGGTGGTGGAGGAGCCAAGGTCCTGTCAGCCACTCAAAACACTTTTGCTCGAGTTCCCCACTTTGTGCTCTCAACTCTCACTACACTTTCACTTAGGACTCTTGGGCAAAAGCAAAGAGCTCTTATCAACAGGGAGGCCATTTTTAAAAGAAAAACCCAGAGCGTCCCCACAAAGACTCCCTCTCAGATTATGCTGGTGTGCGATTTAGTAGATGAGGTTGTCACCATGGACTTTTGTATGTGAACGAACCTTCATTTTTTATTTAAGTCTTTTTCGTAATTTTGCATCTGTGCACCCTCATAACATATTGGAGAGAGCTATCAAAATACCATTGAAGCTTTTTTTCTTTCTTATTTTCCAAATCTAATGTGTATTGGGCTTGCCATTTCTAGTTTTAAAGTTCCATTTTATTAGTGGTTAGCCCTTTGTAATCTCTTTACTTTGGGTACTCTGCAAAATGGAAAAGCACCATATAAATGCAGTCCACTTACTACTTACTTTCATTAAGGATACTTTTATGGACTTCAACCATGGTATACCTGAAGGCTCTTACTTCTGATTTCTTTTATTATTTTGACTGGGAAATTTTTAAATGCACTGAACAGGTACAAAATACTCTAGCACATGAACTCAATAAACAGTCTAACTTGTGGGATTTATGCCATCTGCCAGGTAGGTTCTGGATGTTTTTCCAGCCTAATGATGTCTTTCTGCAGTTGCACAAAAACCTCTATGGAACATAGAAAGAAGTCCAATGACCAGCTACCTCACTGAAATGCATCACCGAAAACAAACTTTTATCATGAATAGTGACCAAGCCTGGCCTAGAAACTGCTTGTCAGTAAACTGTCCAATTACGCCTCTAAAAAGTGAAACTAAACAGCCATATGTCTATTGTATTGGCAATTGCTCATAATTCCACAAGCATTCCTCAATACAATACTTCCGTTAAACCTCCTAATTGAAAGGTGGCAAACTCTACACTTAAGTGTAGAGCCATTTTGGTGCTGTACGGAAGCACTGTGAACATTCTTATGGACCCAACTGTGGAAAAATTAAGTAATTTATTGCTAGCAACGAAGTGCAGTCTCTCAGTGAAGACAACTTCTACACCCTCAGAGCACAGGTCCACACTGAATAACAGCAAAAGAAGGTGAGATGGGAAGGTAAAAACATCCTGCAAAATATTCTTAAAATATGGAATACATTTTATCTATTGTTGCTAAAATCAGTCTGTTTGGCTGGTGAGCTACATTGCCTTTGGTATGCCTCTTAAGCCTGTGAAGTCAAGGGAGCAGAGGGGGCGGCTTTTCTCAGAATGGGAACAAAGCATGTGACCTGCCTCTCCCAATGGACCTGGGTATCAAAGGCCCTTATGTGAAAGCATCCCCGACTTCAACAGCCTTTCTGCTTTTAACAGACTCCGCCTATTGTGCTACTATCTGATAAGTCACATTCAGTCATAATATTTTCCACCTTTTAAATCCCTCAGCCTTGCCTGGGCTGAGAGATAGCAGCTGCAGGAAACAACACAAGGGCTGGCCAAAGAGTTAAGAGTGTGATGCGATTCCTGATTTAAGATTTAATCTGTTTCGTAGCCCAGGCTGTGTGGCATGTCTGACGAACCTCATGAATCTGCAAAGGAATGCCAGGCCGTTGACACAGATGTACCTGAGACGCTCTGCCTACATATCTAGGATGAGAAAAGCACACATAGAAGAGAGAAGAAAGGGCAGAGGAGAAAGTGCCTGCGGGTCGTTTCACCACGGGGGCAGGAGAGAGAGCCTAGGGGATTAGCAGGGTGGCGTCAGGGTGAAAAGATCTGCGGCGCTTCCTGGGAGACAGAAGCACGACTCGGACGGAAACCTCCATCTCTGACATGCTAATGTGGCATTTGGAGGCAGAGGGCACAATAAAAAATGGGAAATCAACAGCCTTCAGAATAAGCGGCATCAGACAGAGTTAACCACAAAAAAAACACAAGTTTTCTCTCTCTCGCTGCCTCTGCCCACCTCCTCCCTCTTACTTTCTTTCCAGGCTATGAACAATTCCCTCTATCTTGTTCTTTCATTCTCTTCTTCGCTCTCGCTCTGATTCACCAAGTATCTCTTCCACCTCAGGTGCAGACAAATCAAGGGGTTCAATCACAGTATGGATTCCTCGTAATTGCCTGAGTGGGTGTTGGAACTATCAGTATCGCTTGAGGTAATCTTCCCTCACAATTAGTTCCATTATTTCAAAAGATCACAGCCTGTTATTTCCCTTTTTGATTGGGGGGGGGGGGCACGCACAATGAACTGAGAGGACAAACTTGAGATTCTTCTGTCAGCAAAAACACATCCAGAAATAACAATCGAGAACATGTCACAGCTAACAGCCGCCATACAGCATTTAAAGCTTTAGAGAGGACTTTTTGCTTTTGCGCCAGGCAAACACATAGCACAACTTTATAAACTGTCTGTGGTACGATGGATGGCATCATTCTGGATGGATCTGCATGGATATTTTTACCCTGAATTAACTCAACAATGTCATGTACATTGATGTTGATATAACACAGATGGCATTGTTAGATTAAGGCAACGTAAAAAGATCTATGCAGCATGTTAATTCACTTTTTAAAGCTGTTACATGGTGCATGTTAACTGCTGTGATTGAATTAGGTGCTGGCACGTTTGCCCACCTCCGCAATCAGCACTGCTTGCTGACGTGGGAGACAGGCACTTGTTCATAATCGATTTGCCTCCATGATTCAATTCAGCTACTCGCACACACACACACACACCTCAGCTCCCACCTGGTGAGTGAACTGCACACACACACACACACACACACCAGAAAGTGATAACAAGCTTTGTCAAATGCTGTCAAACTGACATTATTTTCATCTAGAAACCGAAGAGCCACAGCATGCTGCCAATCAGATGGCGTAGACAGAACCACAGCTGTTTGTGCACCAATCACCACTGCTGCTCCCACACATAGTTATGCAGTCACACATATCTTCTGTGGTAGTCATGTACAAATGCACAAACACACACCCACATACCTACATGCATGTGCGCGAGCATGCACATGCACACACACAGTATGTCGTATCTAGGCTCACAGCCTACAAATGTAGTAGTCATGTACAAATGCACAAACACACACCCACATACCTACATGCGTGTGCGCGAGCGTGCACATGCACATGCACACACACAGTATGTCGTATGTAGGCTCAAAGACCTGCTGTTGCAGAGGTGCACAAACACACACACACATACTCGCATGCACCGGAGCACATACACATAAAACAGGTAGACATGAGTAATGTCCAAATTTACAGGAAGGCACACAGAACACACTCTCACTGAGAGGTAATGGCACTGCATTGATGAGGCTCCTAATTCAAGTTGGACAATTATATATAAAAAAAAAAAACACCACAGATGCTGACCTCGACAACCCCCACACCCTCACTCGAGTCACTGAGGAGAAAGAAGTCAGTGTAATACTTAACTTCGGCCATCAATCAAACCACACCATTAAGTAAGCAGTCTAGCATAATAATGGTATTAGTATATTATTCTGGACTAATAACGCTGTTTATTTCTCCATGGAGAAAAGCACTGAGGTCACTGCACTTACACACACACAAACATAAACACACACATAAACACACAGAGCTGTGGATGAGGGCAGCTTTGGTCAGAAGGACAATCCCTCCCTCCAATCACCCCACGCCTCAGCTCAACATCCTCAGGGGAGAAACCAAATATGATCAATACCTTCCTCTTTAGAACAATGGCTCTCCCTTACTACAGTTAAGGGGCGAAATGATGCATTGAAGAAAGGAAGGGCACTGGGGCTCTGGGGGGAGGGGTGGGCCAGGCAGGCGCAGTGGGTCACTGGGGCAGCTCAGCAGGGGCGGCGAAGAAAAGGGCACATGTTGAATACATTAGAGCGGCGGGGACAGGTGACGGATGGACTAACGTGGAGCAATAGCTGGGGCGGCTCTAGCTCTGCACTCCATCACTTGTTAAGGGCTGAGCGAGCGATGTTTAATTACGGGGGCCCCTGTCTTTGCCATTTCACCTGCAGCCTCTTAACCTAAATAAAACCCTGGGCTCTTCTAGGTCACTGCTGGGACAAAGATGGCAGATATACACTTCACTCTGAGGATCCCTTGGCTGATAGAGAAACAACAAAGAGTCCCCATATCACATGTTGTAGGCTACAGCACTGTGTTGCTGACTAAACTACGCCATACTTAAAAATAATTACTTTGTTCTTTTCTGCATACTTGTAGTTTAATTTGTGTCCTTTATTGTAAGTCAGTCTGGATAAAAGCATCTGCTTTTGTGATGTAATGTAATGTGTACACAATGCAAAGCCATTACATGACAATTATTTGCAGATTAATATATTGATTACTTTATGAAACTTAAAAAAAATCTTTTAGGAGGTGGTGAGGCAGGTATATTATCAAACTATTTTTGCAGGATCCCCCTGCAGTCACTCTAAGAACCCCATAGGAATCATGTACCCCAGGTTGAAGATAACTCTGATTCCTGGATGCATGGATCTACCTTAAACATTTTTTTTGTTTTCTGTAGCACTTTTTGAGGGACATAATTCCCCCACCAAATCCTGTATTAATATTTCCAAGTAGGAGGGTGACTGATAACGGGGGCAGAAATACTGCAGGTTGTGCTCTTGTGTTCAGAGCATGTGTGTACAGCATGGAGCTTCCAGACTTGATAATACACGGATGAGCAGCAACTGACATGTTCGCAAAGGTAAGACGTCCTTTGGGAGAAGGCAACTAACAGTGGTGATCCTATTATTCGCATACTGCCTATTATCAGCCATTTCTGTTGCTGTTTCACTTAAGATAAGGCTTCGGGTTGAGTAAGTGAACTTGTGACTTACCTGACTTATAAAAAAACTTGGTTACTCTAAGTGAACCACGATTTATTATCACAAAATCCTCTTTGCCATGTCTGTACACCCCCACCCCCCTTTTGCAGGGATTAACTGCTTGGACAAATCCTGAGCCCCTGTGATAACGCTGGCCACCTCGGAAATCCACCCAGCGTTGTGTATCAGAGGGGCTGCTCATCCAAACTGCCTCACTGCCAAATGAGCAAATAAATGCACCGATGCCCCCCTTTCCTCCAGCTCTTCCAATGTCAACAGTCTCTGGTGATTGGGTTCTGACCCCCCACCCATTCTCATCATCACCACGACCTGGCCAAGCAAAAAAAAAAAAAAAAAGCCAGACAGCAAACACCAAGGGCCATTCGATTGCCTACCAAGCCCAAAATATAACACCTCTGTCCACAGGGAATCAACAACAGCGGTGTCACCAATATCTTCTGTCAGAGGGCATAACAATGTTCTGAAGCAGCAATTAGTTGATTATGTTCTTTTATTTATCAGTACATCCATTTAATTGGGCAGCTGTGTCCTAATGGTTAGGGAGTTGGTCTTGGGATTGGAGGGTTGCAGGTTTGAGTCCCTTACCAGTAGTAAATAACCAGTGCTCTCTTGCACCCCCTCATCCATGGCTGAAGTGCCCCTGACGGTCTCTGTACCTAAAAAACTCTGGATAAGAGCATCAGCTAAGTGTAATGTAATATTAATTTTCTTTACCCTTTTGGGGTTTGGGATTTGGTCAAAAGATTCACACTAAAGACAGAAACATGTTTGTTCATTTCTATTATAGCTTCTTTTTTTTCCCCAACTCACCATGATGATGATGGAGTCACTTCATGGCCAGACTCAGTGCATGCTGAGACAATGGCCCCTGCTAAAAGCACTAAATATGGCTCTGCGAAATTGTAGGGGTAGCAAACAGACCACGGCAACCCGTGATTTTCGCCTGCACCTTCTTCCCACACTGCTCTCTCCTTTCTCTCTCTCTCTCCTCACACGATCTCTTTGGGAGGAAGTCCCACTGTGCACAATTACAGCCGAAAATACCAATGCGCAGGAGGGCGGCCAACAGCCCCCAATCAGCAGGGCCCGATTGGCCACTTTTACGGACAGTGCAAGGGAGGGACCGAGAGCCCTCTCTGGAGGATTAATAACTGCGTTTAAAAGCTTCTTTCCTTCAAAGGGCCTGCTGGTTCGTCTGCAGTGAGACTGATTATGTTTTTTTGTCTTTCTGCTCATCAGATGAGTGTGTTTTTTTCTCATCATTAAAGTGGCTCCTTATGATATCAGTAAAAGCTCAGTGTGGGCCAGTGTATTCAAAGAGCGGTACAGATATCCAGCACTCCTGTCTGACTGTCACACCATCAGCTGCTTACTTTGTGGTCAGGAGGGCTGACAGATCTAATGTTGGGTACTCAGTGCGTGCGTGCGTGTGTGTGTGTGTGTGTGTGTGTGTGTGTGTGTGTGTGTGTGTGTGTGTGTGTGTGTGTGTGTATGTGTGTGTGTGCGTGCGTGCGTGTGTGTGTAGACAGTGCAGGCTCTTGGCTCTTATTAACAAGTCTGTGCTTGTCAAACATGACACTTGCTAATACACACACACACACACTCACACACACCACTCTCCCAGTCAAAGCATTCATGAAGCCTCTCCAACCCCACACACACACACACAAGCCATTCTCCTCACCAGGCCATTACACACTCCCAGACAAACCCCATGGTCCTCCTGCTTTCATTTAGAAGCTTCTCTGAAAAAGAGCTGGAGGTCTCAGCGGTGTCCAATCGAGGAGCCCTGGGAATACACACTCACTCTGGTGACACAGCGACACATCAGACAAAAGGTGTTGGATTAGACAGCTTTTGTTTTTAACCCACTGGGTCTCTAAACCAAATCAGCACAGATTCATCCTCACTTTCTTCAAATGCAGGCCCCATCATCTTTGGCTCTGTAAGGGTATAGTTGTGGCTAACGTGATATGAACTTCTCATTTTCCTGTAGTAATTAATTTTAACTCAAAGCCCTTTGGAAGGTAAGGCTCCAGTTAACTGTGATGTGAAAAATAATATTTATAATGACAGAATGTAGATATTATTTATTATTATCATAGTTTAGTCACTAATCACCATACACAAGCCATTTGGCTTCTTTAAAAAAAACAAGTAAACAAGTGAATAAATGAAGACCATGCTCAAATAGGTTGTAAACAGTTGGCCCACGAACAGGGCAATCCTGCCAAACGCTGATGCAAAGTGCCGTTTCCAGGACAGCGTCCAGAATTCAGGCGTCCACAGAGAGGATCTAAAGCTCAGCAGAGGAAGACGAAGCCATTCTTTTTCGGAATAAAAATTAAACATTCCCTTTCTGCAGCTTCCTTCAGTCTAAGGCTGATTTGACTTGTCATTTTTTTTTCATCCATCAGACCTACATACACACCCACAGACCCACCACTCTGTGTGCGCGCGCACACATGCACACACACACACACACACACACACACACACACACACACACACACACACACACACACGCACACACGCACACACGCACACACACACACACACACACACGCACACACACACACACACTCACAAAAAATCCAGTCCAAATCCAATCCTAAATTTGAGGTTAGGCATTAAGGCAACTTCAGATAGTCTTTCTCTATGTGGAGACCATAATAAAACATACAAGTTTAGTGGCAAGGCTACATAAATTGCACTGTTACACAGAGCAAGGTAGAGGGTAAAACTATTTTTTCCATGTACACACATACCAAGTTACCTCCTATTCTTTGCTAGCTATTGTCTGAGCTTTTTTCTTACGGCCTTAGAAATCAATGTCCAACACACTGATGTTTTTAAAGGTGCAGAATGCAGGCAGTCAAGCTGTGCATCAGTATTTACTGGCACATGAAAGGCAGCTTCACACAGAATTGAGACACCTCTGCCGGGTCAGGGCTGGGGCTGGGGCTGGGGCTGGGGCTGGGTCTAGGGCTGGGTCAGGGCTGGGGCTGGGGCTGGGGCTGGGGCTGGCCATGCCATGACTGGTAGACTGATGCGGCACTCAGGCAGAGCTGCCTGCTTCTCTGGGTAAAGAGCCTTTCACTAAAATCAGCTGATTCTGAATAGCACAACTCCTTAGCCAGGTAGAGCAGTCAAATATTTTAAATCAGCTAGCTCTATTAAAGGTCCAATGTGTAGAATTTCTCCCATCTAGCCGACTTTCTCGCGCCATGCAGTTGAGTACATATTACAGCTACAGTTACCTTCACGTTTCCAAAAAGCCAAGATCTCATCTACGACTTCAGATCATGTCATGGCGAAAAAAGCAAAAGGCACGTCCCTAACCTGCTAACATATTTGAAGATGCCGCATGAATATGGAGCGTCGACCCCAGTTCATGCATATAGAAATGTAAAATTTTAAAGCAATAAGAATATTTGGAACTGATGATAGTAAATATTAATGAAAAAGGAGTATACAGCATTTGGCTATAGGATATATCACCTCTTCACTTATCCTGTACACCTAGCCCACAGTTTGTTGATAAAATCCTAACATTAGGCATGTCCATTTATGTAAAATAAGGATTGGCCTAAAGAGGGGGCGCACTATGATTTTCGCATGTTTGTTACAAATAAAAACAATGAGTATGACAGTAGCCTACCTTGTGGGTATAAGTCATGCTCTACTGCAGAAACTGTTAGAGGATCATTCAATTAAATAAATGTTGTGAATTTAGACTGAGATATAGGTTATATTAACCTACTGATTCAGAAGAAAGCAAGGAAATTCAGCATTTCTTTCAATCCCATTTTCCTTCATCAGGTCTTTCCATATTTGTCCAATCTTTTTTCTGATGATGCCGGTCTCTTGCTTTTTTCAATATGTTTTTTTGTTTTCCTGGGCGGAGAAGAACCCTCCTGCTTCTGAAATTTGGATTTTGAATAGTGCAAACCACTGAGAGTGCAAGCCACTGAGAACCAATTGTCTAGTTGTGTCTAAAGCATCCAGGCTGTTCAGGGGGTCCGATACCCAACCTAGCCAAGCAACCTCATACATGGCCCCATTATCCCAGCCAGCCTCAGGCCCGCCCAGAGAGATGCCTGGGCCCCCAAAATGATCCAATTATTGGGCCCCCTTTGCCCTCCAAAAAACCCTATGGTTTTCAAATTGACTAGGGTGGCTGGGCCCCTGAAAGCTTTCATGTTTATTCCCCTTTATGGAAAATGCCGCTGTGCCTTCAAATTACCAAATTACTTGGTAGTAATTTGGTTTTAGATTCACACAAACTATTTATCCACCAGAAAGTATATGCCTATTAAGCGTACACAGACTATTTGCAAGAAGTGAAAGTCTAGTCCAGCAGGCGACTATCACCCCATCAGTTTCTCTTCATCTCTCGTCCGCTTATCCCCAGGGCAGGCAGGTCTTCTATCAACCTGAGCTGCCCACATCATCATCATCTGCCTTGAGTTGATTTTCATGGAGTAAACACACTCGCTTTGGGGGTTAAGGAAATAGAGAGAAAAATACATACCCAGACTGTTAAGATTAAAAGGTAATAAATAATGTATGTGTGGTTACCCCAGTCACGGCTGAAATGATATTCTGAAGTCTCAACTGTCAGTTTCCTGAGCTGGCATGGTGCAGTGTATGTGGGTGGAGTTGGCTCTTGGGGATGTTTTTCTGACCTACGTCTCACTTGGAGGAGTTCGCCGTGTTAACACCACCAAGATCCAACAGACTTGTGTGTGTGTGTGTGTATGTTTGTGTGTCACACACACACACACAAACACACACACACACACACACGCGTGCACACACACACCTGCCAGGCTTCTCTCAAAGGTATCAGCCCCGCTCTAACTAATTGCCAGTCTGAAGTCGGAGCCTCCACGAGAGGGAGAGGGATGAATCAATGCACAAACACACAAACAAAACAAAAAAAGGAAAAAAAACAACAAGCCCTAAATCAAATAGTCCGTTTCAAGCTGCCACTCTCGTAAAAAGGTCCATATCTGACCTCCCTCCAAACAACTAGCCTGGTTGTAAACGGGCATCTACTTAACAAAAGTCACATATTTTTCATTGAAGGGAGGACTCTTGCAGAGAGGTAGCTGTTTTATTTTTACCCTACAAAAAGGGAGCACCTTGCACCTCTGTGGACCTGGAGGTATGCAAGAACTGAAGTTAAGTGCAGTATTTTTAGAAACAAGATTTAGTAATAAATTAGATGACATGCAGTTCTATTCATGGAGAGAGAGAAAAAAACAACCTGCGAGCTGTGTTTGACGACTAATTAATCGTGATAAAGCAGTCAAAACATGGGAGACGTGCAGAGACAGCAGTGAGGCAGACAAGGAAATATGTGGGGCTATTTGCATAGCTCTCTTTATGAGTATATCCACTCACACCAGCAAGAAAAAAAGAAAGAAAGAAAAAGAATGAACAGGGACAAAAAAAACGCAGAAAAAATAAAATTGACTGATGAGAGCAAACTCATCATCTCAAGGTGCTGTGAACAAAAGAAAACTTATATAATACTTGAAGTGAGTGCAGAAAACACAGAGTGCCCTTCAAGTGGACCACAATTCCCGGCAGTGGAGGTGGGGGGGAGGTGGGCTTTTATTTGACACGCTTGGAGAAGCAAAGGACTGACTGTCACCACGGTTATCCACAGACCTACACACACACATCCACACATACACACACACACACACACACACACACACACACCTGTGCGGACCTGTCCTGGGGAGGCCTTAAGTGGCCAGGGTCCCATGGTGACGAGGAGCCGAGTGTGAAGCAATAAAACTCTGTAATGGAAGGAACAATACTGCGGGGTGACATCATTAATTATGAAGGAGCCATCTCTTTCCCTTTGTCTTTCTCAGGGGCTGTCGGGTAGTCGCACAAAAATTACACAAACTGTTGTAAACACCTGTGAGCGAAGAGGTCTAAGCTTTGTGTTCTTGCAAACATGCCACACACATACACAAAACATACACACACAACAGACTCACTCACTCACTCTCTCTCACACACACACAGACAGAGCTGGTACAAACACAGGCAAGTGAAAGGTGCTGAGGGTTGGTGCTCATGAAAGATGCAGAGCACTGGCCACGGATCAAACCGGACTCAAACTGGCCCTCCTCCTGGTAAAAATCCCACTGGTGATGTCTGTCTGTGCTGCAGGTTCTAAGCCATGAGTCACATTCCCATTTCATTATTTCATTTAAGAGGACTTATCAGCACAATAGGCTTTTTCTTGCTGGTCCCCAGTGCATTGTGCACAAACAGACACAGGCACATGGTGCGACAATTTGTAGGGGGGGATGGGAGGGATTTTTATATGCTAAATTATTTTTAGTGATTAATACAATTTCATTGATGTTACATAAAATGTAATGTTCTAAAAACATGGGGCCATACATCTAGTATCAGAGTAGGTTAGGCAATTAGGCTACTGCGCCAGACATACAAAATATTAAACATTTTCGTGTGGGAACTTGGCTGAGCCAGACAAAATAGGACCAGCCAAATATGAAACGAGTTCACGAAAACCAAAAGAGTCGCCACAAATTCGTCACCAAATCAGGATGTTTACTGTCTAGTTTTCCTGGTTGTTGACAGCCAGTACATTGTGTTATTTAGCAAATTATTTTGAAGTGTTACACTGAATTTCAGCTGAAAATCTTTTGGCATGTTGGGATAGACTAATCCACAGTCCTTAAAAGGCCTGCCTACTGCTCTTTTTCTTTTGCTGTATAGCATTGCAATCAACACTGCCTGCAATAAAAAATATGGTATTGATGGATTGCAGTTGCTAAAAGTACATTTTAAGAACACTTTTGTAAGAACAATTTTAAGCAACATGGTAGGCCTCGTTAGATTAGTTAAGAACACAATGTTTATTTCCATGAATGTAAAAAAAACCATCCCCCCTTCCATTTTTTTTCAAGTCCGAACTTATGGGGTACCCAGTACAAACTGCACTCCTTGGCACTCCTTGACTACACATGAGCAAAAGTCTCATGCACAAGGCCCGTGTAAACATAGGAAGCCTGCCTCAGACCCGTGTCGGAGCAACATTGGGCTCTCTGGGGACCATGCGTCTAATTGGGTCTGTGCACACCATAGAGCCTGGTCTGTCTGAGTAGGCCAGAGTAATGCCTGCTAAAATTAACCACAGGAGCCAACAAACAATATGAACAACAGGCTCCCCAAGGGGCGTCCAACATAAAGCCTCAGAGGGATTTAGACTTGAAGCAGATGTTCCCAGAGTAAAGAAATACAATGGCTTGGCTCATGCTCAATAGCGTTAATCTAAATCTTTTGAGTGTTTTTAATATGATGGTGTGCACTAAAGTGGGTTCACTGGTTAGCACAAAAGGCTGCAGTAACTGGACATACCTGCTGTTGGGACTACCGTGGTTGGATGCAGCTCTGTGCTATTCTGACTTCTGCCTGCAGGCTTTGAACTGCCAAGATAACAACAGTCCAAAACTAATGTTAAACAAGGGAGCACAGTGTGTGTGTGTGTGTGTGTGTGTGTGTGTGTGTGTGTGTGTGTGTGTGTGTCACTGTGCTTATCAGTAAACTATATTACATCTTCAGCGTGACTATAATCAAATTTAAAAAAATGATTAGCAGCTATTATAGGAAGCGGATAAGCAGCTATAATACGTGTTTACTGAAATGAGAGCACATAAGCTGTCAGTGATAGAGGAAACCAGGGCACCAGCCTCGGGCCCCCCCTTTGAGTCCTGAGTGACAGTGATTGGCAGCTGCTCTCAATACAACAGGCCGAGTCATGACGAACGCTGGCAAGAGCCTACACATCACAGTGGGAGGCAAGATAATGCAGGAGTCGCTGTTCTCTGATAAGAGCATGCTGAACAGTTGCTTCAAAATGAATGGCTGCCAAAGCTTGCGCACAGCGCTAAGCTGAATACAATAACAACAACAAAAAAAAGAAACAGAACACCTTTAACAGACAGTCTAACCTCCTTTGTGCATTTAAATTAATAAAAACATTTTAATACACAAAGGAGACTAAATAGGAGGCTTAAAAAACAGGGTAAAACAAAATATTCCCTTTCCTATGTGTAAGGAACTTATACAAGGAGAAAAAAAAATTGACATTTTTGAAAACACAGCATAGTACAAAACGTTATAACCCTGTTGCAGTTAGGGCATTTTCCTTCCACAGTTCCGTCGACTCCTCATTTGCCCCAATGCGTACATTAAATATGGATGCCAGGCGCCAACACAAACACTCTTCTATGTTTAATTTAAGAAATTAACAGCTACGGGGAGACAAAGCGGGAAGCTGAATAAAACATTGCCATGTAAAAGCTGAGGAAGGAAGACTCAGCCTGGTCAGGGTGGCTGCACAGGTGAAAAGACAGAGGTGAGGGGGTGGGAGAAAGAAGGAGAAAGAAAGAGGGTCAGAGAAAAAGAGAGGGAGAGAGAGAAAGAGAGTACATCGGAAAATCAGATGACTAGTGTATGAGAATCGCCACTCCTAAATAACTGAAAAAAGGGACGTCTAAGCAATGTATCTGGCTGACCCAAACCACAACCAACAAATATGGACTTCAGGTCTATTCAATTAGTGAATACTCTGTAAATGACAGAGTGTCCTCAGTAACTCTCTGTGTCCTTACTTTATCAAGCACGTACTTCACAAAGCAAAGGTCCTTTTATTCTCTTGGAGGTACTAATCCCACATTGCGCCCGCAGGATGTGTAATAAAATGCATAATAAAATGTGTAATAAGCCAGAACAAAAGCTCATCTATGCCCATATCATCCATCTCCAGCTTCTTTAGATGTTCAGATTTTTGCATACAGTAAGCAATACCAACAAAGTTGGGTCAGTGTGGACCATCCTGTCCACTACATAGGGTGTGTTCGTAAATTTAATCTGCCAACTCTGAAAATGGAGTTACAGTCTGCAGTTAGAAAAGCCTTAGCATTCCATCTCTCTTGGAATTAACGAACGGTTAGCATCTGTCATAAAGCTGGATGAACCTACAACACAACCAGTTAGTGACATCACATTTTGCTGCTCTCCCCTTTCGGTTGAAGTGTCTGTAGTATGCTCTGAACACTCTCGGAGTGTCACAATCTGAATAAACAAACAACTGTTCCATAAGCACTCTGAATTTATGAACTGTTTAAAAGCGCTCAGAGTGGCAGTTTCCGAATGCACCCACAGCTTGCCATTGCTTGCCTGATCCCTGGCCTTGATGCCTGGCCAGATGCTTAAACACACCCATATGGATGATACACCTCATTATCTCTTTCAACACACCAACATTTAGCCATGTCCCCTAACACACAGTGGGTCACCAACATCACATAGAGGACACACTTAGGCGTGATGGCCCTAATGTCTTGGAAAGTAAACACACACACAAACACACGCACACACACACACAGCCAGACCAGTCTTCACAAAGCACAGAGGACCCATAAGACTAATGGAGAGACTGTGCTGTGCTGTGCGTTGCTGTGCGCTGAAGTGGCCCAGGGTGGCGCGGTGTGGCAGGGCTGCTGAAGTGGCCCAGCAGACGGTGTGGCTGTGGGGCTGTTTATGAGGCCGTGCGGGGGGGCAGCACAGCAGCAGTGCGGAGCTTTATGAGCTGCTAGCAGAGCTCAGCCCCAGGCACATTAACACGGATGGAGCAGAGCTGATGAAGTGTGTGAGTGTGAGAGCGTGTGCATGGGTGGGTGTGTGTGTGTGTGTGTGTGTGTGTGTGCACGAGTGTGAGTGAGTGGGCGGGCGGGCGGGTGTGTGTGTGTGTGTGTGTGTGTATGTGTGAGGGTTCGGAGGGGGGTTGCAAGACAGGAGGAGGCAGATGGGTGTTGGCGGCCCATTTAACCCAGAGCACATGCCACCTCAAGATGCCCACACCCATGCCAAGACACGTGGCCAACTTTCCATTGGGTGGCCATATGATCACGTATACAATCCCCCACTCTTTTTCTCCATCTCTATTTCTCTCCCTAATCTTGTCTGTCTCTCCATCCTTTACTCTCAAAGTCTGGTTCTCTTCCTGTTTCTCTCTTTTTTGTCTTTCCATCTCTCTTCTCATCTCAACCCATTCTAATTGCATGTTCTTTCTTTCTCCACCTCTCTCTCTTTCTCTCTTCACTATTCCCTGTGTTGTGTGTTTTCACTTTCACACAAATTCCTCCCATTAATATGCCTTTGTGCCCTCTTTCCTGTCCCTACTCTCTCCCTATCCCTTTTTTCACACTCCATGCAAATTTGTTAAATTCCCTACCTTTTGCCACCGAGTGCTTTCCTTGGCATTTGTTACTCTTGCCTTCGCTAACACCAAAATCTCTGCATCTGCAAAGCCCAGAGATGCTAAAGTGATGACCTAATCTTTAATGATGACTAATTCTCCCGTCAGTGTGGCTGGGCCAGCTGGTTTCACTAGTCCTTAGCCCCTCTCAACCCACACACTCTCTCTCTCTCACTCTCTCTGCCTGCCACATCGTTCTGTGTAGGGTCTCGGCAGCCCACAGCAAAGATTAGCCCTCTCTTGTTAGTGCTGTGTTAATTACCCTGCTCTAGTGATTTCATTGGAATAATTTCACTGGCACAGTAGCGTTAATAGTGCAGACAGAGAAAGAGAGAAGAGTGGAATGGATGAACCAACGAGGCGCACTTGTGTGTGTGTTTAGATATTTGCAATTTTTAGTGTGTATGTATGTTTGTTTCGTTGTGTGTGTGTGTGTGTGTGTGTGTGTGTGTGTCTGCGTGCTTGTGTGTGTGTGTTCAGCTATTTGCAACCTCAGACGGAAGGATAAACCGACGGACGGATGGAGGAACTGAGCCATCGACCGACTCCCTGCTCGCTCGACCAGGCCGCCCCAGACTCCAGTGCTGCCTCCACTGCTTAATTAATCATCCTCCGGATGGCCCGGGCAGTCTGTGCTTGACCCTCCATAATTCATCGCCTCCACAGGAGCCCTCACACATGCCTCCTCTGGCCACCCCATGGCCAGTGTGCTCGCTCTCCATCTCTCCCTCTCTCTCATCCCATCTCTCTAGCCTTCACTCTCAATGTCCATTTCTCTTCCTATTTCTCTCAATTTTGGTCTCAGCCTTTGGTATCTCCCCCTTTGGTCTCTCTCTCTGTCCAGCCCCCCCACACCTCACCTACACTGACAATACACATGCACCTTTATTCTGTGCACTGTCCATGTCATTAACTCAGATACACTTCGTTCCTGACAGGCTGCTGCCTTTACTGGGTCAGCAGAGCCGCGGTGCTCTGTCTAATGAGCTGTTGGAGGGGCCTGGGTCAGCTTGCAGAGCTGGATGGTGTGACAGGCTGGAGCATTGTGGGACAGAGAGAAGGGGGGATGAGGAGGAAGAAGGGGGTTGGAGGTGGGAGTCCTCAAGATGCATGGCTCTTTCACAGCGCTTACATCACCTGACTACTGGACAGCAGAGGGAATTGTTATGTAATAAAACAACACAATGCTTGATGTAACTTTGTGTATGTGTGAGTGTGTGTATGTGTGCCTGTCAGTGTCTCTCTTTTGCTGTATGTGTGTGTGTGTGTGTGTGTGTGTGTGCCTGTGTGTGTGTGTGTGTGTGTGTGTGTGTGTGCCTGTGTGTGTGCCTGTGTGTCTGTGTGTGTGTGTGTGTGTGTGTGTGTGTGTGTGTGTGTGTGTGTGTGCCACAAACTGACTGATATCAGCTCCACTGGTAATTATGTCCTCTGCCTGTGACAGACACAAACAAAATGGAAAATGGCAGAGTGGAAGCCACTGACAAGCTGATGTCATCATGCAGAAAGGTTGCCATGTTGGCTTGGCAGCAGGGAAATAGGCATGGAGAGCACTGGGATAGCAGGCAGGCCCATGAATCTCTGACTCTTTTATTAGATCTCTTCATCTCTGTCTCCATTTAGGTCTCTTACTCTCTCTCTCTTTCTCTCTCTCTTTTTGTCCGTCTCTCTTTGCTTCACTCTCCCTCTCTTCCGTTCTCCCTGTCTCTCTCTCTCTCTCTCTCTCTCTCTCTCGCACTTATTCCCAGGCTGTCCTCTGACAGATGGAGGACCCCATACCTCAGAGAGCCCATTGCCAGCACCGGTGTGCTACTGCCACTCTCCTCCTCCTCCTCTCCTCTTCTCTGCACTTACACACGACTGGGTCCCCAGCAGAGAGGAGGCAGAAGGACAAGTAAACAACCATTCCTCTGCTCACACAGCTTCCCTTCTATGTCTCTTTTTCAATCTCTCTTTCTTTGTTCTTCTCTTTGCCAGACACCGACAACGCACTACCTGGGGGGAGGACCTTCTCAAATTCGTGTTTATTCACAGTACAGACTCGTATTGTGGGAGATTCCTAGATAGAGTGCTTATGTGGAGTCCTTTCCATGGTCACCTCACAGCATGTGACACTGGCTCATAGAGGGCGGAGGGCAGTCTAAATCGAGCAGAGTGAATCATGTCTGCCACTAGCATTTGCTGCTTGCAAGCTTGTTGCTACAGTGCAACCAGTTTTTATCTTTTCAATATTGAAATATAAAATATGAATCATATTCCAAACATGTCCGTGTACCTGATATTTATCACAATTTAAACACTTCACAAAACCCAGTATCATTTTTACTGAAATAAAAAGTCCTACTTTGTCTTGACTAAAAAAATGTCATTACCAGTCTAAAGCACTATGATTAGGGCAGCTCGCCAGAGGTATGACAGCTAACTAAGCTACTAGAGTATTACTTTTATCTCTAGGCATCTTAACAAGGCTCTCACTCTTCCATATTTTCTCTATACACATGGCTTAGAACTGAGCTCCCGCAAGCCCCTGTCTTAAGTCAGAGTTGTGACGCTGAGGTTGACTCAGCCAGTCTGCCCCAAGGCTCTGTCATTCCGCCAAAGCAGCCCACCAACTCCCCACTCTCTTTCACCTGTCTCATTATGCAGGAAGGATGATGGCCAGCGATGAACGCAAGTGCGTAAATGTCACAAGGAAATGTCAATAGCTTCCTGAAGCTGAAGGGTATAGCACTCTGTCCTAAAAGATCGCACACACAACCCCCCACCCTCATTTACAGCGCTCATTCATTGTTAATACCTGTGATTAGAGAGGTGGAAGTGGTGATGAATTAAACAACACCACAAACACATCAAGGCTGGCCAGGAGCTTACAGGATTTACAGGCCACAAGTCACGGAAAAACACATAGTTATTGCCGGTGTCTCTGCTGTGAGGAGTCCGTTACTGAGGGTCAGATGGAACTCTGTGATGACAATTGTAATATTAATGTAAGAGTAATGTCTAGAGATGAGCTGTCCAAATTTTGGCTTGCATCTGTAACAAATGCCATTCTAGCTAAAATCCACCCAAAGCATGCAAAATCCTTTCAATATGCAACAATACTTTAGACTTTAAAGCAATGATGTCTTGAACAGTTTGCATATACATTTCTCATGACTCTCTTCAGATGTGCTATAATATTATTTTTCTGTTTATCTGACTACTAAACTACATTATTTGTATATAATGTGTGTGTGTGCGGGAGTGTACAAAATAAAGCAAAAAAAAAAAAACACAATGGCTATGCACACTGTGCAAGTAAGCATGTTACTGTAAGGTTGAAGCCATCATGGGACAAGAGCCAGTTGGACAGAGCTGGATGAGAAATAGGGTACTACTTGCATTACCTGGATTCTACACCACTGATGAACTGGAAAAGAAAACTGTAATACTGTGCTTACCGCAATGTATTCTCCTAGTTTAGGGTAGACTCTCTTGGCTCCGACCATACAGGAGAGAGGTGTTTTGTTGGGGAAGGTACAAGTAACTGCGTGGTCCACTTCTGGGAATGAGATGACGTTGAAGCCGAACTTCTTGTAGTCGTTCAGGAGATCCTCATTTGGCTTCTCATCACCCTCGCTCAGGATGCTGCCCACGATATATCGGCACTTGTCCTCTGCCACCTGTGGGGGGGGGAGAGAGAGGTAGAGAGTGAGAAAGAGATGGACAGGGACAGATAGAAAAGACGAATGTCAGCATACCTATTTCAGATTTCCCATCAAAAGTAAACATGATTATGCCCTAGATGCATTTAAGACACACAGGGCCTGTTTCCTGTGATTGGTTGTAAACAATAAATAAATAAGCCACATAAACAATGGTCAACTTATTGAGAGTTGATTATTTAGAAGTGTCAGTAAGCCAAACCCTGCATTATACAATGAAATAAAAAGCAGGGTTCAGAGGCTATTGTTTAGTACCATATATTTGTTCCAGCTGTTTTCTAAATCAATCAATTCTAATTAGCACTACTCAAGCACAGCCTGGTAGAAAAGTGAATAAGTAAAATCAGCTAAACTAACTGCACAGGTAGAACCAGGTGACTTGAAGTATATTGTACAGGAATTTCGTTTCTGTTTTTCGTAATAAAAATAATCTATGTGTTTTGGGCTCATTTTTTTTTGGCCCACCCATTTCATGATTGCTGCCTTTGCCCCTGGATCCAGGAGATGAATTGTGGGAGCTGCTCCCTTGTTGCTCTCTGGTGTGTGATGGACTCCGTGTGTGTGGTGGCTGGCAGTGTAACCGTGGTGGAGATAGAGCAGGGCACTGCTGAGTGCCTCTCTGGCACCATCGATTGCCATCACCATCACTAGCACTCCTCTCATCTTCCCCTTCACTCCACCAACTGCTCTTGGACACACTATTCATACTGGATCACCTGCTCATGTTATTTTCCCTATTCCCAATGCTCATTTTGTTTATTTTTGGTGTGCCAGTATGTGCACCTTCACATCCCACAGCTGCTAGTCAGTCAGTCAGTCAGTCAAGAGGGCCAGGACTGAGAATATTCTGCACCACAATGACACAGCCAAGCTGCTTAAGATGCTCTTCCAGTGAGAAGTAGGGCTGGGCGATAAAATTCAGGTCAATCACAATGATCAGCCTAGGCATACTTAATCGATCACTTGGCACAAAGGGCAGAAGAACTGCCACTCAGAGTCTACCTTTCCCTGTGCTACTGTCATTTGTGAGTTGCTGAGGAAGCTGAAGTTAGAAAAAAAGCAGAATGAGTGACAGTGGAGCTGAGGCAGCAAATGCTGGACATAACTTGAAGTTATCCGCTGAAGCTGATCTCACTGTTGAGTGTGAGAGACACTCCCTCATTGTTGAGTGAGATCAGTTGTGGGGTGATGGTTTGGTTATGGACAAAGGTTCAACTGGCTTTTGTAAGGAGGTGGAGCCCTTCTTTACTCACAGTCGTCAATATCTCACTCTATTGTATTACTATAAATACTGTAGCAGGGAGAGGTCAGCTCCAGCTGGCTGTATTGCTGAGGGGGAGCTGAGCTGCAGAGGGCTTCAGCCCAATTTAAACTCTGGTTATGGCTGAATGCACAGTGTGCCAGTGTGTGCACCTCCACATAACATGTGTGCCCGCAGCAGCTAGTCAGTCAGTCAGGTAGGAGGGCCAGGACTGAGTAAACGCAGGGCCAGGACTGAGTACACTGCACCATAATGAGACTTCCGCAGCCAGAGCTTCTGAAGGGGCTCTTTTAGTGGGAGGCCTGTCTCTGTCCACCTGTGCTCCAGTCCAGCACACAACACAACACAACACAACACAACACAACACAGCCTGGAGAGAGAACATTCTGACATTCACGTGTGTCCTGTCTTCAGCCATTACATCAAATGGGCATGTACACTCAACAAAAGAGGACTGGATTTATATTCATGAGCCCCATAAAAAAAAAAAACGTTTTTCCTTCCTTGGCATATAACATCTAAAGCCCCTGGAAGTTGGTCAAAAGCTCCCTCCTGTGGAGTGAAGTGCGAGGAAAGAGACAAGTGAGGGTGTAAGCTGCCACTATGGATGTCAGAATCACACGTTTGGTTCCTGATGTGTGCTGGGCGGGCGTGAGTAATGATGACTGACACTCTCTGCACCGCGGCACAGGGGCAATCTGCTCTGCACGGCACCAGCGGGCCCCAGCGCTCAGAACCGTCTGCTCGTCACACCGGAACCAGCAGGCACAGTGACTCAGAGCACAGCCCACGGATCACCAAAGCCTTTGTCTACAGTACACACAAATACACGATGGACCCCAGACACACACCACTTAGGCTCTATAAATTAGACCATCACAACAGGCACATCGCCTACTGCTCATAAAAACATCAATGGCATTATGATGATGGCTTTGCTAGGCTTGTCAAGTATTGAATCCAAGGCTTTAAATTATAGCTTCTCAAGCTCTGCTCACCCACCTTTATCCACAAGGAAATAAAAAAAGTGTGCGCCTGGACACTGCACATCAACCCTGGGTTGCTGTGATAAGACCCAGCTAGATCCACTTAACTGAGCTAGACAAGACGGCTGGCCACCCACAGCCTGATCACACTTACAGCAGCTCCTTTCACTCTCCCTCAGTGTGCGTGTGGGTGTATGTGTGTCTTTATCTCTATCCCTCTATCCTTCCCTTTTACTCTCACACTCTATGTTCTTCTGCTTCTGTGACTAAAGGCTTGTTACCAAAAACCCAAAGCCAACTAATGATCCCATTCAGTCGGCTGACCATCACTCACCACCCACACAGATGCAGCCGCAGCGCCGATCTGAGCAGCTCTCAACCTAACACACCCGAGAGACCACAGGCAATTACAGAGGGAGAGGGAATCGCTCTCTCTCTCTCTCTTTCTATCCATCTTTCTCTGCTCAGTGCATTTATTACTTGTACGTTTGTTGTTTAGAGCACCGAATTTTCTTGAGTGACAGCAAAGGGTGCGCTTGTGACTGTGGGATCACACCCTTGCCTACAGACTCTCCTCACTGGTCTTGAGCAAGCACGGAAAAGGGTGCTGGGACACAGTACATGTTTAACCATTCATTAGGGTGGATGTAAAATGCCAAGGGCAGGCAGAGAGGAGAGGCCAATAACTGGACTGAGGTGGTGTACACATTAAGTGGAGCAGCAACTGATGTCGAGGAAGAGCCAAAGAGCCCCCATCTCTCTCTTGCTTTTTTCCTTCTCTCTTGCTCTCATCTTGTTTTCTCTCGCTCTCTGCGTAATTGGGCAAAGAGTTGTCACTTTGGTCACAAAAAAACATGCCAATTCAGCGCACATACAGCTGGGGCTGTGTTGGTCTCCGTCAGAACTTCACAAAGCGCATCGGCATGCTTTTTCACGAATCACTGCACATTCGACATATTATCAACTCAAGATGCTATAGCAATTCGGAAAAAAAACACCCAAAGCAGAAAACAAGCGATCGTGTTATTTTTGGCCAATTGCATTGACTGAGCTTTCTGTTTATCTACTTCACACCATCCAATCACTCTCTCTCCCCATCCCCTAATGTGTGTAAGCTCATTATGTTACATCTTACTCAAGTGAAAGCACCCACGGCTCACGGGATCTAAAACATGGCTGACACACACCAAAAAAAATGCTGCCGCACCCTGCTCTTCAGTTTGGTTCCTCAGAGCTGGGCCTCTGGAGGCCTGTTGGGCAGAAAAGTAATTTTGAAACCAATTCTCCTCTGAAAGGTGCGAAGGGGGGCCCCTTTCCTTTGACAGATGATGGCTCTGCGACAATAAAAAGGTAGGCTTGCTGAGGTAATTCTTTATTAGCGGACACGTAACGAGGATTTACTCGCCTCATCTTCTTCCTGCTAGTTTGTCCCTCCAGGCAGAGGCTTCCGGGAATACTCAATATTCTCAGTATCATCTCATCAGTAATGCTGAAGGGTGTGTCTTTTTTACACCATCTCCTTTTTTGAGGAAAGAGGGGGACTGAGCCCTCTCTTACACTAGAGTCTTCAGAGCTGGTCAAATCTGCATAGTAACCAGGTCGGTGCTGAGAGTCACAAGCTACCTGTAGAGAAAACAGCTCATAAAAAATTCATCAGGCAACCACCAGACAACCCCTGACAGCTGCAGCTGGCTCCCTTCAAAATCAACCAAAAACAAAAAAACATCAAAAATATCAGACCGAACAGTAGACCAAGATTGTTTATCTCTTGGTAATAATGCAACAGGAAGTGGGTAGGGTCAACATTGGCTGTCCACCTTCACCCTCTCTTGTCATGCCTGGTTCTCACCTCATTTCATAATATGACAGGAAGTAAACAGTTTACCTTCCTTTGTTCATGGGCAAAATTCTGTCCGCGTCGGACGGGGGAAACCTCATCTCATCTTTTCATGAAGCTCCTATGAGGTGTGTAGGACAGGTCAGAGGTCATGGCCCAGAAGGCCCTTCCAATCAGGGGGATGGGAAAGCCTCCATCAAGCATGACTGCATTGGAGCCAGACCACTGGACAGTGGCCAGAGGTATTCTGATGTGATTGATTGTTTGTCTGGGCTCTGGTCAAGGCGCTGAAGATGACAACGTGTACCAGAATGGGAGACAGAGCCTGGTTCTTCTGAGGAAACTCAGGAGTTTCAACACCAGCCAGCGCACAATGCCCATGGTCTGCAAATCACTGACCGAGTGTGTGCTGACATTCAACATTGTGTCATGGTATGGGCAAATCTTCGTCAAACACAATAACACACTGGTGCAACTTGTTAACCAGGCCAGAAAGATCATTAGACATAAATAACTACAACTTCCCCACTTGTACTCACAGATTTTAATAAAAAAGCGATTACAGGTTTATCAAGACACCACTCATGCCATTCACTGTGCTTTCCAGTTGCTGCCATAAGGCCAGAGATTTGCAGTCCCATTAGTAAGGAAGAATGATTACAAGTGGTCATTCACTCCATTAGCCATGACCATCCTTAACAAATAACTGACCAGATAGTTTTATTATGCAGCTAGTCTCAAAGGCACCTTATGTATTTTTAGTCATTTATCTCATGCTTATCTATTTTATAACCCCTCTCTGGACTCATTTTATAGTCTATTTTCACTTATATTTATTCATATTTTTATGTATTTATTGTGCATAGTGTTTTCTGTGTTGTGTGTTGTTTGTTTGACACTGTCAAAGACAAATTTCCCTTTCATGTAAGTTTAATGGACATTAAAGAAGTCTAAGTCTAAGACAAGGAAATGCTGTATTATCTGGTAAGAGTTGAGGAGGGACTATGCAAGGGTGGGACAGTCCTCATATTTTCATTCTCACAAAGAGCATGGAATTGATCCAACAAACAGAAGAGTTAAACCCCACATTTTATGTACAGTGGGATGTTCTAAAATGTGTGTATGTTCAGTATATATAAAAAAGTGCAAACCCTCTGTAGCAGTTTTCTGGGGAGTAATTACATTTTAAAAAATTTATTTAGAGATGTGTGAATGATTGAACACCTGGCATGAACACAACATGTATAGCATGCATACCCAAGAGTTGCCTCACTGATTAGGCTAATAATTTTCTTTTATCAACACAGCACTTTTCAGTCTCTACATGCAACAATTCTGATTGTGTCAAAAGTTACACCAGTGACTAGAACCTAGGTTTCCTAGGTTATGGCAACATGCAGCCATTACTGTTACCCAGGTAGTGTTTCGAAGAATTGCACTTCTGACTCCCCAAGAATCCTCAACCATGGTAAGAAACAGCACTGTTGTGGTGTGTAAACACACATAAATGCCATATACGCACCTTTTAAAAATTACAAAATATTGTTTACTTGCCTTCACTGCTAATAATAAGGATATGAATACCGTTTCTGCCACTGTGCATATAATTTACCCACCTTTTTACCACTACACCGCTGGTAAACGAAACAACACATCGGGTAAGATGCCAAACTCCCCTCAAACTGTCACCAAACAATGCTGTGCACTCTGATGTGTTTCTATTTCTATTCAAATCCCTTTTTATTTCATAGTTCTAGGTCTTCTTGTCTCAGTATTGTATAAATATCACAACCAGCTCTGAGCCTGTCTGCTCGCAGCTGAGGAATGCCAACTTGACAATGGCCAGGAGCCAGTTAAAAAGAAACTACGTTGCCTCTTGAAAAGAAACACTCTTGTCTGGTCCTGACACTACAGAGATAGGAGACAAACAAACTGTCAGATGCTGTTGTTGTCAAACCACTTGGACTCGAAGTCATTAACCCCCTATAGGCTGCCAACACGATACACAGATTCACACACGGTTGGAAATTGAGACTAATCGGGCCTCACGCTGCAGAAGAACGGTATGCGCTCAACTGAACCGCACCGCGCCCACGACAAAGTAATGGGGCAAGAAATAGAGAATGCAAATAGCCATGGTCAGGACATCATTTGGAAGAACACTTACATCACATTTTTTACTTAGTTTTTTAGTTATCATTCTATACATTGTCTCAT
This sequence comes from Setipinna tenuifilis, assembly GCA_030347295.1. Taxonomy (NCBI): domain Eukaryota; kingdom Metazoa; phylum Chordata; class Actinopteri; order Clupeiformes; family Engraulidae; genus Setipinna; species Setipinna tenuifilis. The sequence continues at coordinate 31,649,945 of CM059267.1, read as the reverse complement.
TTCACCTGGCTGTTCCATACACAACTCCTGGCTGAGATTATATTTTACTTACAACAAAAACATGACATATTGGATTTAAACAGTGAAACCACCAGCATTTTTCCTTTAAATGGCATAGCCCATATGACAGGGCAGAGGTCGTGCGGTGGTTAGGATCACAGGTCTGGATCCCAAATAGGCTCTGTTTTGGAGTCTTAGGCCTGGCACTTGTCTGATTGCAATTTGTCTGGGTTCCACGAGAGGAGAGAAAAGGTCAGCCGCCCTCCACCTCGAAAGCTCTTTAGGACTGTCGACTTGTCAAAGTGGTGCCAATAAAGCTTCCGGCGAAAAAAAAGAAAACATGAAATTGCTTGTTCTTTCTCCTAACACTGGACTCGCACAAAGAAACCTACTGGTAATTGGCTGTGTCCAAATGGCAAGAGACAACTGCTAGATAGATAGAACCATGGGTATCAACCTACAATGACCGGCTGCTAAAATCCGCTCCTTCTTATATTTGCAACACTGCATGTTCCTCTTCATACAAAAATAACTACCAACTGTCACGATTCACAAGTGCCCCCCCCCTCGGGGAAAGAAATGAGTGAAAAAATCACAGGTGTTTCAAGATTTCTCATCACCCATTGTATCATCCTATTCACTCATCCAGCAAACAAGATATGATAAGGATGCTTTGAGGCAGACTGTATGAATGCTATTTTGTCTGTTGACTTTGGGGAGCCATTCACAAAAGAAAACATAGTCATGGCATTCTCAGACATGATGTGAAAATTACTGATGAAGAAATGTATAGTTATTATATCGCTATTCCCCCTCACCTTTGTGAGAAGCTGAGCAGGGAGGAACGCTAATGCTCTCTTACAGCTTCGAGAGAGAGATAACAGAAAAAAGGGATGTGACAACAATAGAGAGATAACACATGGGTATGGCACCTACCATCTGTTACTGAGTTAAAAGATACTGTCTATTAGCATTACTGCTACTGCTTCACATCATTACCAATCAGAAACAACATTATACTGGGCTAAATTCAAAACACAGGCTGTACAAATATTCACAGGCACAACACAGGACACCAGTTTTAACACTGGTGTCTCTAAGAGGCACAGGAAATGTCTGAGGAAATATTTCTATTATTTTTCCATATCAGTCAAGCTGAACACGACAACAGGGTCCTCATCAGAGGGTTTTCAGGGGATCTTTTGAGGGCTGTGAGGCGGAAGAATTTGCGTCTGTTTGTTTAGAGGAATTGACTTGTTCTACCCTCAACACACACTACAGACCGCTTGTCCACCCACCCCCCCCTCCTCCTTCCATCACGCCCCCACCAACAACCATCTATTCATGCCTTCATAGTCTGTCCTTTAAGATTAGGAGGCGCCAGCGCTCCTTTCATGTTTCCTCTTCATCATCCTGCAGTCTGGCTGGAGGCTGGATGCCAATAGATTGGGCCGGGAGCGTTGAGCACTCTCAGGCACTGATGTGAGATTCCTACTGATGAAGCTGAGCATCACCAGCAGACTCTCGAGGTGAGGCAGACAGCAGCAGCCAATTTGCACTTGTTCAGGAAACAAAAGCCCTGAACCAACTGCTGGCACGTGAGCAGAAATGTGACAGCGACAGGGGTGAGGGTGGATGATTCATTTTCACCTCTGTGCTGAGGGACTCAAAGTGTCATGAATGCACCTCCAGCAATATTTGAATCTGACAAAAAGATGTTCCAAAACAACAGCAATAACAAGTCATAACAGGGATACTCGTGGATCAAATCTTGTACTGGGTATTACCAGTGATGGGCAACCTGGCTTCAACTCTTAAACCTGTTTATTGCTGGCATCATCGTACTTCACTTTGTTTTGTACAGAGGTCCTGGCACAGGTCTCACTGAAGTGGCTGTCTGTAGGCAGAATTCTGACTAGCCAATCAGCGGACAGTGGGAATTCATGAGCGATGACGTCGATTGTATGTGCTAAATTTCACTTGTAGTCTATCTGTGGATGTAGATGGAAATGGCAGCGGAGAACGTCCAGGAAAAAAATGTTTCTCAATACAGCACAGCCAGACCCTCTGTACAAAACGAAGTGAAGTATGAGGGGCTAGTTTACCAGGCTAGGCATTATCTGCCTAAACTGCACAGGTAGAAGCAGATATGAAGACAGGCTGCTCATCACTGCATGAAACAGCCACTTATAGGTGAAATCTTCTACTGAGTGTAACTTCTGGAAACTCTCTCACTGCTATCAGATGAGTGAAGAGTTGTGACCCACCTAGCCAGCCTTATCCATGGCTTCGGGTGACTGCCACCCCTTTAGGGCACTACTTAAGTCCAATATTAAAAGATTTGAAGACACTGTTAAAAGTTTCACTTGGACGGACAGTAATCCCTCAACCGGCTCTCTGCTGAGCCTTCCCACCGTGTGCTCCTGTGAGGAGGAGGAGGAGGAGGAGGAGGAGGAGGAGGAGGAGGAGGAGGAGGAGGAAGCAGATGGATCATTTTGCTAGTGTATTAAACCTTTCTGCTCCCCTGGCCGGCCAGATCAGACTCGGTTGTGGAGGGCTGACCTTCTGAAACGGTCTGTGTCAACACCCCTGGGCTGCAATGGTAATGAGCTAAGAGCATTATGCCAATTAAAATGGTCAGACAGGCAGAGAAGAAGGGTAGAAAGATAGAAAGAGACAGATAGAGAGAGAAAGGAGGAGAAGATAAAGAGACAATGACATAGACAGATGGAGAAGGGAGAGGAGAAGATAAAGACAGAGAGAGAATGAGAAAGAGAGAGAGCGAAACAAGAGGTGGAAGAGATGGTGGGCTCAAGCATTTCTGTCTGTGAGAATGAGGCCTGCTGCTAATTGGGTGTCTGGAAGGCTGTGCTCTCTGAGCACGGAGCTAAGGATGTCAATCAGAGAAGCGCATCACAATACAGCTGCAGACACCCAACACACACACAGCTCAGGAGGGAAAATGAGTTTAGAAATGAAGCAAGGCACATTGAAACACAGGCATGTCCAAATTTATAAACTATTCCGCCTGTGTGCATCTCAAATTCATTACTACGTAAAGACATGATGTCTAGTATCATGATATTTAATAGGACTTGATCATGATGATGGCCTATTTTTTGTAATCACTCTTATATCTGTCTTTCTTCTGATCCCTAATCCCCTCCACTCATCAGCTATGTAAACAAATGTTACTGATGTTCAGCACAACCTCCCTCTTTAACTTTGTACTTTTGAATAAGAAAAACCATTTAGTTATGGGTGGCATTCAGAACATTTTAAAACATACTCTTTACTTATTGATGTTTTTCATGAGAATAAATATTTTTCTGCATGCAAATGTTCTATAGTGGTAGTAATCACATGGACTAAAAAGGTTCAATGGCCCTATCTTCACAAAACCTACACTAACCTATTTTTGATATGGTATTACTGCCACCTAGTGGTGTGCATACAAAACCACAAATCCCCACCTTTGTACCACAGTCAATTTTCTAGCCAACGTAACTTGCCTGCCACCGCGTTGAGCGCACTTTCAGGAACAGGCCCAAGTTCTGGTAGCCTATCTAACGGAAGCTGTGCTTTTCTGAAGAGACGGGGACAGTGCGCAAATGTCATAACCAACACCCAAAGTAGACATGCACACAACATTTTACATATTTCTTAGTATTCTTGTCCTTACAAACAAAAATGAATAGCCTGAAACATGAAACACATACATAACAGCTTACTGTGTAATCGAGTGAAAAACCATGTTTCACAAGAGAAAACAAAGATCATTTCAGAAATACAGACGAACATTTCACTTGCATCAGCTATACAAAAGACAAAGCCAATTTATAATTAAGCCCTAATAAGTCCTCGTGCAAAACCTACCAAGAAAACAAAGCACTCATTGACTGATGACAAAAACAAAACACAAAATCATGGCTAAAACACAAACGTCTCTTTCGTACAGACATGCATGTGACAGACTCAGGACGGCGCAGAGAGATGGGCCCCTGAAAAGATCCAATTATTGTCCACCCCTACGGTGGCTGGGGCCCGGAAGGCTTACATGTTTATACCCTCTTATGGGCAGCCCTGGACAGACTAAAGCAAGAGCAGAAATGTTCAATTCGTTTACTATGTAGTGCCCTTGATAAACGGGCATAACACTGTTGGGGACACCTTGGCTTAATGGTGGTCATCTTCTGCTGTATGTGGGTCAATGTGCCATAAACGTCCAGGGTTCTTTTGTTTGACCACTCATCAACCTGGCCTCACACCACAACTGTCACTATGGTGGTCACACGCCTCAACTTCTTCTCTGCCTCCACGGACCACACAGGCAACTACACCTCCCAAAACTGCTCCCAGGCAGATAGCATGGTTAACTAACAGAATTGAAAAGATGGAGTTGAGGCTGGGGGATTAATTGATCGTGATCCGTGATAAAACTGAGGTCAATCACGATGATCAGCCTTGGGTGTATTTAATAGGACATTATTTGGAGTTATCTCACAAAGCTCATGTCATTGTAGCACTTTACTCTCCTCTCCCCATGCACAGTTTAGACTAACAATCAGCAATTTCACTCCATGTCCTACTCTACCCAGTATGTCTATGCATGTGAAAACAAAATATCTTTGTATCCTTGTACAAAGGGTTACACAATGTCTAGATGGAATACAAGGAGGAGAAGGAGAGAAATATAATGCAGAGCTGTACCCTCCCACCTCCATAAACTTGACTATAGCACTGATTTAATAATAATGAACCGGTAGCTTAACAATACATTAGTAAACATCCATCCTGACACATCAAGGGGATCCGTTAGTGAATAAGCAAACAGCCTTGGTTTAAGCTTATGCTAAGTAGCTCATCTCAGCTACCTTATCTGAAAGCTACAAAAACAGACCATGTTTAACACCTCAATGACCTAAGAGAAAAACAGGCCATTACTAATAAATTTAGTTGACTAAAATATCAGTGTGAGTTGTTGCTTATAACTCAGTCACATGACACCAAAATGTATCTGGTGATAATTGGTGATGGACCTCAAGAACAAAAAACATGATTGTGGTATCATAATGTTTTGCTTGTTTTTCCAGCAAAAATTGTAACTGAACATGGTACAACCAAAATCATTTCAGATTTTAGAAACTGACTTCAAAGTCTCTTATTGGATTTATTAGAGTTGGATACAGTTATTATATTAATATATTATAGAGTTATTGGTCATATGCAACATATTCAGTTTGCTAACTCTAACATTTGAAATGGGTACTTGGACAATTTAAGGGCTACAACTATGGCTGCTTCCTGTATTGTTAATGAATCTTATTGATGAATTTGGAAACTAGCACAATATTTCTGTGATGTTAAGAAATTCAACATTATAATTACATCTTAAGCATTTGGTGTCAGTTAGTGATAAGTTTAGTATATTTTTTAAAAGGTTGAATCCCTTAGGAGCCTGAATCATCCTGGAAAAGTTCATCTAATTTCTCCAACAAAAATCAAACACTTAGTGGTAAAGAAATTCAACCAATGATTATTCACTGAAGTAATGTTGCACACCAGTGCATTTCCAACAAACTTTTTCTTGATCAAGCCGTTCACATTTATCAGCACTGACATAGCTCATATTCTCCCACTTGAACACCAAACACTCCACCAATGGCATATTATTTACACTGGTGCAGTGTAATAAAGAAAGTGGGGCAAACTCAGATTGTAAATGACGTAAAAATATTGCATTCTAGAGCTAAGCAAATCTACTACTGTGGCCATAAGATAGCAATACTGATCTAAGAAAAATATGTGAGAAAGAAAAAGTGGTAGATGTGGATGCTGAAAAGCTTGTGGGTCATGACTGAGGTACATTACTTAAGCAAATGCTCAGATTAGTACATCCATGTATTCTACCAAGATAACAGACAAGCAGAGTTCAGCAGACGTCAGTGCATCCTGTTACCTTGAGACCCTGAATTACCCTGTCCCACTGCTTGCAGAGCTGTGTGCTGCATTCATTAAATATCTATATGATATAGAAGGTGGAATGCTATTCCTCACTATGTAACAGACCAACATCTGTCTAAGGGACTTAATGCTGACTGAAAAGCTACAATGCTGGCAGCACAAAAATAGCTGTGTGCCTTGGCAAGCAACAATAAGAAGCTGTTTTGTGTTATGATGCAACAATAGACTCTTTCTGGTCATGGAGGCGGAAACAAAGTGTGAACTGGGCCAATGTGGCAGTAGGACATGATATGACGCAACGACAGTGAACAATAATATTTTTGGCCAACTGCCTTACAATATTAGATATCCTATGAAGTGTAACTTTTTAGGAACCTTTTAAGACTTTTGAACTCTTTAGCATGTCTAATGTTGCTGCCACACATGTAGGTAAGGTGTTTCAATGTTAATTCAGTATCCTGTTACAATACAAAGGTTTGTCAAAAATGAACACTTCACAAAAGTTTAAGACCTTGCTCTTACGATTTCAGACTGGGGGCCAGGCTGCCCCCCGGCCATCATTTAGAAAAGTGCTTGACTGTTTTGCAGCATACTGGGACCATGTTGGAACAGATGGCACGCTTGACTGAAGGCACATGAGTGAGAACCACTCTCATTCACAGATTACCCCACTGTGATCCCTTCTTATCTGATAGTCACATCCAGCTGAACAGTCTGTCCTGTGAAGACCGTACTGATAATACCGTACTAATAATTATGGTCCATCTTGGGCTACTATTCTTCAGTAATAGCTGATAATTTGAGCCCTGCCTTATCTGCTGTGACACAACAGTAAACACCTTTAACAGTCAGCTCCTGTGGGTTGGGCTTGTTGACCGAACACAATATCCCTTCTGTCATGTGACACAGTTATGAGGAAACTGTAAACCCAGGAATAAAAAACCCTGCTATTTGATGACCTATTTATCATGTGGCACCTGCGTTTGTTTACTTTTCCTACGGCTGCCTGGTTCATTATCCTCCCTCGTATAACTGGTCAGCTGAAATAACAGCTCTGCCAAATGTGTTAGGAGGGCTACTTTTGACTATTTCCAACCTCTGGCTCAACCACCACACATGGGCAGACCTACAACTTCAGTCAGTGCCAGATGACGTTCAAAGCGCACATGAGTCAATTCACCCACCCTCTGCCAATGTCCACACTGGATAAGTTATTCCGACTGTAACTGTACAACGTGGCATGGCTTGGTTTGAATGCTCTTCCTTTGCCACGTTGAGAATCCCAATACACCGGTCTAATGCTACGAGAATCATGTTGTATTTGTTAAACCAGCTGATGCAACTGAACGGTAACTCCATGAAGCCAGCTAGAGGTCAAAGACTACAGATGGCTGGTAATACTACTGTAAGAAGCAAAGGAAATCTCAATTTTCTCTCACCTCGGTTGGGTCATCGTAATAGACTCCGATGCAGGACTGCTTTGGCCCAATGCTGCAAGCTTCGGTGAAATGCGCTCCACATTCCCTATAAGGTCCCTGTTGGAGTTTGTATGCTATTGTCACCTTTCTGATAGGTGGAGACCCTGTCCCGATAACAATGTTGCTGAAAAACCCCGAGTACACTACAAAGAAGACGATGGTGGCAACCAAACTTATAAGTAGTAAAAGAATCAGAGCTAAAATAATAAAGTCTGACATAATGCAATAATGTCAGATTAAAGCAGAGAGTTCAAACTGGTGTCCCTTAAATTCCGTGTTAACAGTACCGAGTAATCAAGTGAAGGTTTGCCACCTATCCACTGACGTTAGTTTCAGGTTTGGCCTAATGTCTTCGTTTTTATGCAGCGGGCAGCAACAGCGGCATTAGCCCAAAAAGCTGTCTCCAAAATCAAGTGTAGAGAGCATGGAAATTTACATGACAGTCTAAGAACAACGGTCTAACCATGCGTGACTACTCAGTCAGCACACAAAATTCTTGCCACTTTTCGAACGACTCATTTCCCTAAACACTGTAACAGTACAAACACTGCTTCCTGGTTATACCATAGTGTCCTATTCACAGGGGTGTCCCTGGTGCTATGTAGTGATTCGTGGTTTTGAGATCATTTCGCAAAATAAATACAACTGTGTTCAAAACGAAATCCATGTACTGAAAAGCATTAACACACATTTGCGCAATACTTAGAACATACCTTGCAGTTTGGTCGCGTGGGCTATATTTGTAATTACACCAACAGCTCGAGGTTGGTACTTTCTTCGGGCTTGTGGGTGCAAACACAAAGATGCAGCAGTGTTTGAGAAGTAAAGATTCGTAATCACCCACAACGGAAAAAGAAAAGGAAAAAACAACTACTAAAATATCATACATATTTACACTCGTAATCAAAAACACAAACCAGTATCACATACGTCGTAATAATGATAATAATGTATGTTTGCTGTACACTTCAACAAATGTTTAACAAATATTTATTACATCTTCTTAGATTAAAAAAACGGAAACGCACTCTTAAGAAACTTTCATCTTTTCATTTGGCTAACATGGAAGTGTGCATTTTATAATACAGTCTGTGTATACAAAAGACAAAACTTAAACATTTGCAAATGTTGAAGTTTAAGCCCAGCTTTTATCGTGAGTTCTAATATCATCCATTTAGTCATTTCAACTACAAGTACAATACTGAAAACTATAACATAGTAACCATCTTAACACAGCCAGAAGGAATATTACAGTGACATGTTTACAAAAATGGACACCATATAAACAAAATATGCTTGTGCAATGTGAATGAGTGTACTAACAGCAATGGACATGTAGTGGTAAAAACGTTTTCTTCTCTTTTTTCTTAGTCAGACTCATCTGTTACTTCCTCTTCGTCTTCCTCCCTGTTGTGGCCGTTCTTCCTGCAGTCAGAGTCACTTTCCTGAGGTGGACGACAGAAGCAAGGTTAAAAGGACACAACTAATGTAAAGGGTGCCTTGTGGCAGCTGATAAAACTTGTAACTTGAAACCGTTTTTCTTGTCTGAAGATAAGCTGGTAACAAGTAAACTTATCAGATAAAAAAATCAAATCACAGACCTACCAAATAGCTTTTTCTGCCAAGTGTCAGGGGCATGATTTTTAAACAGAAAATGCTTACACAACACGTCATGATCCGGAGGGCTACTGTCTGTACAGTTATGACCTACATATGCCTGGATGCAGCAACCACACCAGGTCCAATCAACGGTGGGATATAGGTTTTAGATTTATTTTTTTATTAGAAACCTTCGTTTTAATGCTGATGTACTCTTAAGCAATCGGCACAGTGTCCTATGGCCTGCCTTTGTCTTTTTATCATTTTTACTTTTAGATTTGTACTTTATACAGTTATTCGTTTATCCTATGCACAGGAAAATTACATTTCAGCCTCCGTATACATGTATATGGCTGTACCAGAGATGTTCACAAGTCATTTTTTCCAAGTCCATGTCTAGTCTCAAGTCTTTGTTATCAAATCCAAGTCAAGTCTGAAGTCTCAACATGTACATTCATTTACTTGTTTACTGCAAAATATGGATGATAAAGTTAATATTGCCATTTATAGACAAAAACTGTATGTGTATGTGCTTCAATATTTAAGACCATATTGCATGTTTGCAGTAAAATCCAGTAGGTTTGTTTTGTACTGGCCACAATATGATTGCAGTAGCCTAATATTAGAGCACTATTAACAGTGATAGCAGTAGAATAGACGTGCAGCATTTTTGTGACATTCTGAAAGAAATGCTTTTTCACTGACATTAAATTTTAATACTTTTTTCCTGAATAAATACGTGGGCAGCTGAACTGAGTTTTACTGGTGCACTAATATCATAACAGTAGCCTGTTGTGCAGGGTTTTCATAGGTCAACTGTAAACTGTATACATACCGTAAACTATATACCTCACCAAAAAACACAAAACCTTTGACTTGAACATATAGACCATTTTTCTAACTGGACATCATTTTCTAACCAAGACAAGCAATAAATAAATAAATACATAAATAAATAAATGACATTTATAATAAAGTCTTATTTAGGATATGATTAAAGCATGTGTAATTAGGCTACATTGTACTTGATGCTTGTAGGCAGAGACGTTCTTATAGACTGAGGTCTAATTAGGCACCCGTCATTCTAATTTATTTCCTCATGATCCAAACACGACCGGAACAGATGTTATAACTTTGTTTCTCTGTGGCTACATTATCATGATGACAAGATGTTACAAAATAAAAAGGCACAAATAAGACACATCAAAAATATGTTGATGTTGTTTTCATTATTAGCACGTATACTCTACCCAAACTCGTCTAACAGAAGGGCTACTTTGATCTGTCATTCATTGAAAAATTGTAGTGATCAGCTAACAAGTAGCTCTATTTTGAAGCTATTATCGTTGCGTGTCACTTTGATATTCCGTACACCTTAAAGTCACGCTGGAGACCCTTTTGTATGCTTGTTCGCAGTCCAATTTGGTAAAAATGAGCAAGCAAATCTGTTAGAAGAGTTGGACATAAACATGGTCTGTGGGTGAAAACCTGACTGTGTTAACGACAGTAACTGAAGAGAATGTCTGATGTCAGCACGTTAGACTGCGCACAATATCTGTGGAGGGAAATATTCAGTGTGTTTCCGATTTTCCCATAACACTGTAAAAACTAAAATTAGCTAAATATAATTAAAAATAATTCCATGAAATGAACATTGTTCACGAGTTACAACACTCAAGTCCAAGTCAAGTCTTAAGTCATTGAGGGCAAGTCCAAGTCAAGTCACAAGTCTTTGTGCAACTTAAGTGCGACTGGAGTCCACTTCTCAAAGCATCGTCTCAGTCCCAGTCTTCCCTGGGACCTTTATCATCATCAAACAAAAAGTTGCACCTCATCTCCAGACTGATCCTGTTGTTTCTCCCCCTCCTCTTCATCATCCTCTTCATCACTCTCCTGCGCTGTTGTCTGGGAAAGAATCTCCTCACCCTGAAGAACAAATCAAACCAGCCTAAGTGACAAACCTGTGAGGGAATCAGAAGGGCATCAAGAAGTCAAGGGTATATCTCTCCACCTCTTTTACCTTCAAGTCACGGTTCTTCAGGTTGCCCAACCAGAAAGCCTCCTGGCAGTGGTTGAGGGTCAGCATGGCCTTGACGCGGTACACAAACAGCTCCAGGCTTTTCTTCAGTGCTGGAACATGGTTGGTGAGGCCCGTGTCCTGGCGGATCTGTCAGTGAAACCTGTTTGGTTAGCCAAACTTAATAGGAGAAGTAATTGCTCACTACTCAGTGTGCAAATATTTTAATATATGCAATTCAGAGACTGGAAATGGACCGGGATAAAGGAATATACTAAATTGTTTTCTGGAAAATGTGGTGTGGACACCTTTGAGTGGCCACACATGTGGTGCAGCTGCCTCGTGCTAAGCTGGAAGGTTTTCAGTAGACTCTGCACATCCTCCTGAAAACAAAAGACAGGGAGGGGAATGAGTGCAGAGGTGGAGGTCCCAGCTTTAGGAAGTAAAAGCTCTGCCACATGGTTGATGAATAGACCTGCATTGGGTACACAAGCAGAAGCAATACACATGGTAGAGTTTTTCATTTCTGAAGCCAGGATCTTCACCTCTGAATGAGCGGCTTAAGAATGTAGAACAGAAGCACCAACAATGTACAGCTCCAACTTTATCTTGGGATAAAAACTTAAATGATCTTAACACAGTAAAAGTCATATTACTGATAATCAGTACACTGGTTGGAGGAGCAAGCTACCAGCTGCTACGAGAGCAGGGTCATCCCTCTTCAGACTCTTCTTTTCCAACAGTACTTCCCTTTCTTACAACAGTAACCTCCACTTACCAACACTGTCCTCTACCCTGGCTGCACTCATTTTGTTATGCTTTTGCTTACTCTGTGTTCCTCTTCATATCTGTAGCTTGTTTATGTCCTCTTTTGCAAGTCGCTTTGGATATAAACGTCTGCTAAATGTAATGTAATGCTCCCTACACAAATAAATCAGTGTATCAATCACATGAGCAGTTTACCTTGTGCTTTTTGAAGCTGAAATCAAGCAAAGGCATCCCCAGCCTCAGGAAGGACTCCAAGAACAGGCGGCCATACTGCACCAGGCACAGGAAGCAGAAGACACAGGTCAACCATATAAAATATTAAAGCTGGAGCTGGTCAAAGAGTTCAATGGCACTAAAATGACAGTTGGATGTATAGACGATTTTAATGATTCAGCAGTTTAAATTATCATGGTTTGTTACGGCTTAATTTTTGAAATTGCTGATGGATGTGGGTTAGTATCTGTGACCATTCACAACTGCCACTCACCTTCAGGCACACAGTAAGCACAGGCCTGCTATCAAACACCTGACAACACAGAAAACCAGAAGTTATGTACATACAGTATCTCTCTGCCCAGGAGTAGAGCAGTAAGTGTACAGATAATGACTATGGCTGAGAATCAACTTAAACGTTTGTACCTTGACCAGGTTAATCAGGATGTGGAAGTCTCTCACAGCAAGGTTCCATGTTAGCAACTTCTCACTCTGAACCTGGCAATGAACAATAAACAGCAGTGCTGTAAACTATAAACAGTTGCAGTTATTTGCCCTTGGTCACACATTATAGCATTGAGCCAAGCACATTTACTTCAACTGCAATTCAGACTAGATTTTTTTCAGCGGTTCCTGACCCACCTCTTGGTAGGACACCACAGTTTTTTCCCCACACAGGATTGCAGGTACATACATAGACAAACACAGAGACACACACCTCTGTACTGTCATGCTGTTTGCCAGGTGGGATCTTGCGTATCGCCTTCTCTAACTCTGCCATCATTGTTTTGTAGAAGACCAGGAAGGTCTGTCTGCAGAAAGACAAGCAGAAGATGCTTTAGTGCTGTGGACCCATTTACACCTTTATCCACAATGGGCATCACACATTTCTAAAGCCTCATCACATGAAAAAACAGCTTAACAGTGTGCTGATTCAAGTGAAGGCAGTACAACGCACAAGTGCTGTCAGAGGAACCAGGTTTACAATGCATAGTGACAGTTTCCCATCACCACGGAGAGTTGGGAATTCTGTTTTGCTTGCTGAATGCTGTAACTATATCCCTGTTTTTCGCCTTACAGATCTACCTACCATGAGGACAGAGAAAGAGTTAAGAAAGAAGCAGCACAGGAATTTACCTGTGGAGAGTGGGCCATGTTCTGGAGCTTTCATCTTTAGCAGCATTAATGAGCTCAGGGATGCCTTCTCCTGCAATCTCCTCCACAGCCTTTAGCACGTCGTCAGCACGTGCCAGATAAATACTGCTCATCCACCACAATATGGGAAGGGGGACAGGGATAGAGAAAACACTCGGAGATTTACACATGATGCACATCTGGCATTTCAGAATTATTTCAAGTATGATGTTTTAGTAATTTAATGATTACTGTAATTGTTTTAGTACGTATCTGACTATTATTAACAGTTGTAAAAAATTACTAACCCTTTCCAAAAAATTAGAATATCGCAATACCACAATTTAAAAGATTTCAAGTATTTATTTGTTTTATTTTACATACAGTATTTTGGACTTCCACCTTAAAAAAAACACGAAAACAGGAATTCAGAAAATTAGAATACTGTGAAGAAATCAGCCCAAATGTTGCAGGGAATGAATGTTTAAAACAGAGTGGCATACACTAATTATCTACTAAACTCAAAGCACCTGCACAGGTGTCATTAAATTGCTTCAGTTTGAATCAATTAGCTCAGTTCGGTTTAATATGGGGAACACTGCAGACCTGTTAACTAGCCAGAAGACCATCATTGATACCCTCCATGGGATGTGTAAGCCACAAAAGTTCATAACTAAGGAGGCTGGCTGTTTACAGAGCTCAACGGAAAGTCTAGTGGGAGGGCAAAATGTGTCAGGAGAAGATGCACCGGCATGAGAAATTACCGTGATTTGATAATTTGATCATTGTCTGAATTCATGTTTTCATTATTTTTTTGAGCTAAAAATCCCAAAATATGTAAAAATAAACAAATAAATACTTGAAATCGTTTAAATTGTGGGCCCTGAATCTATAATGTATGAAAGTTTAACTAGTTTCCATGATATTCTAATTTTTTGGAAAGGGTCTGTATATGCACACACACACACACACACACACACACACACACACACACACACACACACACACACACACACACACACACACACACACACACACACACACACACACACACACACACACACACACACACACACACACACACACACACACACACACACACACACACACACACCTGAGGAGGGACTGTAGTGTGTCATTGTGCTTGTTGCCTCGCTCTCTCTCCCCACTAGTGGAGACCCACTCCTGACACAAGAACCGGCGTGCAACAGATGCTGGGTAGAGGGAGAATGACGGAGCAGGATCGTCAGTTTACACCAGAATGTTCCTGTGACTTGTGCTAATGGTCTGTGACGGGCAACCTGGATTCAGAAGCTACAAACTAGTATCATTTGCGTGTTTCTATCTAAAAAGTCTTTGATACAATCCAGTACCACATATTCCAAATCACCTGGTTCTACCTGAGTACTTCATAGACGTGATTTCAATAATTAACTCCTCGACATGACTGAATATTTGTGGTAATTAGAATACACTGATATCGTGACTGATATAGTGACTAGCTAAAACATAAACATGGCACTGAACTGCAGCTTCTAAAGGCAGCTTGCCCATCACTGGTCATCCGTAGCAGAAGGAATACATGGCATGGTTTTTACTTTTTGAAAACAGGATCTTCACCGCTGCTAGGTAGCAAACTGGAGACAGGAAAGTTTGTTATGCAGCTTTGTCCTAAGACTTTTTCAGCTTTAAATACAAGTAGTATCAGTGTCAGTCTGCAAGTGCATCTCTTATTTTGTGTCCACTTGCTATTTTCATGTTTTGGGGTGCAGACGGCTTTCCTTTGCCCCTCTGCTAGCTACAAAACACAGAACAACACCCAGTCTCCATGTGGAGGTGTGGGATGGCGATGATAGGTACCTATCTGCTCTCTGAGGGTGATGTGGTTGGCTCCTGCATAGGGAGCCAGTACTGTGAGCAGCTGCGTCAGACACAGGGCCGTGCTCAGGCTGGGGATGCTTCCGTGGAAGTTCATCAGGTACTCAAAGCTGTGTCTGTAGTCAGAAACATAGACAGACAACCCAAACATTTATAATCGTAACATAGAATAACAAAGAAATAACATACAAATGAATGTAAATATAAAACAAAAATATATACTGGCGATTTCTACTTTTTTGTGTGTGGCAGCTGACCTGACAAGCTGTTCCATGCTCAAGTCGGCCTCCTCTTCTTTCAGCCTGGAGGCCAGAACTCCCAGCATGCTCTTCAGCAGAGCCCGGTGCTCTGGCTGCCCGAAACCCGACCTGCATGGCGGTCGAAAGAAACAACACATATGCACACACACCATTACACCAGCAGCACTATCTGGTTTAAATACTGCAGCTAGAGCAAATATTATTTCTAGGTTTTTTAGAAGTTTAAAGTGACTAAGGCATGTGGGTTTCTTTGCAAAGCAGCAGAGATCAATATCAGTTGAACACAAGATGCATTTGAAAACAGTGTTGACTACAGTGTATTGGCAATGTGTGTGGTATGTATTGGGTATTTATAGGCATGTCTGTGTAACAAATATGGGCAAACATGCTTATGTATTATAGCCACTATGGCTACAAATTAACTCTAACAAAGTTAAAGAATTTGTAAACAAACAACCTAAGTAGAATGCCCTACACTACATAAGCAAAGGAGATGTGTGAGAGTGTCGGTAGGTGTGTGTATGCCGCACTAACACACACAAAATGAACATCTACACTCATTGTAACTGCTGGCCAGAACATAGAAAGAGCCTATTTTGTTAATTAAAAGAAATACTAAAATGTGTTTCAACCCTGTAATTAGCACTAAGAAAAAAAATGTGTGTTTTTGTGTGTGTGTGCGTGCGTTGATACTGACCAGCTAAACAAACACAGCAGCACTTGCAGCAGCAGCTGGTAGGCTGACGACATGAACTGGTGCTCCTTCAAGTCCACCCCCAGAGCATCCACCACACCCTGGTTCTCTGATAACAACGTCTGGCCACACACACACATACAGTCAGCACAATACAGGAGACAAAATACTACTTTACTTGTTTTTCTCTCTTCCTGGTACTGACAGAAGACATAACTTTATGGGCTCTTTGTCTATAGAAACTCCCCCATTGTAATGACAGAGAACAACAGCATGAATGTGTGTCACTGACTCCACCTAGTACACACCTATGTACTCCTGCGTAGAAGCCTTTTTTCCACTGGAAAATATAGTGTTACAACTGCATCCTCCATATCATCACTTACATATTATCTGCTGTATCTCCCTAGTCTCTCACACACAACAAATGTACACCTACAGAAAAACAAACACAATTACACAGACACACAGGAAGGATCAGTGGCCTCCATGTGCGCTTGCATGCGTGTGTGTGTGCACACCTGGAAGTGGTTGTGGCAGTTTTCTAGATGGGTGCAGAGGGTGGGCAGAAGCTGCAGGCAGTGATCAGCCACCTCTCGTGGGCTCTTCCGCTGCAGGTGGGAGAAGCCCACACTCCTGTCTGCCTTGCCCTGCACAGACAGACAGGCAGACAGACAGAGAGAGGGAGAGATATGGAGAGAGAGAGAGAGAGAGAGAGGGACCGAGAGAGAGAGAGAGAGAGAGAGAGAGAGAGAGGGACCGAGAGAGAGAGAGAGAGAGAGAGAGAGAATGAGAGAGAGAGAGAGAGAATGAGAGAGAGACGACATCTCACTACACACACCTAGGGAGCCAACAGCTTAGTTACTTTATTCTGTTTAATCATGCAGGCACTGGAAGGTGTCAGGCCTCACGTAACACACACTTTCTACTTTTGTAACCAGGCATGAGCAGGAAGTCCAGAAGATAAGAAGACAGCAAAGGCACGCTGGAAAAATGTGCAAAAGCCCTTCATAAAGCACGGCAAACATTTGCACCTTTTTTCACAAAGATTTTTCCCTTTTTTCCAGCTTTGTTAATCTATATTGTTTGATTATGCTATGACTCACAGGCCTGCATATGCAGATATAAAGAAGAGTTGCACTTTACTTTACACGTACAGCAACTGCAGAAGAGCTTAGGCTCCTGCTGTCCTGTACATACAAGCACCCCTGAAGAGTCCTGCCTCACAGCTTACCTTATGTACAGCTCCAGAAAAAAAACAGGGAACATAGTTACTGTATCAGATACTGTAACCCTTGTGCGTTGCTCTGCAGTGCCTGAGCACCTTAAGGAAAGGCTCAAAGCGTGGTGTAGTGTGCACACACATCCCAACACATTTTAACAGATGGGAGATCAAAAAAGCAAACTTAGAAGAAAAGTCAAATAGAGATAAATACTAATAAAATACCAACATTTTGATCATCAGATCTTCGTCAGGCAAGTAAACTAGCTGCCCAGGGTCTACAGGTGGAAAGTAGCATGCCTGCTAAACCTGGTACAATACACCTTTCTGCGGATAAATGAATGCTTTATTGTACACTGTCCCTGTCAAAATAAATAAATCAAATACAAATCAAATCAGGCAACGTTACCTTGAGAAAAGGGGCCTTCTTGGTGGGGGCCAGGCTGAAATCCAGCTTACGTGACAGATCCTCCAGCAGGAAGACCAGTTCGGCTGGGCCCAGCTGCACCTCCTCTCGCACCTGTGCCCAAGTACAGGGGGAAGTCAGGAGGTGAGCTGAGGATAGTTACCTGGGGCAAGGGCTGTAGTAGTGGCCATTACACGCACAGCTCAAACGCTGATGATGGCCTACATCCGTAACGTGTAGAGTTGTGGACATCTAATCAATAAATCCATACACCAAAATAAGAAAATGAGCATGATTTTTGAAGGTTAATACTTGATTTGGTTTTTTGACCTGCACCCATACAAACATATTTCTCCTAGGACTAGAGCGCTCCTGCTGTCCTTCATTATAAACATCAGTCATAAGCTACACCCAAGTTCCTTTGTAAATAAACGCATAAACAAGTTGTCATGTTTCCGTCGTCCACACTAGTCCCACGTTCCAACGTGAATGTAGTGTTGATGCAGCGAATATCCTTTAGAGCCTAGATTTCAACTATCAAGTACTATTACATTTCTTCTTAGCACTAACTGCTAAGTAACTTAGTTAGACAGCATACCACCAGATTGATTTCAGTAAAAGCAACAGCTAAATGCAATGAAATCAGTCAGTACAGTTGTACCATCATTCAGTACATTTACAATAACAAAGTAGTTGGAACTAGCCTGCCTCTTGTTACCATGACTGCTGGTATGACTGGTGTGTTTGTTGGTAACTAAGGAACTTTGAGAGCCCTGTGTTTTCATTGGGTGGGTGCCTGGTTTTGTCCCTCTGAGCGAAGAGTCATGGAAGGTGTCTTCCCTGTCATTGTATGTACCGGTCATTGGCCGTACTTAATAGTCAATTGGTCTTACCCAATAAGGAATACATCTATTCATTGGTCGTACCCTGCTGTTGAGCTCGGTGTCCAGTAAGGTGCGTGAGATCATGCCGCAGTCCAGCACACCCAGTACCTCTATGTCCAGCTCCCTAAAGAAGGGGCGGTAGGCAGAGAGGTTGACACCTACTTTCTCCTTCTCCTTCTCCGTCTCCTTCTCCTTCTCTGAAGGTTCCTGTCAAATCACAAGAAAGGAAAAAAAGATTTGCATACTGCTTGCATACAGACCCTTACATTTTATTAGAAAAAAGACATTTTGATCTGACAATCTTCATCATGCATATTTTTTTGCTATAAAAAATTATGAAAGAGATTGTAAGATCAAAACATTGTCTTTTTTCTAATAAAATATAAAGCCTTTTAAAAGAGATAACATATAAGGGTCTTCGCAAAAAAAAAATCCTGATGGAGAGCATAAGATTGAAACGTCTTTTTAAGACTGTGCAAATCTGTTTTTCCCCTTTCTCTTCAGTATGTGTTTTTGATTTAGCACCTGCCAAAATACTTTTGGATGTGCGTGCCCCACACCGCACTTTTGCTCCTGTCAAATGACACCCTCAAAAATTAAGTGCTCTAACAACAGTCTGGTTTTGAATTCTTTGTGTCTGTTGTATTGTTATATTTACAAGCTGTGCACTAAACAAACAGGTGATTTAACTCATTAACTGATTTAGCCATTTGATGATTTGTGTGCTCATTAGGATCAAATGGTCCAGAAAATGTTTGGACCAAATTTGTGGCAGGGTTTTTAACTTTCTGAAGCCAGGACCTCCACCTGGTGTGTGTGTGTGTGTGTGTGTGTGTGTGATTTGGGCTACCTGCTGTGTCTCCTCTGCCTCAGTTCCCTCCTCCAGCTGAGAGCTGTCTGCTGAGGAGTTCTTGCTGGCTGGAGTCTTCCTTTTCTTGCCACCAGAATCTACAGGACACAACACACCAGTGGCGCTAATGTTTTTTTTTTTTAAACCAGTACTTGATTCCACCTCCCCCTGACTAGGTTGCAGTGTCCTTGAGCAAGACACAAAAACCCCATACTACTCCTGATGAGCTGGTTACAGCCTTTTTTCCAACAGCATAGGTATGAATCAGTGAATGTAAGGCATTATAAATTCTTATAAATCGAGACCATTTACCATTTACATATTGCAAGCCTACATAACAAAGCTTACTACGACCTGGCAATATGTGCCAGAACAAAAACATCTGATTGCATATCTACAGGAAAGCCTCATTTATTGACAGCAGGTGGGTGATTACCTCTCTTGGCCTTCTTAGCTGGAGCTGTGGCTGAGGCTGGAGCTGCTATATCAGTGCTGTCACTGTCAAAAGTGGCCAGCGGAGGCATAAAGGCAGGCGTCGCTACAGCACAAGAGAACAGGATACAGAGAAGAACAGATAAGTTTATTTTAGGGATGCATGATGCATCAGCATATTACCCCCTAATGGCAGGACAAATAACACAACATTTTAGTCTTTTACGACTGTCGTTTACAACTGCCATAGTATGCAACCTTAGCACCCGAATTTTTTGCAAAATTCGGTCAGAATAGTGACCACGTTACAATACAATGTGTTGTTATCCTAATGACAGGAGTCCCAATGTCAACAATGGACTTTCCATAAAATTCTGACCATCTAGTCTTTTTACCGTTGTGTAGAAGAACATTGGGAAGAAAATCACAGGTTGTTAAGTATGTCACATCATAAAACTCATCTCCTTAAAACGCTTCATCCCCGTCGCCCCCGTTCTTTCAAAATCAGGTATAATGCTGGAAATGTATCGCCATTACAAATTCATGGCATAATTAGGCTGATATTGTGTAATCTGACCGGGCTATAAAACTCAACAACGCAATGATGCATGGATGCCCTGCCCCCTGACTAACAAGCAAGGCCCTCTCACCCGCAAGGCTTCTCTCCAGCAGGCTCTGCAGGTAGGTGACGTTCTGCAGTCGCGTTACAACCTTCATCTTCATCTCAGGGTCCTTCTGCTGGCAGAACGCATTCACCACCTACAGAGAATAGAATAGAATAGAATAGAATAGGAATGCCTGTTATTGTTACTAAACACATTTACAATGACATTAAAACCAGTGCAAACATGTTTGTAAAATATCTACAACATAGAATAAAATAAATAATAGTACAAGAAAAGATAAAGAATAAAAAGGGGGTACGGTGCACAGTTCTGAGGCAGTACATACATGTGCGAAGAGAATAAATTAGGTTTTATATACATTGTGATATGCAGTGTTGGGTTATTACACATAAATGGATTGCAAGAGCTACAATGGCTCCATGCAAAACCTTGGCATCCATGATATTCTGTTTCCATAGAAATTATGCCTACAGACAAGTTTTAGCTGCCCCTTAGACACTTGAGAGTGAGGTGTGAGACTCACAATGAATATGGCTGACAAAAGGCCATTAACGCTTCTGCAACAAATACCTTATCAATTTTAACACAGATGTACTGTGTAAGTGACAGCATCCTCATGGAGCCAGTCATATTTAGCAATTATCATGATAGTATAATGCCCAGCAGGCATAACAGAGATATGATTGATGGTCCTATACATGGTCCTAATATACTATCTTAGGATTATTAATGAACCACCTCTTAAAAACTGTGCATGATAGGGTTAGTGGTTGTGTTTCATTAAGGTAATAAATCAGTAAACAAGGAAAAAAAGGTATGGCCTGACCTCTCTGAACCAGTTGATGGTGTGGAAGAGGAGAGAGCACATAAACTCTCGCTCCATCTTGGAGAGGCTCTCCATCTTCTCCACCACATCCATGTCTGTGAGGATGAGAGGGCAGCCTGCAGACGGGAACAGGAACAGGACAGGTCAATCCACAGCATCTACAGATACACACTTACTAGCCCTTAAGCCTTTTTAACACTTTAATTTGTTTGCCATCTAATAAATCAGTGTCATATTTCTGTGTTATGTGGCATATAGTACTATGATTAGTAAACAAATGATGGGCATTGTGGATTCAGAAGCTACAATCTACTACCACATATTCCAAATCATTTAGTTCTACCTGGGCATTTACTCAGGGTTCCTGCAGGTATCAGCACATCTTATTTCATGCTTTTTCATGCCCTTTTTCATGCCACTTTCAACTAATTTAATGCCAATGTCCAAATGCAGGCACGTTCAGTCACACACAAATTGTAAGCATTTGACAACGCCACTTTTTTATTTGAAAATCATGGCATTGCTGATTCTCAGCCTCAAGGTTGAAGAACAGTACAGAGAACAGTACAAAACACAGATACTTAAAACACTGTTGACTGAGTGAACCAAACTATAATCCCCCCCACCCCACCCACACGATCCAGGTAAGGAAAATCCACCCATGGGGAGCCATTACTGCATATGCCTTAGTTCCTTTCCTTTTTGCTCCAACTCTCTCTCAACATTTTTCAGTTCGACACATTTTTCCTTGTGTCTCCTCCTTAGAGTATTTGACTTGGTGATCATTTGAGCCATGAGTGTCCCTGCTTTGCCTTCAGCTTTCTCAGCTAGGTCATCAGCATCTTTCTGAAGGCTGGCGCACACCTCTGTCAACACAGCCTTTTTCTTTCTCATTGCTTTCAGCTCGTCCTCTAAGGCTTTTCTTTTAAGTCCACGCACTGCAACCTCCCGCTCCCTCTTTCCTTCATCGAGGTGCATCCTGTATTTTGTTCTGGCTGAGGCTACAGAAGCCAGTAGTTCTTTTGTGAGGGACACTTTGAGAACACCCCCACAAGCTCTAACGTGGTCACAGACTAGTCTCTGGGCCTCAACAGTTTTTTCGGTTATGTTGCAGGTCTCCACTTCCCTGTTGACAGAGAAACCTCTCTCCACTGTAGATTGCCCATGAGATAAGAGCAGGAGGCGTTGAAAGAAACTCCGCAGCTCGGGATAATCCTGGTCAAGAGTTTCATGAAGAAAAACATCAAGCCGGAGTGTCCCATGAACTGTGATCCTAGGTAACGGGATTGGACACAACCTCCTTCCCAAAACCGCACATGGATATCGAGCTGTTTAGTTTTTGTTGAGTGGTTAAGACTTTCATCAAACATCAAAACAAAAGGCCCGGCCTTGTTGACTGCTGCAATCAATTTATCTTTGAAATGTGGGGCAAGTCCGAATTTTAGAATGTAGCTGGTTTTGTCGCTTCCACAGGTGAAAGATTTCGCTATGTCAGAGTCAGTAAACATTCTCTGAAACAACGCGGAAACATCGTCATTGGATGCATACGAGTGATGCTTCACTGCAGTGTTAAGACACCAGAGCACCTCCGCTTCCAAAGTCGCCGTCGAGCCCAATGCCGCTCGAAGGTCGGTGGTCTTCCCCGCTGTCCCGGCACTGCTGGGGGCAGCCGCTGTGGCGGCTCCGCTGAGGCATACGTTGGAAGAAGTGGCGGCAGCTGCAGGCGTATCTGTGACAGCAGAAGTTGTGCTCACGCCAAAAAAATTAGAAACTGTTAGCTGCTGCCTGCCTTTGAACGCCGATTTATGTTTCTCCGATTGCATATGAGACTTCAGCGCGTTGACGCCCATTGTACAAAGTTGGACGTTTTTTTTGCACACGGTGCAAAATGCAAAGCCGGGTTGCCCATCAACAGGCTTTAACCAGCTTTTAAATTGTTCTTCCTCCAGCCACTTTTGTTGAAATTTGCATTTCCCCATTTTACCGTCATTTCATGGTAAAAGCATTACTTCAGCATCTTTGCTTACATGCTTGCTCGAAACTTGCATTAGTCCGGTGTCTCAACTTTGAGCACCGGCCGTAAAAAGCAGCCGATTAAAAGGTTCCACCTGTCAACCATTACGCCAAAGATTCTAAATTGGTTACCGTCTCTGATTACGCTACTTCGGATCAAAATTAGATTTAAAATGTTTATATAATCAAAATAAATCGTGAGAAACAATGTTTTATTCAATTAAGTTTACAATTTTTTTAATGCCCATGAACATCGAAATTCATGCTTTTTCATGCCATTTCATGCCTGAATTTTCGCCAAATCCATTTAATGACTTTTCATGCTTTTTAATGACCCGCGGGAGCCCTGTTACTGCATGCAATTTCACTAATAAACTCTTCCACCTGGCTGAGGATTTGTTACAATTACAATCAGCTGAATTGGTTAATGGCTGGAATAAATATATGGTACTGTATTGTTGCTACTAAAGCCAAGTTGCCAACCAATGGTCCCAACAAGCGTTGTATGCACCCATGTCAGAACGACTAATTTTCTAGGAAGTAGAAAGGCAAACCCAGGTGTTTTAATGGCGTCAATTAGAGTTCTGATTCTGACTGGCCAACTGTAGGGAGGCTTTGTTAATTTCACCAATGCTTACTTTGTCTTTTTTCCTCTATTTGTCTGTTGTGACATGGGTCTATAGCCTTTTTCCACATTCTAATGAGTCAGTGTTTTAATTTTGTGTGTTATATGATATCCATACAGATGGCGTTCTCTGACATGAAGTATAATTTTGTTAAGTATGCACATATATTTCCTTTGATTTCATTGTGTATTTTTCTCACCGAGAAGGGCATCGATCTCCTCCAAGTCACCGTTATACTGCACCTCCTCACACAGCCTCAGTAGCCGGAAGAAGGGAGCCAGGCACAGAGGAGACACACACCTGTCGACACCAATACAAAAACACACATGCATATGTGCACAGATAAACAACTAACAAACAAAACGGCAAAAAATGACTTTACTTGGATAGTTCTTCTACACAGACTGTAAAAAAAAAAGCAATTGAATTCTTTATAATCAGTCTTACTAATTGTTCGCTAAAGTTTAACTTCATCAACCACTTAGCAATACCATAAGACTGCCTGGTTGTAGCGAATAATGCACTTCATTTTGTACAAAGGGTCTGGAGTCATGTTAAGGGTGCTGAAGTTTAAAATGATTGGATCGCCGTTTACTCAATCTCTAATGTCTGGTTTTGATGTATGCAATTAGCCTGGCTATAAGCTTGTCTATGCACTACACTCACGAATACTCCCTCTGTTCGCTGATTGGGTGGCAAGATACTGTTAAACACAACCATGTCAATGGAATCAAACCCAGACTGAATGATAAGTGAGTGAAGGTGCGCAGGCAGGCTTTAGCCAGGCTACTAACTCACTGCCCATACATTCTAAAACTGAGTGTACTCTGAACGTTCTACTCGTCCTACACCCACTTACTCTGTAATCTCCCATGTTTGTTGTAGCTTGGTTGTTTTCCTCAATTGTAAGTTTCTTTGGATAAAACCATCTGCTAAGTGTAATGCAATGTAGTTTGTGCAGTGTATTGAAATTGAAGTGTGGGGAAGTTTCCTGCGAGACACTAAGACTGACCGTTTGCCACTGTCCTGCACTTGGCTCCTCTGGTCTGCCCTGAGGCTGAGGTCCTGAGCTAGCAAGGGCAGCAGGTTGACGGCGATACCCCCCTGGCTCTCGTCCTCGTCCAGGTTGTACATGACAGTTGCAGGCAGGGGGAAGGAGCTGCAATGAGAAAAATACACCACCAGGGGGCAGCATCCACCATGAGCATCAGGCATGACAAGATACAGGAAGTAGATTATGACACAGCATTTTCTTCAATCATGGGAGCGGCCCAGTGCACAAAGGCTCAACACCAGAGAGGAATGTGGACTTTTAATCAGCCAAACTGCGACCTCAGCAGATAAGAGCACTGCTCCACTTACCCAGAGATCTCAGGGCCAAGGTCCACAACAAAGTCTTCCTGGAAATCCTCCAATACACTCTTGCCAATCCAAGCCTGTAACATGATGCCAGCTTGATCAGAGTGCTGATTACAGTGCCATGTAACACATCTTTATCTTTTAAATGGTAGGTAGCTCTCAGTGTCCTGGCTTCAGAAGTTACCCAATACTAGGAGCTGTGGTGAACACCTGTTTATAAAGGTGTGTGGCTATAGTGAATGCATAACCCATCTTTTTAAAGACGTGTGTGTCTGTGGAGACAGTGTAATAAACACACACCTGAATAAGAGGGTCAAGTTTGCCCGTCTGCACCAGCTTGGCCAGCTCATCATAGTAAAGAGCAGCTGCCTCAGGAGAGGCCTCACTACACGAGCGCACCAACTCCAGCAGGCTAATTACCTGCCACATACGCACACAATTGACAAAGCACATACACAGGTAACTGCCTGAAACACACACACAGACATTCATATACATAAACACGAACACAAAGAGGATACACAATTGACAAAGCACATGCACTCAGTGAAGCGAAGAGAAGTGCTTTATAAACACACATAAAAAAATTAATCAGGAGTTTGGTTTCGGTCATACACATTCACATAGTGGAAAAATCCCCACTAGGCCTGCTGCCAATTCCAGACTGCTCTGGCTAGTCTCATCTCACCTGTCTGTGTGTCTCTTTAGGCAACGTGCCACCCTGGCTGTTCTCAGGGTTGTTCCTACAACACAAGGGAAGAGGATCAGTGTGTGTGTGTGTGTGTGTGTGTGTGTGTGTGTGTGGTTTGGGGGGTGGAGAGATTAGGAAGGATAGGCTGTCAGAGACAAGGACAAACAGTGAATAAAGTAAGGTCAGAAACATATTCTCCCCTAAAAGCAGATACACATCGCCCTGACAAAGGCCAACAAACACCAACTATTGGGCCAGTGTGGACCATGGGGGTAGTCCAAGTGGGTTGTTTAATTACCAACCAAAATATTTTAACTCAGAATAAATTGTAAAGAAGTCATCTGGATTAATTATCTTAGCAAAACAAGTCCACAGGGCTTTCATTTCAGGAAGTATACCACATACTCTGAGTTAGCATACCCAGGTGAGACACTAAATCTGGAACACCCCCCATCAATCTTTGTTTGTTTGTTCTTCTTGTGTGGCAGCTAGTCAAAAAAAGTCACCTTTGTCAGTTAATGTCTGGGCAGTGTGGGACTGGCAGTTGGTTTACTGAACACTTTAAAGACTGTCACAACAACTGCCAACTACAATGTTGGTGTTGGGGCAGTGCGCAAGCACCTTTACAATGCAACACCAGAACATTTGTATCCTGTGCACATGTGGTTATATGCATTCATCCATCCGTTCATCAATTCATTCATTTCATTAGAGTTACAAGTACAACGAAATTGAAAAGTCTTGTTTGGTGGACTACAAAGACAACATATAATTAAAAACAATATACAGAGGGCCAAACCTTCACTCATTATTATATGAGGCTAGCAGGGACATGGTGGGTTTACCTGCGTGCACCCATGCTGCCCACAACCATGACTGCCCCAATGATGCCGATCCGCTTGTACTTGAGCACCGTGCTGGACAGCTGCTTACGGATCACTATGTGCATGTCATCCTGACACAAGAAAACACAGAACATCCCTCACTTACTTATGCATAACAAACCTACACAATATTTAAATTACACTCATTAACTTTAAGATCGGATTTAAATCTAAAAAAAAAATCTGCATCATAACTATGCTGAAAAAACACCTGGCCTCTGCCCAGGCTCCAAAACATCAAACAAACCCAATCAAACAGAGGAGGGGCACCCTGCGCCACTGCCCAAACGGTAAAAACCAGAGCCAGTTGGTTCTCAGTTTTGTTTAGGTTGTGATACAGACGACATCAGAAGTAACAGCAACAATAAACGCTGACCACATTTGACTGCAGTCCATATCTCCAGTTGTACAACATATGACACATAAGCTTTACACCCAAATCCAGTTACCCTGACAAAGGGATAACATGTTAAATTCATGTTAAAAAACTTTGGTGTAAAATGAAAACTGGCATGTTAAAACATCATACCGAGTTGGTATGTTTGTTGAGGAACAAAATTGTGCTAGCCTGTTGCATTTAGAACTTCACTATTTTTTACTGTTTTGGCCCAGAAGGCTAACAATGGTAGTGCTAAGGGCATAGCGAAAGCATGAAGATTACGCTATTTCTAAACCATTAAAAACAGCTTAAACAAACTCTACACTCCACTGGTAGTATAACAAAGGCCCCGTCATTCAAAAGGAGGCACTGAGAACTTTGTGAAAAATTTGTTTGATTAATTTATTCAAATTCACTAGCTTAGCATTTCCCACTGAAATGAATAGGGGCGGAACTTCCTCCCTTTCTCCAGTTATTATAATACCTCCATAAGAGGCACTATGGTGGTGCTAACATGACTAGGTGCTCCTCCTCACCTGAATGTGCCCGCCCTGTTGCTCAGCCCCAAAGGCCACACCCCCTAGAAGTTGGAAGAGACGGCGAATCTGCTGCGGACTCAGATTGTCCATGTAGTCCAGGATCCCCTGTAGGTGCACACAAATACACACACACACACGCACGCACGCACGCACACAGACACACCTCAGTAAGGAGTGGGATGTGGACATAACAGGTGGACATGCAAATCATATCATGACAGTGTGTACTCATGGACACAAGACGAGGTCAGGCATTCCACTCTCTGGGTGTGAACAACCACATTTGGGCGACACTGATAGAAGAGTCACACTTTCAAGCAGCACTTTCCTTCACACTTCCAAACAGCACAACCGCCCACTGGAACTCATTGACTATGTTCCTAAAAAAAAGACTACTTCACATTACAGGTGATGCTTAATCACAAAAAGAATGACTTTGAATCACTGTTAGCTATGTGTTAGCGTAGGTTTGACTACAAATAGGTTCAATACATCTGTCTAAAAATCCTGTCTGATTAGGGAAGTTTGCAAATGACTGCAAGCCTTCCACTTTCATTTTCATAGCACATATCTCAGCACCATTTACAGAGGTGTCAATTCAGAAATTCAATATATTGCTGTGTGTTCCTTCTGCCTGTGCACTTGACAGAGGTGGTTTTACTAACCAGCTGATTTATCAATGTGATTATTTGTGCGCTCATTAGGATCATCTGGTTCAGAAAACTGTTGGATCAAATGTGTGGCAGGAATTTGACCTTCTGTAGCCAGGACTGACACCTCTTACCACTTGTTATACATATACAAGTTTGTGTGTAACCGTCTTGTGTCTTTTAAAATAAAACCTCTTGTGTTAAAATTCAACCGTCTTTTTCCCCTAATATTTCTAATTGCAGACAGACAGGCCTGCCCAAAGAGATCACTCGACCTTGCAGAGAGAGATGTTGTATTGTAGGAGAGGCCTACCTTGATAAAGACGGCATAGAGGGCCATCTCCTTAGGCTTCTGGGCCACCAGCTCACACAGGAGCTCGAGGGCGACGTCCACCTCAGCAGCCAGACCACTGCACACATGGGTCACCAGGGACGCCACAACCTCCTGCAGAGAAACGACATGTCACCATAATTAAAGACAGACAGACAGACAGGCAGACAGACAGACAGAATGACAAAAGGAAAGCGGAAATAGAAAGACATATAGAAAGAAAGGCAGGTAGGCAGGCAGACAGACAGACAGACACAAAGTGTCACTTCCTCCATTTCTTAGCAGAGCACAGAAAACTAATGGGTTTTTGAAAACAATGCAGAACTGTGAGCAGAGGGACCTGTGGTCACTATGGTACTACTATGCACCATGCTTTTTTCCATCACCATACAAGCACAAGCCTACCTGCTGGCAGTAAGAATCAAAGGTGGTGAAGGCCTGCTTGTACAGATGCCCAGCAAAGGGCACCACGCAGCCATCGCTGGAGCGCACCAGACTCTGGGCCAGAGCCAAGATGGAGGGGAAGTATCCTCGCATGACCTGAGGGGCACAAGCACAGCATGCAGCACACTGTGAGGAACTGAGGAAGAATGCAGTACAGCCAGTCCATACGTCTTGGCAGTGACACAAAGCTTGCATTACAAACTATGATGTTTCAGTTTTTGGGAAGGTGTGTCATGCTGTTTGTAGATTAGTAATTGATGCATATATTACAAGTATTTGGCTGTGAATGGCTATATTAGCATATTAAATTAACGGTCACAAAATCTCAAATTTTCCCTGCACATTTTCCCTGGCACAACTGATCATCTAACATCTTCTCAGTATGCCCATGTAAATATCGACTGGAAAAGTGTGAAGTGTGAAGACCCAAGTAGTTATGAGTGAAAGTTTTGATTGTTTGCCAATTTCTGTTCCTTCATATGGAAAATAATGAAACAATATTTAACTA
The DNA here is from genome assembly GCA_030347295.1 of Setipinna tenuifilis. Taxonomy (NCBI): domain Eukaryota; kingdom Metazoa; phylum Chordata; class Actinopteri; order Clupeiformes; family Engraulidae; genus Setipinna; species Setipinna tenuifilis. The sequence goes on along the minus strand of CM059267.1, from coordinate 31,620,270 downwards.
AGACTATACTAAACCAGAATAATACCTAAAATCCTAGCAAAGTCTTATTTTTTTCACATGAATGCTAGACTTTTGTATTTTTTTTAAATAAGAAGCCATGTATTAAAAACTGCATGTTCTAAAATGTTTAAGATAGTCATTTTATAAGACCTTATATAAGACCCTGGAAAGAAAACACACAGGCTTGCAGCTGCGATCATCAAATAATCAATCATTCCCTCTCCTTTGCAAATCAAGGCTGCCTGACCTGCCCATGACTTCTGAAGGTCTTTTGGAGTAGAGCTTCCTGGATAAGGGCTCCTCGAACTTTGACCTTTAGTACTCGCTCTGCCCCTCTACGGCTGTGGTTGGCATTGGTAGAGTGCAAGATAAACAGCACCAGGAGATCAATGACCTGTCCAGAGGAAACACACACAGAAACAGAGACCCGCAGCGGGTTGCTGTGTACTGAACTGAACATACACTACAAATAGAAAGCGTTAGAACTCTCCAGTTATACCAGTTTTTTTTATTTAAATTAAAAATGAATAGTGTGACACTGAAAGTACTGAACTACCAGAGGTCCAAAAGGTAAAGTTACCCAAAATGTGAAACATAATGTACTGCAGGTCTAGAGTGACTGTGTGTGTACGAACCTTATGATCTTCAACATCTTCAACATTTTCTATTGCCTGCAAAATCAGAGAGAGAGATGATCAAAAAAACACACTTCAATATAAAACCACACAGCACACTAGCATTCTCGTGCATCTCTCTTAGCCCCACCTTCAGCCAAGCCTCTGATATGATTTTCTGGAATCTGACAGCGGACTTGATGGCATCCAGCACCAGGGAAATGCTGTCCTGGCTGCTGCTGACTGCTGGGAGGCTGGACATGCTGGAGAAAAACAAAGGACATGTGAGACACACTTATATACCTTAAAAGTGTGATACAACATATGATGAACTTCATATAAGTGGTACCCAATTTTTTTATTTCATGTAGTCCAAGTCATTGGTTTAATTATTAACACAGATAAGTTAACTTGCGGGGAGTCATAAACTTCCTTATGGCTTCATTCTTCTAACAAAACAGGCCACTTGGGCTCTATGGGGTTCCTATTGGGAGGATTGCCACTTGCTTTGAATTTAACATGCACAGGTAAGTGACTCAACCTGCTTTTTTGATTATCTTCCTGATCATTTCAACTTAAATTGCGTGCTGTTGTGCTTTGCATATTACTAGTGCAATCGTCTATCTAGCTTCTATACAGAGGGCTTTTAAAAGATGGTGACTTGTACATCTAACTGCTGCTGCTGTTGCTCTTCACCTTGTTGTTCCCTTGATCCTGGAACAGCTTTGGGAGGACATATGGGTTGGCAGACACACCCCTAGCTCCAGCTTTTTACGCAAGTCTGTCACAACCTGACCAACACACACACACAAATATCCGCATTGTTTAAACACAGCTGTGTATCCATCAAGAGAATAAAAACATGTTAAGATTAGAGCTGAAATGCTGTTGAAGATTTTCAAGGCTCTACTTAGAGCAAGTGAAAAAGCATGCAGAGAACACAGACTAATACAGTGAAGATAATTAAATGTGATAACTGTGATGCATCACAAAGCACAAGCTGCATTGTCTTCGTCAGTCATCAGCAGAGGTCTCGATCCCAGCTTCAGAAAATAAAAACCCTGCCATGTATTTTGCTTGTGCACTTAAACATAGAAATACAGAAAATGGTTGGATCAAATATGAGGCAGGATTTTTACTGTCTGAAGGCGTGATCTCTGCCTTCATTGTGTGTGTTTGTGTGTCTCGTGAGAGTGCACAAGAGTGTGTGACTTGACAAAAAGAGTGGAGAGGACACCAAACACAGAGATACAGTGAAATATTATGCATTATGTGATGCATCATGTCTTTGTCACACCAGTCATCATAGAAAGTGACACTGAAATGATGTCTCTCTCCCTCGCTCTCCTGACCTCAGTGGCATCAGTGGCAGAAATGGAGTGCAGGATGAATTTCACCACCACAGGCAGGTCCTCCAGCTGCACAGCAGACAGAGTGGTCATCACAGCTCCTCGTACCTTACAACAAAAACACACACACACCCTGATATGGCTACATTTATTCCCAGCAGAACACCTCTTATCCTTTGGTTCATTGTAAATCACTTTAAAATGAAAGTATCTGCCAAGTGTAATGTAATGTACTGCAACACACACAAGCACACGTGTTGATAAGGGTTAAGGAAAAGGAGATGAGGTTGTTGTGAGATGTTTGAATGGCACCAGCAAAGTGAGAATCCAGAAATTCAGGTAGTGGACCAATCACAAGCTTGCGTAATCCGATGGTCAGAGTCGGATAATTAAAAAATTGGGGAGGTGTACGGAACCACGTAAGAGGCTCTCTGTGGGGGACCTGCAAATATGCAAGAGGCTTTCCATGTCGGAGTCATATTACCTAGTCATATTAGGCTTTAAAAACACAGGTTAGGACAGTAGGGGTGAGTGCTTGTGGCAGTTACCTCAGCCAGGAGGGCAGTGCTCAGGTTAAGACTGGACAGGGCATCCAGGATAGGGACTGTCAGCTGGGTGTTCTCTCTTAGCAGTATGCTGCAGAGAGAGGTCACATTATTACTCTGTCAAAGTCATCAGCACAATTAAAACCTGAAGTCCTAACAATTAAATACATGGCACTCGAGACAGTGCTACATTCTCTCATGAAGGTTTGTGAAAATTTTTTGAAATTGAAGTCAACAGATTATTAAGCAAAAAGAGGCCATGGGTTTGCACTGGATTTAGAATGGCTACTGGCTGTTATTATGCACAATACGAAGCAGGGTACCGCTAACCCACAACCCTGGCTGTTCCACATCCAGCGCAAAACCCACAGACTCAAGTGGGTTTGCAACAATTCTTATTGCCTTTTTAATACTGTTACAATAAATATTTGGTGAGATTTCAATTCAATAAAGTCAGTTGTGGCATTTCAAAGTTTGGAAAGCACTCTTCCTACTCACTTAAGCTCCCTTGCAATGTCACCATGCTGGGAGTCCTCCAGTATCTCTGGCAGACTGGTGATGACGTCACGCTGCATCTCCAGGGAGGCCACGGACACGAGCTGCATGAGCTTGTTTGCCAAATCCTGAAATGATACCCAAGGCACTCAATAACACATACTACACTGTTTACGCTGGTGATAATGATATGGTGCAGGCTGACTTCGGTGGTTGTTGCATATAACCTACTGTGCTATCCATGACTCTGTCTAACCACTTTAGCTGGTTCATGATGATACGGGGGATGTTCAGGCCATCTTCACCAGCACTGAAAATAATAACAGTAATTGTGACAAGGTTTAAAAATGTAGTGTTATCTTAATAATGGCTTGTGGAAAATAACATATCTGAAACTGTATTCCCTCAACAAAAGTGGCAAATATGCTTACCCTTCAAACATGAACTCAGGCAGTTTCTCAAATAAAATATTTATGACTGGGGTCTGGCAAAGACAAAACAAAATATACTTGTTTAAGGGAGTCACTGACAGCAGATCATTTAAAAAATGCAAATAGTCAAAAATGTACCTGTAGAATCTCAATGCCAAGCAACAGCCGCATCAGACTCTCCTGATATGATACCGAACTAAGGGGTAGGTAGACAGAAAAGCAGACAAACATAGCACGCACTGGATTTTACTGTATTAGTCACCTTCCTAGGCGCTTCAAACATTATACCTCACAATTAGTCATTTACTATTAGACTATGGTGGGACAGAAGCCAGCTTTGTGTTAAAAGTTACAGGCAATGCATTTCAACTATTTACATAGCAGGTTTCCAGGACTAACTCTACAGGTATTCTCTTACTTGGAATCTTCATCACTATGGCGTGGAACACAAGGGAGAAGACAATTCCTAAAACTTTGTGGATCTTCAATGTGAGATTCCAACCCAGTAATAAACTCTTGAATAATCTGTGGGATACCAATGTGGGGGTTAGATGCCACATGAAGCAGCGATTAACACTAAAGTGATTGAACAATGCTGTTGCACAATTCTCAATCTTACTTACTCCAGGGTATCTGGAATTCTTTTTCAGGCTTTGCTGTAATCGCTTTTGGAAGACGACTTGGTCCAAAGCTATGAAAACAAACAAAAAACAAAACAATGTCCCAAAATCTATATGCTGCACCACAGTTTAATTGTTAACAGGCACGGACATGTCATATAGCTGAGATTTTACCTATCTCATTTGATGTCCTGTCTTGTTTTAGGATGACACCAGCCTCCCGTAAAAACTGCACAAATACAGACTCATCATTGGCGACCCGCACTGCTGACTTGGAATGCCCACCGGTCCGACCCTTCTTTGCTTCTGGAAATATGAAAAAGACTATCAGTACCTTTGCCCTTAATGTAAAAAGTTAGTATATACGTCATACAAACAGTGAAAAATGACACATAAAAGTCTAGTTCTGCTGTTCAATTAATGACGATGTATGCATTGATGGTTTACTTACTTGGTACATCAAGTACTGCTGAGCTTTCTGTCTTGTCCACAGAGGACCGCTTCTTCTTGCGCATCATTTGTAGGCTGAATGGTTCACCAAACTGACCAAATTGTCACTGGCCCACTTTGCTTACAAAATAGTACAACTATACACAACAGGTTAAATGTTGATTTGCTTGCTGGTTGTCCAAGCTTACTTACCTTATCACCACTACGTTAGGCTACTGCTATCTTCACAAACTCGTAATTGCTTAACAAGTTATCAGTTATCCTAAAATTCTTTTTCGCAAGGAAGCTGTTATAATACCATTGTGCCTCATTTATCTAATGACATTTGACTATATTTATGTGCAATTTAAGAAAACTAGAAAGTGTCATACCGTCTTTCTGACCAAGTAACGTTAATTGTGTTCACCTTTCACTAAAAACACTACTACTGAACGAGTCGCTTCCTGGTCGCGTTCCCGCGCGGATGGTTTGTACATTAGGGACAATCGCAAAATTCTTCACCACAAACGCAACGGTATCATTATCATTTATTACCTTTAATCATAGTTGCTGTTTCAAACGTGGAAAATATTGCACAACAGAGTTAGACTTAAACCTTAAAATCTGAAATGTAGCCATTGCTGGTAACCACCTCAAAGACTAAACCGGTGGTAGGGTAGTTTAGCTATGGGGAAACAATTTACACATATGCCCTAGCAAATCTATTTTATAAATGTTGACGCTTTTTTATAGCACCAACAGAGTGGAGTTAGCTTGGTAAACCAGCCCCTCTTACTTCATTTCATTTCAGTTCTGGTTTACCAAGCTAGAGCATTGACCTTTTAATATATAGTCTATGGGTTAGAATGAAGTAGCGGTACCGCAGCACAACTAGCCACTTGTTATGTGGGGAGGTGTTCAGTCCCTGGCACGTCCTATGGACACGCCCCTGAAACATAGCCTTAAAGCTGTCCGTGACACTTCCTTCTTCAGTACGCTTGTGAAGTTCGAGTTCTCGAAAGCGTTTTTCCTCGTCCGCACACGTTTTTCCGCGCCGTCCTCAACATGGCCGCAGTCAAAACTCTCTATGAGGTTTCTGCAAAATTACTTACAGGGGAGATGTTAAATTTCTCTTCACTTAAGGGTAAAGTTATCCTTATCGAGAATGTTGCTTCCCTATGAGGCACGACCACCAGGGATTACACCCAGATGAATGAGCTCCATGAAAAGTACTCTTCAAAGGGGCTCGTTGTTCTGGGAGTTCCCTGTAACCAGTTTGGACATCAGGTGAGTGTCTTACTTTGTACCCATGGCTAAAATGCTATAATGTTTAAAGTGATTTAGATTGGCTATTATTGCATAGACCATTATTTTCTACTATGATTACTATAATATGATTCTATTCTATTTATTGTGGTCACGGTGGCGCAAGTGATTACGGCTTTTTGTTACTTTCGCAGGAGAACTGCAAGAATGAAGAAATTCTGATGTCTCTGAAATACGTTCGTCCAGGAAACGGGTTCGAGCCACAATTCCAGCTTCTTGAGAAGGTTGACGTAAACGGAAAGGATGCTCACCCGTTGTTTGTATTTCTCAAAGATAAGCTTCCTTTCCCCACCGATGAGCCAATGTCCTTTTTGACCGACCCCAAGTGTATCATATGGAGTCCCGTGTGCAGGAATGACATCGCTTGGAATTTTGAGAAGTTCCTTATCGGTCCGGACGGAGAGCCTTTCAAGCGCTACGGGCGAAGATTCCTCACCAGCAACATCGAGGCGGACATCAAGAAGCTTCTTAACATTGCTAACTAGAACGTCCAGGCATTGTGTGAACAGAGGGAAGATGTTACACGGGATGTATGTCATCCTCTCTTTTAAGTGATTTAGCCTACATGTACCAGCAACGTACGAGGCGTCTAACATTCCGTTACCTCTGTTGAAACAGATGCCCATGGTCAACATGTCACCTGTGCTCCTATGCGATGTGCCTGTGTCTCGATTTTTACTTAATGAAGGTATTCCTTTAAACATATGTGGGGGGACACCAGATGCCATGTAAAAGTCTTGACTTGACAGTTGCACCGTCTGTGGAATGCACTTTGTTCTGTTGATCAAATAAATATATATTTTTACATGAACCACTTGGGCCCATCGTTTGCTTTGGTCAACAGTAATACTATGTTAAATGTCCTAAACAGGGGTGCGTTTCCCAAACGCGGAGGTTAACATTAAATCACCGTTGTACAACGGAGGTTCGAACTACACAAAAGCCCGAGTCAGACGGTTTCCAGAAAATATCCAACCACCAAAGTAGCCTACGACGGAGCTCTGAACGGTTAGTTTGAACTTCTGTTGTTGCAAAGTATCCAGATGTTTCGGAGAGTAGGCTATTCGGATGCATTCGTTACGGATAAACGACAGAACACTGGGGAAGTAGGGTCTAGTTTTTTTTACTGTCTGGGTCTAGTGAGGCCCTTTTCTCGCAAACATCGGCCGAGTTGCTTAACCTTAAGACTAGGAGACCGAAAAAGACTACTGTAGACTTGCTACTCTTATAGGCTTACATTTTTGATAGGGTTCTATGTCTTTGTCCAATTAATCTCTGGCTGGGTAGCCTAAGTTTTGGGCTTGATGATGCATTTCTATTACAAGCCCACTGTTTAGAGAAATGTAGGCTAATCATTATAAATATGCCTAATAGCTAACACTTAAACTGGTCAGTGTGGTGCAAGATTAAAAACAAAAAGCCTGAATCAAATTTCAGTAACAGTTGAGACTATCTACATTGTAAAATGCGGTTAAAAAGTGCGCAAAGTCATTTCGGATTTAGAACACACTTTACATAAAAGCATCTCCGAAGTGCAGAGGCAAAACATCAGGGTAGGCACAGAATATGCTTGACTAATGTAATCTGCCTGGCAGAGGAAAAAGATGGAAAATCAGTTTCTGACTCAATATGCAAACTAAAGGCCACCCACAGGATTCCATTCTTTATTGAGCTTTCAATTCAATGTAATCAAAATCTGATATTGCAAATATTGGCAATAAGATAAATATCAGAACATAAAGTTATGTAGCTATTTTGTAAATAGAGTATAATTATGTACATCTATGTAATTGGACAAGAAAACACATTTAAAGTGTTCATATCATAGAGGTAATAGAGAAGAGAATCCATTTTACACAAATGGCTTTTGCCTCGGCTAGGGGTCTATCACTGCATAAGTTGCTATGGGCATGTATTTCTGCAATGTAAAGCATTTTGTCTTTGTCACCAATATCAATAGTTAGGTTACGTCTGGGTAGGGTTTTCACAGTGGAGAAAAATCAGCATTTTTTTGTAAATTACCAAATGGGAAAAAAAGAATAACGTCAAAAATCGGGGAGGCATGAACTAAACTCCATAAATCCAACAACAATTGAGTTGATTACTACATCATTTGCAGCAAAAATACTCAACATAAATTTTATCAACCAGTAGTTCAACAAAAGTAATATTGATATTCTCCACAGTTCCTTCCACACAAATGATTTACTGATTCTTTTTAATGAGTCTCTAATTATAATACTAATGAATAAACTGATGTGTAAAACTACTGAGAATGTTCTCCCACCAATCTGTCTTAAAAGAGACTAGTCTAGCATGTACACCTTAAAAATCTTACACTTGGTGCACCTTCTAGAGAAGACAAACTGCTGCAGAGATAGCCTTTTCTTGGTCAAAAAAAAGTCTTTTCAAGTCTCATCAATTTAGCACCACTTTAAACAAAGTCTTCCCATCTCCTACTTTATTAAATAAAAAGGTGTTTTCACTAGAATGTGCTCTAAATGTGATATTTTTTCATTGCCAAGTGTCAAGTCTCATTCTGATGAAACGATAAACCAAGGTTAAGAGAAGCAGTAAACTGAACTGAAACACCCACCAAAATCACTCATTCATAAATTTCACATAAGACAGATACATAATTATTCCCACTTTCCAAATAAAAGCTGAGAGCACTCACACATGCCCCAGTCCTCTCAAACAGGTCTACGGGGCTTGAAAGGCCGCTGGTGTGATACGTTTTCATAGACGGAGCAGCACTTTTTTTCAGTTGTTCAGCGGTACACTAAAAACCTCACTTGCATGATAGCAGAACAGGCCAGCATAAACCCGAAAAAGTATGTGCTCTGATTGCCTGCCCCCCCCCCCCCCCCCCCCCCCCCCCCCAAAAGCACAGAAGAGCCTTTTTAAACATGTGGCAAAGCGTGAAGATGGACATTTGCAGAAAAAAGAAACTATGAGCAACCCAAATCTGTATTGGTGAAGGAAGGGGGGGGGCAATGTACCCTCCTTTTACAGGGAAACGTGTGTGTGTAATCCCAAAGAGACTCCAGTCATTAAGAGGAGGCATGATGCACTGCGAGTGCAGTCTAAGGGGGGATTAATCAGGTGCACACAGCTCTTCTGGAATATGGGCTTTTGCATAAATGTTATCTCTTGTCTAAAGTGAGAACTGAGAGCTCCTGGGCCACTCCACCCACACCACTTAGCAAGCACTTCTCTTCCAAACGTACAACTTGCCATGCTTTGGTTGAGACAAAAAATTATACATTTGGCTTCTTTATTATCATATTATCCTCCTTTCCTTTTTTCCCTAAAGGGTGACAAATCGACTGTTTATCTATTCATTTTAGGCAAGTTCTAAACATTCGTTTTTGTCCAGACAAAGGTTGTATTGCCTTTTTCTTTTTTTAAATCACCCCTTTTTATTTTCTTATGCTTTTACAATTCGATAAACTATAATTCTCCAGAGAGCAGGCGGCAAGCTCTACAAAGTCTTTGAGGTGACACACACCATACTGCATGTGTGTGTCTTTTTTTTTTGGATGTCACAGGCTCTTGGTGGTGATGCAGGTGAGAGAGTTGAAAATAAGCGCAATATGACATGGGCCTATATATTTAAAGTCTTAAAAGAAAAATGGCTCTCTGAAGTGGCCTCTGGGTGTGCGCGTTGATCGGTCACGTCTTGATTTTTCTCATATTGTTTCCGACGTAAATGTTCATCATCAAGCTTTTTTCGTTCGAGTACATGTCCCTAAACCTCAGCACATTCTTCAGTTGGTGTCCATGGTGTCATCATGGCTTTCGTGGGCTCCCCCCAGGGAAGCAGATGCTGTTGACTTGGAGGGGCTGTCAGCCTCCCTGCGCTGATAGAACAGCACATAGGCTGCCTTTGTCTGTAAGGAGAAACACACAGATAGGGTTACATTATACAGTTACACACACACACACACACACATGCGCACACATGCACAGACAAAGAGACAGCAGTCGAAACCAGGTGCTAGCCCCAACCAGGAAGTCCTGTGACTAATTTTTAAAATGACTAATTCATTTGGCTAAACAGGGGCAGGCTTGTGCACACTCAAATAAGGAAATAAGGTGAGCAAGTGCAGGTAATTTTCCCAAGATGACAACACTTTTAAGTGGTGTTTGTGAAATCTAACTTTACTCACGATAATCTGATCTTCAGAGGAGGGCGACACACTGCTGTCGTCGAAGTAATACCACTTCCCATCAACCTTGTTCTTCCCGAAGGCTGTGTCTGAATGAGGAAGTAAGAATGTGTGGTATTCTGTTACATGGCCACTCATTAACCAAGCATGACATGAACTCAAAATAAACCAAGGCATTGTGTAATAGAGTGCCTGGGCAATGGAGAAAGTATCTTTAAGATCCTGAAAGGTCCTTCAACAAGTTAATAATTACTCCATCTGTTGAGAGCTTCTCACAGTTAATAAACACACTGACAATGCTTCTTAAACATTTGAGAACAAATCTAGCTCATGCTGCAACTGTATAATTTAGATAAAGAACACAAAATGCTTCTTAACAATAAGTATGACTTGATCAAACACTATTCAACTAGGTTATGCTAATACAAAGAACAAAATATCAGCACTTATGTGGTATTATCAGGAAGCACATTAAAGTGTTTCTCCCTCTCAGTTTATTGTAAACAAAAGGTTGCTTGCTATTATTTGCTATTGGTCAGCATACTTTGTCTCAGCAATGGAGTGTCTGTCCATCACAGTTTAGTGTAAACACAGCGTAGTATGCTATTAACTTTAGCTCAGCACATGTCTAAACATAACTGTCTGAAATGGACATAGCAAGCAGTTACTCACAGTGGCCTCCACCCATGCCACCATAATGGTTGGAGACGGCAACCAGGTCATACACGTAGGGCCCAGCTTTTGGATCGCACACAAACTCCGACATGTTCAAGTCCCTGAGAAGATAACCATTATAATGTACATGTTATGGGACTACAAATGGATAAATATACACCATAGTGTTAGAATTCATATTATTATAGTTGCAAAATTAAGGATTTACCCATGCTTCAAATATTTTTGTAAACTGTAGGCTATTAAGGTCAGACTCGGGTAATTAGACCAAAGCAGAATAAATCTTTTGCTAAGTTTACTACTTGTGGCTACAATAAGTGGACAATAGTGACTCTGTTTATGGTTAAGAAACTGCAAGTCAGAATGAATCAGCTCACGAGGGGGCTGGGATCTATAGAAACATAGCGCCAACTTCCTCTCTGGCCCTGGGACAAGTTGTGTAACACACACACAAGCTCTGGGAGAAGAGGAATGACGCACACACAAGGCTCAAAAAGATTCTTGCGCAACGTGCAGTCTGGCCCAATTATACACCCACAAGCTTTCATAAACTTTCCGATGGATTTGGTGCCCTCTAGTGAAAAAGTCATTTATAAAGCATTTACTACTTGATGCGTGGGGTCACTTTTAGAAAGCTTTAAAAACCCGAGTTCAGAGTTGAGCCAGAATATTTCTGCTCTGTCCTCCTCCGACATTCATCAATAAAAAAAATGCTTCTACAGCAAGCATTATATACACAATGAAATACATATCTCAATAAGTGAAATCTTCCTAAAGTACATCTCCCACATCTTTGAATTCATTAAATGAGAGAGAGATGACAGATTTCGTAAGTATTACCATTTCTGAAAGGCTGTTCAACATGCCTCTCTGTATACACTTTGTTATGAGGAAATAAGAGCCAGTGTGATGTGACTTCTCTGTTTTCCAACAGACATGTGGGACTGGTTGCACAAGTTTACTAAAGAAATGAAGAAACATTTTTTTATGCACCACTTCCTGGCCAAACAGGTCTTTCATTGTTCCTTCTGCTTTTTTGGATAAGAGATTTATACTTGAGGCAACAAGGGTGCATCCTCAATTTTAGGTATGCTCCGCCCATGGAGCAAATCAAAACAGTGAAATAACATGCCCTTCCTGGTAAATTACGGAGATGCGACTTCAGGAAGGCCAAAGGCCAAAATGTTGCTTTCCTTTAATAATAACATTAAAAAAAAAAAATAACATTGAGTAAATCATGAGTGAGTATGCAGTCTCCTTTTCCAACCATCACTTCCAGGACCTGCACCTCAACCAGCGTTGTAGGTGAAATTGGCCTGCCTTAAAAAAAAAAAAATTACAGAGATAGCCTATTAGGCACAATGTTAGGGAACGTCCCTCTTTTGCCTTTCCACACATATTATGGGAGGCATTTTTCACATGGCCCCAATTATCTGCAAAAATGTAATCAACTTCCATTTAACTTTGTCTCATCATGCCGCATGCAGAATTGCTGTTATTTTGTCATGCATCATCTGTAGTTGTTCCAAACTGTGGACCATTAATTTTAGCACACAATGGATCTCACATATTTTTGAACCAGTTCATTTTCCAAATAGAATTTTTAAAATTGCTTGTTTGCCAAAAAAAAAAGCTCAGCATTAAATCCCCTTAACTGAAAGGCAATCACCACCATGTCACTGCATCAAATGTGTCATTGGTAGAGTAGCTGCTTGGTTTAGAAGATGCATTTTATCAGGTGGCCCCAACACACCTCTGTGCGCTTGCTCCTGTGATGTGACTTTTTTCATTCACCACAGCACCATACAGGCTTCGTGCCCAAGAATATTACTAGGTCTGGGGTTTAAAATCTAGTGGCACAGATTTCCCTGAAAATTGATTCCTACTTCCATTTACACTGACCTCATGCAGGCAACATTTCTGAACATTTCAGAGATACACGTTGTGGAAGCAAACTGACTAGTGTAGACATAAAGATGAATGGCATCAAGCAGCATAACTAAAGTGCTACCATTTTAATGTTCTTTTGTTACTGCTTTCGTGATTGTGCTGCAGCTGTAGCTAACATCTAGCTGGTGTCATGTCATCTTCTGACAAATATGGAAGCGAAAGGTATGACTTCGTAAAGGAGTCTTCCTATAGCAGTGGAACTACAAGTATTCACAAAAGTCAAATGTGATCTACGGACATAACTAAATACCCTCCGAAAATACAAACACACACACACTGATGAAAACTCGTCAACGAGTGCAACACCCTTTCCTCTACTCCACTCACTTGATGGGGAAATCCACCACTGTGTCCAGCTTGTCTCTCCAGCAGCGGTTGTAGGAGAAGCGCTTGAGGTGCACCACTAATATACCAGGCAATGACCACAGGTCAAACTTCTTGGTGGCCTGCTGATGCTTTTTACAGGTTGGGCAGTACCTACCAAAAACACACACACACACAGACACACAAAACATTATTATTACACCGTGCAGTAAAATTTATGAGTTCACAGTGTTTCCTGCAGGAAAGTCGTTAGGTGAAGAGGTAGTTGTCCAAAGAGGTGCGGGGTTAAGTACTCTCAAAATCATTCATGGTAGTCATTTGCATTGTGTTTATTTTCAGCTTTCCAGCTGGAATGAATGAAAGGCAAGTCTATTGTCATACATAGTTTTTTATCATTTTATCAAATGACTGCTATGCAGTTCAGCTTTGGAACCAGCTTCCAGAAGAAATCAAAAATGCTCCTGCTGTTGGAAGTTTCAAATCTGATTTACTTTTAATTCATTTATTATTTTACCGCTTTTATCTTTCATGCTTACATATTGTTCTTTGCTTTTCTCTAATATGTTTATTAATTTACTTTATACATTTTTACACTTATTTTATCTTTCATGCTGTTATATTGTACTTTGCTTTTGTTTAGCACATTGAACTGCCTTTGTGTATGAAATACACTATACAAATAAACTTCACTTGATATCGTTTTAAGTTTAGGAATGAGTTTACTTCTTCTGAAGGTTTCCCTTCACATAACAGCACTTCTGGAAAAACGGGGGAAAAAATGAGTACAAACTGTATAAGCTATATATCTTAAAGCAACTTTTGTGTGTCAGAAAGTGCACGCAGGGAGAGAGAGAGACCAGAAGGGAAGAAGGGAGAGAGGCAGAGATAGAGACTGAGAGAGAAAACGAACAAGGTAGACAAAGAGCGCTTATGCCCACCAGGGGTCATGTTCTCCCAGAGTCTCCATGGTGGTGAAGAGCTCGATACACTCCCTCAGTGCTACAGTGGACTTCTTCTTCTGTGGCTGCACCATGCTCTCGTGCTTCTCATAGGCCTGCAGAGGAAAAGAACACAGTCACACACAGACCGAACACCACTGTCTGACATTGGTTTGCTCTATTTGCCCAAGACTCAGATAACAAGATGACATCACATCCGCTAAAAGCAGAAAATTGATTTTTGTGCATTCCATTTGCCAGCCAAGTTACTCAAGTGTTGCTCCAAGACATTTGGTCAAGTGGCCACACATTCAGCCACTTCTGCTTTAGCACTCGGAAAATTACTCGGAAATCAAGCACCAGCAACAAACTAAAGACTAAAATGAAACACACTCAGTATGTAACTACTGACTTCCATCTCATGATTTAGAATGTCATACACCTGACCTCTGCCTCTTGGTCATCATAGCACATTTTCTTGATGTCCGAGTCCCAGTCGATTGCCACTGTGGAATGTGCTGTAAAAGACACAGGAGAGAAAGCATCATCAGCTCTCATATTCAGCGCTCTGCCATTTCAGAGAAAATCTTTTTGTAGATCTACAAGAATGCATGCATGCATCTACACTACATGCCTATTATTCTAGCATGTTTATAAAGCAGGGCTCTAGCCTCTGTATTGCAACGAGTTTTGGAGACTGCTGAGACCATCAGGCAACCATCATGATTTTGCTTGAACCTTTGGTGAAAATAATGAGGTCTAGCAAGTCATTGCATGCAGGGAAAATAAGTTTGCCTCCTTCACTAACTTTTTCTGGCACGCAACACCCGTAAAGCACAACAACATGAAACAAAAGCTATGCTCATGGATGGCCTCTCTGCCAGAGGTTAGGAAACAGAATTCAACACCAATGGACAAAAATATGACTTCACATTTAGAGCCAGGCAGTATTTTAGTATTATCTACATTAAATAAATAAAAAAAAGAATTTCCACAGCAGTTAAAAGTAATCTGCCTACAATTATTACAATGTTGCACTAAATTTTACTGAACAAGACCACTTAAAATAAAGACTCTTTATTGAGCCCTTCTAGATGTTGTGCTGGTGCTACTAAAATGTTCAGTGAGGATTACAAGTGCTACAGGTAATAATCCTGAAGCCCTGATAAGATCAGAGAGTATTTACAATACACAAACCAATTCATACAATCATGCAAAACAAACAAAACATAAATTACACACTCAGAGTCCTATACCATACAGATGTAAATAACATCACTTATTAAACGTCTGTATGAGACCTCTGTGATGAGCAGATCTTTTTTTTTTTCCTTTGATTTTTTCCCCCAATTATACACATATACAATTATACACTTACATACTCGCTCTGATACTGCACCCAACTAAAAATAGGGGTTGGATGTGCAATACATCATATAACCAAACCAAACAACAATCTTTCACTATAAATGAAATGTGGACAATGACACTAGAACCTCTTGAGAAAGACACAAGACTTCAAAAGGGGGACACACTCTCCAGTATACCGACTTGTGAGTTTGAGGATGTTTCCATCACACGGCAGGGGGCTGATGTTGGCAGTGCCGTATGAGTTGACCATGCTGAAGGAGAAGAGCTTGTCCCGTGCAGTGCCCACTCTCCCCGCATTGCCATTGGCCTCGTTCTCCTGGTCTGAGCCCTCTTCCTCTCCGTCCGCCGTCTCTGGTTGGCTGTTCTCCGGCTCGGGGCTAACCTGATGGTCCATAGGCTCCTCGTCCTCAGCTGCACCCCCATATAGTGAGAAAAAAAGAGACAGAGAGAGAGAGAGAGAGAGAGAGAGAGAGAGAGAGAGAGAGAGAGAGAGAGAGAGAGAGAGAGGGAGAGGGAGAGGGAGAGGGAGAGGGAGAGGGAGAGGGAGAGGGAGAGGGAGAGGGAGAGGGAGATGGAGATGGAGATGGAGATGGAGATGGGGAGGTATGGAGATGGAGAGAGAAGGGAGAGACAGAGAGAGATGGAGAAAGGGGGGGGGGGCAGATAGACAGATACTTTAGTTATCTGGAAGGAAATTCAGATTAAACAAGTTGCAACAGACACAAACACATCAGCATATGAACACTGGAATGCCCAAACACAGTGGCTGATATGGAACAATCAAACGCTTTAGGCCATCCATAACATGAGAGCTTTCTGGGGCCCAGCTTGGGGGGGGGGGCAGTCAGTTGAAAATTATAGGGTTTTTCTTTAGTGGGGGTCCAATAATTGGATCTTTTCAGGGGCCCAGCCATCTGTCTGTGTAGGTCTGAAGCTGTCCAAAGGAGGTAACAGGGGTGTTGTGGAACAAATCTCAGGTGCGAGCCTCACCGTTGCAGATGCCGTTTGGGCCGTTGAAGGGGTCTGACTGGCTGCTGCTGCCGTTGCTGGAGCCTGCGCTCCACGAAGCCCCCTCTGACAGAGGGCTTGCATACCCGCTCAGCCCTGCACTGTGATTGGATGAGGCTGCACATTCCGTGTTCTGGGCGGAGCTGTTGGAGGCTGTGGCTGAGGCTGGAGGCCTGTTCTCAATGACTGACACCTGCGAGCGCTTCACATAGCGCCTGCAACAGAGAAAGAGAGAAAACATCCAATTGTATTTCAGCTATACTAACGCACACTACAGTGCACTATTATTGTTCACTAATTTTTCACTGACAGACACACAGGAAAACAGAACGGAACAAAAATGAGAAGGCACAAAAGATGGAAAGATCAGAGAAAGGCAAGATGGAAAAATCATAAAAAGGTAGCTCAAAAGCCTTACACCAAGATGTAAATATTGCTTCTTTATATTGTCTTGACTTTGTCTTTCAAAGACAAAAAAGATCTTATATTAACCCGTTTTTTTTTTACCATTTCTCTTAAGGGGTGTAGGAGAAAATTATAATTCAGTAAGATCGGGTGTTTGTCACATGCACATGCACATACTTCTTAAATTTAGCTCCTAAGAAAGTGTGTTCTGTGAAGCCTTTTAGAAGTCCAGTGTATTTTCAGCTTAAGGTCTTTTAAAAAAAAAGTCTTTTAATACTATCCTTTTTCTCTTAAGGAGGTTTAACTGAATTAAATTATTTTCAGGAGGCAAAGATAATACAGTTGTGAAAAGTCATTTCTTCCCATAGGTGTGGATCAGGTCATAGGACATCACTGACCCGATGCGTTCCAGAACCTTCTGGTAGAGTGTGTCTATGGAGAGGTTGTGGCGAGGGACGGTGATGAGGAGTGGCTGGCCGAACAGCAGGGTGCCCGAGGAGTACCCCCCACCTTGCTTGTAGTGCCGCTCACGGAAGTACACTGGCAGGTTCATCTTCTCATTGTCCTCTTCCTCCACTTCATACCTAGTTGAGTACAGTGGCCATTACCACACTTATAAACTGATCAGTGTTAAGTTAAGGCAGTGTTTCTCAATGTTTTTCAGACCGAAAACAACTATCCCCCACTACGTGAGTTTAATTCAATTCAAGTGTTTCTGGGTGAGAATTTCTTATGTAGGTAACTATAATGGCCATTAACATGTTAAAATGACCACAGTTTTTTTCTTGCACACAAAATTTAAGTACAATCAAGTGTCCAAAGGCAATGTTTACTTCCAGTCATTCACAAGTACTGCCACTGAATGGACACCTACACAAATATGTCGTCTTTTTCCATGATATGGTTCAGGCCATCGTCCCGTCGGTACACCTTATGAAACCGATGGTTGTAAACATCTGCCACCACCATCTGCACAGAAACATTCCACATCAGACAGTCAATTAGTGAGAGAGTCAGTATGCAGCTCATCCAGATATTACTTTACCTTAAAACATTTTTCACCTACTGTTCTTTTTAAGCCATGATTGTACATGTTACTCACTTGTCATGTTGACTGTATGATAGCACATTATAATCCTGTGTTGCTGTGCACGATCAGTTTACTAGTGAGCATTACACAATGAGAAATAAGGTGGTGGTGGGCTTTATGGTGAACTACCTTACTTTACTACTTTTGTACAAACATGTTAATGATAATTATACTTTACAGAAATTTACAGCAAAATATTACATATTTTTATATATACACCTCATATGTTCTGAAGTAGAAAACAGACTACAAAAGTAGTCATACCATGTTCTATCTGTGCACTTTAAAAAAGTGATTTCACCAATTATTTTAGCCTGGCTAAGTTATGCTAGTAGAATCAGATGGTTTACTAAATGGTTGGAACAAATGCATGGTACAAAAATACAACCTTATACAACCTTTAGGAAGCTGTCTGTAAATGACAATTTCTTTCTACAGATAATAAAACCCACTACTTTTAGTGATGCTTCCCCCAGCTATTTCTCTGTCTGACCCCTGGAAACATTCCAACAGCAGACCACTAAAGGACCACTCACGTTTTCTGCTGGGACTCCACACAGCTTGGCCAGGGCACTGCACAGGTCCGACACCACCCCCAGCTTAGGCACCACCACCCTGTACTGAGATGGGGAATACAGCATGACTATGCACATTACCAAAAGAAGACTTTCATAATGGCTCGTCCATCAATCCATACTTAAAAAGGTATGCTCATATCTTCTGGGAAAAGGATAAATATTTAAAAAGCTAGACATGAGGCTTGTTTTAAAAGAGCACAATCGATCAATCGCAGCATCAGAAAGTAAAAATCTAGCCATGTATTTCTTTTACCTGTGCACTTAACACTGTTGATTGTACTAATTTTGAAATTAATATTTAAATTAGGTTTCTGCGTGTTACTAGTTTTCACCATGGAGAACATGATAGAGAGTGACAGCAAGCCGAAAATGAATATGAACCCTTACCTGCGTTGGTCTGCTCTGAGGGTCGGAGCGGACCATGAAGACTTCCATTGTGCGGTCCTTCTTCATGGGCAGGGGTAGCGTGAGGTAGCAGAAGGGGTCAAAGGTCACTGAAACCTTGGAGCACTCAGGGCACACTAGAGTGGACTTGAACAGTCCGTGGAAGATGTCTACAATGATGGAGTCGTTCCTAAGCCGATGGTTTGTCCACGCCTCCTTCGCTACAATCTGTCAAAACCAGACAAGATAATCTAGTCAGAATCTGCAGCTTTATATGGTATAGTGTAAGGTTGGGTGTATACTCTACAATTACAATAAAAACACAAATTGAGGCTTACACTCCAAATCAAAACTATGCACAAGATAAGTCTGAACACCAGCCTCTCAGTGGGAGGGCCCTGCACAAGGGGAATTGAGTGTTACCTCATCGGGCCGACCTTCAGCATCCCTCAAGGTCAGATAAGGCTTCTTCTTGACACGGTTCAGGTCCTCGTGGAGGCCGTCCAACAGGAAAGCCAGCAACTCCTGGGAGTCCTGCTGCTGATACCCTGAGAACTGGGGGGCGAAGCGGCCTACCTGGGTCTGAACGGGTTGGAGAGGAGCACAGACATCCATGATGGATAAGGTAGGTAGCAAAAACAAGTCTGTTATCGGCTGGATGGCGAGTGGCATTTTGATATGGAATCAGATTAAAAAATAAACATTATAAGTTCATTTACCCAAACCAAAAGTTTATGGAAGCTGAATTGCTCTATTTTTACTGTGCTAACTTTTCATCAGGTGAAGCATTGTTTAAAGTGCAACAGCAGGAAGTGGCTGATAATAGCTGATATGCCGATAATGGGATCTCTTCCGCTAGCTAAATATTTATTCATATAGCAAATTTCTTTACATGCAGTGCAACACAAAGCTCTTTAAGACAGAGAAAATGGTGAGATAAAAACAAACAACCAAAAAAAGACAATAGTCCAATGGTCAAACAGGTTATGAAGGTCTGTTCAATCCGATTAATGGTTAAGAAGCATAAATATCAGTAGTTAGGTTTCCATTTAACTTATTTGCATCAGTAATGTGCTTTCATAGAAATTCAGCTTAATAAGTGGCTGTTTAAGATGAAAGTGAAGATTAATAGACATTTCCAAGTGAGAAATTCTTGTTTGCATACCTAAAAAGCACATTAACGTAACTTTGAGTTATAACACACAATAAATATAATACAGAATTCAGTGAGCTTGTGATGCTTACTTTAAAAGTGCGAGGAGCAACATAACTGCTGCGGCTGAGCCACATCTGCTTGACCAGGTCGGCGTAGGCCTCTGCAATCTCCCCCCTCATGCCCAAAGGATTCTCCCTGTTGATCTCCACCTCATACTGGTCGTTCAAGAAGTAATCAGTAAGGGGTGACGCATTGCTCAGGCACTGGGGGAAACAAAGAGACAGGTAAGAGATCCATCAAGAAATTATTTTTGCTGATAACCTGACAGGAATTTCATACAGGGTGTCTTACTAAGTCTGGACCTATTGAAAGGAAATTTTTGCCGTTGTAATTACCTCCGCCAAGGAGGTTATGTTTTCACCGGCGTTGGTTTGTCCATCCGTCTGTTTGTTATTCGCATAACTGAAAAAGTTATGGACGGATTTAAATGAAATTTTCAGGATAGGTCAGAAGTGGACTAACTTAGAACCGATTTGTTTTTAGTGATGATCCGGATAACCATCTGCATCCAGGATTTTTAAAAATGATTCTTCATCATTGCGAGATAGGGGCAATTTGGACATTTTTGCTTATAACTCTTCAAATAATGCCCACAATGTTTAGTAAAAAAAATACAGTATAAGACCATCATAAGGTCTGCCAAACCCCAGAATATAATCCGGATCCTGGTAGTATTCCGGATGTCGCCCCATAATGTGTTGTATGTTCATATTCAATTTGCATGAATTCAGTGAAGTTACCAGTAATAAAATGTTTTAACATAATTAATGTCTTTTAATGTCTTAAGGTGAGAGTGATAATGAGGTGGAGACTTAAGCTGCCTTGGCGGAGGTCTGCGCTCTCACAGTGCTTTTCTAGTTCATTATGTAATACATTTTGGGACTACATTGTTTATAGTTTTTCCCTACAACTCCAGACTTATGAGACACCCGATATGCTGGCATGTTGATATCCAGGTATCTAACTAATGTATAATGTACAGACTGGCTTAGCCAAACGTGTGTGTTTACCTGGAGGGCAGAGTTCATGAAACATGTGTTGCCCAGGTTACTGAGCCCACAAAGGCCAGGCTGGGACGCTGATTCTCGGTAGCCATATCCCGAACTGTAAGAGTTATACCCTCCCAACCTGCAGACAAAACACTCATTAACTTAGCTGGTCCAGGGGGAAAAAAAACATTTAAATAAGACTCTTTTACTCTAATTCTATGTTTTTTTAAAGTATCATTTGATACCTTTTTACAACCACAAGAAAAAATACAAAATTGAAGACATAAGACAGTTCAACCTAAACAAGGGCAAGTTACCACAGTCATAAAAAAGTACTATCTGGCCAAACAAGTTATGTAGGACAGGGGTGTAAACTACAGGTTCACAAAGTAAAAACCCTGACATCATTCCTTCTGCAACTGACACAAGTGTCTTCACAAATTAGTTGGTCTGCCTGATCTGATGATATGTGTGCACATTACTTTCTTAGGCTGATATCTCCACCTCTGAAGTAGGGGCAGCATTATGAGAATATGTAATAATACTCTGCACAACACACCTGTTCCCAGAGGAAGCACTGTTATTCAGCATGTAGCCTGAAGTGCTGTCCCCATTGGTGACTGTTGACGATATTGTTGCAGACGAGTTGGAGAAGAGTTTGGGGGAGGTAGTGAAATTTCTGGATGTGGGTGTGCTAGACCTGAAATCAAACAAGGCAGAATTATGATCATTTCTAAGCTTTAATCACGGGCAAATTTTCCACACATTTTCATGCAGACACTGGTGTTTTTTATTAGGTCTACAGATGTTTTGGCCATTTTAATCCTCTGGTCTAACTAGTTACACTGTAACTTCACGTTGTAAATCACAAATTTCAGGCCATTGGTATACTCCATTTAAGAGGTGTTCTTAGGCACCAAATATTAGAATATGTTGAAATGTTGTGAATAATCAATGCAAGTAAGGAAACACACAAACAGAATCTACAGTTTTTCAGGCAACATTAGCAGGTCTTACTGGCCTTATTAACTGTCCCCTATGAGCATAAAGTATTTCCTATAGCCTCACTATCTACCAACTCAAAACAATAATAAGCAGTTGGCACTAAGATACAACAAAAAATGATACTAATATTGTGTCTATACCTCAAAAAGACAGCATTACTCACATCAAACAAAAAAAGGGGCAATGGATTCTATTGCATCTATTGACCACATGAATGGCAATATAGGTGCACACTAACAAGAGTTCTATGCATAAAAAAAAAATACTTCAGTTATGACTCAGTCAAACCACTTATCAAAGCCACTTATCAATTCCATGCCCATTCTCTCAGAAAGGTTCCAAAGTTCCATTCACATTCTGAAACTTCATGGCAAGTGTTCATGTCAAGTATGTTAAAACTGTAATGGATGAAGATAAAAAGATGTGGTTTAAACTCAGTTTCTGGACACCTGGATTCGTAAGCTACAATCTAGTACTACACTCCTTTACCTGGCAGAAGAATTGTGCTCATTAGAATCAGCTGATTGGTATTGGATTGTAGCCTCTGAAGCCAGATTGCCCAACACTGTCTAAAGTGAACTGGAGAGAGACTGAGAGGGCTGGAAGAGGTGGGCTTACTTAAGATGGTCGTTCTGTCTAGGCCAGGTGCCGTCCTCGTTCTTGCGCTCAATCACCAGCACCTGCTGGCAGAATGGTAGTGAGAAACAAACCCACCAGCACCACCTACTGTATCTGATTCTGTCATGACATTACATTACACTTAGCAGACACTTTTATCCAAAGCGACTTAAAAGCAGTTTAAAAGTGCCCCACTGGTCTGTGGGTAATGACAGAGCTAGACGGCATTAACAAGAGCTGGACTAATTCACATGAGAGGTAAAAGTCTTCATATAGTCAAATACAAAAAAAAACAATCATATCATACAAACCTCACACTTCAAATTACTTACTTGCACACTTTAAACAAGACATGCACTTGATTTCATTCTTACTACATACTCAATGTATTTTTAGTTAATTAGGCTCATGTTAAAAGATGCCTGTCCGAAAAAGTTGGGCTTCATTTTCTTGTATGAAATACATTCCCATACATGTTCAGAAGTTTTCGAAAACCTATGCATGGATAGAGACTAAAATTGTGTTCTCTAAAACCTCCTAATCTATTTAGCCAAAAGGCCAAAGTAAAGATAAGGCCCTACCTGACCCTGGAAAAGGCCGGCATCCTGCACAGTGCTGTCTGGCTTGTTCAACTGCTCATAGGTGTTGCTCATATATTTGTTCCACAGTCGAGTCTCCTTTTCCGTGGGGATTTCAAAAAGCGACCTCATTTCCTTTTCAATTGTTTCTGGACCATAGCACAAGATAAGTAATTAGGGCATTAACCACCATTTACCACCCAACAAACCAAAATACCAATCACCGCAGTTTGACATGCTAAAAATGGACTTACCAATTGTGTCGGCTTTGCTAAAATGACGTGTAACCACATTGTCCATGTTGTCATTTTCACACAGTTTCAGCTCCAGTAGATACACTTCCACTTTACAGTGCTTCACAAACATGCCGTGCTCCACCACCTACAGACAGAACCATTACAGTCAGTACAACAGTTAATCTTACATATAATCATCTAACAACCCCACAAAGAAGAAAAAGAGCTTTCTTTGTTGAAAACACACAGGTGTTTGTGATTCACCAGACAGAACTATTGTAGTACAATAGTATAGAGGGGGACAATACCTTTCTGACAATAGACTTCTGGCCTTCGAGACAGCCATACCAGCTGACGAGCTTGGTCCATGCCTCAGTTGGCACCAGGACATAGTCCAGCTCATCGATGAGGTGCTCTTTTAACGTCTGCGTGTCATAATCTGCTCTCAACAACACACATATAATGCACACATTTAAGGCTATACCTTCATGATCATGTTTCTTGAATAGTTACATTACATTACACTTAGCAGAAGCTTTTATCCAAAGCAACCCACAATAGGGGAAACAAATTAAGCCACATATATGCAGAGAAGAACAGAATAAGCACAGAACAGAGTAGTTATTTGTCATTTTATGGTATCATATTCCTGCTTTACCTGAGAAAAGTCCAGAATTGTCTATTGGTCCAGGGTAGAGAGTGTGCTCTCCAACATTGTACATATCCCAACTGTCGAAGCCCACGTATTTCTTCCATTGCTTAAACCATCGACTGTCAATCAAATACCTATTAAAAATAACAATTATAAATATCTTAAGATGACTTCTAATTACCTTCATGGCTGTAGATATATCTGACAAAAAGCAGGGAAAGGTTTACAGAACAGACAAAAAAGTGTGGCTGCACAATATTAAGTGGCATAATAATAACTCACTCAATCCAAGCATACAAAGGATTATAACTGCTAGTAGAGCAACAGCCAGCTAGAGCATCTTTAACATCTATCATAAAAGAGAATGCTCCTCTTAGGAAAGAATGTTCCACTCCATAAGCTTGTTTGTTAACAGGATCCCATGTAACAGTCACAGGCAGCACCTGTATTAATTTAAAGAACATTTAACCTAACCAGCAGGTTTGTCTGTTGGCTCTTCTACTGCCACTGCACAGCCTACTGGAATCCAAGTTCCCACGCAACTCGCTTAACCTAAATTACTTAGCTGCAGTTCTTTGCGAGCTCTACATAGCAGTCTACAAGTGAAGACAGATTGGTAAATGGCATGTCAAGCAACATGATGGGCCTATGGGCCATTTAGCCATACCAAAACAACAGTCCTCACAATAACACCCAGCACGTTTCCAAATGAGCAATATGCGAATAAGTGGAGCAGTTAGTTAGGTACATCAGTTAAACCACTCTTTGTTATGGGTACAGAACTGAGCTTGGCAAGGGCTGATTTTGTGACAGAGTGCCGGGTGGGTGTCAAATACATGTCGCTGGGCATTATCCAGTGCCAATGACAAAGCATTAGCCTACTAGGTTAGCAAGATTGCTAACAACACCGAGCGCAATTGAACGTCAGTGAAGTGATGGTTTTAATTAGCTACTTGAACAGTTAACAAAACAACTAAGCATAATGGGCCGTACACAACTTGACTGGTCTTGTTACTTATCCTGGTTAGGAACAGCATCTTGAGTATAACTTACCAGGCAGCTAAGTGTTGTGTAACTTAACGTTCCCTAGACAGCTAAGTTTGCCCCAACACCATAGCTAACAGGCTAGCCTTACTGGTAACGTAATAGTTGCCCATTTTACCACCTAAGACGTATCGTTTTTGTAATGAGTAAAAGTCTGGAAATTGATGTCTGGGAAGTACAGGAAATTAATAAGTTCACTGGATCACTGTTGTCCGCTTGGCTAGCTCACTGAATTGTAAAGTCAGCTAACTATCCTTCACTTTCATTTCCTGCGTTTCTTAGCCACCCTACCCACATAGCGTTACGTTCAAGCTAGCTGGTAATCTATCGACAAAATCAGTGATAAATGGTGTGACGACTTATGTAAGCCAAGATGTTTGGCTTGGCCTGGCCAGGTATAAATGTCTTATGTTAGTTAACTAAGCAGCATGCATGTTAGCTACCAATAACTCGTGCTCAAACATCTAAGGTAACAGTCAAATGTTATTACAAGTTAGTCTCCTCTCTAAGTGTAATGACTTCCAAGAGTTGCAAGCTGAAATATTTATGAAAGCAGTAGTTTTAAATCAAGCCACCACTTCCCAGATCATAGCATCGCTCTGTGTCTACGTTATCAATTTGTGTTGAAACGCCCTAGCTGGCCATGCTAGCTGGCTATTACTGGGTCCAACTCTAGCCTATCGCAGACGGGTTGCTAGCTAGCTACCTAGCTAGCTGCCTAGCTAGCCTGTAAGCGTTCTCTTTCCGCTGTCACTGCCGATTCACAGCTTCTTACCACTCATCTCCCTTTCGGAGTGTGGTTTTCAGTAGTGTCCCGATGGTCTGCTTTTGACATTCGGTTGTAGGTGCAGGTATCTGGGCCGGCACCGGCTCTGCATCTGCGTCTGCCGCGTTACCCGAGTCGGGTCCGCCTCCCTCCGCCATCGCGCTGTAAGTGAACGCCGGGGTCGTAGGCGCGCGGCTGAAGAGACAACTTGATGACAAGGTAACAGGCTAACAAGCTAAGCACTACTTGACAGCGATGGCTAGCTAACAGTAACGTTGGTATGGTAGAGACCCAGTAGAAACGCAGGGGGATGTTACAATTCCCGTGACTAGCAGTTGCCCTCATTAGGCAGTAGGGGCGCTTTCTGGGTGTGTGAAACTGACATATTCCTCGACATTGTTTACTAAATGCTGCGTAGTCACATGGCATCAGCAGTTTTAATGAAAATACAGTCGTAATTCGTATATGCGGCTGTCAATTTTCGTTTCAGCTTATAAATGAGTACCCAGACCTGAATGGGGCATAGAAACTAACTCTCAGTTCCATTTCCCTATGCCCCATTCAGTTTAGTGTTAGCTAGCAGTTCATTCATTTTCTCATTCTTTTTCTTACCACCAGCATTGAGCAGAGGGTCTATGGATTCATTCACACCAAACTTCTCCTTTAACTGAAATTATACATCAGTATATGTAATAACTGTCAAGAAATATGGTGCAAGACCAGTTGCATTACCGTAAACAAACAGTCTTATCAATTAACGTTATGCCTTACAAATGTAGGCTACCATGACATGGTTAGCCATGTCATTAAAATGTAATAAAATATAAAAAAATTAAATGTAACTTCTTAAACCGTTTACAACACCTAAAATTAGATGAAATGCAATTAATGAATATAAGCAATCACCCCTGCAACACTGCATAGAAACTTGTTGCAGATGTACACAGAAAATGGTCTTTCCTTGCACATGAGGACAAACATATTTAATGTTGTGTAATCTTTTTACAAAACATGTTACAAAACAATTAAATTGAAATAAATAATTTGTAAACAATAACAAAAGAACATTTAAGAAAATGGTGGATGCTTATTAAACTGGTAACTAGATTTTCCATTAAATGAAAATGCAAATCGGAATGCAATGAGACATTGCCAGGCTTAGTATACTACAAAATAAACAATTCTGCTCACGTTAAAAAAAAAACCTAAGATGTGCTTTCTTTATTCAGTGGTCACAACAAATAGTCCTTTCATTCATTTTGGTTAAAAGTAAAACAAAAAAACCTGCAAATCTAAACACTGCAACTAAATTAACCAACCAGGAGCTTTCAAGGTTAAAGGTTATCATAAAGTCTGGCTTGGCTTTTCTAGAGTTGATCCATAGAAGAGTGATGTAGACCTCACTTTTTAACTGCAGAAGTTAGGTGAATAGCATTATTATGACAAATTATCAAAGGAGCGTAATCGCATAGTTAAAAGGTGAAACATAGTGCATGCATTTGACAAGATTAGACATGGCACCCCTACGGCCAACAAGAGAACCGGTAAAATAGGTCCACCAGTGAACTTCTCATTCCATCAACTTAAAATAGTCCATCTTCATGAGGTGTTACTAGATTGCCACGCAAGCCCGCACTGCCTTTTCAACGGTGCGAAAAAGACGTCAGAAGATTCCAGTTGGCAACTCTCGGCTAAACAATCCACAGTAGTCCAAATCCTTGCTCATCAACTCATCCTCCACGTTTTCCAGAGCCCACTGATGGTCCGTTAACTCCAGAGCCTCCCATTCTGCCTGAAAAAAGAATGCAGCATTGTAATCGCCCTGACTGTTTTTGTTTGTTTATTGTTTTTTTCTTTTTTAACCTCTAAGGACACACCGTACCATATACGGTATGGAAGTGGGGGTGGCACACATTCTTCTGTCATTCTATTCCAGAATGACTGACATCCAATCCAAAACCCATGCAAGAACCCTCAAGGTCTTGGCTTTCAGTAGAGACCAATATTTTGTTTCTAGACAAATGGGTTCTCAAGTTATAGAGGTTTGATTCTGGTTATACAGATTTTGGAACCAAATGTCCTATTGGAAATTCCAATAGGGACACAAGAAAAACGCATGGACATACCTATTGATGAAAATCTACAAAAAATCAGGTTTTGATCTTTTGCCTCCAATTTTTTACTGTGTGAAGGTAAGACCTGTGTCTGTGGCCTCATTATGCCTTTGTTTGGCCAACAGGTTACTGAAATTGTAGGTCTCAGTCACTTTACAGGCTCACATGTTGGACGGAAAGTAAAACCTTCATTTTAACCACTGTACCTCTGTGTCAGTGCATCACAGAATCACCCAGATACTTTATAAATAAACCTGAGTGTTACCTTTCCACTGATACCAAGAACATGTCCGAGTCTAAAACTACGTAGGAGCTGTGCTACTTACAACTTGGGCATACCATTTTCACAAATAAACTTTCGGGGTGCCTTAAGAACACGTCCCTGCCTAATCTGCTTTCATGAGGTGCTGCTTTAGGAATGGATGTTTAAGTTTTTTCAGGCCTCTTCACCTTTAATTTGATAAAATGAAGAAAGCAACAGAAAATGAGTGGGAGAGAGATACGGTGGGATCAGGATATGAACCCAGGTCAGCCTTGAATCAGAGTCCAAAGAATTAATATTTCCCAGCTTGGGATCATTAAAGTAAATCTATCTATCCATCTATAGCCAGCTGTGTCCCCCAGATGTTCCCTTTTCTTAC
Source organism: Setipinna tenuifilis (assembly GCA_030347295.1). NCBI lineage: Eukaryota > Metazoa > Chordata > Actinopteri > Clupeiformes > Engraulidae > Setipinna > Setipinna tenuifilis. The sequence continues at coordinate 31,591,707 of CM059267.1, read as the reverse complement.
CTTGAAAGCTTTGTTAGTGTCTGCTGGCATCGCCATAGCAGCTCCACTCATCTGATCCTGCATGATCCTGGATTGATCTGCACCTGTGGATGTGCAGGGACATGCCAACATTTCTCAATAACTCAACGGGATCTGTAATCAAGAGTTTTTTTTCCCTTGGGGGGAGGCACAGACACAGCTTTGATTAAAATACAGGATATGTTTCACAAAAGTCATTGCTGAAAACCGTGGTTACTCTAGAGTCAAAATGCAAAGGATTTGCTGCACTTTTCAACAATAAAATAACTATCAGTTAGTCTGTAATTAATGACACCAACTATCCCCAGGATCAGTCCAACATGAAACCATCATCCCCTGAACTTTAACACCATTACTAAAGCAAAACTCCACAGAACTGTTAGACAAGGCAAATAATCAGTATGCTACCCAAACACTAATCCCTACTGGTGACCTGAAAATGTCTTTTAGTTGCATCTCCAAAACTGCCTTTTTTATTTTTTGTTAATTTATCCTTCGTTTTACCAGGAACATCCCATAGAGATACATTATCTTACCATTGTCTTGTCCCAGAATCAATGAGTACATGCTTCGCAGGCCAAAAACATTCAGGAAATACCAAGATGCTGAGCTCACCCTAAAACACATAGAACAAGAGGAGAGTGAAGGCCATAGAGTCACCGATTGAGCAATAATGATCACAGCTCATGCAAAACAAACTTAAATGTTGCTAGAGAGGATATGCAAAAAAGAGATGTTTGAAGGCCACATACTTGTACCTTTTTTTAGCTTTACATGTCGAGAGTACCACCATGTCGTCATAAAATTAACGTTTTACTTTTAGTGACAAGGATTCCCATTTACTGCACAAGCACTTACAACAAGCCAGTATCTACAACTATATACACATGTAAAAATTAGCGGTCACTCAGAACAAGTGTTAAAACTCTTCATAGAGGAGCACTGTGGCTTTGTTTTCCTAGGTGAATGAAGCCATCACACCTTTCTATTAGGAGGCAGTTGGAGTCACTAAACCATCTATTTGGAATACACCTCAGGACACTAGCAAAATGGCTACACACCATGACGCATCTAGAGAAAGGAGCTCAATCCCTTGCTGGAGCATTGGCTTGAAGCGCAAAGTTAGAGGAAAGGGCACCTTGGCTACAAGAAAGCAGGAAGAGAAGAAAAAAATGACAGTTAGCCAGATCACACTCTGTTACCTTTTCACACTTAAACCAACTACATTAATCACACAGTATTTCACTAGGCCTACTTGTGACAAATCCAGAGAATGTCCAGTTAATCCAGCCACCGATGAGTATCATTGGCAGCACATTCGTCACATTGCCTTTCATCATGTCAGTCAGCATACTGGGATCTGTACAAGACAACATGTTAGTGCTCCACAAGACAGTGACATCAATTAATCCAGGTCAGTTTCAGTTTGGGCTGAAATTACTTAAATGATGATACTCTTAACGGGAAGCTTTTCTCACCAGTCATTGGAGAGGGAGGAACAACCTTTCTTTTGGTCTTTTTAAAGAATCCATCTTCTTGATTATTAAAATAAAACTTTCTCATGAGAAATGACTATAAGCGGGAAAAAAAAACAGTGTAAACAGCTGTTCCAATACAGTTACAAAACACTTCGTGTACAGTATTATGGCTCATTACGTTCACATGTACAGTGACGAAGAAACATGCTCACCTGCTTGGGAATATACTTTCCATTCTCTCTTAAAATTCTGCTTCTGATGAGTACTTGGCTACAGAAAGAACAGGTACAAAGGCTATTTAACCACCGCTTTTTAGTAACATTTTCTTAATGGCTAAAATGAGATAAAGCATTACCTGTCTGAGACTTGCTCTAGTGTGAGTTTCTTGTCGCTTTGCAGTAGTATTGAGACGTAATGTCGTATTACTCCGACGAGGAAAGTGATGAAGACTATGGGTAGAACCACCCAAAGACGGATGTTTGAATCCAGCAACAGTTCTGGCTCTGCCATGCTTCGCTGAAAGGTCAAGCAACCGTTAAATTCAGCTCAGAGTTGATGAACGGCAATTTAATTCCTTCATCAAATCCTAACAGTTAGGACATCAAAAATATTTAACCGTTGCATAGTCTTTCCTTGAATTAAAGGATCATGTTGCTACAAATCTGCTTTGTCAAATCGCTAACATGTCTGGCCATTTAGATAAAAGAATCTGTCTTCTGGAACATGGAAGCACTGTTTTCGAGGAAGTGTAGCGATGCTGCGTATGTGACAAGGTGGACATCAACTAGCTTGGAGTCCATTGTTTGGTTAGCTTCATTTGAATCTTTGCCCTGAATTAACCACTTAACAAGAGGTTACGGCAGTATGATGCATGTTTAATTACGGGTGTGATATGATGTTTAATGAAATTATCTAAAAATTCCACAAGTAACCGCGACAACGAAGAAAAAGTGTGGTTTAAAAGAAAGATTTACATCAGTACCGTAGCTAGCCATTGCACTAGCTACTGGCAGTCAGTTATGCCAAACGATGTCCAAATGCCATGACGATTGCTGCTAGCTTGTGGAACAACCCAAGCTAGCCTTTTAGACAGCAGTCGAATCTCAATTGCTAGTTTACGACAATGTCATTTGTCAATATAAATTACCTCTCTAAGGAGCTTTGACGACATTCAGATTAAATCCGCCTGGTTTTGCCGAGTCCGATGACTTCAAACTCTCGCAGCATCAGCAATCTTGAGCATCAATTGGAATAGGAAAGCTGGAAACAGGAATTGCACAGAGCCGCGGTCGCAACAGACGCGCGATGGCTTTGATCAGCTTTGGTAGGCTGTGCGATGACGAATTATCTTGCCGACGAAAAAATCTGAGAGGTACTGCCATCTAGTGCTTAAAAAGAAACTTGTCTTTTTCACTCGAGGTCATGCGTGCCATGGCAGATATTTAAGAAAACAATATCAGTTAAAATGACCAGAAAAGACAACACTTTTGAAAATGATCTGTTTAGAATTACTTGGATTACTAGGATTAATTTAATAAGTAAATTTAAATTATTTTCATTTAAACGCTGTTGACGACGGAGGCTCTGCTCCAGACTCCACATGAATGTGTCCTCTAGGGCAGTGGTGCCCAAACCTTTAACAGCCGTGTACCCCCTGAGCCACCCCATGTCCTACCAAATGCCCCTCACACCGTAAACCATTGCATAATTACTGCTGCACTTAGAACATTTATGTAATGTAACACAATAATGTAGGAGTAAGTTGGGTTGTAATGTAGATTAGAAATCTTTTTTCCATTGATAGTCTGTGCCTGAACTTTCTTTTCTTTATGCTGGTGAGAGATGAGAACCCATTCACAGATTTTTTTTTTTTGCACACTCCCTAGAATTGATCCAGTACGCGTACCCCGGTTTAACAACCACTGCTCTAGGGCTACTGTGTGCGTGTGTTACACTAGTGTCCTAATTAACAGCAAAAAAAAGAAAAAACTAGTAAGTAACTAGTAAGACTAAGGCAATTGCATTGTACTCCTATTTTTCTAGTGTATGGGCTTTTATTTTGAAAATGATCATCCTTGGATGCTGTTGGTGAAGATGGTGCTTCAATCTTCTATTGTACAGTGCTCTTTATCTTCCCCTGCTGGAAGAGCTTAGCTAGCCATCAGCCTTTGCCCCTGCACTTGGTAACACTGGAGCTTCAAGCTGGGGGGGGGGGGGGGGGGGTATTCCAAGTAGATAGTGAGTAACCCAGTTTAAGCAACTCAGAGTGAGTTGTAAATCTACTAATAGGTTCATTCTCTAAGCTAAATAAAGCCACAGTGTTCTTATATTAGGAGGTTTACCACATAGGCTGCTCTGAGTTACCATACCCAGGCAAGTGACTAAACCTCCTTTTATACACCCCAGCATTCCAACTCTGCTGTGTTTATAACACTAACGCACTAATGCACCCGCTGATCAGTTCGCCATCCAGTTCACAACAGAGGTCAGTTTAATTTGATCATTCCCCCTCATCCTAGGCTTCTGAAAGACATGGCACTTTGGTTTTCTTTCCACTTGGATTGTTTTAACCAAGCCTGAACACTCGTTTACTATATAATGCCCTATGTAGGGGATAAACTTGTAGTCAAGACTGCCTAAACCAAGACCGACACCAGAGGATATTTAGACCAAGACAAGACCAATACCAAGAGAGACCGAGTCGAGACCAAGACAAAGTCGAAACGAGCTCGGAAAAAAATAAATAAATTGGAAAACGCCTAGTGCTGATGTTACACCATAACTTGTATCAACTGAGCAGCAAACTGAGGTCAGAGGTTCAGTTCCACTTTACATTCAATATAAGAAGGTATTATTTCAACTACAGACAAAGCATGTCATTGGGGGCCAAGCAGCGAAGCTTAGCTTTTCTTATTATTATTATTGGGGGCCAAGCAGCAAAACAATGCAGCACAGACTCTAGCGCCACCAACAGGTCATAGTTGGACATATGTTCATGTGTGTCGCTTTTGATCCGTACATCCGATTTTCAAAAACTTGGTATCCGAGTTCAATGATCCCTATGCCGTCAGTTTTCGGATGCCAAATTTTCCCGCAATTTTCAAAAATGTCAACATTTTCACAGGTCACAAATTTTGCACAAACTTCCCGAAACTTGGCACATATAATCTTCACACCAAGACTCATCCTGATCATATCGCCACATAGGTCCCTGGATAATCCAGGAACCTATGTGGCGATTTGATCAGTGAAAGCGTTTGCGTGTCACAGCCAATCGAATTGGGCGGCGAAGGCACCAATCAGGAAGTAAGGTCATATCTCAGCAATGCTTTGATGTATTGTAACCAAACTTGACAACATCACAAGAGGTCACGACAGACATGTTTCAGTTTAGCCACTAGGGGGCTCTATAATAAACAAAAATGTGTTTTGGCTTATATCTCTTAATGTGTTTTAATATTAGACTTTATTTTGAGTTCTTGTCATAGGTTGGCATGTCCCAGTGATGGCCCTTTAATGCTTTTCATGTCAGCAAATAAAATTAAGCAGGAAGGCCACCAAACAGGAAGTATACTTATATCTTGGCAATGCTTCAAAGGGCTCCTTCCGCTAAAAACCACTTTGAGTAGCTCTATTTATAATGTGGTGGGTCACAACAAGCAGTATATGCACGCAGCACTCCAAGACGTGAAATTCAACCCTCATGGGTTCACTGATCATTGAAGGGTCAACCTACCATAGAAATACAGACATACGAGTGGACCAGAGCAGGCCAAACCTAGCTATGTCACTAGGTCGTAAGCCTCGCCCTCGTATGGTACGCCCACAGGCTCTACCAGAGGAAGAACAGTGGACAGAAGCTAGGTGAGTGAAAGACAGTGAATTTGCATCATGGCAGAACAAGCACGCTCCTGTTTTGTTTGCGGCAGCAAAATGGTTCCTATGTACCACCTGCCCAAGAATGAAGATGTGAGGAAGAAATGGCTGGAATTTATTTTTGGGCCACAACCACCGTCATATCCCAGTTCGTTAGTTGTGTGTGCCAAGCATTTTAAAGACAGTTACTTCACTAATTTGGGAGCCTACAACAGTGGTTTTGCGACGAAGTTGTTGATAAAGCCTGGATCCTTTCTGTCAATAAGATCAACAACCACTCCACAAGTGGTAAGTGAAATGCAATAGCTAATTGAAACAACGCATGGTTTCAGATCTTTGTCAACAATTGTAATTTCATGCATGATATGATTGACCAGAAAGATGCTTTAGCCTACCATTCGCATACGCTCTTCGACAAACGAATCGGAATTGGTTGTTCACCTTCATCTTCATCCTCATCTGATTCAGGGAAATACATTTTATTGAATCCACAAACTTTACGGACTTTCTATCAACATATCGCTGTGGGACACTCAGCTGGGCGTTTCCTCCCCCCCCCCCCCCCCCCTTCCTCCTTGTTTAATCCAATCAGAGGTGCCTTATTGACACGTCATGGATATTCATGAGGGACACCAGAAAAGCCAGTCGTTCAACCACTAGGCCTGTTCTAGCTTACAGAAAACAGTGTCAAGCAAGAGAACTAGGACATCATTTTTCACAGAAATGATACACAATGCATTCAACCATAGTGGCGACACAGCAATATGAATGAAATAACGATAGAAGTTGACCTTTAACATATCATTTCCAAATTTGGTTATATGATGATACAAGACTACATTCTGAATAATCACAATTAATTCGGTGTCATTTGGCCACAATGGGGCGCTGTTATAAGCAAACTTGTGTTTTTTCCTTATATCTATTACTGCGTTTTGGTTTGAAACTAAATTATCATGTTTTGTGAATCCTTGGATCAAGACAAATTTAACAATCCCCATGACAGCTGTTTCTGCCTCCTTTTCCCACCATTTTAGAAAATGTTGAAAGTAAGACTACATTTTCACAAGTCACACATTTATCCAATATTCCCAAAACTTATATAATCTGCAGACCAAGCCACACAAAGGAACACCCCTGGCGATTTGATCAGCAAAAGCATTTGCATGTCACAGCCAATTGCATTGAGCGGCAAAGCTGCCAAACAGTAATTCAGGTCATATGTCAAAAAAGACATTTACATTTACATTTACAAATGCCAATCAAACTTGATAGACACACTTGCTAGAGGGAACTGTTAATGAAAAATTGTACAGGACATGTTACAGTTAGATGCTTGCCCCCCTCATCGCTGCTTGCAGCTATATATAATGTGTGTGATTGTTAGCTCACTGTAAATGTTTTCATGGACTGGGTGAGATAAACTATGTGTAGCAATTGCATGGCGGCTGTTACTGCACTATTAGAAGATTGAGACTCCCTTAACTTTTGTGTGCTGTTGAGGACTGATCTGACTGGTCCAAAAGTCATCTGATAAAACAGCTAACACCTCCAACAACTGTTGGATTTCAATTATACTTAATTTTTAGATGAAGTTGAAGATACATAATTATAAATTTGCCTAAAAAAGGATTAGGCCTGTGAAGTCAAAACAACGTGATATGCAGATGTTATTTAAAATCAATGGTCACATTTATTTAGTAAAAATACACCACTTTAAAAAATACTGTAATCAACAATATAAGCACAGAGAGGCAGAGTGAGAACATCACTGTTAACTAAACATAGGCATACTTTCAAAGCAGAGGGAGTGAGGGAAAACAGTTCACATTAAAACAGTGACTAATTGCACTTCAGAAAAACTGCAACATCTTACAGCCTAGCTGTGCACGATGGGGTCTCATTAGAATACTTCCTCTGCTAAAAGCTTGCTCAACTGTTTAATAAATGTATTATTATTAATAATAATAATGTTGCATTATGTGTCATGGATATTGTTGAAATCTTGATCTGAGACAGCGAGACCAAGACAAGACTGAGGGATCCGAGACCAAGACAAGACCAAGACCAAAGACAGTCGAGACCAAGACAAGACCGAGACCACGTAAAAGTGGTTGAGACCAAGACCAGTGTTGAGACATGCGGCTCTAGTAGGGGACAAAACAATGTAACACACCCTTTGTAAAACTGCATAGTGAATGAGTGAATATGGCCTGACAGACAAACAGTTAACTGTGTTGTGCTTTTCCACTTTATTCTCCTGTCAGCACAGAGGTAAGTCGTTTTACCCGACCAGTAGTGGGCAGGAATGATGTCCTGTGTTTTGTAGTAGATTATGCTTAATTGATGTTGGTATGATAGTTGATGGCTGACTGTTAAAACAGTAGTCATGCCACAAAAAGTTAAAGCAGCATTACACAGTCAGAAAATATAAAAGTAATATATAAAGGTCTTTGGGCCTTTACATTCTGTGAGTTGGCAGGTTAAATGAGGTCATGGCTGCTTCAAGGAGATTGAGAATTGTATTCATTCCTAGGGCCCATAATTTCTGACTGCATCCTTGAGGTGGGTTAAACAGGGGGTAAGGGTAGCACTTTATAGTAACTCCTTCCGAATAAGCATTTGTTAACTCTTAACACTTTGTTCATCATTTGTTAACTGTTGCTTTTACACTATTTCTGATTAATGAATTATTTCTAAACATATCTACAAATGTTAAAGCAGACAGAGAAGGTGATATACAGACATACAGAGAGGCAGCAGGCCAAGAGATACACAGCAGGTAGCATAAAGACAAACACTCAGATATACAGGCAGATAGTCAACCGATATGTGTAAGTATGCTTATGAATGATTTACTGATGAAATAGTGTAAAAGCAATGGTTATTGACCAGATTAGAGAGGTTGTTGGTGTGTTCAGAAGCCTTAGTAGTCATTAGGCTAAAACAGATGGCCAACACATCAGTTCAAAATAAGCACTTTAATGACATCACAATTATGTACATAATTTGTCTTATTAAATAAAGACAAATATACTCCTAGGGAGAACACAGTGCATGGATGGTGTGCAAATATAGACCTCATACAGCTTTACAATGTCACAGTTTATAAAAGTAATTATGTGCATCCACATAAGTAAATATGTATTTTGTTAGTGTCTCTCAAAAATAAATGACATTTTATTGATTGACTTCTGATCTGTATCTCCTAAAACCGCAAAAGGCAAAGGCAAAGGGAAGCCTGAATTCTAAATTATTTGCCCTAACCCCCTCCGTGCAAAACAATTTAAAATCAGCCTAATATAAGATCTTATTTGGTTCTGGAAGACAAAGTCAAGACATATTCTAAGAAAGAATATTTCCTCTGGGCATTTCCACCCAATAAATTGCCAGCGACATTCTAAGGTAAATCATATTTTGTCTGCAGAATTATTCACATCTACATATTTGCTGTGTCAAAATAGTCAAATCCAAAAGACAGCTGAAGTATTGGCATTAATGTAATTCTGCCACAAACATTAATTTGAAAAAATCACAAACAGATTTTTTTCCTTTTCATCTACTTCAAGTTTTACTCCTCATCTGATTCCTGGAGCAGAGCCTTTTGTGAGCTGGAATCCAGTGTGCTTTTCCGGAGTCCCATCTCTATGTTAGACACAGGCTTGTTGGCACAGCGGCTCGCGACTCTGCAGGTGACATAAATAATAAATATGATGTGTGACGCTTAAGATATGGCTAGGTGTCAGATGTATGTCAGTTTGAAGACTTAAGTCCACAACCACAGATCCTTTAGCATAGCCCCTTAAAAAACATACATGTAGCTATCCATGGGGCAGTGGTGGCCTGGTGGTTAAGGTAACAGACTTGTGGCGGTAGTTTCGCAGGTTCTAATCTAACAACTGCCAATAGTGCCACATGAGATACCATGAGCTTGGTACTGTCCTCACACATTATTCCCCAGTTGCCGTTGTCACGGCTGCGCCCTGCTCATGTGTGTAATGGGTTAAATGCAGAGGTTTAATTTCATTGTGTGCACTGTGTGCTGTGATGTGCCATGTAATCACAGTAACAAATGGGAATGACTTATGACTTTATATATGTTTGCCACTTAATTTAACCTGATTTATTAATCCATTTACCTCGTGGCTTATGCAAATGGATATGCCCATTATGGCCATGTCACAGCAGCTAATTTTCCAGGAAGTAGAAAGGCAAGCACCGGTGTTAAAGGTGCTGTGCTATGTGGGGTTGTGGCCAAAACTGGTACTGCAAATAAATAAATAAAAAGCTGTGAAGTGTCGGAGGCAAAGAGTCAATACAAGATCAAAACATAAACAAAATGTGTGGCTATACATTATGTTTTCAGTTCTCTTGCTATACTGTTTTTGTCACTGAAATCAGTCTTTTAATTTAACATGTTTTTTGATCTCTCGTGACATATCAGGGCCATTTTATAAATGCTATACATTTCTCATACAACATCTCAGCTATTTTTTTGATAGCATAGCATTACTTTTAGTACCTCTTCTCAACACATTCTCATTTGATAGTATTTATACCAACCAATAGGGCATTGGTCTTCATGGTTCAGTACACAATTTTTTGCTAGTCAAACTGCCAAATTTGGGAACCATACCCAAAACAACTGGCCCATTCTATCACAGCTTTTGATACTCATTTAAGAGGTACCAACTCTTACAGAGGGCTGAAAAAGGTGGAGCCAGATGGACATCAGACATCAGGACATAACTGGATTTAACAGCATGCAACGTCCCCAATAGCTGGAGTATTGCTGTCCTTAGACTTGTTGTCCTTTGTTGTGCCACCCCTAACTCTCTTTAACCTCGCAAGAAGAAACAGAGCATAGCATTAGTTCAGATAGGCCATGGAGTCACCCCACAGGTTTTTGTAGTGTTAAAGGGGTCCTTTCATCGTTATTTTTATTCATATTTCTGTGTCGCCACTATGGTTGAATGCATTGTGCGTCATTTCTGTCATTATTGTTGCTGCTCTCCCTACCTTAGGCTTTTACATATTTGCACAGGGAGGGGTACTGGCCTCCTGGAAAGCATACCACCACATTTTATTTTATGCAAATAGCAATATAGCCATTTCTTTGACAAGTTGGTTCTCACTGAATTGGTGTTTGGTGGTTATACATACACTGCAAAACAATAAAACAGACTTCTAACAATGTATCTTCAAATCATGATACTAAGAGATGGGAAGACTGCACCCTTTCAGCTATGAGATTGGTTACAGCCATTACTGGGGCTGGAGGCAGTGGCTGAACTGATAGGTCTAGTACCAGCATGTGTAACTGAGGTCATGATGCTCAGTCCAGCCCTGGGCTTGAACCTGCAACCTCACAGCAACTCCAGACTGAGTGGAAGACAGGCTTCTATGTGAGCTCAGGCTGGGCCATTAGCCAAGTGTTTGGCGCTTCTTCTTCAGGTGTCAGAAGGGAGTTTTACTAATGTTTTACTAATTAATAATGAGCTATGCTAGCTGGCATTTATAGAAATTTAGAAAGCTTCAGTACACTGCCACATTTTTAATCCAACCATGTTGTAAAACAGCTGATTCGTATGAGCACACACATCATCAAACAGGTAGATTAGCAAATTATTCAAATTGCCCACGTTAAGTGCACAGGCAGAAGGAATACATGGCAAGGTTTTAACTCTCAGAAGCCAAAATATCCACTTCTGTCTTCATATCTCTCTTCTCTACCACACTAATGTCTAATGCTAGTACTTCATTGCGTGCTTCACAAGGTTACTGGAGAGGGAAGTCTTCCTAACAGCACTGTGGCAGGTGCCTGCTTGGCGTCATTGAGTAGAGAAAGGCCCCACACATCCGTGGTGGTGGAGAGTTGGGTTCTTATGGCAATATTTAAAATAGCATCAATAAAAATCATAGGCATCAACAAGTTTGATGGAAACCCAGTTGCTGATAGGCTGCAGCAAAACCTGACCTGTGTCCTTACCTCCAGACGACAGCATAGTTAATGCCAGTAATAAGCAGAGCCACTGCATAGTGCCAACAGAAGCACATGGTGATGAACATCATGTTGTTATGGTCTTCCTGCTCCCACTGAGGTCCGCTAAGTGGGTACAGCACAAATCCAATCTAGAGAGAAAGCAACAGTGTTTAAGTATAGCCAAAGCGCAGAGGTGGACATTCCATGTTCACAAAGTAAGTCCTGCCATCTATTTGTTCCAGCAAATTCACTGAACCAACTAATCCTAATTAGCACAACTATTCAGCCAGGTGAAATAAGCTAATTAGGGAAATCACCTGGGTTCAGAACACAGGCAAAGGAAATATATAGCAGGACTTTTACTTCCTGAAGCCGAGTTTTCCACTTCTGGACAAGTATGACTGTGCATGCATGACAGACAAGCTAGTTTTCATACTGGAATAGGTCAAGCAAAATGCGTTACACAATACTGTTTTTTATGTTCTCCAAAATGAGAGATGATGGGAGAAGGAACAAAAACACATGTTGGACTTTTGTGGGTCAAAAGATGAAATTAACTCAACATTATGCAATGTGGACGTCAAAAGACCGTGCCTGCATTCTCTATTGCGATTTCTGAAATGTGAGACCACAACTACAGCATTCACAAGTCACCTCAGTTGAGGTGTCACACAATTAATTATTTACTCATTCAATCAATCCATTGAATTGACACAAAGCACATTCATGAGACCACACTGGTTCTATCCTCAGCAGTTTTAACTCATCTTTTAATGATTCATTCTATTAGCCAATATGTTTTTCTTTTTGTCTTTAAACTTTTGATAGTTTGACTTCCCATAAGAGCTTTTTTCAATTGGTCAGTAAAGACAGGTGTTAAGAGCAAATGCGCGCGCGCACACACACACACACACACACACACACACACACCTGATAGAACCATGAGCCCTGCAAGATGGCCAGGCTGCATCTGAGGACCTCCAGTACAGGATTATCCCTGCGGAAAGCCTCCAAAGCTGTACTAGCAGCACCCCCAAACACTGCCACCAGCAGGAGAGAGTGCACATGTGTGTCCAGCATAGGACGACTGTGCACGTGGTAGTAGAACAAAAATCCTGAGGAAAAGAAAAGAAATTAATGGAGAGTGCAAAGGAGTTGTGTAAAGTGCGGTGAACTTTCAAACCATCATGATAAGTAGGAAGCACTATTTCATGATGCAGTGTGTAGCATTGTCAGGCAGGCATCACAATAAAGTGCTTTGTGAAGGTGCTACATGAATGCAGTCAATGGGCCCTATTTTGCCGCGGCGCATTGTGCATTCGCGACATGCGCATGCTGTCATTGCTATTCTGTGCCAGCGCAACGTTCATTTTTTCAGGCAAAAAATCACGTTGTCGAGGTAGCAGATGACATTGCGCCGTGACGGGCGGCTCAGAGAAAAGAAGAGGTGTGGTCTGGCGCAAAGCGCACCAGATGCTATTATGAGGACGTACAAACCATTTGCGCTTTTGATTAATAAAAAGGTGCTTTTTCGTCACTGGCGCATTGTTGAAAAGCTATTTTAGAGGCGCACAACGCTTTGAACCCCGATGTACCTGCTGCTGCGCCAGAGAGGCGAGCTGAACTGGCAGAAAAGTTGCAACATGTATAGCCTGTATAGCTATGTATTTGTATGTTTCAGTAAGCAAACATGCACAAATAATGAGAATATAGCAGTGCTGTGATGTTTATAGCAATGTTCTGCAGTTTATTTACAATTTCTTTTGTCATTTTAAATAAACAGCGATTGCAATGTTCTGCAGTTTATTTACGATTTCTTTTGTCGTTTTAAATAAACAGCGTGGCAAGTTGTAAGAAATAATATGGACAAATCGCCAAAAAGAAAATTAGTGGACTAATGGTTTGATGGACCTATACCTTCCCTTTATTTTTGATGTTTCCTTTAAGTTTAAGGCGTTGTTTTCTTGTCTTCTAACGTTGTTGTACCGCTTTCGGCGCACAGCGAGCTGAACTGGCAGAAAAGTTGCAACGTGTATAGCCTGTATAACCATGTATTTTTATGTTTTAATAAGCAAACAGGCACAGATAATAAGAGTATAGCAATGTTTTGCAGTTTATAGCAATGTTCTGCAGTTTCTTTTGTCTTTTAAATAAACAGCGATTGCAATGCTCTGCAGTTTATTTACAGCGTGGCAAGTTGTAAGAAATTCATCAAAAAGAAAACTAGTGGACTAATGGTTTGATGGACCTCCACCTTTTATTTTTGATGTTTCCTTTAAGTTTAAAGCTTTTGTTTTACGTCTTCTAACGTTGTTGTACCGCTTTGGGCACTGTTCGAAAGTTCTCTTCTTGCCAAAGGAGGACACAATTAGCCTATTGAAGATATTTCCTCCCATACTTCTATGACCCGCGAAGGTTGGGGGATTCTTTCCATCCCCGAATATTAACTACTCACGCGCTTTCACTTCACGCACAAGCAGATCGGTCTCCACCGAAAAGCTCCTCCCGTCCGGGAAAATCCGCCATCGTAATAGCAACAGGCTATGGACAATGCGCCCGCTGGCTCTTAAAGGGAATGAGAGTATAAATTCTCATTGGTTAATTGTATGTTACGCCCAAAACACACCCATGACTAATGAAGTAACTTAACCCAACCCTTTTGAATGATGCGCCTGGCGCAATGTTAGCTTTTTCCGCCGTGAAAATACCAAATTGTGTCGGGAACGCCCCCAAAGCAACTTGCGCGACAGACTTTAGACAATGCGCTTATGATCGTGAAAATAGAGCCCAATGTATTATTTAACTAATTATGTAAAATGGCATGCTGTTACTACTTAGTTCATTTCATTATATATCCATCCCAGTTCCTATGTCTGGGGACTTTCCTGTGCTTATTGTATAACAAGGGTACCTGTAGCATCATTGTAAATCAGTCTGTCTGTACTGATTGTTTGGCACAAGCAAACAAACCTTCAACAAACAGCGCAAGAGAGAGTGCCATGCGGTCGAGGCCCTGAGGGACAAACTGTGAGGTGGCACAGAGGATGTCGGCTATGCCAGAGATGCCATAGAACAGGTACATGGTGCTGTGCTGCCAGTTCATCAGCTTGACCCAGCCACCATTGTACAGGCGAGCATGGGGGCCATCTGGAACAAACTGTTCTGCCATAATGCCTGAAAAACAAATATCACAGGACAATTTAGAAAAGTAAAAAAAAAATTGGGGGGCAAAAATTCTGAAAATCAAATAGAATCATTTAAAAGGAAATCAAAAACTGAAATGGCACAATGGATCACTAATGATTTCAAAGGTCTTCTGTTGAAATGAGTACTTTACTCAGTTGAATAACTGCTAAAACGTATTAACAACTTATTATTTACACTAGCCTAACACCATGCTAGGCCTACACTGTCAGCAGATGCAACTATTTGTTTAGAAATGTTCTTACCAACAAAGGAAAAGAACACCTTCAGTGAACCCTCAATCAAATCCATCTTTTTGAAGACAGGAGGTAGTTTCTTCCTTCTTGTGCCGTGGGACTGCAGGTAGCATTGCCTCCATGGGGTTTTCAATGACCACCAAAGGCCAAATAGTAGGAAGAAGCTTCCGGGCAGCGCATGACCCTTGAAATTGGCCATGTTCTTCACAGTTTTCCTAAAGGACAGTGTCCCCTGGTAGAGCATGCCAACAAACATAAACACAGCCTTAAGGATATGAGTCAATTTTCAAAGATCTCACTGACCAACACAGCAGTACTATCTTGATTTTTTTGAAAGCAAAATGAGAAGGGAGTGGAATGAGTACATTAAATGTATGCATAACTTTAATTTGTGAAAAAATAAAACAAAGTGGACCTGTGACCCTAGCTCACCATCGTGACCCTCAGAAGCCAGTAATGGCTAAAGATGGTTATTACCAATGTGGCAGGTCTGAACTTGTCTTTACCTAATTGCCATGCGGACATCTTAAGCAAGGAGTGTCCACAAATTGCCCATTATTTGAGAGTATTTATCTATTAGCCACTTTTAGAAGACTATCATAAAAACACAGTGTACATAGTTGTTACATGTAACATCTTTGGAACAATAGCTTCTGTGTAATAATATACACGGTTGAGTATCCGCAATCATGACTGACAACATATATTTCTAAGATGATGGCACAGATTCTCTTGGGTACCCGGTGAGGTTTACAGTCTTTGAGGAAGAACAGGTCCAACCGGTCAGCCGGGTTGG
The DNA here is from genome assembly GCA_030347295.1 of Setipinna tenuifilis. Taxonomy (NCBI): domain Eukaryota; kingdom Metazoa; phylum Chordata; class Actinopteri; order Clupeiformes; family Engraulidae; genus Setipinna; species Setipinna tenuifilis. The sequence continues at coordinate 31,576,116 of CM059267.1, read as the reverse complement.
CGACAGACAGGTGAACGCGCCTGATTCTGTCATTCTATGACTAAAGTAACCATTCTTGCTTAAATGACAGAATAGGTTACAAATCAAGTAAAGTCAAATAAAGATTTTTGCTACTTATTTTCGCTATTCGTTACACAAATAAGTTCCTACACTGTGCATGCAAATTTAATAAACAGGTTGTTGCGTTTCCACACTGGTTGATCGTTTCTCCATCATAAATTGTTAAATAGACTGTGATTGCCCAAGTGGGAAACAATTCAGTAGACATTTTCGCTTGCGGCTGACAAATGACATACTTCATTTGTTCAGTCAAACAGTGAATGTTATCAACTAAAAACACGCGTTATCATTTAAACGTCTGTTAACGGCAGTTAAAATGCAAGGATAGTCGTCTACATTCTTATTCAATAACAACTTGCTCGGAAAACATAAGAATCCCATAATGACCTTACCTGAATTCCGTCTCCTCTGTTTCCCCTACAGCCGAGTGTGTTGTCGCGGTTATGACAAGGGCTGATGGGATGCACCTGTTGCCACCTCGCCTTTTGTCTGAGGGTGTGTGCGTGCTGTCGCTTATGAGGGCAATTTGTTATTGAGCAAATCCTGGTGGTGACTTCACAGGCACTTGTACTATAAGAGTAGGTTAGTCGATGTCGTCAGGATCATCATACTGTGCATTTGTATTCTTACAGATAGGCCTCTATAGTGCAATTATGTTAATTTATTATTTATTCTACACTTATAATCCTATAACATGAGAAAATGTGACCTAACAACCTTATTTACATACCTTCATCTAAGTGATTTGGGAAAACACCTTATGAAAACACATGTGTTTCCGTGTTTCCTGTTAGTCAATTCAGTGCCTTCACCTCTCTCCCTATGTGCAAACACCCACACATATGTGCAAACACACACACACACACACACACACACACACACGCACGCGCACACACACACATACACACACACGCACACACACACATTTTCAAGTAAGTTTACCAGGAGAACCATGTACTGGGCTGGGTTTGATTGGACTGCACTGAGGAAGTCCTGTGTTTCAAGTTAATGAGTAAACTCTGCTGGAACGCCTAAGCAGAGACATAAAGAGAAACATCAGGCTGTTGGCTTGTTCCTCTGAAGAACTTTGGCCCTTCCCAAAAGCTTTTACTGCTTCTATATACACACAATAGCCCCAATATAGAAACTCACCTGGAGCTACATTAATGATTAACTGGAATGAAATGCCAAGTTTATTCTTTGAATTTTACTATTGAATTTTATTCCTGAACAGTACCCAAAAAAGCTTTTCTGATTATGATTCATATTTGATATTTTGTTGTCAAACATACAAGGGAACTGTGTGAGTTATCTGGAGGTAAAAAAGACCACACTTTCAATGACATACTTACATGCATGTTCACACACAAAATGTAAATAGAAGAACAAAGAAGATGTATGAGCAAACATATCTGTAAGTGATCACATTCATTGATGCCAAGACAAAAACAACTGAATGCAAGATCTCTGTAAGGGCTGTTAAGGTCTGTTGATTTAATGGAGATATGTAGACACCCTACTTTTACTCCAAGTGAGTCCAATGTCAACTTTTACAATTATTCTCATTCCATGAATACATGAATTCATAATCACAACTCTTTCAGTCTCATTGGGCTGTATAGTACAAAGACGATTAATTTCACAGTTAAAATGTAAAGTATTTATATATCCATAGTACAAGTAAACAGGACTGTTTCCATAGCCGTAAAAACACGATGCTTTTAACTGCCACAGGTATGTGGTCACCTTGTCCATGACATCATCTCGACCTGTGGACAGCCCCTTCAGGCCTGTAGGGGGAGCAGGAGCTTTAAGGACAGTGTGTGACTCAGATGATGGCACAGAATATCTTCTTCTCTCTGAAAGGATTCTCCGAGGAGGGCACTGGGGTCACCAGTGGATCCTCTTTGGCATGGGTCTCACAGTATGCCATTAGCTCTGCAGCTGCTTTTGACACCTGTAGGGAGATATCAGGTTCAGTCGCATCCTCTGCATGATAATGTGTGTGTGTGTGCGTGTGTGTGTGTGTGTGTGTGTGTGTGTGTGTGTGTGTGTGTGTGTTGGTTTCACATTAAAATGAGAAATAAAACAGCATGCAGCTGCCAACTCTCCCGTTTCTCACTGTTTTCTCTGTTATTGCCCATAATTTGCAAGGTCCAAACTTCTTTATTAATTAGTCAGCAACAAGTCAGTGTTTGATCACCTGTCTGGTCTCATACACCATTTCTCCACTAGCTGGGGAATTTTGGATTTACCCAACTGTTGGTTGCATGTCGATGATGTGTATGCTAGACATGTAGAAACTTACATTCTCCTAAGAATGTAAGAATGATTTGTGCCGGTCATTTTTAAGTAACACATACGAGAAATGCTGTCTGTATTAGAAAAGTTTACTCACCAGCATCCTTTCAATGTTAACCTCTAACTTAAGCTGTTCAACTGTTTTCCTGGCATCTGCAATCTTGGCCATGTTGTTGGACATTTTGGCTTCGTTCTCCCTGTGGCCCCAAACCTTGAAAACAACAACACAACAACCAGGACTGCATCACTCAGGTGTGGGTTAATAGGCTTTCGAGTTTGTCTTAATCTGCGTTATGCATTTACATGTGAATAAATGTGACCAGACAAATTTTCCCTGTGACCTTTTACATTCAACACATTTCAATATAAAATGCCACTGAAATCTGAGCTCCTATATCAGCAAGATAAAAGTTTCTTGATTAATTTTAAGTTGTGTAAATTTAGCTTTGTCACACAGTTAACGTGCCAGGGACAGCTGCCATGTTGGTCTTGAGCATTCTAATTAAGGACCTTTGGTACTAGTATAAACGGGTGCTACCAGATTCAGACCAGCGAAATGAAATAAGGTTTAATTTCATATCATTTAGTTTTTTACACTATTAAACATGACGTCAGAGAAAAATAGAAAAAAGTTTTCATGTGTGCACAGAACACAAAAATGCCAAATGCCAAAAAATGAATTGTTCTCCTCATGTTCAAGAGCCAAGCACCATCTGCCTCCCTGAGCCCGCGCAGTCTGCTGTTTGTGAGGAGTATTTTTGTTTTGCTTCTATTCTGCGGGTCTCAGCTGGTGTAGGCAGACTTTGTGCCTGGGAGGAAGAGAGGGGTGAGGGGGGGGGGGGGGGGACAAAAACAGGGACTCCTCCGAGGATCAACAGATCAACGTCCTCCACAACCTTTGAGCTGATGCCCACAGTGTTAAAACAGATATATCTTGAGTGGTTGTATTGTGGAAATAAAAGTATTATTTTTCAAACAATACATCACTGCAAGGCTTTTAACTTTAAATAGGCAGCCCAGGAGAAGAAAGGCCATATGTAGCCATGATTTTGGACAACCATTTTCGTTGTCAAAAAAGTATGTATGTTTACTTTTAAGTGCATGTGCATACACATAGACATTATGAATGAATTAGTCATTAAACACTAATAGGCAATATTATAATATCTGTGTATGAACCCTGAGTATAGAAGGATTCCAAGTATATATATATATATATATATATATATATATATATATATATATATATATATATATATATCCATGTATATATATATATATAGGGTCTTCTCTTCAGTATATAATACATTTCTATTTTAACCACCAATGCCTGCCATAGATTTACAATCTGAAGTTTTTTTGTAAGGGACTTACGCTAGAGCGAAGGGTGCGTCCAGAATCCTAGGGTGTCAACAGGTGAACAGGAGGATACCAGTGATGCAGCCTCTTCAGGATATTCAGGATATTCCAGATGCCAACCTGCTCCACTAGCCCCTTAGCACTGAACAGAAGTCTGGAGGATGAGTGGGAAGGGTGAGGATGAAGATGGGCTGGGCTGGGTGTGCGGGTGTGTGTTGGGAGGGAGGTTGACGGGATGCGGATTGTGGAAAAGGTTGCCTCCCTTATAATTAGTGTTCCATCCTTCCCCCCCATACTGGGCAGAAAAGACAACCAACTGGCAGCATGGGGTATCTGACCTTATCTGTGCAGCATAGTATACAAGTAATTACTTAAATGAAATGAAGTGATTAAATAGTAATACTAATATTCTATATTAACTGATACTCTTGCAAAAAAAATGGGAGGACATAAAATGTTACTTAACACAACTAATCTTACAAAACGTATTTAGATTCTTATGATAAATACCTTTTTTCTGCTGATAACAGAAAGTTGTATACATGTTGTAGATTCCATTTTAATACAATTCTAGAACCAGTTAAATGGTTAAGTGATAGCACAAAGAGTAACATTTTCACCTGACTTGACTTGGGTGTGTGTGTGTGTGTGTGTGTGTGACAGAGAGAAAGAGAGAGAGAGAGAAAGAGAGAGACAGAGAGAGACAGACAGAGAGAGAGAGAGAGAGAGCGAGAGAGACAGAGACAGAGAGAAATCCTCTTGCAATTAACAGGTGTTTCCACTGTCTCAAACAGAACAGTTACACACAGACATTTACATCACATGGATATACAGTCTTTGAACCAATAGGGATCTCATTTAAATAACACTGGTATGTACCTGAAGAACCACTTTAACAATAACCTGTTGATGGAGATGTAGCATAAATGAACCATTGTAAGGGTAAGTAGTGGGCGAGAGAGAGGTAAGTCAAGAAAAACAGGATTTGGTAATCAAGTGGCCTTGAATTTTGTGATCTACTCCTTAGTCCCCTTACACATATGCAAGAAATTATTCCATAAAGGCTATTATGAGGAGAACTGATTTTAGGGAGAATTTGTGCAGCTGGTTGTCTGGTTGTCTTGCGCAGATTTGCTGGCAATCCTCACAGGATTTCCTGCTCAGTGTTTCTCTCCCTCCGCTTCTCACCTCTGAGACAGTCTGCCACAACCAGCTGAGGCCCACGGAACAACGGCAGCAAAACAAAACCACTACTCACATGCAGTATACACCCATGATTCCTCCTTACTCTGCACAGCAAAAAGACCAGCGTTGAATTGATTCCCACAGAGCTTGGAAATGTTAAATAAACAGAAATGTTAAAATTACACTTTGGGGGTTAAAATCAACTCCCAAAAGTTTGACCCTGAAATGGTAACAATCAAGTTTTTGCTGTGTGGTTATATAAGACAGCTGTTACAGGCTCAGTGTTTATACCAACCAAATACATCATGGCTGGCCAAACATGTGGGATTGTATTTATGGTCCTACAGTGTACAGAATTCAGGGAATAAAATGTAATTTACTACATTTATAACTATATAATGTACAATTCACCCACAGCTGGAGCCTAATTTGCTTAAACAGTAGTCTCAAAGCTTTTTGGGGCCTAAAAATTGTTTAAGGTGCTCGGACAACACACCTGTTTCCTCTTATATCTGTGATCAGTGTCCCATACAATAGTAATGGTAACAGTTGTCAACCCTCATGTCTCTAAACAGTTGACACTAGATAACACTGTCCATGCTATGAGTAGAAAAAAATCAAGTCATGAGAAAGAGTTTTTTAACATTTCATGATAATATAATATATAATATAATAATAAGATAATATAATGACATTTCATAAAGCCTGATAATAAAGTGAAAGGGTTTCTCATACTGTTTTCTGTTACTTTCTATGACTTGTCAAATTACTGATCTCACACCATACCCTGCCCTTGTTGGTTCCTAAAAAACACTGGGTATTACCCCCTCTCATGCATAAAATATGATATACTCCCTAAACAAAAACAGTTCCCTGTAATTATACAGAGACTACTTCTTACTTCCTAAATGATTTAATTTTCTGAAATTTTCACATGACTACCTGGGGTTTGGAACCAGTTAGACATTAGTAATTTATCTCCCTCTACTGGATGTAGGAGGTATTGCATGGTTAGGTCAAGAAATAAAATTAATGTAAAATCTAAATGTTAATGTAAAAATAGCTTTGACTATCAATCACCCTGACAACAAAAAAAGAATCCTTAAAAATATAATTAAAACTAAGGCTGAAAAGTGTCACTATACACAATCAACCAGAGAGTTTGCTTGGAGAAAATGATAAGGGCTTATGGTTTGTAAAGCCATCTGGTTGCATTTGTTCTTGCATTTACAGCATTGGCTGGATGTTATCACATGTGAAATCATAACATGTTTGTTTTCCCACACCACACATAGTGACCAGTGTACTCAAGCACTGTGGTTTTGGAATTTCTCCCCATTTTCCAGCATCCCAGTGGACCGTTTTGTCCTAGAGACCACTATCATGAAACAACCTTAAATTAAGGAACAGCTCTTTTGGATCCTCTATACACAAACACTTTGAACTGATGATATGTAAATCTACTTTCGAAGGTTGTGAATCTTGTGGAGACTCAACCACCCTTAAATAGAAACCCAGACACAGATGCACACACGCACAGACACACAGAAACAGACACAAAGACAGACAAACACAAACACAGACACACAGACCAGTCTTTAGTGCACATCAGACATCAGCAGTTGCAACTCCATGAGGAATCTGGAGTGTCTGTCAGACCATAAAGGCATTCTCTTCTCTTCACTGCTCTGGTGTTAAACGAGCAAGTGCTTCTTCCCCCTGTGACCCATATTGTAATTTTTCGCTCGTTATGAATATTTCATGCATATTGTGCTTACTGCAGAGAAAACAGCAGGGCCTCGGGGGGTGGGGGGCAGTAATGAGAAGAGCGATGCCCTCCTCTGTGGGACTGAGACTGAGGGGTGATGATGCCTCTGACTCTCAGGAGAAGCGTGGAGGAGCACTCTGCCCCCTGAAGCTCGCTAATGTTCCACCATTCAATATTAATGAGAGCGGAGAGAGGGATCATGATGTTGTGCTAAACACCAAATGAATTTGAGGTTTTCAATTTGTCTGTTGTGTATACTGTTGTATCACAGTTAGCGGTAAATGACTTTTCGTTCACAGAGTGAATATGATTGATGTCATTTGCTTGTAGGGAAGGCTTATTTATCAAAATGTAATCACTTCTGTCACTATAACTGCAGTGGATAAAATGTGCCTACCGATGCATCCCTTTCCTGCAAAAAATAACATGCACAATGTATGATGTTTTAATACAATTGCTATTCAATCAAAGCTACAACATATGAACAAAATTCTTTTTTAGGTAAGTGCTTCATTCTACATCACTATAGAATTACATTGCTCTGTTACTTTAAACATGTATTCACACAATGTTATAGCTTTAACTTCAATGTGTCTGAAATTTCTAAATATATTACTTTAACTTTAAGACATCAAGATGTACTAGGAAGAATAAAACCCAGATGCAATTGATACGGAAGCATTTTGGTCTAGCCACACTCAATCTCATAACCTGTAAGGTAAAGTTATGGTGAACATATCTGACATACATGTACTGTAAATGTATTATCTATTAGGTAAATGAACCACTGCATGATCCAATTCTCACATGTGGCATACCTGATTTGAAACAAAACTTGAGGACTTTTTTTACCACAAAACCACAGTGATGAGCAAGCTGTATTTAGAAAATGCAATACAATGCCACATTTTCCAAACCACCTGGTTCTACCTGATAACTTACTGATAACTTCAGTAATTACCTCCTCTATCTGGCTTAAGAGTTGTGTTAATTGCAATCAGCTGATTAAGTGAATGGCTTAAATAAAAATTTGGTGCTGGTTTCCCATCTCTGCAGACACATTACTCATAATGAAAGGAGTTGCTTTGCGAGTATCAGCGGTGTCACAGCAGTGTGCAGACCCGCGAGGGGCCGTGCTCAGCCTCAGTGGATGGCTTGTGGGCGTGACCATTTGGGCGCTCGTGCTCCTGCACGTCCGAGGACCCCGAGGCGCTGGGCCTCTTCTGCTGCTGCAGATGCAGCAGCCGCAGCTCCTCGCTGATACGGTCTGTCTGCGCACTGCGCTCCTGCAGGGCTCTCTGTGCCTCCTGCAGCTCCTCCTGGAGGCCCTGCACCTCCCTTTCCCGGCTCCAGCGCTCCTCCTCTAGTGACACCACCTGCTGCTGCAGGCGAGCGGCCAGAGCCTGTGCAGACTGGAGCTTGATGAGGGGGTAGACAGGCGTCAGGAAACTCTCTTGTAAATGTTTGTAAAACAAACAACTCTTTTGTAAAATGTTTCAAGATGCAAGACTGTCTTTATTACATTTGATTATATAATTAGAAAAGAGAAATTTCCTTATTTTTCAGCTCCTCATAAATAAATAAATTGTGATAGATATTAGGTGCTAAGCAAGCAATTGTGTGTGTTCTTATACAATAAGTGAAAGAAATTAAAATGCCCCACAGCCAACACAATACAATATGTTTTTTTTTTCTTTTCATGTACTACTTCTGTGCATGATTTATATTTGTTTGACAAAGAAGTTCACCAAAAGACACCTATGTTTAATGAATCTCCCCGCAATCTGCCATTTCTGACTGTGCTATGCGGGGGATCATCAAGAGTTGTTTAGGTTGCTGTACTGAGGATCACCTTCTTGTGCTACACACCAAATGAATTTGAGGTTTTAATTTTAAATACCATCAATGATGTCTTTGAAATGTGTGTGGATTACTTACCTGCATTGTTAGCTCATAAGAGGAGCATTTTAGCTGTTCCAGTTGCTCCACCTTGGTTTTACATGCGGTGAGGATGTCAATGAGAGTGCTGTTACACTCCTCTGTTGTACAATCCCTTTTTCTGATGCACACGCCATCCTGAAGAGGGACCTCAGCTTTATTCTCTTGCAAGTCTGTTATGCTAACTGTAGAGTTCTTCAGCTCACAACTCCCCCCAGAAACCCCAGGGTTTGTGTGCCTATGCTTGTCCCTATGCCCTCCTACAGAGGTGATTGATGATCCAGTGTCATCCAGTTCAGAACCGATGATAACAATTGTCCGTTCTGATGTGGAGTTGGTTCCTAACATTTCTTTGTGGACCCCACCTCGTCCGAGAGACTTCTGAGAAGTATGTTTTTGTGACCCTTCTTGAAGGCAAACTACATCAGAGATGCCTTGAAGGGAATGGCATGCCTCTGATTGCGGAGTGTCCAGGATGGCCATGTTCTTCCTTGTGATTATGGATCTTAAAGGCTTCACTATCACAGAGTTGTGAGTATCGGTTTCCTCACAGTCCTCGAAAGCCATTTCATCTATCTCCCTCTCCACAGATTGTAGAGGCAACTCCTTCATTACAAGCTGATCTTTAGCCCTCACCGCACCATCTCCTGGACTGCGCAGACCAGATAAAGCCTCCTCGGCTTCATCCAGCTCTCTTATGGCTTCCAGAGGTAAGATGTGATGCGGTAAATTGTTCAGGTTCTCCTGGGAGTGACCTGCTGGCAGCTTAGTGGTCATTTCTCCAGCACCAATAAGTCTGAGAGGTGGAGGCTCCTCCAGAGGGCATGGGCTAACAGAGCTGATGCTATACATGTCCTCCACGTCAACCCCAACCTCTCCTGATGAGGTTAGCTCCTGCATCTGTGCCCATCACAAAACAGCATGTTATGTCATCAGAGGTGGACATCCTGGCTTCAGAAAGTAAACACCCTGTAAACCATTTTCTGAACCAGATCATCTAATGAGCACACAGATGATTAGACAGGTTAATTAATGAAATCACTTGTGTTCAGTGCACAGGCTGGGGGAATGCAAGACAGGGTTTTCACATTCTAAAGCTGGGTCTTCAACCCGTTTCTAAAAGCCTATTCACACACACAGATATAATTATAAATATCATTCTCAACATGATATGATTAACCTGCACCAAAAGACTTTGTCCTCTGAGAAAGTTTTGTTCACAGCATAAAAGATGTTTTATTTTCAGTATTGTTATCTTTTAGAATTGTAATGCAAAACAGAGCTGTTCCTACCTGGAGCAGGTTAAGTGCTGTCATCTCTACACCAGCTCTCCTCCCAGTGGTGGAGTGTTTGTCTGCTGGTGGGCAGGTCAGTCTGCCCAGTGTTGAAAACTTGGACCCTATTAATGACCAGGAGCTCAAGGCTCCAGTTACACAGGTGAGTGAATCAATTTGCCATGTTCTATTCTAGATAACATCACTCCCGGATTTAACTGTAACAATATGTGGAATATCTGTCAAAACAAACTGTCATAATTCACACCTAAACATTTAAAGAAACACCAGCTAATCCACTACATTGTCTATGGAGTAGTTAATGCTTGTGCCCGTCTTGCTTGGATTACATAATCATAATGCATCTAAGATGGCAGTTATGCTGGTCGGTATAAACAGCAGTTGCCTCAAGTATACCATTGAATAATTCACTGATGAAATGCACACCGCCAGTGAGTTGAGCGTCCACAATGCCTGTGATCCCACGAGTGCCAGCTGTCAGATGACAGTGTCTCCTTACTTGCATTTACACTCACTGTCACTGACCTGTTATTTCATCAAAGGCATAAATGCCTTTTCTGTATGTTCACATGGCTGTCAGTGTGTATGCACAGTGCAAGATTTCTTCTTTACATTCAGTGTTAATGTGACCTTTTGTTACTGTGGATTTCTGCAGATCCAGTCATAAACAAATGACTACTACAGATATTAGCAGGGCTTAAAGCAAGAATTGTATGCCTAAATGTTTCAACGTTATTAAGATTATGTACTATGAAGTCTTAACTGTAATCTACTGTCCCAGAGCAGATTTCAGGCACCATGCCTGATATCTTTAGGTCGAAATTAATATATTGCTTATCAGTTGCTTGACCGGATCTGAGAATTTCACTAGCTTCCTGGCTTCCTTTTTTCCCCTATCAAGTAGGTTCTTGATGGTGCTGTACTTGAAGGCACACTTGCACATGTCCCCCCCGCCTCACACAAAGAATATCAGCAGGCTCGTTCAAAGGCCTTTTAATAGGCCTGCTAAATTTGTACTCCTGGCATCGCCAGGGAGGACTGGCTCTGAAACTGATCTCGGCTCTCAAAGGAGAGTTCCTCTGGCCTCCAACATATAACCCAGTCCTGCTTCAACACACGGCAGCAGCAAGGACTACTTCTCTCATTTGCAGTTCAAGGGCTCAAAGGGATACTTCAGTGTCATTTTCAGTACTGTTACAATTCCATATCATTAATAAATTATACATAGTATCTGCCTCAAGAATTAAAATTGTGAATCTAAATTCATGTGGATACATCAGGTGGATTGTCAGTTTAACATTTCTTGCCTGTAGATTAATGACTTTGGTGTGTGCAAGTGTAGAAATCAAAATAACTATCTACCTAGAATTCATATGTAATTATTTCTAGTACTATAAATATCTGAAATCAATATATTTATTAATTTACCATAATACATTTTCAAATTATTTATTCTAGTCTGGAGTCTACCAGTCCCACACTTCACTAGTAGTTGTACAGTATATGGCTGTAACTATGTGGGTGACAAAACAACTTGAACTAGAAATAAATGTCAGTCTGCCATACTTAACACAAAGTTAGAGTAGAAGAAAATAAGACAAGTCAGAAAAGAAACTTCAGTCATAACTCCCCTTCCTCCTCCTGCTTTATTGATAGTTTAAAATTACATCTCTATGTTCATCTCTACTTCTGTTGCAATAACCTTCCGACTTAAAAACTGAGTACAAGCAAATGATATTTTTTACAGTAGTCTAAGTGATATTGTACAAAAATAACATTTTGATTCTGTGAAAACATTCTCCTCTCCAGCTCCAAATTCTGCCTTATCTCCTTACTGTTTTAAGTTTTTATTTTTATTTATTTTTTTTCAGTTATTTTTTTCCCATGGGTAAAACGATCTAAATGGCATTACGTTCTAGGGACCTTAAGTCAGATTTTCCTTTTAACGGTCAGCTGCTGCACCACATAGTTATTAGCTGACATCACAGAGAGAAAATAATAATAATAAAAAAAACCCAATGCATCCTTTTTTTACATAGCTTGTATGTTTCACTTATTCGTAGTTCTCCCCAGACTTGCGCTGTAAACGGGTTGATCAGTTGTTGTAGTATTTACCGTTTGTTTGTTTTTTTCTCCACTTAGCTGCGTACTGCTGGTCCGACACGGATAGATCAGACCATTACTGTGACACATGTTCTGCTTGCTCCTGGTCATTTATAATCTCACCATAAACTCACTCACGTTCACTAAACAACAAAAAAAAGCAAATCATTTTACGGAAGCTCAAAAGCTTCCCATGATTTTTTTTTTTTTTTTCTTCCTCCCTCCCTCCCTCCTTTTACGTTCCTTTAAAAACCTCTCATGGAGGCCCAGTTCCACAACGCCCAGAGAGGCCAACCTGACATGATGCTGCTGACGCTTCCTCACTCGCACTCACTCCTCCCTGGTCACCAGTGGCATGGAAAGGGGGTTCTTTAACAAAGCATTATACATAACACTTCTACCAAACTAAACATAAACATTTTTTTTGTATTAAATGCAGAAAGTGGAAAATTCGTCTTTTTTTTCCTTTTCCACCCCTTTCCTCCTTTTAAACATGTCAAGAGCTCACTGGCCTGGGACTAGCCTCTGTCTGCCAACCTTTGGCCAGTGAAGAGGATTTTTCAGAGAAAATAATACAACCATCAATCAGAAAAAGGAGGGGCGACAAGGGAATGGGAATTTAGGCTTCGATGGTGCATTCTTTCGCCAGGTGCCCGGCCTTGCCACAGTTGTAGCAGTTCACCTCGCTCGCCTTGCTGCACTGGACGGCCACGTGGCCAATCTCTCCACACCTGTGAGAGAGAGAAAGAGAGAGAGAGAGTGAGAGTGAGAGTGAGAGTGAGAGTGAGAGAGAGAGAGGAGATATATGTTGGGTCAATTTACTCACTGGCTGCAATGACAAGCAAAATGGAAGTTTCTAGGCGTTTGCATCTATGTTCAGTCTTTATATTTGCAGAAAACAAGGGTGTTTAAAATGCCGAAAGTGGATTTTATTAGCAGAAAAAGTCTTTCCATTGAAGAAACTCTATAATGACCATCATTAATATTATGAATTACATTATTTGACTTGTATCCAATTATCTAGATACGATGTCAACAGTGACTACTAGGCAGGGGTTCAGGCAGAATTACTCATTTGTAAAACAAGCTCTTCTGTAGGTAACACAGCTAAAGGCCATGAATTTATGGCATGGGTTCAATTTTGGGGATTCACACCCCTCATTTCATACCTGTAGCACTTGACTTTTTCACAGCCTTTCTGGATATGACCGAAACCTCCGCAGGAGTAGCACTTCTGCTCGTTGGCATGGTCGCAGTCGCGCGCCATGTGGCCAGCCTTGCCACAGTTGTAGCAGCACTGCTCGCGCTCTTTCTTGGGCTCCTTGCAGTCTCTGGAGATGTGACCACTCCTGCCACAGTTGTAGCATGCTGGGGATTTCGTAGAGAAGGTTGACAGACCAATTTAAAAAAATAATACATTGTAAAAGAATTACATTGTAAATTAATACATTGTAATAATAAGGTTATAAGACAATATAATTGTAAAGTTATAATAGTTATTAGGCATATGCATAAGCATCACCTACAGAACTCTCAAATAACTATATAACATCTCATCTTTTACATCTGGAGCATAAATTCAACTTTTATGACTCCCTGCTTATGAATATGCCCCACCCCCCAAATGTATACATCATTAAGTGACACTGAACAAAGGAAAAAAGCATCCAAAAAAGTATCCACACAGATCCAAACGTACAGCTTCAACATTCTGTGCCAGCTGAACTGGCTCCTATCCAAGGCGTCCGAGTGGTGTGGAATATGCCACTCATGTACTAGTTTGACACAGTAGACACCAGTGAGACTTCAAGCGGCCCGACTCACCATCCTCAGTCCGCTCGCATTCCTTGGCCACATGGCCTGGCTCTCCACAGCGGTAGCAGAACAGATCTACGGAGAAGGCCGAAAGTTGGAAAGGTTACTGTTAAATCCGAGATTAAAAGTGCCTCAAGATACAATAACTAGGTTTTTATTCCATCAACTTTGTTAATGCACGTTTTAGTTATTCAAATAAGAAATCCCCATTTAGAAACACTAAGTTAATCCTTCACAGCTTAAAACAGTCACTGATGGGGCTCTTGTTAAGCCGAATTACTATGATTGTGCATAACTTCTGCAAAAAGGTTGATGGGGAACCCTGACTATTGGCTGCATGTTGTGGTGGGTAAATCTAAGGCTCCTGTAGCATGAGGCTGATGCACACCAAATATTTCAAGGTATCTAGCCTTGAAAAAGGCCACAGGCCAACATGTTGCCTCGAGTAATACAATTTATTGGCACAGAGAATAAGAGTGTGCCTTTCAAGGCTCTCTCACCTTTGCCACGGCCACGGCCCTTGCTGCGCCCGCGTCCAGCGTTCGGGCAATTCTTGATCCAGTGGCCCGTACGGCCGCACCCAAAGCACTCGTTGCTGCTCATCACCTCAATCTGCTACCCGCAACTACGGGAAAAGAGAAAGAGAGACAGAGAGAAAAACAGATAGAGAAAGAGAGACAGGCAGGGAGACAGAGAGAGAGACATAGAGGTATGAGTTTCCCCTCATTATCTACCTGTAACATGCTTTTAAAGCAGATAGGTAAACACAGAGAGAAGAGAGTAATCAATAATGACTAATGGTCTTCCAAATTAAATTCCCAGGAGGTATTTTGAGTCATCTCAATATTAGAAACGCTTCACATACAAGTGTCAGTGACATTTTAAATGTAACCTAGGTGTGAGGACCCACTAAGAACAGTGGGTCTGTACATTACTATTACCACTGTGAGACGTTTATGCTCTAAGAAGACAAACGCAAAAAAAATGTTTTGATAAGGATTATCCATCTAAAACCCATGGTGGAAACCTTTACCAACTTTTCCTAAGCCAGAGATAGAGGTGAGTGTTCATATTTGGGCCAATAAAATACCAGAATCAAACTGATTCAGAAGTTTAAACAAAAACAATCACGCACTGGTCTGCCTCTGTTCTGTATTTTGGATGAGTTTAGGAAAAACAACTTTCGAATATCAGAACTGACATTAACTGCGCTCTGAAACAGGTTCTATACATCAAGCTAAGCAACGACGTCGCCGCACGCCTAACATCACTTTTAACACACTAAAATACAATTAAGAGTTTCATCATCGATAGCTACACGACTGCATTAAAATGGCATGATGTTGGTTGCTTTTCCCGAGACAATACACTACGAATAAATTCCACAGCGTTTTCAAACCTCATTGGCCAACAGCAACAATGGCAACATGTGTTTTAGCAAAATGGCTAGCTATGGAGGCTAAGGGGGGCAAGGCCGTGGGACTTCAGAGGGGATGTATGCCCACTACGCATAGAAGCACTACTTTGCATTTCTACTAATAGAGGGACACCACATATCAAAAACTTGACTACACAGACTTTCTCTCTCCAATATTCCCCCGTCGACTCACCAGTTTCAGCTGCCCCACGCTGGGTTCCTGCCGTTCCATTGGAACATTCTCCGCGCCGCCCACCCACGCCTGCGGCCTCGGTACTTGAACGGACCCTCGATATTTCAGAAGACCCCAACAAACAGTCCAACGACGGTGATTACTATTATCTCCCGATATCGTACTTCGCATCGGCATCACGTTTATTTTCGTCTGAAAATAACATCTAAATACAACATATAATTAATAAAATCCAGCGACTTTCCCGCGCGGAGCCTGACGCAGTAGGCCAAAGTGCGCCGTCAGAAATTTCTGCTTGTTTACCTTTCCAACAAATTCCACCACAACAGTTAGCTTCGCATCCACGTTTCTTTGACATATTGGGAGAGCAAATATCCCCTCGTACACAGGGCTATTACACCACATCTTATTTATCGTGATTATTTTCATATTTTCGTCCTTTAAAGCCACTCACCTCGACTACGTGACTCGTTGCTGTTTATTTTCGGTTCCTCCTCTCTCCGCTGCGCCACACGCGGTTTGCACACGGACCTCTGCTGGCCAAGCCCCCTCCTCCGCCCTGCCCTCCTTTGCACACGGCTCGATATTTTCGGGAACCTATAGTAAAACACAGCTTGCAGACACCACCTTCGGAAATCGTCGTATCGCAACATCAAACCCAGCAATGAATGTTGATAGTACTGTTTCGCCTTCCCTTTTGCCCAAGTGTTGTGCATTTGTAAGCTAACAAACAGTATTAAGACAGCACAGAAAAAAACAAGCCATTAGTGAAGACTACTTAATAAGAACAGAACAGCCTATTTAAGTGGGAAAATGATTTGGGGTTTCACACCAACAATGAAAATCATGTGAATTGACATTACACTATGAAATTTAAACTTTATCAATAAAGTCAACGTGTCATCTATAGGTTACCAAAAACTGTACAGGCCTAACTGAAGTAGCTTTACATTCTTATGCTATTGCTGTTCAGTTAGTGTATTCAGGCACTTTTAAGCTATCAAAACGTCCATCTAATAGGAGCAAAGCAGAGAGAGAGACAGACAGAGAGAGAGAGAGAGAGAGACAGAGAGAGGGGGGGGGGGGGGGGGGGGGGGGAGGATAGGTTATGCCTGGGCTTTTACAGTGGAGTCGTTTTACTGAGTGGAATATCTGACCAACCCCTCTCTAGAACACCAGATCAATAGTCTGCATTTGAGCAGTGTAGTCATGTTTAACTGTTAAGGTGGTCCATATTTCCACACTGTGCTTTGATCAAGTACTTGAACATCATAATTACTGACTGCTTTTCATTTTTAATGTATATAGTGTGATTGTTTAGCAGGCCTATATGATAGTTGCAAATTTTCCAATTGAAATTTTCACATTTCAGTCACCTCCTCTTGTAGAACGATAAAAAGGCAAATTTGTTTCTTATTGTACAATTTTCTTTGTTCCAGATTCTATCATTTTCTTAACTGAGCAATGAATGCTTGTAGCCTGTGTGTGGTTTTTACGTGTTTTAGCTCATATATCTGCTTTTGATAAATGACAGTAAACAATAGACCCTTGAACATAATAACAGCTTGTTGTGAATGTTTTGTTTTCATTAGAGTGTATCAACAGTATGGTCTATATGAAGATGATGCAAGCTTGTGGGAATACCTTAAATCTCTGAGGCCAGACCCACCTCACTCTGTCTCCGCCTTACTCTCCCTCAGCCCTGACCATGTGAGAAGAGAGCATCACAGCATCTTTGGGATTTGCCCTCGGAAGACTGTCTTTACTTTACGATGACTAGATTTGTACAAGTATACTGACAAGTATAGCCTATTTGTGTTAGCCCTAAACAGAACAGTGTATCTTGTTTGTTGGTGAACCAGGCACTGCCCAAGAAATTTAGTTTTTTTTTTTAATAAGTCGGCCTACGATTTTCCTGGTAATCTCAAAACTACCGGAATGCCAAGAATAGACCAAACACAATCCTGCTTGGTTTGCCATTCAGCCATGGCTACCTACTGTGGGAGAACCCCTCACAGAGAGAAGAAGCCTTAAATGATTAGGTGAGTGGGCCCTCGTTACAGATGATAGTAGTCATCACTATTCATCTGACAACTGTTTATAGCTGTTGTTTATCGATCTTTGTATCTGACAGGCTACTTACATCTGGTATTCATGTACAGACTTTATAGTTTTGATGTGGATTTACACAATGTTCAAATGATATCATATTAGCTTTAACCCAAGACACAGCATGAAACAGTAAGTGCAAAAGCCAGTGAATTTGTTTGAGCTCTTGTTATTATTTTCATATGCATGCATTAAATTCGGTGAGAGTATCAAATATGAAGGCAAACCAAAAGTTTGTAAAAATTGGATTACAAACATGTTTGCTGCTGACAATGGCCACACTGCATTGTTCTAACATAAACCAGAGGGTGTCACTATATGCTCACTACTTTTCAATTAACTGTTGAGGCAGGTAAGGGTAAGGGTTCAGATTATTGTGAACCATATAGCCCACAAAATTTTCCTGTTCTTGTCATATTGATGGTGATTCTGTTGTTATTGGAAAATACACTCTGAACTGATATGATTCGGATGCATATTTTACAAAGTGGAGGGGTAGCTTAAAGTAAGAAAGCTGAAGATTTAGATAGGGTACTTGCTTCTATAGGCTTGTTACGTGCCAGTTAATGTGAGTTATTGCAGTGTTACAGTGAAAAAAGCATGTTGTAAACAAATCATGATTATTGCAGGCTATTGCAGATTGCATTAATCTAAAGTGCTGACGCAGTCTGCTTTTATGCACTCTTGTCAACACCTTTCAACTAAGAAGGTGTGCTGTGAGGTTTTAGTCTTGAAAACTGCGCAGGCAAAGGGACAGTAGGCTAAGCTGGCAGAGTCAAGATTTACAGTAACCATCTGCACGGGGGCGTAGAGACCCACTGCCATGGCTGTAACTATTCTCGATCGGTCTCGATGACAGCGTGCTGCATGGTAAATCTAAATTATACTTAGGCCAGATCCTAACATATGCACCCCTCTCCATACTGTTTGAGCACCTACAACACGGGGTATATGACAGCAATCCCTGTTTGAGGAGTACAGGGGATCTGATTTCAGCCTCTGGCGTCAGCCGGGCGCAGTGCAGTCCAGTCGTGACCCGGCCCAGATTGTCATGAATAGTGCGTAAAATTATGATTCATGGAGTGGCCTATGGGACATAAGGCACAGTTGTCTTAGCCTGTTTCCCCGTGCATAGGTCTAATCGACTAGAAAACAGTCTGACTAACAAATCTGACCAACAGATTTTTCAAGGTTGCAGTCTTACGCGTTTAGCGCAATTTCTATTAATGTTTAAATGCTGTCGTCCTCCTGTTAGAAATTGGCACTGTCATTGCAGAGTGTGGCGAAAGATTGTCACCGAGGAACTATTCGCTGCTTGGAGATGTCACCCTATTAAACGACAGGGAAATTAAGAGTAGGTTTGCCAGTTCTGTAGTGACCTCCCACTGAAACACTATCCAGGGACGGATCACAACTATTCTCGCTCTGACTGATGTGTATTTTGCAAATATGATGATGTCACCAACTCGACACTTTCTTCAACCGATAGTCATGGCGGAGCAGCAATTTCTAAACTTTCACTGGTGAGTACCTGTAGTTGCACGCGCCCCGAATGAAATGCAGCTTATCGTTCTTCTATACACGAAAAAAATGTGATGTTTCGCCTGGTTTGGAGTTAAATCTCTTTTGGGGGTTTAAGCGTGTCACTTGTGTGAAGTTATTGTTAGCTTAGCTATCTCGGATTCAATTTGATTCAGTGCTACAGACTATTACGGCTCCGTGTTTTTGAAAGTTGGTTTTGGCTTTTTTTTTTAGCTGTGACTATTTTGGTACTGACACCTATGTAACAACATTGCGCATAGCGGTTTTCTTGAAAACATGCAAGAAATAAGAAAACGTATAGAAGCTTCACTGCGACTTCGGCGTTTCCATTACGTAGCATAGTTAATGTTAGCGTTCCTTCAAGCTGGATTCACTGTAACCTTTCGGAACGTTCCCTTGTTATCCTGTGTGCAACAAATCTATTGGCAACTTCAGTGGTGCCTATGGACAGTTGACAGGAGGCACATGCTCTGAAATCTTTCAGCTGTTTAACTGACTAAAATTCAAAGAAACATATGTTTATAAATACGTATTTTCATCTTTTGCTCTTCGCTGTCAACTTTTTCCCTGACAGGTCATGTTTGCATTAAAGTCATTTTGGCATGGAGGAAACATTTCAAGCGTCTGTTTTCATGTAGCCTATTTAGAATGATACATGCTGCCTTATAGTCATTGCGCGGTAGTTTAACTCTATCTTGATGAACTCGCTTTCCACCCCCCTCCCAAATCTGGTGTGTGTGCATGCGTACCCTTTTTAGTTAGAGCTGAGTTGTAGTGTATATACAGTATTGTACTTGTTGCACTAATTGACAGTGAGCAGTTGCCGATGGCAGTGCTGGTCTCATCCCTGCCCCTCTTGGTCTTAGTTCTCCACACATGATCTGGTTCGATTGTGTACTAGTGTCATTATACCGTGGCTAGTGACTCTGAAGAATTTCAGATTCCCTAATGTAGACCTGTTTCAAATATCCAGGATGGATAAACTATGCATTTAAACTAGGCCTACTCTGCATAGCCTAAGCATTAGACATACCACAGTGCTTAGCCTTAGGTTTGCATCCTCGAATCATTGCATGGTGGATATTTAGCTGTACATCTGGTGGAATCTCCAAACATCAAACGCTGTCTGTGAAGGATAACACATTTATCTGAATAGCATTGTGTTCGGCTTTTATGTAAATCGTTAAGATTTCGTGTTTCACCAGACAAATGAATTGATACATGGCTGTGGACTTCGCGGTGCAGAATTGTGTAAATGTGTTTTGTTGGCCATCATCAAAAACCTGGCCATTTGTACTGGCTAGTCATGTTTGAACCCAATGGCTACACAAACCCTTTTGCATATTTATTTATGGCATGCCTTTCCTGCTTCAAGTAGAACACAAACATCTTTTGTGAGCTAATTGAATTCTCACTCTATAGTGCAAGTTCACCTTGCCTTACAATGCAGTAAGTATTATGCAGTTCTTTACAGTATGTGACTTTGAAATGCCTGCGGCACAGGTTTATAAAGTCTTACTTCATGCAAAACGAATAGTCGATTTATTGCCTTTGATATCAAATAATTGAATGAACTTGATAATATTTGTGCCATAGACCCTAGCATGAAAGAATTTACAGTGACAGCCTGAACAGGCTAAAATTACGTTGTTTCAGAGTTTTCTGTGCATGGAAGAAAGAATCTCGTTCTTTAAACTTTAAAAATACAAACTAGTGCTTTCACAAGCTTTAGTGAAATGCTCTAAATTGTTTTCCGTTTTCCCTTCAGGTCCTTGCTGTTCACACTGGCTGGTAGGAAGTTGTGCAAACATTAGCTGGTGCATGTCTTGGCCATGTGCCATCCCTGTGTGTGTGTGTGTGTGTGTGTGAGTGAGAGTGAGTAATATTCATAAAGGCTTTGGCTTGCTTTCAGAGTTGCTGAGCTTGTCTTTGAATCTTAACAGCAGGACAAGCCAGATTATGACCTGAAGTTAGCGTGTGAGCGAAGCACTGTTTGGTGTTTCAGGACCCCTGTTGTCATTGGGTTGTGAAAGAGCATACCCTGCCCCCCACTCACATTCCCCAACATCATTATTTGTTAACCTCTTAGTTGGTGTGTGCTTGTATGAGACTATATAATATTGTTTATGCAGTGTATTGTTGTAGTTTTAATTCATAAGTACATGGTTGGCTCCGTGATGGAATTCCTTGAAAAGCCTCCAGATTCAAGACTTCACTTTGCTGACATTTCCTGCACCTCTCTCCAAACAGAGAGACTTACGTCAGTCAGTGTGTAGGCCCGACTGCAGGCCTAAATATTTATTTTGTGACTCGAGCTGAGAAAAAAGGACCCCTGTCCTCTCTCAAACCAAGTTTGTTCATGCTCGTTCCTGATCTAATCTGTGATTTGTGCAGCAGAGCTAGTTTTGTCTGAGACGGACATCCTGTGAATGCCAAGTCCACAAAGACAAGTTAGTGCACAGAAGCAGCAAGAGAATTTTAGAAGAATGTGTACACTTGTCTTTTAGCATGCTTTCTATTCGGTCAGAGCTAAGTTTATGGCAAATGAATTATTAAGCTACACAAGCTATGTGGAACACATCATTATCTGGCACTCAGCCATTTAATGTTGAGCTGAAATGTGAATGTTCTTTGTTTGCAGAAAAGTGAAATTTGAAATAAGTTCTAAGATTACTAATTAATGTTGCTAAAAAACTGCACTGTAAAAAGTGAAGCATAGAACCAACTAAAAACAGCATTTTTACGTTGGTTTAACATGCACTATTTTTCATGGTCAATGCAATAAATGCAACCAGCGTAAAAAAAGAGGTCCATGCAGCAGGTTGCCTAAATTCTGTGCTTAACTTTTTACAGCATGGACACAGTAAATTCCTTCAATGTCCATCGTTTGGCTTGTCAACAAGGTTAGAAGTCTGCAGCAAAGGCCTCAGAGTGAGAGTGAAAAGCTTCCTCTTCACTGTCATAGGAGCTTTGCCTGACTGTAGTTGCAGTCAGATGCAAGTGGTTTCATCAGATGGTGGAAAGAAAAAAAAATCAACAGTGACATTGTTGCTCATGGTGCTGCTGGTAACTGACTGCACCTACCAGTTGAGCAAGTTCCTGGCCGCCTTCAAATAATGCTGACTTTCTCCTTCCAGTCCTGTTCCGTGGCTTTATAAAACATGTCTGTCAAAATGGGCCTTAAAAACCATTACATAGGTATGTGTGTTACTGTGTTTGCAACACGTACCTAGCAAACATGCGATCATTCTCATTATTTCTAGTCAGACAAACAAATGGTCTTATATCATGCCTTACATTTCAAAACTAACTTGCATGAGATTCTAAATACGCTGGCAGCAAGTATGTGTCTCTCTGTGTTTCTGTGTGTGTGTGTGTGTGTGTGTGTGTGTGTGTGTGTGTGTGTGTGTGTGTGTGTGTGTGTGTGTGTGTGTGTGTTTGCGTGTGTGGTCAGTTTTAAGTATTTATGTCTTTTATTTTTAAGTTTCAATTACCAAATATGTACAACATGAACTGTTTTGCACCATTGCAGTGGTAAACATTTGAGCTTATAATGGACAAACTTGCCTGTAATATCTGTTTTGGGTTGTGGCTATTCCTATCAACTTCTCTCATCTACCAGGCAATGTTTGTATACACTCATCTTAAGAAAAAAAACAAAACAACTGAGAGTAGAAGCATTTGGGCCTCACCAAAGAGGTTTAAGGAAGTTCTCTCTGCTACAGGTAGCTTTAGTTTCACTAATAGTTGAAGTGCTGCTTTTATACGACAAACACCCAACACTGCTGGAATGCTGTTTTGAATTAGGCTGCAGACAGTTTGCCTCGGCATGTGTCTTCTGGCATCAACTTTTGTTTTATTATATTTCCTTTGGCCTTAAAGAAGCTTTAAGCCATGTTATTTCTTGCCGACCTTCTCCGACCCTTGGCACTCCCACCCTCTTCCCCTTAACTGACAGAGTAACAGGCAGCATAATTGTCAGCCATTGTTGCCCATCTCGGAAGCGACGTTTTTGATTGGTCAGTGTGACCAGACAGTGTTGGAATTTTAGCTGCTGATTACAGAGCCAAGGGGAGTTCCAGACAATGTTTTCTCAGAACATCTATTTTCATTTTTATAACAGCCAATTTTGTCCATCGTTATTACATGGTGTGAATGATTTATTTTGCAGATGTCCATCATCAACAGCACTTTTTTTGTTTCTCACATTAGGGGGGCAACTATTCTAACATTGTTGCGCAACCAAAAAGCTAAGCTGCACCATAGCATGAAAAAGATATTGCACTGTCAATTTTATAGTATATATTTATAAATACTTTTTCCCTGTAATTATTCTATTCTATTCTATTATATTCTATTCTATTATATTATGTTATATTATATTATATTATATAGGCAGTGTGTTTGGTATGATTTCTTTTTGTGGTGCGGTGGACATTTACTCTGGACATCTTGTGGTCGTCTGTCTGCTGGTGAATATTTAATTCGCTTGTAATGCTTCTTGGAGGCCCTGTGTGTGCGCTTTCCACTGGGCCAGACTTGGTGAGAAAGAAAAGAGACCACGCTCAGCTCCTTTTCCTGCTCCTCTGCCATCGCATAAGTGGCCATTTAGCCTCTGAGCCACACAGGGAGCAGCATCACTTTTAGCAGATACAGATTGTTCCTTTGTTCTTAAGACATGCAATCATGTTTATGCCTTAGTGGTAACTTGGCTGAGGTGAATGAGTTTAAACATTTCAGGAGTGTTAAAGCATAAGGTTGTAAAAAAAGGGGTAAAAATGGATCAATCCGAGACACGCACTACCATTTGTTCTTCATATTATCCGTTAATGTCATTTAAATTGCTACAATGAACATTTCGTCCTGAACTCAGTCAGGTTCCCTCTTGCATCGCTATAGGAACTGGCAGTATGTTTATTACCTGTTTTTCCAAAGTTTGAAGGACTGATATCCTCCTCAGACAATGTGGCTCTTTGCTTCCTTGCTGCACATGCTGCACATTTGCCCATGGAAAATGAGCAGTGTGTGTGCGTGCGTGTGTGTGCATGTGTTTGTGTGAGGGTTCACAGAAGGTTCAACTCCCTGTAAATAAGGCTGTGAGCCTGGTAAATACAGAGAGGGGTACACGGCCTGGCACCAAACCAGAGACCACCCCAGCTCTGCAGCTCCTGCACACAAAGCATCATCTGTGGGACTCACTAGATTCCTCCAGTGACAGAGCACTGTTTGACAGCAGACAGAATGCACCGGTGCTTTGCCAAACCCCTGGACGTAACAAAACACCAGGTAGGGAAAACTGGGCTGCAGAGTGCACGTGTTAGTGAAGGGCGAAAGGATTTCAGCTGCCAGAAAATCTGAAGAACATCATCCATTCCTGGCATGGGTGGACTAGAGTAGGCGTGGTTGCTAGCCTGATTGATTGGCCCTACTAATGGCTCCTTGGCTGGCTGTGAGAGGAGCTTGTGGCTGGTGGTGGTGATGAGAGGCTGAAGGCTGATGGCAGGCCTGGAGTTTGTGTAAATGAGGAGCAGATGACTGGCACTCTGCAGCAGTCTGCACTGCTGACCCAGGGATCAGGAGCCCTTCACCAGTGCAAGCCTAAGCCACTGTATAGTGTATCATATATGGGGTATATAAAGTCGGAAACTTTCCATGGGAATTTTCAGGATTTAACAGGAATTTTCAGGAATTAATGAGAATAAACTGGGAATATCAACATTGAAGGTTAGGAGCATCAATATAGTTGGTAGAAAAAATATTGTAGCATAATCTTGGCTAAAATAATCAGATTTGTTACTCATATAGACACTATTTTCTGCAGAGCCATTGAGGCCAGACCCACTCCTCTTGCACTCCTCTATCACATGCACAATAACTTGAGGCCACACATTTCAGTCAGAGGGCTACATGCAGTCAAGGAAGTTTTGAGGATATCATGAGATAGATGATATTTGATTTATGATATTAAAGTAGAAAGGTAGAAAAAATAAATCCAGTGCTAACTTACTGGTAAACTGGATTTGCGCCATTTCATTGAAGAAGTTAGCTTATGATGCTAGCTACTGCTGGCTTACTGGGAAACCAGATATGCTAAATGTAAGCTATTTAGGAACATTTAATTAAAAAAAAACAAAATGTAGTGCTAGTTTATTGGTAAACTAGATATGCTAAATGTAAGCTATTTTCAACATTTCATTGAAGTCATCATGATGCTGCTACCGCAAAATGCATTCATGTCAGCTTACAGGGAAACGAGATATGCTAAATGTAAACTATCTAGTAACATTTCATGAAAGAAGTTAGTCTATAATGGTGCTAGCTACAGCAAAATGTGATGCTGTTTCTCCGGCTTCTTGCTAGATGACTTTATGTAACTGTAAATGTTTTGATTGTGAAGACCTTTTCATTAGTTCAACTTACTGTATATATATATTTGTATGTTGTATGTTTTGTCATCTTATTACAGAAAAATGCCACATGTGCCATCCAGTGTGTGGAAGCATTTCACAAAAAAATCATGTGTTTTAATTGTTTACCTTTTGCAATAATGCCTGCTGATAACAAAATAAAATGTTTATATTTATGTTGGTATATGACTTACAATAATTCCCATAAATTCTCAAAATTGCCGTAATTCTTGTGCAAAGTTACCAATTTGAAAATTCCCGAACTTCCCGTGCCACAGTTTCCATGGACATTTTTCGGAAACTTTCCAGGAATTTTCCGCCTCTTTGCAACCCTAATCGTATAGATAGACAAACTGTACTGTATAGGTATAGATTCGTGTTTCTCAAAGTGTGGTCCACAGACCCCTGCAAGAAGGTCCACGAGCAGTTTTGTAAAAATATTATTTTTAATATACTATGCCGAGTGTTTAAATGACAT
Organism: Setipinna tenuifilis; assembly: GCA_030347295.1. Taxonomy (NCBI): domain Eukaryota; kingdom Metazoa; phylum Chordata; class Actinopteri; order Clupeiformes; family Engraulidae; genus Setipinna; species Setipinna tenuifilis. The sequence goes on along the minus strand of CM059267.1, from coordinate 31,550,146 downwards.
GTATATCATCTTCAGGCCATTCCCCTAGTTATGGCTGTGATGATGCACCAATTTATGCATTTACGTGGCTCAGTTAGCCTCAGATAGGGGGGAGTGATCCTTAGTATGGTGATGACCTGTGAAAATATGTAGACAGATGTCCTTAGTTCCCCAGAGATGTCTTTACTTTTGGACGTGAATTAGGCATCCAGTCTAATTTTGAAATGGTCTGGGACTTTATTCCACCAATTGGCATCGGCTGTATGCAAATTATGTAGTAGTCACTCATGTAAACATTGGCCGCACTACAACCTTTCACGCAGCAACAGTAAAGGCCCAGCACCGTATAGTCTCATATGGTAGGGATTACACCACACAATTTTTGTGTTTTATAATACTATTTAAGATACTATTATGCCCATTATGTAAACTTTGAGTTAATGAACTAATGTTTATTGTAAATTGATTTCACATCCAAAATTCTCTCACCACCCAGCTGATAATAGACTTGGTAATGCTAATGTATTGTATCCACTGACTTACTGGGGACAGGAGTCCCAGTGTCAATAATGGACATGTCATGCGATTCCCCATAAGATTCTTACAAGCTAGTCTTTTTGTTACGGTGTCCTAGAACTTATGTCAGTATGTCTCACTATAAGACCTTTCAAATCAGGTACAAGCCAGCATGTTACTGGAAGGTTGTTGGGCAAAGCTGAACCTATTGGCCCATTTGTTGTGGTTTGAGGCCCTATGCCTTAAGACAGCTCTAACTTCCTCCAGTGTAATACTAGAAAAGAAGATGTTAAAAGAACTTTTAGAACTTCACATTCACTGTTTGTAAATATGCAGCTTTGATATTCAGGGTTTTTCAATCAGTGTGTTGTTGGCACATAGGTGTGTCGAGGTTTGAAAGATGAAATGTTTGTTTTTATGTTCTACAGAGCTTACCATGCAGGTCACATTCACCCAAAAGTTGTGACATGAAATTAAAGCATTCTACTGTTCTTCAACCTCACTTTTAGATCACTGAAGTCAGCTGTCTATGGCGATGGAGCACATTCAAGACGCTTTAAAGACTCTGAGCAATGGCTTTGGGTTCAAGGATTCAGTGTTTGAGGATGCATGCATGTCCCCCACCATCATTAAAGGCTTTCACCAGAGACGGGCATCAGATGATGGGAAGATTCCAGATTCCTCCAAGACAAGCAGCACAATCCGGGTGTACTTGCCTAATCAACAGCGCACTGTCGTAAGTCACCCTAACACTTCTGAGGAGAATTTCAGATGGTCTTTATGTATGGTGTTGTAAGAGTGGAGGTTGGCCATCCAGTTCTGATGAGAACAATTAAATACAAACAGCACTTTTGACCAAATAAGTCACAGTGGTCCAAATTCATACTGACATATTGGTCTTAACGAAAAGAGGAGAGGGCAAACTTAAAAATTACTTTCTGATTATATTCTGACTGAAGTCACGCCTTGATCCTGTATCAAGATGCTATGGTTTGAAGTACTGCATTTTTGTTCCCATGTTTTAAGCACTCAGATTTCCTGTTTATAATGTACAATGTAGAGTGCAAATTCCATCATGACATTTAGTGGGACACCCCCACTAGTGGGACACCCCCATTTAGTGGGACACCCATATAATTGGGAATTGAATGACAAAAAAGCCTAGTGACATTTTGCATGCTACGTTATGCAAGGGAGATTATTCTCGCATAACATTTTTAAAAGACAAAAAGCTGTGTGTAAAAACTAGTGTTAGATATAGTGAATTTCTTCACATGCAGTGAAGGTTTTTAAGTGTGTTTCACTTCTATGTCCAATTCTGACTTACTTACATATTCTGTTGCTGAGTGCATTGTATCTGCTGATTGTGAGACAAATTGCCCGTTGGGGATAATGAAGAGTTCTTGACCTTGAAAAATCTACCTGCTCATCCAGGTGAACGTGCGTCCTGGATTGACCTTGCACAGCTGCCTAATCAAAGCTCTGAAGGTCAGAGGGCTTCAGCCAGAATGCTGTGCTGTGTTCAGACTAACTCCAGGACAGAGAAGGTAAACGTAATGACTAATGGCCCATTCACACTGAGAACTGTAGCAATTTCGAGAATCAGAATCAGTTTTATTGGCCAAGTACACTTATGGATAACTATAACAATAGGGACATCAGAGTCTAGCCTGGTCATAAAACCAGCCCCTCGTACTACACTACATTTCGTATTTGTATTGAAAAATGTTTTCTTTCTGGAGGTGTAGACTCTGCTGCAGTTCAAAACAATTGGATCTGCCTTTACCCAATCACTAACGTTTGGTTGCAATGTATGCAATTAGCCTGGCAAAGTTGATGTCACACTCCCTGTGTTCGCTAATTGGTGTGGTAAAGATACCACTGCAGTCTACCATGTCAATTAAAGGAAACCCGGACTACCATTGTAGGGAGATATGATAATCGAGCGAAAGTGCATAGCCAGGCTAATGAGAGTCTACACTGAAGAACAACATTTCAAGACTCCTACTGTGAGTGTAAATAACTAATAGAATGTAATGTCCTATTAGTTATAAGGAATTCTATTTGGCTATCAAAAATGATTCTGAAAGTGATCACAATGACATTGTTCAACCCTGTTTATGCTATTATAGGTGATATGTTAACTGCACCAAGTTTTACAAAGATATAGTCAAAGTTGTACTTACACTTTTTGGTCTGAATGAGCCTTGATGGTGCAGTGTTGGGATATTAGACTGTTTTCTCTGACATACAGTATGTCACAAAAGTGAGTACACCCCTAACATTTTTGTACTTTTTTAATTATATCTTTCCATGGGAGAAGTCTAAAGATATAATACCTTTCTACAATGTAAAGTAGGCAGTGTACAGTTTATATAACAGTGCAAATTTGCTGTTCCCTCAAAATAACTCAACACACAACCATTAATGTCTAAACCACTGGCAACAAAAGTGAGTACACCCCTAAGTGAAACTGTCCAAATTGTGCCCAAAGTGTCAATATTTTGTGTGGCCACCATTATTTTCCAGCACTGCCTTAACTCACTTGGGCATGGAGTTCACTAGAGTGTCAGAAGTTGTCACTGGAATCCTCTTCCACTCCTACATGACAACATCATGGAGCTGACCTTGAGCTTGAGACCTTGAGGTCCTCCACCTTCTATTTGAGGATGCCCCACAGATGCTGAATTGGGTTCAGGTCTGGGGACATGCTAGGCCAGTCAATCACTTTCACCCTCACCCAAGGCGTGGGCATCTTGGAGGTGTGCTTGGGGTCGTTACCATGTTGAAATACAGCCCTGCGGCCCAGTTTCAAAGGGGGGGCATCATGCTCTGCTTCAGTATGTCACAGTACATATTGGCATTCATGGTTCCCTTAATGAAGTGTAGGTCCCCAGTGCCGGCAGCACTCATACAGCCCCAAACCATGACACTTCCTCCACCATGCTTGACTGTTAGCAGGACACAGTTGTCTTTGTAATCCTCACCTGGTTGCCGCCACACACACCTGACACCATCTGAACCAAATAAGTTAATTTTGGTCTCATCAGACCACAGGACATGGTTCCAGTAATCCATGCCCTTAGTCTGTTTGTCTTCAGCAAACTGTTTGCGGGCTGTCTTGTGCATCATCTTCAGAAGAGGCTTCCTTCTGGGATGACAGCCATGCAGACCAGTTTGATGCAGTGTGCAGTGTATGGTCTGCGCACTGACAGGCGGTCCCCCTACACCTCTGCAGCAATGCTGGCAGCACTCCTACGCTTATTTTGAAGACACAGCCTCCAGATATAATGCTGAGCACATGCACTCAACTTCTTTGGCGAGGCTTGTTCTTAGTAGAGCCTGTCCTCTTGAAGCGCTGTATGGTCTTGGCCACTGTGCTGCAGCTCAGTTTTAGGGTGTTGGCAGTCTTCTTATAACCTAGGCCATCTTCATGTAAAGTAACAATTTTCTTTTTTAAATCATCAAAGAGTTATTTTCCATGAGTTGCCATGTCGAACTTCCAATGACCAGTATGAGAGAGTGTGAGAGTGATAACACCAAATCTAACACAACTTCTACGCATTTACACCTGAGATCTTGTAACACTAATGGATAACATGACACCAGGGAGGACAAATAGCTAATTGGGCACAATTTGGACATTTTCACATAGGGGTGTACTCACTTTTGTTGACAGTGGTTTAGACATTAATGGTTGTGTGTTGAGTTATTTTGAGGCAACAGCGAATTTGCACTGTTACATAAGCTGTACACTGCCTACTTTACGTTGTAGAAAAGTATTATATCTTTAGACTTCTCCCATGGAAAGATATAATAAAAAAAGTACAAAAATGTTAGGGGTGTACTCACTTTTGTGACATACTGTATATTTATCTAAGAGAGGCCACTGTTGAGCTATGACCATGTGCCCCACATTGTGGTAACATTTGTAACAGATATAGCCATCTGCATGCCACATAACCACAGCATTTATTTTGACATTGTGTGTCATTTTGTTCGCTCCAAGGAGATGTTGCTAAAGGCCAAACAGAATAAACAAAGCTGTAGCGTAGCAAGACTGATTCAGAGATCTGCATCTGTTTGCATCTTATCGAACCCTTGCACTGACAATGGTGCTGGGGTTTCTAAGGTCACAGCAGGTCAGAACCGATTTTTCGCTGACTGAATGCTACCAATAAGCCGTTTTCTACCATGAAATGAAGAATATGGAGGATATAGTGCAATGGCGTTGAATAGAGACAGGCTGAGCGTTATTATGCAGTAATACACATATCAGGGTTTATCTTTGAAAGATTGACTAGTCACTCAAAGAAACAGTCTAAAGGAGACACAGAGCAGAACAAATGGACAAGAGTTAGACCAGTCTTTTCAGATGCCAGGTATTTGGATGTTCATGTTGCTTTATACTGCATTTTCTACTTTAGGCCAGTACATGATTTTGTGAGACAGTTTTGTTGAGTGCACAGCTCAGACCAGTGTGCGTGTATGTGTATATGCATATATTTTTCCTTTGTGTATTATCATATGTTCTGAAAGTTAAAAGATTTTTTAAAAGACGTTTAATAATGCATCTCTGTGGTTTGTACTGTAGTTGATTAATTGATAAAATTGTTTATGTCCATTACTAACCTTTGTAAGTTATGTGTATAGATTTTTTCCTAAAATGTTACGTGTTATATCAACATTTAGCCAAGTATTTTTGTTACCTTTGGCAAGGAGGTAATATTTTTGCCGACATTTATCTGTCTGTCTGTTTGTTTGTCTGTTTGTTAGCAAAATAACTCAAAGTCATGAATGTATCATTCTTAAACTTTGACAGTATGTTGGTATTGTTACTGTCTCGAAGTGATTCTTTTTTTGGTGAAGATCGTTCTCTACTTTAAATGTGTTGTTTTTAATGGAAAAAAGCATTTGCCAAATATCTCAAACGTAAACCTACTGTGTTGTTCATGCATCTTGTGCAGTAGGAAAGCGCGCATGGATTGGAGCACAGACTCTACCTCACTCATCGGAGAGGAGCTGCTGGTAGAAGTGTTAGACCATGTTCCTCTCACCACACACAATTTCGTGAGTACCACTTCTACCAACGGTTGGTCACCATTCATCTTTGAAAACATGTAATTGTAGCCACATCTCAGAGGTGTTGTTAGAATGTTGAGACAATTAGGGCTTAGGTGGCTCGGCCCAAAAGTACCCCTACACACAGACACACACAGACACACACAACCCTTGACAATGAACTGTGATCGCAATCGAAATGTGTACTTGCTATTATTAGGCTATAGTTCTTGGTTTTGTTGAGTTTGAAAACGTTTTAGATCCTGTGATTGATATTCACGGCTATAGGCATGAATGCCCAGGTCTAATGATGCCCCTGCCACTTCTAGTAAACTGATTGCCACTCATCTTGGAAAGAAGACATGTAATTGGACAAATTCCTAACTGCCTGTCCCGAGTCATATTTCATGCCACATTATATTTAGAGCACATGGAATTTTGAAGTGAGGTACTTGTGGAATTTTTGGGCCCAGTCACATTTTAAAATAAACTCTCTCTCCCCTCTTTCTCTCCAGGTTCGGAAAACATTTCTGAAGTTGGCGTTCTGTGACATCTGTCAAAAGTTCCTTCTGAATGGCTTTCGATGCCAGACTTGTGGCTATAAGTTCCACGAACACTGCAGCACCAAAGTCCCCACCATGTGTGTCGACTGGAGTAACATCCGTCAGCTCCTGTAAGTTGGCTTAAAGTTAGCCACTTTAAACGCACACGCACACACACACAAAACACAAAACACAAAACACAAAACACAAAACACAACACACACACACACACACACACACACACACACACACACACACACACACATAAAAACAGACAACACACACAGGCAGAGCGAGAGGGAGAAAGAGAGAGACACCTCTGCTTTAAGCTATGTTATATGGAAGCCAACAGTGAAAAGTACTGGAAGAATGAATATATGACATAATGAATACATGGTGCCCCGCACACTGTGGGTCCTTTATATCTGTAGATTGCGTTTAATATGAACGTTGGCAGTGTCCACATAGTCACTTCAAACACGCAAAAATGAATTTTGCATATTGACCTTACAATGCGGTCTTTAGAGTCTAGCTTTTGTAGATGACTATCAATGAAAATGAAGTGGGACTTGGCACAAAGGGCCATTCATTTGTTATGAGCAGAGGTATCTTCCTGCTGTAGACCAAGGGCTTTTTCTGCAACTTGATTATTCAGTATGAAAAGTATGCATGAGGACATTGCTCAATGGTAGTAGAAGTAGTGTTGGCACATTATTTAGGATAAATCCTTTAGATGTTATGTAGACAACAACATTTCTGTGGAATCCCTTTTATAAAGATTTTCAACAAGTTAAGATTTCCTGTTTCAGTCTTTTGCAACCAACACCAATTTCATAAATGCAGTAATAGGCAACCTAGCCCTAGACACTACAATTCAGTACTATACCTTTATTCCACGTAACAGTCTAATTCTAATTAGTGCAACTCTTCAGCCAGATAGAGTAGTGAATTATTGAAATCACCTGTATTAAGCACACAGGTGGAACCAGGTGATTTGGAATATGTGGTACTACATTGTAGCTTCTTCCAAGCTGTCCATTACTGTAGAAATACTCCTAACACTGAAGTCACATCATCTGCAAATGAGACAAGTAGCTGGCGACTATCGCCTGAATATGTGTTTCTCGCCCGGACTAGCTCATTGTTTAGCTTCATTTCAGCTTGTTTGTTTGCTAATATTTGCTTGCAGGTAAGGTGTCTCTACAGACATATCATCTGGTTGCAGAAACATTTCTTTTTTTTCCATTTTACCCACCTTTAAGAATCATGTAGAATAAAATGTCAAACATCCTGTATTTATTCAGAATTCTGTTCTGTCATATATGCTACCAACTTGGATGTGTTTTTTTTTAATTGTGTAAAATAATGTCACACTGTTGTTACCAGGCCCTTCACTTGGGTCAGTTGTCACTGTGTTAAATTACTCAACATTTGCATAGAATGGGTCTATTCTGGGCCCGCCTACCTAGTACCATATTACTTATCACTGTCAAAAGCCCACTCTTCTTGAAAATGAATGGGATCTGTTGCTTCTGGTCACTAGTTACTAATGTAACTGTAGGATTAGTTTCACATAATCATCTGCAAGCAGCCCCCTTGCTGTTTTGGTTACAAAACACAAAGTGTATGTGTGTGTGTGTGTGTGTGTGTGTGTGTGTTTGTGTGTGTGTTTGTGTTTGTGTTTGTGTTTGTGTTTGTGTTTGTGTTTCTGCCTGCTTTACCAATTAATGATTGCTCCCCGCAGGCTGTTCCAAACACCAGGTGAAGGAGGGGGCCCATCCCTCCCCCCTCTCACAAGTCGGCGAATGAGAGACTCCTTGTCCAGGTTCCCTGTCAGGTAAGTGGTCTCAGCTTCCCTCTGACTTGCCACTCCCATTTTCCTTGTGTATAGTCTGAACTTTTGTCACCTAGATATTGGGAGGTTCTACTTCTAGAATCCACTACTGAGCAGCAGCCTCCGAATGTTTATCTAGATTTCTTACCTAATGGATTTGGTGTTAGAGCAGCAGATGAGAAGTGTCTCATATGCTGCTCTATATTGTAATGGTACACAAGTGATAGGCATCAAGGCTAAGTCCACATTAGTCTGTTTTAATCGTTTTAAAACGCTACCGTTTACAAACAGCTCCATTACTGGCTCTGTTTCTAATTCATCACTTTTCCAGAGCCTAAAATCGACACTTTTTGTGAAGACAGGGAAAAACATGACAAGTTATGTTTCAAATTGGAAATGGACAAATGTGGACAAAGCCTATGGCGTTTTACTGCATGTTCTGCAGAACTGCTCTTGCCTGAGCTGATAGTGGTGTCTGTGGCCTAACAGCTGGCCAGAGGCTCCAACTATCCAGGCTTTGACTTTGAAGACTCTGTCTCTCATTGATCTTCATTGACCCACTCTCCGTTTCAGCACTTAACTTACAAATAAAAGGGATAGAGCGAGTTGGCCTGTGAGAGTTGGCCCTGCACATTAGTAGTGTGACGTGACTGATGAGCCTGTTGGCCTGGGCTGTGGAGCTCAGCAGTGTGAGGGTGCATCTCCTACTGCGCCCTCTCTCTCTCTCTCTCTCTCTCTCCTGCTCTCGCTCTCTTTCCCGCTCTCTGTCTCTTTCTCTCCACACTTCCTCCTTTGGGGCTTTCCAGGCAGCCGGCCGGTCAGCAGATGGCCGCATCAGCAGCACAGTGTAGTGTAGTCACAAGGCTGTTCAATCAGCTGCTTTCAGGCTCGTGTCCAGTAAACAAACTATAGTTCCTCCAAGCAAAGACCAGACCAAACACTATAGCAGATTAGCACTGCTCTTTGTAGTCAATGTTTAACATTTTGCCTAAGATAGATTCGAATTGTAGCTGTTGTGATTTTATTTATTTATTCTGATTTATTTACCTTTAATTTTAACATGAAGGTCCCTTTTAAGATACAATAGCTCTTCCTCCAAGGTGAGTCTTGGCCAAGAAAATAAAAAGTTTCATATACATAAGCATATGCCACAGAAATCTAGGACATTTAGAGACGAATGAAGCCAATAAGAGATTTATATGAAGCAATGATACGTTAGCCTGGTAAAGTAGCCCCTCGTACTTCACTTTGTTTTGTACAGAGGGTCTGGCGGTGCTGTATTGAGAAATGTTTTTCTTCCTGGAGGTGTGGACTCTGCTGAACAATTGGATCTGCCCTTACCCCAATCACAAACGTCTAACCGTGATGTTAGTTGTTAGTCCCTAAACTAACAGACTAACAACTAACAGAGCAAGCTGAACTTTTCCCAAACACCGTGGGGAGTAGGGCCACAACATCTCTTCCACAAATGAAACTCCTCAAACATTGATCTTGCTCAAACTTTAATTCTTTACTATTCCGAACCATTGCCACAACAGACTGGATGACCTTGCTTACGTTGTCCTCCACTGCCATTGTTGAGCTACATTCATGGATAGACTACAAGTAAAATGTAGTGCACACAACAGCGTCATTGCTCACGAACACTCCTTCTGTCTGCTGATTGGCTAGTATGGAGTCTGTACTACAGCTGGGGCTCGGAATGATGCCAGTGCCAGACCCTCTGTACAAAACGAAGTGAAGTATGAGGGGCTGGTTTACCAGGCTAATGACGCATACCCTGTAATTAAAATGTTTTGTACTGAAAGTTTTTTCGCTTTGTGCCTCTTGATCTTTCTACAGTTCACACCACAGACATTCAACGCCTCACGCTTTCAACTATATCACCCCATACCCGCCCTCTGGTGCCATGCTCTCCCAGCGGCAGAGGTCCACGTCCACACCCAACGTCCATATGGTCAGCACCACCCTGCCTGTAGATGGCACCGCCTTTGAGGTAATGCTCAAAAAGATCTCAGGCTTCCCACTGGTCATGACATTTTCTGGAAAATCATTCAATTTCAATGCAGTCTTTTCCAGACATGGAAAGGCAGGGAATTTGTAAATTTTGTGGACAAAGTCAGAAAATATCTGGAAATTCTTGGTAAAAGTATGTAGTTTTCCCCAAAATTTCATATATATTTCTTTGCACATGTCTTGGCTTGGTGTCTGAACCTTTCCCATGCATCTCAAAACCTTGTGTTTTTTACTTGCTTTATGACCTCACTGTGTCTCAAAATAGCCAACACATGAAAGCAAGTTAGTTATTTTTATCCCTTTTAAGAAATCTCAAAGAGCTGACATCTTTCCTTTTTTTCCCCCGTCATCCTTGGGTTCTGCCCCTTTGTTTTGGTATGTGTTGTCCAAATTCTTGTCACATCTGAAGTTTTGTGCATGCCTGAGCTAGATCTATTTTTGTTATCCTTTCATCTCATTTCAAACTTGTTTTTCCTCTTCTCTAGATGTTTTGAGAAGTAAGGGCATGGTTTTGACATAATGGCCACAGCTGTGGACTATAATGCATTTTTTAATATGATACTTTCTCGCACCATCGTGTTGTGATTTTTTTCAACATCCATTTCTGTCTTTCATTCTATTCTTTCTCCACCTCTTCTTCCCTCTTTAATTTCCTCTGCTCTGCCCCGGTTGTGTGATGGGATGTAGCTAGATAGACTGAAAGCACCTGCTAGCTCCTGGAGCCGGCGATTTTGCCAGAGGAGAAGAGTAGGGACTGTTTCTTTCTCCAATCCTTTAATCGATACCGCCCAAGAACGTCCCAAAAAGGTTAGGAGTAACAACACACCAACAGACCGGCGGTGGTTGTGCCTGTTCTTTTGTGGATAGCATGCCAAAATAAACAAACCCATATGAGCATGCAGACTGCATTTTGTGAGGGTTAGAGTTTTTTTTATACAAGGAATGCATTATAGATGACAAATCCTCATAGTATTAGGTTGTCCAACAACACAAGCTGTAATTCATTTGAAAGAATCATTTTTCTACATATCAAGTATTTGAAGGGTAAGTCATACTGAATACTTCGTTCAAAAAATGACCTAGACTCAATTGTGACTAATGTTTGGACTAATGGGTGACCCTGTAATGCCCTTGAGATCACTGGCGAATTAAATGTAACATGAAAAATGTTGTTTTTTTTTCTTCAGGATGCATTAAAAGGTCATGAGTCTGGTAAGATTATGTACTCTTTTGCTAATATTATTTGCTAATATTACACATATACATCTAAATACACATATATCTAAAGCCATGGTTCATTACTGTTTAGTTTGACCATCCTCAGCTGGTTTGATCATTCTTACCCATAAATGTTGATCGCAGGGAGTCCTCCTAATCTGAGTCCCACTGGCTGGAGTCAGCCAAAACCCCCAGCTCCCATGCACAGGGAGAAGGCTGCCTCGTCTAACACTCAGGAAAAGAACCGAATCGTAAGTGCATTTTCTAAAATGCTACACTTGCAGATCGAGGGATGTTGTACTCTGTCTCCACATCATAAATGGAGAAGAAATGCACTATACTTAAAACTGAGACAGGGGTAAAAATAAAAATAAGAAAATATGCACTGCTTTCACAGAATGCTGGGTCATTAGTACACTGCTTAGAATCCAAGGTTGTAGACTATCATGACATCTGAAGCTTTAGAGGGAAAGGGCTACAGATTTCAGTGGCTTCAGGGGATATATTACCTTTCAGGTCCTTTGATAGTTTTCAGATTTACTGGGCAGCTGTGCAGTATCATGAATCAGGAATTGATTGCCAATAGTTTTATGCCACATATGTTGCACCTATATACACACAACTAGACCACCTTAACTGTGCTTGCACCTGGTTGTCACATTACTAACTCTATTGAACAAGCAGAATCCCCAGCAATTACCTTTACTGCCTTACCAACTATGGTGGCAATTACCTGAAAGCAACCCTAGCTACACCAACAACAACCAGAGGTGTCAATCCTGGCGTCAGAAAGTAAAAACCCTGCCACAAATTTGTTTCAAACAGCTTTGAATCAGTTGATCATAATGAGCACTCAAGACGGGTAGATCAGTGACTCAGTGAAGTCACCTGTGTTAAAAGGAACATGTGGCAGGGTTTTTACTTTCTCAACCCGGAATTGACACCTCTGTCAAGAACCACTTTGGCTACCCTACTGACCCCACAATAACCATGTGACATGGTGTGTACACAGCGTCCAAGGGACAAGAGAGACTCCAGCTACTACTGGGAGATTGAGGCCAGCGAGGTGGTTCTGCTGTCTCGGATAGGCTCAGGGTCATTCGGGACAGTCTACAAAGGGAAGTGGCATGGTAAGTATGACTTACTGCAGGACCACCTATATGGGGCGATAAACATGGAAGCTCTATGGGGCACAGGCACGGGGCGGGGTTTAGGGGGAAATAGGAGCCCAATAATTGGATCTTTTTAGGGGCCCAGCCATCTGACTGACCATATTCTGAAAAATTAGAAAACAACCCATTGTTACTTCTTATTAATGTGGGTAATCACGTGATTGAATTAGGATTTATGGGAATGTAGGCCTATGCAGACTGCCAGTTGAAGACCCATGGACTAGAGTGTATGAGTGGTTTGAAGAATGAAAAATGCTTTGCTACTCTGGATTTAGAAGAGTTCAGATGCAAAACCTTCTCAGTCCTCTCAAGTAAATATATTTCAATTGCAGTTTGTTACAGATAACTTGGAAATTAGTATTAACAACTTAATTTTTGCATATTTCTGAAAATGGTTTTAGATCTGAACTCTTTAAATATGTGTCCATCTTTAATGATTTGAGTTGTGTATGTCTCCAGGTGATGTAGCAGTAAAAGTCTTAAAGGTCGCTAACCCCACACCAGAGCAATTCCAGGCCTTCCGAAATGAGGTAGCTGTTCTCAGGTCAGTGATGATTGGATTAAAAAAACATGTCGAGATAGATGGTTAATACACTCAACCATGTTATGGCATGGTTGGCTGTATTTGCAGAACATGCTTAACTGATACACGAATTGGTTTCATAAAAATAATTTGTACCGGTTTGTTGTGGTGGAGAATGCTATTTAATGGTCATGGATGTATGTGTGGGATTACAGGAAGACTCGGCATGTCAACATCCTGTTGTTCATGGGATACATGACGCAGGGCAATCTGGCCATTGTCACCCAATGGTGCGATGGGAGCAGCCTGTACAAGCACCTGCATGTCCAGGAGACCAACCTTCAGATGTTCCAGCTGATTGACATCGCGAGGCAGACAGCTCAGGGCATGGAGTAAGTATGCATAGAAAAATCATAGAAGACTCCTAAAGGCAACTGACTTGTCAGCACAAAAACTCCTCTATGCAGGAGAATACCATTTCAATTAAATAAAAACATGAACGTAAGTCACTGCAACTGGTGTCAGACCAGCTCCACCTGTCTCTGTCTCTGTCTTTCTGTCTCTCTTACACTTTCTCTCTCTGTCTCTCTCACACTTTTTCTTTCTCTCTGTGTCTGTCTCTCTCTCTCTCTCTCTCTCTCTCTCTCTCTCTCTCTCTCTCTCTCTTTCTGTCTGTGTGCATGCGTGCATTTGTCTGTGTGCATATCAGGTGAGTGAACTGGATCATGTTTTACCCCTATTGTCCTTACTGGGTGTGGGTGCAAAATCCAGCAAAGTACTATATGTATCCCATAACAAAACATATTTTTGGCAGTTATATTTGATGTATTTATAGGTTTGAGATTTTTTGGAAAATAGAGGTATTTTCACATAAACAACCAGTATCATCGTGTGCAATGGTAATGTCTCCAAACATTGAGAGAGAATGCACAGGGGCAATGTCGACATAAAATGTTGTGAAAACACCTGGTAATCCTAACCCTGTTGTTTCTGTCTCATTTTAGTTATTTACATGCAAAGAATATCATTCATCGGGATATGAAATCCAACAGTATCCTTTTATATATAGTTGTTTCCTCTATATTTGTATCAATATGTTTCATGGACCAGGTGATTTGGAATAGGTGGTAGTAAATTGTAGGTTGCAGTTTGCCCATCACAGAACAGAGTTGGCCAACAAACCAGTGAAGATGATGTAGAACAGCTCCTTGACACGACCACAGACATCTTTCTTCATGAAGGTCTGACTGTGAAGATTGGGGACTTTGGCTTGGCCACAGTGAAGGCCAGGTGGAGCGGCTCTCACCAGGTGGAGCAGCCCACAGGATCCATACTATGGATGGTGAGGAAATGGTGTTTCTTAGTAAATTTCTCAAATTGAGTCAATCAGTACTCAATTGCAAACAATATAGACAACAGGCAAATAAACTGCACCATAACTAAACAGTATTAATGTAACTCCCCAATAAAGACTGCATTAAGCATTATGTATTGTTAGGGCCATCAAGCAATGAAATCAAATAATTTTGTGAGAATTTTGATGAATTGCATTGAATTATTTTTAAAATCTGTTGAAGTTAAATTCCATTTTATGAAATGTTAGTTGTTTCTGATGCTAAATAGCTAAATATGCTTTGATAAGATCATTTACACTCGGAGTGAACCGAAACTTATGTTCATGGTCCCTGATGCAGTTGTTGGAGGTAAATGAAATTGAATGGAAGCACTAGTCTGTGCAAGTCTGGCTAAGGGTAGGGTGTTGTCACTCATGACAAGCTACGACATTTAAGAGAATTAAGCACCTTAGATGAAGATTTACACACTAGATTAAAATGATTAGATCAAGGGAAATACACAATGGGTGACAGTGAACATTTCATAGAGCTAATTCTACATCAAAAGCAATACAGGTAATACAGACCTTACTATTATATTTTAGCTACACTGAAAAAATAGAGGGAGAATCTTTTATACCACTGCAATGAAACATTGTGTTAAAGGGAATAATAAATGACCATGAACTGTACATTATCAGCTTCAGCAATGTCTTGGGACTAAAAACTCATCAGCTCCATTTTGCTGTTTCTCTCCCAGGCTCCAGAAGTCCTTCGGATGCAGGACAACAATCCGTACAGTTTTCAGTCTGACGTGTACTCCTATGGAATAGTCCTCTACGAGCTGATGACTGGAGAACTGCCATATTCCATGATTGCAAATCGAGACCAGGTGGGTGTGGTAATTTTAAAATTTTGCTTTTTTAATCCTTAAACCATATGTAGTGTATTTACCGATTCATTAAGCAACAATCCTTATTCAGATAGACAGTACACATGAGCCAGTACATATACACAGTACATGTGAACAGTTTTTAGTTTTTGTTTATTTTGTTCTGAGTAAAAGTGTCTTTGGTGGCAGCCAAAGATCAAGACTTGATCTTATAAGAAGTGGTATGCATCTTTCAGTTGAAAGTTTATCTCATTCTTCAGGGTAGATCAATTCAGGTGCAACGTGGTTAGATGAGAATTGTTAATGCACAACCACTCTGCTTTTTCCAGAGATGCTCTGTTGGGTTCAGGTTTGAACTCTGGTGTGGGCCCATCTACAGTGGTTAAATTGGCTTTTGTACGGAGGGGAAGCCCTTCTTTACTCACAGTGGTCATTATCTCACTTTATTGTAGTACTATAAATACTGTAGCAGAGGGAGCTCAGCTCCGCCTCCTCACCTTGGCAATACAGCCAGCCAAAGCTGAGCTCCGGAGGGCTCCGGCCCATTTTAAACTATGCTTGTCTAGGACTGTCTGTTACCCAGAGCTGCTCCTCTGTTCTCTTGGTGGTGTATTTTAGGTTCTTGTTTTGTTGAAGTGGAAAACTTTACCCCAGGTTGAGAGACTAAACATTTTGGCATTTGGTCCAAATCATAGACTGCATAAAAAACATGCAGTGAGTTCAAACCCACTGTGAGTTCAAACCCACTGTGATATCACTCAGAACTTCTTTAACAGCTAAATGGAGCCAAAACTGGGGGTTCTGGGTGTCATCATCTTCAAAAATTCATTCTGTGAATGGTAATGTGAATTATCTGTGCATTTGTGGGTCCGTGGCATTTGACTTACTTCTGCAGCCAGCCTCTAGTGGATGTCTAAGGTACTGCAACTTTAGGACATTGAATTTTGGCTTCATTGTTTGGCCTACAATGTAGGCCGCTTGGTTCAAGTACAGAAGAATTTCAGTATGTTTCTCTGCATCCATGTTTACTCTTACCTGACTAGTCTCCCAGACAGTGATTCCCCCAGCCTGATGTTGTCATAACCATGTTTGTCTGTTAGGGAGGGTATTAATGAGCTCTGTGCCTGGTTCCTTCCACATAAGCTTTGGGAATTGTGGCCTCTGGCCAAACAGTTTAATCTCTGTTTCATCAAATCAGAACATCATGTGCTTCTCACAGCCCAATAGCAATGCATTTTGCCACGGTCCCACTGGGTTGGCATGGGCCTTTTAGTAAGACATGGCTCCCGTTTGGCTGCTTGACCGCACAGGCTTGATTGGTGCAGAGCTGCACTAATGGTTGTTCTTCTAAAGTTCATTTCATAGTGCAGACAGCAAGCATTGCTTGTCAAACTAATAGGGTTGTCGCAATGCTAGAGGGTTTCATTGTTCTGCGCCAGAAAAAAAACATAAAATGAAACACCTCTTCAAAGCTATCCGCACAAGACACGTATCGCATATCACCAAAGAAAAACTCCAGAACTCTGAGTTGCAATGCAATCAGTGTAGGCTAAAGTATGCGGCAATGTTTGTGCTGTTTGTTAATGTACGCAACAAGCTCTGTGACACCCTAGGAGACAAAAAGGTTGTCCCTTTTATGGACATATTCATATTTTGCTTGTCGCTTGGACTATAAATTGGCTTAAAAAGTTCTCCCAACGCCACAAAGGAACTCTGTATTTCTAGAGCTCTAAATGATCCTTCCTTATTACTCACAGCCGATTAACAGACAGGTGTTGTGTTACAAAGATGGCAATATATTCAAACACAGTCTAGACAAACAATATCTGATAGCATTGCTAATAGGACCTTTAAAGCCCTTGAAACAGTGATGCTCCAAACCACATACAGTACATGAAGCAGTGTGTGTTTGCTTGAATGTTGTGTATTTAAAGACAGCTTGTTTTCAATTTGCCAAATAAGTTGAACAAGTGCTAGTGGCAGGACAGGTTAGGTCACATGGTAAGGAAACCACTGACTTTAGTGGTGCACTACCTGTGGCTAATTTGTCAAATGCACATCAGTCTTTCCATCCTGGCACTTAATCAGTGAAGGCCTACAGTGTGTACAAGTTTCAGGTCTCCCTCCCTACCTAACTTTCATAGGCACACACACGTGACAAACAAAACTGTGGCATTTGGATGTACACCACCAACTATATAAAAAATGTTGAAGAATGCCAACGCTGATGAAAGACAGCAGTTTAGGACACAGAGAGCCATGACAGACTGTCTAATTAGGCTCTGTCGAGCCCACACCCTCAGCACAATCACAGACGCATTGTCTTGTACTACCAGCTTCTCATTTGCAGTTACTGCTGTTTCTAAGCTGTTTCCAAGTGGAAGTGGAAACAAATGTGTACCCCCCCATTCCACGCACACCCGACCAAATATCAAGCATAACAGCTACAAAAAAACAAGACAAATGCCTGATGTCACTGCCTATCTTTACCATCAGTAGGGCTGATTTACACATCATACACTAAAAAAAGAATGATATTCTATATTATAAAAGGTCATGAAAACCTAGCCTGGTAAACCACCCCGTCATACTTCACTTCATTTTGTACAGAGGGTCTGGCACTGGTATCATTCAGAGCGCCGGTTGTAGACATACTTCATCCTAGCCAATCAGAGGAGAAAGAGGGAGTGTGCGTTGGTGAAGGCGGGCCCTCTGTACAAAACGAAGTGAAGTACGAGGGGCTGGTTTACCAGGCTAATAAAAAACAGCCATCCCTTTTGAGCTTAGGGGCATGGGATAGATATGCATGAAAAATATCTTTGTAAGGTTCAGTAAAAATAATTGGTCTCACTTTACTTGGGTAGTCCAATAAATGGTTCTCTAGACTATTAACAAAATATTTGTTGAAACTTTGCATCTTGGAAAAGTTAGGATTAGGGGTTGGGTTTGATTAAGGTGATAATCCGTAAACGATAAACAAAATAAAACTGAATTTCAGTAACCCATCTGTTCAGCATCTGTGGGTGGACAATCCAAATAAAGTGTTACATAATATTTTTTACATAGAGCCGTGTTTTGTGCTGACCAGTAAGTCCTTTAAAAAACAGACAGGTCTACATTAGAATAGATTAGGTTAGGTTAACTTTGTCATGTATAACAAAATGTGGTTTAGCATCTAATCAGAAGTGCAAGGAGCAGCAATTGCAAGATACGCAGTATATAGAGTGTAGTACAATATATAGTATAGTACAGTGTAGTTCGTAGTAAGCAGACATGTTGCCATCTGTTGCATGCAGGGTTGTGTACCAGAAGACGGAGGATTTCTCTGTGGATGGTAGTGTTCCTGTTTAGCCGCCTGGGTAGTGGCTCAGAGTGAACTATTGGTGTGTTGGCTTTTGGACGGCTTGGTGCACATCTCTAAATTTAGGCCTCCTCTTTGCCCTCCTTTCTCTCTCTCTTTCTTTTTTGTTCTGTTTGTTTTCCAAAACCGCAGGATGAGGGCTTGTTGGAACTCTGCTTTTTTTTGACGTGTTCTCACTGAAAACCGCCAGCCACTGGCCTGTATTTTCTCTGTCGCCCCTCATTGTTCCTTCAGTAACTCTTGTTATTGTTAAATTCGAGGGCAAACGAACGCAGCCAAACCCCGTTCGACAGAAACCTCAGCTCCAACCCCCATCTGCTCCACTGTGAGGCCTCCGCCCTCTGCTAGTGGAAGAGAAAAGTGTTCTGAGTGTCTAGAGAAGAGTCAAACGAGAGGGGAGACTTGCGGGTTTGGAAACACCCATCTGACTGCGGAGCCAGTCACATGGAAAAGCGTTCTGCTTTAGTTAGTTTATTATTTCACATCTGGTAAACTACGTAGGTATATGAATACCAAGGACTTAGTTTCGCATCATGTTACATAAACTTGTGGCGTGATGTATTTGAGATGGTACATGGCTCAAGTGATCCTGAATATGCTGTTATATTTGGCAGACAGCAGGACACTGGGAATCTGTGTTGGTCAACAGCTTATTAATCATTTTCTGTTATCACAGAAGGCGCTACGAATGGCATGGCTATGCACATACTACCATACTGACCATACCAAGTTGTTCCCAAACTTTTACTGCCATGTACCCCTAAAACACTATGTCTTACAAAGTCCCCCCCTACACCATGGACATAATTACTGCTGTATAAAAAGTGTGATCTCATATTGGTACATAACTGTTTAGTAGCGGTTGGGTTGTATTGGAGAAAGTTTGACTAAGAACTTTGTTCACGTTTAAGTCTGTACCTCAACTTTATTCACAAATGTATTCTTATTTACCCCCCTAGAATGAAGTCTTACCCTTTGACAACCAGTACCCTAACTAACACAAGGCTTTATGGGGCCCTAAACAGAATTTGACTGGAGCCCCATGACCCCCTCCTCAGTACCAACTGGGCTTATATTCACAATAACCGATGCTTGATCATTTCGTGCACTGTAAATGGGATGCATCCACTATCATTTACATTATGCTATTTTCAGTTGCCTTACATCATGCCAGTGTCACTCTGGCTACAGTTTTAACCCTATATCCACAGCAAAGTCATGAAATTGGTCTAGTATTAATCAGCACTTTTCATAGTTAGAGTGATGCATAGGCATTGGAATTCTATTTAAAAGAACAGAAAACATTAGGCTACAGAGAAGACACCAGGCATTTACAAAAAAATATGTTAATATATTTAAATGCAATTGCTTTTTTAGTTGAAACAAATAGGGTGCAAAATGTCCAAGTGTTTCCCCAAAAATTTTAATGCAATAGCAGTGCTGTCATCAAGGTCAACACCCATCAAATACATTTGTAGCGCACAAAGGAGAAAAATGTTAGAACTCCACTATTTTTCAACAGAGCAAAGCCCACAAAGCGTTTGAGGCACACAATTAGAAAACGTATGTGTCCACTGTTCTCTCAGATAATCTACATGGTTGGACGGGGATACCTGTCTCCAGACCTCAGCAAGCTCTACAAGAGCTGCCCCAAAGCCATGAAGAGGCTTGTCGCTGACTGCATCAAGAAGTCCAGAGATGAACGGCCTCTATTTCCTCAGGTATGTTTTATGATGTGATCATAGTCAGATAGATCCATAAAATGTATCGAGAATGATACATTTGGAAATAGGTGTGCCAGTGGTTGAAGGGGGAGACCGATCTTCACATGCTAAAGTAGAAAGTGGAGTATTTACATCCCACGTTTTTTTACCCAGATCCTGTCGTCCATTGAGCTCCTGCAGCACTCCCTCCCCAAGATCAACCGCAGTGCCTCCGAGCCCTCCCTGCACAGGGCCACCCACACCGAGGACATCAACGCCTGTACTTTGACCTCCACACGCCTCCCCATCTTCCAGCACAGCACCGCCACCCCTCCACGAGTCTCCATGCAGCACGTCAGCGCCCCCAGACATCAAGAGGAGCTGCCCATGACACTTGCATGAAGATGGGCTCCTGGGCTTTTAAGCACATTTAGCATTACTGAGGCTGAACTATCAGCCGGGCTTGACTGTTGCACACTTTTGAGTAGACTTGTTTCTTCGACCGTTTGTTTCGAATGAGAGAAGGGTTGAATTAAGGAAAGGTCTAAATATGAATCTGCAATATGAAGATGATAGTTCTTCGAGAGACACGTCCTCTAATGCATTGGGCTCTGTGCTTATCACACAGCCATTTTGTATGGCATCAGAACTTATTTCGGTGTGCGTGAGGGCGTGATATGAAGGAATAGAAAAAGGTTTATATTTTAAATCTGCTGTTCCTTTTTGAAGTGTATTTGATTATGAAATAGGGCACGTTCTTAAATCCGACCTGAATGAAAGAAAATGTCGCCTCAGGTCTTGCTACCTGTTCAGTTAAAGAAATGTAGCAATTTGAATGTTATCCGTACAGTGCGGATGTAGTACACAGCGGCTCTTTTCGATCGGTTAGATGTACAGTTTTAATTGATGCATTTCTGTTCACATTCATGTGAGATGAAGAGGCATTCAGTTTCCCTTTCTCTTCACAGGGTATTTGTATGGTGTTTTGCTTTGTAGGAATGCTGCAAGGAAATTTTATCAGACTCTTTCTAAGGCTCTGTCACAGAACCATGGGTCAAAAGAAAGGGCCTCTTAAGAAATCATTAGGGATTTTTTTTGTCTTATGGCTTATCACTGAGGATAAACTCGTAAACTTGAAAGATGGTTTATCCATTGTATTTTAATAAAATTAAGTTAAATACTTTGATCACAGTGTTTGTGTACTCCAAAATACATTTTCTTTATTTCACTACATATTTATATACTTGAATACGTACAGTTATGCAGAGCGTTTATGTATTTCATGTAATACAGACAGTAAACATTACTAATGATGGTTTTCCACACGTCGTTGGAAAAGCATACAACATCCCTGATGCCACCTCAATCATACAGTAACCCTTTGCCTTGTACAGTTTCATACTCACATACTACACATGCTCATATTTTCATGAAATATCACTTTTAATTATATTAGGGAGTGATACAAATTTATATTTTTTTTAATGGCAATGCCATTTCACAAATACTTGAGGGGAAGAGAGCTTCAAGTCAAATGATGGCCTGTAATGCTGACTTACAGATGCATGTGAAAGACCAAATTCTGAAAATACCCATCACTGCAAAAACACTCCAGTAAATGCAATTACACACTATCACCACTGTTATCTCATTACAGTCCTCTTAGTGCCACTCAAGACTTTATATAACAGCATGATAAAAAGAATCCTATGACTTAAAACATCACATGCCCTAAAATTCAAGCTTGAACACAAGTTGCGCTAAGTTTTTTTTTTTTTTAACACCCATATTTTTTATACTGTTTTTTTTTTGTTCTGCATAAACCTCCTGGAGGTAACTTGCCAAGAAAGTCACAGAAAGGTGCTAGGCAAAGGGCACACAACCGTAAGGTCTGAGCTCATGTACACAATCAAATTAAAGGTGGGTACATACAGATATCGCCTCAATCTCTGGAGTGTGCTTTTTAGACTCCCAAATGTTTAGGGGCATATATTACAAAGGTGGTTAAGTGATCAACCTGGTCTAACCCAGAATTAATTGTAAATCTGTTAGTCAAAGAACCCAGGGCTCCATTCTTTTAACTACACAAATGCCAATGGGCTCTTCCCCTGTCAGGTTTATTACGACTACCTCTTGGGTGAAAGAAATTAGGTTAGTCACTAAACCACCTTTTGTAGTATACCCCCCCAATCCTAAACATAACACAGGCAGGTTAAAATGAGCCATCAATGGGTGCCTCTTAATAGAGACACTCACTGTGAACAGTGGAGTCTCATTTATAAGCAGAAATGTACACATCAATCCCATGAAGGACAATTGAGGCATAAATTCACACAAACTGGATAAATGAATTCACTTTGGCTTTATTTATTTTTTCGTGCCAAAATATTAGCACTGTTCTGTAAAGCCTTCTTTTTGAAATCGTTAAGAGGTATTCCTTTTTTATATCTTTGGGTCTAACCCAAAGTTTTCTTAAAAGCAAGACAGGACAACTGATTTTAAACTGAACTATACACTTAAATATTGCATGATTTCATAGAGGGAACTTTTTGACACAAAATGCTAAGAAAATTTGAGCTGCCTTGTATCTCTGAAACGGCATTTCATTAGTGGACCCTTCAAATCTGAATGAGCAGTATTTTATGTCATTTTGCATAATTCTAAAAATGGACTCAAAGTTGAATCAAGAGCTCTGAGATCTACAACGGTAAGGCTTCATTCAGAAAATAATAGAGCACAACCACATGTTTGAGATCAACTACAGGGTACGTAAGATAATCTCTGGGAATACTACTAGTGGTGGGGAGTCTCCTGCGATTAGATTCTGCGGCAGCTTTCATGGCTTCAAATCTGGTGCTAAAAATGGACTTCTCTTCTTTCATTTTACTCTGTCGGTTCTTTTTTTTTTATCTGACTGTTGAGCCACAAAAATTATGACCTCAACTAGTCTAAATAGACTTTATGTGCACCCCTCTGCCATTAAGCTCCTCTTATGCTACAAAAGTGCATTAGGAGCTGTGTGCCGCTACCAGTATTCCGCTTCTTTACTCCTGTGGTCACAGATGGGCTAATAAGACCGTTCTGCGAGAGAAAATGTTCTGTCATTCTGGCAAAAAAATCTACCTGATTGTATTAGGAAACTATAGCAGCTTTCACAAACGGAAAAAGTATTGTGTGAGTACAGTAAATTTAGACTTTTTTTCACATACAGAACTATCACACTCTTTTACTAAAAATGTATCACCCAGTAGAAATGGCATTTTTTTTTTTTCTTTCAAAAGCCTCATTTTGACACCATGGAGGGCTTACCAGCGAGCATTTTTTTTTTATTGCCCATTTCAGTACACAGTTTGGTATGAGCCTGTGGGTGATCCTGTGGGCTGTGAGTGGTTGTAACTGCAGGGCGGACAGGGTCAAGGGTCAGGGTGGTGGTTCCTGGGGATCAGTGAGGCCCCGGAGCTCCACTTTCGCTCCCCGCTCCTGACAGCTGCATGAAGAGGTCGCCAAGCTCATTCACGTCATCGTCATACTGGGAGGCCCCCCGGTGCTCCCGCTCCTCGATGAAGTCCCATAACCGCACCGAGTTCAAGAACTACAAGGTAATGTCAGAATCAGCATCAGTTTTATTGGCCAAGTATACTTGCATTCAAAGGAATTTGACTCTGGCAGATGTTCACTCCAGTACACACATACAAAACATGGAAAAGTAGTAGGTAATAATACGTGGCAATAAATAAAATGTCATCATCATAAGTAATGGTAATACATGACAATGTCACAAAGTATTATACGACAATATTACACACGTTCATATTACAGCAGCTGCACAAATAAGGTAGCATTAGTGTGGGACTGTCCATCCACACAGATAGACAAAGTCTTTATTTACAATTTAGTGCTGGGTATCACTACGGATTTCCTGAATTGATACGAAGGAAAATACAGAAGGTAAAACGGTAATGATTCTCAATTCGATACAATATCGATATTTAAATAAATTAAATAATATTTTTTAGTATCAGTGCCAGTTTTGCTTGTTCATGAAATAACTGGTGTGGAGAACACTCTGCTCGCCAATGTTTAGTTAGCCAACGTTTATATAAAAAAATGACACCAGCATATACTGGAAGAGACCTATCATTATATTATCAATTCGCAAACTTTTTATATCGATCTTTAATTTTTTTTTAATCTGTATCGATATGTATCGATAAATCTATTTTTTTTAAGCCATCCCTACAACTTAGTTATATTTTATAACAATTTAGTTATAATTATTTGAATAAAAAAGGTGAAGAACCCACACTATATATCACACTTACTCACGCTTGCAGTTATATAGTGTGACCACCTTTCACCTTTTTTCAATTGACCACATGTTTGGCCAGCACTCTTAATGTAGCATAAGCAGACAGAGCGAGGCATGCTCCTACCCTTACCTACTAGTTCTGGAATCTTAATGTTGGTAGTTAGTTGATGTTGCCTTCCATGGCAATGTTGCTGTTACATTACTGTAAATACCTACATCCTCAGTCATCTACAAGACATTGTCAGGGTAACCTAATTGTTGAAGTCATTGAAAAAAATGCAGTCGTCTGTGTTCTTACCCGCACGTTCCCCTCTGAGCTGAGCTGCTTGCGAGGTTTGTCGGGCTCTGCCAGTGTGCCATCGGGATAGGCGTGCAGATACAGGCACTTCCCTCCGAATGGGCACGTTCCCCGACCCTGGTCAAAGTACTTGCAGGGCTTCTTACTACAAAAACAACCACAGGCACTTTTTAAGATACCAAGCGCTATGACAGTTCATTAGACTCACGTGTGTCTTAAGACAGAAGTTCCACTTAATTTTTTTTAGTTATAGTTACAGAAGTTATAGAATCAATACAACACAACACTTGGACTTTGCCACACATTTTACCAATCCTAATGTACTTTCCAAAAACAATTTAATCAGTCGTGGATTAGATGTTTGTGAAGTTCTGTAAGTGACTGAGACTAAGAAGGCTACACACAAAGTCTTCATGTCTCGCGGAGGCTCTGTGATGAAATATGACAGTTCCTGGGTTGGGAAGTAGTGATGCTACGGAAACAATAGAACATAGAGGGCTGGCTAACGGTAGCCTGGTAAACCAGCCTCTCATATTGCACTGCATTTCGTCTGAGGGTCTGACTGTGCTTTATTGAGAAATGTTTGCTTACTGGAGGTGTAGACGACAACAACTGTTAACTTCAACATGTCCTGGGATTGCTGATACTAGAGCTTCTGGGCCAGGTAGTGGACAGGCAAAGTCGTGCTTTTTTCTGTCTGTACTCCTAACACAAAAAAATGTAGCAGGACTTTCACCCAGGACATCCACCTTTGTGGACAGGGGAATACATGTGAAGTGAAACCTGCTAGTATACATAAAGCCAATGAAGAGTGGCTTCAAAGACAACGCATGGTGAGGGTGAGTGCTTTGATCGATGCGGACGGGCCTGGCTGTTGACCTTTGGGGAAGCTATTTCTGATGGGCCCTATGGGGCGGTCTGGCTGCAGCCCACTGGCTCACCACAGCCTTATGACTGGTCACCAAACAACATGACCAAGACAAAAGAACTACTGCACATTGGATTAGGAGTTATTTAGGCCCAGTCATGGCATGCTTATATGATCTTTGGTATTAAAGACATACATTAACTGCTTTAAAAACAACAGCTTAATGAAGTACAATGTAGATGGTGATCGAGACTGGACTGAAAATAATGAGGATGTAAACAAGAAGGGGATGAGCAGACTATATTTCCTAAGGAAGCCGAGATCCTTCAATGTGTGTTCAATGTGTGATCCACCAAGATGTTGGAGATCTTTTACCAGTCTGTTGTTGCTAGCACTGTCTTTTTTGCTGTTGTATGTTGGGGCAGTAGTAGCCAGCAACACTAACAGACTGAATAAGATCATCTGGAAGGCTGGCTCAGTACTAGGCCTCAGGCAGGACTCTTGAGACTGTGGTGTAGAGGAGAATGCTGAATAAACTGTAAACCATCATGGGCAATGATAAGCACCCTCTCCACCACACTGTGCACAGACAGTTTCCTGTCATAGACAGCTTCAACTCCGCTGACGAAGGGACAGATACAGTAAATCGTTCCTGCCATATGCTATTACACTGTACAATAACAGCTATATCTCAATGTCTCCACGCACTTCATGTGGTGTTAAGTACACTATCTAGTGCACCTTTTTTTCTGTATTGCATTACAATAAATACTTATTTATATTTTTTATTGCATTTTATATTGTATATTGCTCCATTACGTCTGGGTGTGCTCTTTTCTCCATTGTGTTGTTATTGTCTGTGTGTGTGCCTGTAAAAAAAATCTATCTATCAAATTCAAAATTGCCACTAATATTGAGATGTGAATTAAGAGGAAGTGAATTCTTTCACAGAGGATCCTGTATGTGCATGCCATTTCCATGTCTTACCCGACGCCAGATTTGAACTCTTCGATGAGTCGGTTTTTCTCATCCTGGTCTTCAACCCAGTACACACTGGGAATGACAAACTCAGATACTACTCGGCACTCTGGACAAGACCTGCACACAAAAAAAAAACAACAGACGCATAAACCCAGAAACTAATATGCTAGGATCTTGCTAATCATCTTGAAATATGATTTGGGTATGTAGTAAATGCTTTTTTCCAAAGCGACATATAAAAAAAACCTACCACACTGTGAAAACATTATTATTCACCCATGTAAGTCTATGTAAAAAAAGTCAGAACCAATTAATCGAATATATTGCAAAAACAAGTGGCTGGTAATTAATTAACTAAATATAAACCCTAAGATGCATGTTTAAAAATCTTTAACAATCTTGTAATACATGCTTATGTCATGCCTTCTTTTATAAATGCTTGGAAACAATTATCGCTCATTAGCATTTGAAGTATTCTATTTCCTGTTGCATTCCATTGCCTTGCTGCACTCAAGTGTTGCACATAAGTAGACAAAGCATTACGCTTCCGCTCTGATGGGCTCAATGTACTGTACTGGTCTAAATTTGATTGTGTGGTTTGGGATCAAGCTTTTACAGTGTCGTGCTGCCTCCTGCAGGTCTGTCAAAGAAAAACATTTTTCAGTACATTTTCAATATTCTCCAGTCTCTTGAATGCCCCCCAGCAGTCCTGTATCAAACATCACCCTTTCACAGACATCACTTCATCCACTGGGGTCTGAAGCCTTCTTTTTTTTTTTCTAGTTAGTAAAGTCATTAACTGGGTTTCTATCCAATTAGCTGTTCGTTTCTATCTACATTTTAGTTATTTGAATTAAAAATCCTTACTTGGGAGCACTTTCAAATGTGCATTAATCCTTGTGGTCTAAAACTGCTGACGATGCACATCACGATAATCTGAATCACTATGAATGTGCATTACTGATGCAAATAAGTTAAACTGAAAGCCAACTATTGATTGTGAAAGCCTTACTTTAAATATGGGACCCAAAACCTGAGGAGACTGGTGTAGAAACTAATTTTGATACTTGACTCATCTTGTGCTGTTGACTTTTCTTCACTTTTTGAACTAGTCAAATAAAACCACTAGTGATTAGTCAAAATCCTGGTAATAACAAATGTTTTAAAATGTGTCTAAATAATGATACATATCAAGACAATATCCCAATAACATTACACCTATGGCATAGTTATTAGGGTGCACACACAAAGGTGTCACAGTGATGACAGCTGCTGATAAAACACTATTCCTATTGAAACACCCCAACCCATAGTTTCCATTACAATTAGCGGACGCTTTTATCAATAGTGACTTACAACAGAGAAAACAATCAAGCTCAGACCAAAAAATTACAGAGTGAATGCAGGAGGCCATGTTGCGAGTATACGTGTTGGTCAGGTGGGTAGTGAATTGGTAGCCTCTACGCTGCCTAACACTTACTTGATCTCTCAAACTGCATAACGGAGATCGCAGTAGCTAATGAAATGCTATTTCTATTGACTTTCATCCAGAGTAATTTCTATTAAAATAAGCTGACCCATATTATTTTTATTGCAACAAACCCAACCCACACTATTTCTATGGAAACGCACCGATCCATAGTAATTCTATTGCAACACCCTAGCCCATACTATTTCTATTGCAATACCTCAACTGAAACACCTCCAACCCATAGCTCCCATGCTGCCTGTCACTCACTTGATGATCTTGTTCTCAAACTGCTTGGCGCAGCGCCACTGGCGGATGCAGCTGAGGCAGTAGGTGTGGCAGCAGCTGGACAGGATGCCGAAGCGTCTGTCGAAGGGCGTAGCCTTCTCATACACCACTTCCATGCAGATGCTGCATACTTTTTCCTGGCTCTGCTGGGCTCTGAAGGCCTTTTCCATGTCCATCTCAAATGCAATCATGCACATCTGTATGCAGAAGAAAGGTGGACTTGGATTATTCATGTACATCTGGGTCATGGTGGGTGAATCTCAAATGTTACTATGGTGACTAAGAAAACAACAACAAAAATTGCTGAACTTGCAATTAAGCATATCTATATGGAGGAGGTGGACTGAGATTACCTATTCTTTCGGTCATTCATTCATTACTTAATTTAGATCATGGTCATGGGCAACCTAGATTTAGCTGGAAGCTACAGTCTAGTACACCTGGTTCTACCAGTGCACTTAATACAGCTGATTTCCATGACCAACTCTTCAACCTGGCTAAAGAGCTGTGCCAACTACAATCAGCAGCTTTGGTGAATGGATAGACCAGCGACGCAGTAGCCTACTGGATTGCCGCTTTTAAAACCAAGTTGCCCATAATAGGTGTCATTTATTCATTTACAGCTATAATATAAGATGACACAACAACAAAACATGCATCTTTAAAGGATACACTGTATCATGCTGTTAAAAACCTGTTATAACATTAACTGTGACGTGATTTAAAATGGCTAAAAAGAAACTAAAGTATAGAAAAAGCAGTGGCATCTTTGTTCTTTTCTCTCTTTCAGAGCCTACTCTGCTAGGAATGTATTTCAAGTTCTTTGTGTCTACTATGTGGTTCAACCAGAGTACATTTTACACACTATCGTCTGTGTCTGTAGAAGCACTGTAATGACTAACAGGTGATGTAGGTGCAGCATGTTAAATGAGCCCTCACCTTTTCGTGTGCTCGTCTTTGCTCAGGGTCAAGTGGGTGCAGCACCTGGAGCCGACAAATTTCACACATGTCACCATGGAGATAGGGACAGTTGTTGCCGTAGTGACACTGTCCAGCGGCTGCGTAGGGGCACAGTTGCGTCTGGGGCACCTCCGGATACGAGGAGGAGGAGGCGGAAGAGGAGGTTGCAGCGGCAGCAGAGCATTCCAGCCCGCTTCGGATGGCGTCCAGGTAGGAGTGGGATTTAGCCTGACCGCCTCCATCTCTGTACTCCCAGCGCTCCTCTAGCACCTCTGCACTCTCTGCTGGGCGGGGGAGGCCTCTGTCACCACCCAGAGCTGGAGCAAAGAACAATGCAGTGACTTACTTTTAGCTCCAAAATCTATTACATGATGTGTCCACCACTGTGTGGCAAACATAGTTACAGATTCAATCTCCACTGTGACAGAACTCTCGGAATCATATGAAATCAAATATCAAATAATAAAACAAATAGAAATGCCTATAGGTCGAAACGTATGGGACATCTTGTATGACAACCTCATAACTGTGCTAGCATAACAATAGATGTCTTACTTTACAAAGACCTACTGGGGAGGACACAAAAGCAGGTGATCATAGATAGGATGTTATCACCTACCTCTGTCTCTCAGCACTAGTGACTTTTTGGCCTGCCTTGCCGAACTGCTTGGTGGACCAGCTCCTGACATAGGAGGTCCTGAGCTGCTGCTGCCTCTGCTGGTCACGTCAACACCTGGAGGTCCACCGCCAGCACCAGTACTACTGCCACCACCACCTCCTCCTCCACCACCACCACCACCTCCTCCTCCTCCTCGACCACCCGAGAGCTTAATGTGGTCATACCTACAGGAGCAGCAGGCTTTAGTCACATTTTCGCCATTATAATTGCACAAAAACACTGACCCTACAGTAATCCACACACTAATTTATATAAAGAAATATATATAAAAGATAAATACCAGTGGTTTTTCAACTGAACAAATACAATATCATCATCTCGCAACATCACAGTCAGCTCACGGAAATTTACCTGCAGCGGTCTCCATAGGCACAGACACCTTTCTGATAGAATTTACATATTGTTGACGGTTTACTTGTGGCCGGATCGTGTGAAAACATACATCTGCTACCTTCTCGACACACGCCATGAAGGAAATATCTTCAAAAAAGATGAGAAGGTGATGTTCACATGGTGCTAGACAGGACAAGTCACGGACAACTTATGTAAAGAACAAGGTTGTTAGTTACCAGATACGCAATTTGCACGGTAGAACAATAAGTCATTGATCAGTCTTCACAAAACTTGTTTCCATTAAAACAATAGTCTGCTATAATATTTCAAAACGTATGATGTAGTCTGATGAAAGAGTTGCATGCTCTGTTGAATTATGTTCTTACCACAACATGGGACATTAACAATTTGGCTAACGTTAGTGTGTTAGCCAGGGCACGCTAGCCAGTTCAGACTGCAGCATTTCCATTTCTTTACACAGTCTCTATTTCTCGGCACAGTCAAGTGCATAGAATCATAAGAACATACTGCTTATACATAACATGCATGATTGCTAAGAGCACATTGGACACTGACTTATTTTTTACCTGCAGGTGACTTGTTTTGTGGACATTTTCATTCCATACGGGCTGTCTTGTTTGTGTTCCGGTTATTGCGTTGGAGTGCAACCCGAAACTATCTCCCACTTACTGTAGTAGTCAAAAAGCAATAGTTCCGCACCATTGACCTGATTTCGCCTGAATAAGGACTCCAATTTTCTACATGAATTCCGTCACATAGTACAATTATTAATGTTGTAGATACGTAGTAATGTAAAGAAAAAAACCAACAACTGAGAACCTAGACAGGGGCATATTATAAACTGTGAGGACGTTTTTCCCTTAAAGAAATTTCCCTCGCAGGTTGCGAAGACAACCAATGCAGTTAAACCCCGCCTTCTTACTTGTTGGGTAGGGTCAGTAGCCCAAAGTCGACGATTATGAATGGATAGAACAATTGTCAAATTTAACCACTGTGAGAGAGATATCTATCGTTTTACAGTTACACCCCACTTTGGTAATGTAGCTGTGGGGGCTCCAAGTGACAGCAAATCTAAACAATGCCCCCTTTGTTTAGAAACTTTAGCGTTCGACCTCCTCAATGCACCTGTTAGCGTTCCTAGTCCATTTGTCAATGCACACAAAGTTCCGTGTGCTTTTACAATTGGATCTGTGCACGGACCATCTTTCATCGGGTAGGAAATACGTTTCATAGTAATTTATGCGTTTATATTCATGATCATTTTGTAGACTGCATCTACTCTGCTAATAAATGCTTGCTTTTTTTTAGAGAATGGCATGACACGGAGCTTCACGTTGGGATAACAAATGCCACAGGTAGGCTATAGGCTAGTGCATTGTGAGTTGCACATATTTAGGGGAGCAATAAGGTGTTTTAATGAAAAAAAAAAAACTAGGCTATTAAAAGGCTTACAAAACATTACAGGTTATTGTTACGGTCACCTTTCATCATACACCATGGTAAAAGCAAAAGACAGTTGATGGGCTAAATTAGGTTAAATATGTGTCGTAGTGTCTCTCTTATCATGCAAACACATCTCTGCAGTATTTGAAACAGTTTCGAATGGTAATAGAATGTCACCCACGATTATTTCACGTCTTTCTTTTAGGTGTGGTGTATAATTATACCTTGTCTGGACTCCGAAGAGAAGAACGTGGATGGGAGAAATGTGTGTGTTTGCAACTAGTTCCACCTTGGAGAGACTATTTAAAACACACTTGGGACGATCAGCTTGAGCAATTCTGCTCTTCTTCTACTTGGACACCAGAACGGTATGCGTGGCAAGCACTAAAGATAAAGGGATAAAAAGTAGCCAATTTAAGTCCAGTTTTGCTTACAGTAGCTACTAACAGTCTAGGTCCTAGGTAAAAAAAAAAAAAACACTATATGCCTGTTCGATTGCAGGACACAAACGTTATTAAACCATCTTGCACCTAAGTGCCTAAAATAGATGTGTGTGTATTTGCTAATGTATTGCATACTCAAAATTGTGCCAAGAATTGGCACATTGTGCAAAGAATTCAAAGGTCATTCAGTTTGCATGCTTCCAAATGGAGAGGTTTATTTTCTACTATGTCTGCTTAACAGGTTTCATGAGGAGAGGGAGTTTGGTTCCTGCTGCTATGGTTTTGCTCTTGCCTTTGTAAACCATATTCGTATTCTGGATGGGAAAACGCATTTGAGCAAAGAGGAATTTACAGGGACACATATCTTACCCAGAATTAAGACAGTCTCAAAATACATTAGAGTTTTTCAAGAGATATCACAACATGATTTTTATATTGCTGACAAGAGGGAAAGTAATATAACTGAATACTAAACATGTGCACATGAATGTTAATAATCAGTTATTAAATGTTTAATTGTAAATGTAGTTAAACATACCACATTAAACTCTGAAAATGTAGACAAAAATATTTAAAGCAACAATTATTTGTTCATTTTGTGCATTTCAATGAGCTATGTATACATTGTGCAGCACATTTTACACATTTATTACGCAATGTAAACAATATAACTGTGATATACTTGCACTTTGTCTTTTCTCAAATGGCTAAGAATTCCATTTAAAGGTGTCCTTTTTCAAACAGGGTAGGGTAGCTCTCTTCTTTCCATCTGCTGCTGTAGGGGTTTACCATGAAGATCGTATTGCTTGTATCATGTTAGTGGCTGTCCCAGTTCCAGTGTATGGTGGTTATGCAATGACAATAAAGGCTATTTGATCCTATTCTATACTATATCTCAGTCTGGGTGTCAAGACACTAATCATTAACACTCCACCAGTGTTTGAGATTAATCAAGGGTCTGTAATAAGCAGCTGGTCAAAACGCCAGCAATACATAAATGCACAAAGTATATACACACATCTCGTTGGCAGGAGTGGTCCACAAGACTCTGGTGTTGAGTAGCCAGCAAAGCCTAGGAAACTGTAGACCTTCATCTCAGTAGAAATGACAGGTATTTGTGTAAATATATTTAATTACAGCAATGATACATTCAAATAAGTGTTTTCAGGCAGCTCTTTTTACATTTATATTATCATTATTAATCATCATTATTATATCATATTTTCTTCCATAAGCCTAACTAATTAATTGTATAATTAATTAATCATGCTGACGTGATTTATAGAATCTACAACCTTTCATTATATGACACAACTGTGATAACGCACAACCAAAGAAAGGTATACTGCAAGTTCACTGTATTAATCCTTGAACCCGTTTCACTGGCTAGACTGTTTGTATCAGAAACACATGATCACTGCTTCCTCTTAATTCACAAATGGGTAGCCTACCTGTTGCTCAGCAGGTGTTGGGTTGTGTGACATCGGATAGGCTAATGGTTACAAATAAGGATGTCTGTAAACGTCACGCAACCAGCACTGTTACATTCAGCCATCCACGGGTACTGGCGTGGAAGTGTAACGTTGCTGCTGTTCCAGGACTTTCTCCATGGAAAAGAGTGTGGTGAAGTTTAGCCACTGCAACAAGGATATCTTTTGTTTCTTCGTCCCGGAGGAATGCCCTGAATGTGGGCACAGCTTCAGCGGACAGCGGCTGGATGAGGCACCTGTTAGCATACCCAACCCTTTCTCCAATGGACACAAATCTCCGTGTTCCTTCCTGGTTGCTCCGACTGATGAAAACAAACTCAGGTGACCTGTTAAACATGCTCATGTATGGAAAAGATATGATAGTCAATGGGGCACTAGTTATTGTCATGATGAAATTTGTATGAAATACCCCTCTTATGTTGTTTTAAAGATGTTGCTATCACCAATGTTTTATATGGAATTTTTTAATTGGTTTATAAAACACATTAAAGAGCACTTGTATCTTCAAACAGTGCATTTTTGTGAAAATAATTGGTTGTTTGTATTTTCAGCAATTTAGATTCAAATTATTTCAATGGGACATTAGAACAACTAATTGTTTGGAAGATATTGGTGAATGAAGCCCAATAGTCTCTGTGTAATATTTAAGATAATTTATAATAGTGACGCCATGCATTAGTGTTGTATGCCACACCAACTACTTTAAATGACTATGCAGTAAGGAGAAGGTTCAGCTACTACAATGTTACTGTTATGGTACTATTACTATTACTTCAATCTCATGCAGGGAATTTGATGGAGGATCAGGGGATCTTCACACAGGCATCACCAATACCAAGGGTATGAATATGTGATCAATATTTTTGTGTATTATTTTAATGCCAATGTTAACAATGCCTGTTGACTTGCAAGAGAAAAAATAAATGTAATCTGTTGTATTTACTCTATTGCATTGCAAGTAACAGCAATTCTAATTTTTTTGAATGATAGTAAAATGTAAACGTAAAATGGCAAAGTCATTCAGTTTAATTCATATTTGTATTGACAACTGATGTGCATGACCTTCTGCAATTTAGGTGTGGTGTTTAACTACACAAAGAGTGGAGTGCGCCGAGACTACCAGGGCTGGGAGAGGTGCATCAGCGTTCCTCTGGTGCAGCCTGACATGTACAACCTTCTAGACCAGTGGGATCCCTACCTGGAGAAGTTCTCTGCTGCCCCGACATGGGACCCCATCTGGCAAAGGTACACTGACTGGGATTCATGTTTAATAGGCTCCTCGCTGGTCAACAAGTTAAAGTCTATCCATTTAAAAGTTGAAAATCTTTCAGAACTGAATGTCTTAATTCACACAATTTCTACAATAACTTGCATAGTCACTTGCTGAGCAGCTTGTGTTAAAAAGAAAAACAAACAAGTAAATAAACAATACACTAAGTACAATAAGTACTTGTGTGTGTGTCTTTTGCAGTTTTAATGAGGAGACCCACAACTGCTACAACTACACTCTCATGTTCATAAACTGTGTGTTAGCAACTCAGGGCAAACGTGCCCTCAGCAAAGACGAGTTCACTAAGGGATTTGTGCTTCCTCGGATAAAGCGGGCATCTAAATACACCACCCTCTGCAGAGAGATCTCCCAGAACCACTTCTATATCATTGACAGTCCTCCGAAGGAGACCAACGAGAGGGATGGTGATGGGGATGGCAAGACCTAAGACGTGAAGGCTCTGACAGTATGGGAGTTCTATGCTTACACATAATGAACTTTACTCCATCAGGATCATATTCATGCTTCATTAAGGGTGTACTCACACTATGCCATCCATACCATACCCAAGTACACTTGACCCTCAAAGTCCGGTCTGTCTGATCGCTCCATTCCATACCAGGCCACAGTGTGCTAGTGCACTTGGAAGAGGTGGATTCGAGTGCGGTTCAGTTGGACTTGGGCATGGTACGTAAGTAAGGTAATCGGACACATTAACTGTGCCCGGGTAGAGTTCGATATTATACAGTCTGACCAGTGCAGTGCAGAGGACCAGAGACAACTGTACTCCAGTACGGTATAAGTGAAACGTACCTAGTGTGAGTACGCCCTAAGAGTAGGGCTGACAAATGTACTTCATTTACCTCTGCCTGTCAAGACTTAAATGTACTACTTTTTATGGCACATGTCAATGCCACAAGATTTTAACATAGCATCACGAATGTATTAAATCATCATAGTGTATATGAATCTATATTGGAATTCAACTTAAAGTTAAAACACGAGATCTAAAAGTGATGTACTGAAATAATTATGCAATTCATCAGCAGCTATTTGATGTATTTCACAAAAAAGTATGACTCGTCAATGACACCACTGGTCACTAGACTGAAATTCGGCAAGCCAGTTAAACAAACCAAAATGTGGTTGAGTGCAACAGACATCACACCTCTGTTATGGTCTCACACATACACGTACACACAGTGACAGGAACAATAGGACAATGTGACCGTGACCGGCTCAAACCACACATGCACCACAAAGGCTGCCTGACTGACTGATAACCTTGTTGATCTGGGGATCCTGTTACCTCCTCAGTTGTCTTACAATTAAGCAATACTGAAGCATGTAGGAGAGAGGTCTTCATTTACGCCTGAGGTTTACATGCTTCTCTAAGCACCAACACTTACTACTGCAAGAAGCTAAAGCAAAACCTACTTTATGGTCTGAGATGTGCCGTTTCTATAGTGAAATGTAGACTTTTGTAAGTTAATTTAGAAGGAAACCATTGTAGGTCTCAAGTGACTGTTTTGCAGAGTCGACATGTGGTCTGAAACGATACATCTGCAAGAACTGAGAAGCACAACTGGCTTCCAGATTCGTAAAGCAGCTGGAACAAATGTTTGTTGGCAGAAAAATGATTAAAGCAAATGAAGTCCACACTACCAATAGAAAATTGCAACATTTCTTTTATGTTTATGTGGACTTTGGCTGCATCTCAACAACTCTTGGGGAAGGGCTGCTGTCGCTGCATCTGTGGATGTGCTCTGACCGCCTTTGTAACAATGAAACGCAGGAGTACAGTCAACATCTAGATTTCATCTTGGTCAGTGCGTTCACGAGAGGACACCCATCTGCTCAAAATGATCTCCTGAAATGACAATGTTATTAATTAATATTGGGGTCTTTAGGTAGAGGGGGCAGGTATGGAGAGAAGTAATGGCAGACAGGTCTCACCTGAATTTGAATGTCTTTGATGCATTCTGGAGAGCTGAGCATCTCTTTGGTCATGTTTGATGGCATTATAACATAGCAAAACATCAGCTCCTGTAAAGCAGAATACAATTGAATGCATTACTAAAATGTATATTTTTATTTAATTGCACGATCTAAAGTATAATGTCATTTTGCTATTCAGTAATATCATTAGCTATTAACATGGCAATTCACATGTTAAGTTGATTCTTTTGAATGAATATTTATCTGACCAGAACCTTTCCTGGAAGATCTACATCTGTGTAAGCAGTGTTCCCTGCAGAAAATGTGTTTGTTAAGGTGTTGTTAGTCTGGGAGGACCAGGCCTATAGTTGAGAAATATGTAATTAAAAAGTTTATTCATATTAGCCCTTTGCATTGTGTTTTTGTTGTAAGCTTTTCAGCTGGTATATATGAAAGGTAATGGTGAAATTGGTGAAATGACCATAGACAGTCATATAACTTCATAACCAATGTTCTATCGACACAACTTGGTCAAGTGGCCACCTTTACTATTAACCACTGGGGGAAACACTGGTGTAAAGGCATTCCTGAGACTGTAAAGCAATAAAATGTCAGTTTGCACCTTGTTGACATTGCCAGTGATTCTGCTAAGGGCAGCCAGGGAACGCCAGGTGAAGGGTCGTAACATCGCTCCCTTAAACGACTCGTCCACCCTCTCCACCACCACAGAGTAGCTGTGCAGCAAAAAGAGTCAAGGGAAACACTTTTAGATGGGACATGAAGGTGTGAAGACAGTGTGGTCAGCTTGGAGATGACACTTCCTCACAAAAGACTACATGACCTACATCAGTGATGGATATCATGGCTTCAAAAGCTACAATCTAGTACCACATATTTGATCCAGCTATTCACTAAATCAGCTGATTCTAGTTAGGAGAGGTTTTCACTCAAGTTAAAGAGTTAATTAGTTGAATCACTTATATTAGGTGCACAGACAGAACCAGGTGATTAGATTGTAGCTTCTAAAGTCAGGTTGCCCATCACTGAACTGAATTCTGAAAGTAACTCTTTGTGATTGATTTTACCTACACAGTAATTTTAAATCCAACTAAAGTTTATCTTTAAAATTAGTAATGGGAGAAACTGACCTTGCATGGTAAAAAGGTGGGCCTTTCCGGTAAAGCACTGCAGAAGACAACACAATTAGCACAGCTGTGTAAGATCACTGACCCAACAACACTAAATCTCTATCCACAATCACACAAACAACAGTCTCATGTTAGGCATGAACGTGACAGGCTGTTCTGTTCCCAGTGAAAACAGCACACGATCAGTCAGATGCCAGGAGTCAGCTTCCTGCCTCTGCCATCATCCTAATAACAGGTGTGGAATGTGAGGAAAGCTAGGCTTAGTGGTACCTCTGAATAATTTAGCTGCTACTGCTGAGTGTTACTTAAACCCTGATGGAAAAATCTCTCTCAGTGATTCTGTCCTGGCAAAGTCTGGCAGCGGAAGAAACAAGGACATGATCTTGTGGTCAACAGAGTCAAGGACTTTTTCCACTGAACAAAAACAGGCAGGTACAGGGTAAACTCCTGTCATGAATGTTTCAGTCAAGGGGACAGACTAGTAGCAAATTCATACATGGCAGAAGTCGGAAGGTATCAAAATCAAAAACAAACAAACAAACAAAAAAACAGCAAATGTACAAATATTGTGGCAATGTACTGCAAGGGTCTTTTAACATTGATCTAACTTACACTGTTTAATTAACTTATGTTCATCATACTTAAAATTAGTGCAAGAAAAAAAAGTGCAATTTAAACCAATGTAAAAAGATGAATGCGACAACTGCCGGTTGTCGATTCTAAGCAACACTTTTTACAGTGTACAGGAAAAAAATAATATAGTATGTGTTAATCTTAAAGAAAGTATTCAAGAAATGAACTGAACTTAAATGGACGGAGTCACATATAGAACAAAGAGCAAATTCTCACTGAAATCGGAGCCATATTTCACCCCGGTCTTGGGTACCCATCCTTTGCAGCGGAAATAGTGGTATGCCGCATAGGTAGTCTCAAAGTTAGGCTGCACCATACGGAAGATTTCCCACAACTGAATAATTGATAATGGCTCCTGTAAAAATACAGCAATGCTGGTTAAAGAGTACTAGGGGATATTCCAACTAGGTGGTTCGGTGTCTAATCTAGATAAGGTAACTGAGAGTGAGTGGTAAATCTACTAACAGCAGTCTTATACAAAACATAGCCATAGAGATCTTCCATTACGAGGTTTACCAGTTGTTTACAGCAAACACACCCAAGTAAGTGACTAAACCTGCTTTCTAGAATACCCTACTATTATCTTGTATATTATCCTGCATGTTCTGAAAGAGGTATTAAAAGGTTACCTTATGATCGTAAATTGACAAGCAGCCTAAAGCATAGACCAGGAAGAATGCCTGAAACATGAACAAACAAATAGACATAGATGTAAGACAACAGTTCATTTAGCATATGGATTTCTTCTCTCAACACGGTTCTGATGAGTGTGTGAATGCAAGACTTTTTTTTTTAAAGCACACTCTAAAGTTGCCCAAATTAGATCTGGTGATTCAACACTTAACTGTGCCTTTACAGATGAACTTCACTATAACATCAGAGGTGGAAAAAACAGCTTGAAACACTAACAGTCCTGCTGTGTATTCCTTCTGCCTGTGCTCCTAACACAGGTGATTTCACTAATTGGGTCATGTACCTGGCTGAAGAGTTGGGCTTACTGGAATCAGCTGGTTCAGTGACTTGGCTAGAACTAATATGTGGCAGAACTTTTCCTTTTTAGACCTTGGGTGTTCACCTCTGCATGGCATATTTAATAAGAAGGTATTAAAAAAACAAACAGTGATCTCAAAAGTCAGCTGTAATCCCTTGATTATCCCCTATGGGCTCTTGTAAATCAACCACGTTAATCAGCTCATGGCCAGGAATAAAAATGTCAGTGTGTTGACACCGAGGGGAAGGCTGCCATGTGGAAAGAAGGTGGGGGAGTTGGGACCTAAAAACTCACCGCCCTTCCAGCTTTGTCAACTGTTTGCATTGGCCTGCCCCACTGTTCCCCCCCACTACAAAACCAGCTGTGACAATACAGACTTAATTGAGATTTTATTATTTTTTATTACCCTCAAATGATTGTGAATTCATAGTAAAAACAGTCAGCCATAATCTACTGGATGACAAATGCTGAGGGTGTCTGGCTCACCTCCTCCAAACCCAGCTGGAGATATTCAGTGATCCTGAAGGGGTTAATCCGGCACACCAATTTCTTTGAGTCACTGGCCTGAAGGAAACACAGGTCAGACTTCTACACACAACATGGATCCCCTTTTTACAGTCAAACATAACAGTGCATTTACAGATATAAATTAACAATAGGTTAACAACAGAAGTTTTTTTCTGCCAGATGCTGTATAACTTATCTGCTTTTGCCTTTGCTTGTGGAGTAAATCAGTACTGAATCCTTAATAATACTTCTGACTTTGTGCCTGTTGACATCTTTATAGCTGCTATGACAATATAATTTTAGATTTAGGATAAATACATTTTGTCTTTATCTGTGTCTATCTGTCCATCCATCCATGCCAGCACCATTATCGCTTTTTAAAAAGACAGAGTGAGTAAAATTGGAATGATTTCTAGGCCCACTTTTACATTTCCCAAGCTCTGTGTGGACTCCTCATCCTCTTGCTGCTCCTCCACAAGGATGTACTCATAGTCCTGTGTGCCCCCTTTGGTGAGGGATGCAGCTTCCAGCTGACTGTCCCACAACCGACAGCCGCAATGGACTATCCAGTCGTCATGCCTCGTGCACCTGACCTGGGCCAGGGCCTTCTCATCCAGCTGCTTAGGCTCGGTGGGGTACAGGTGAGCCAAGGGGTCATATTCGGGGTTTCCCTGCCGTCGTGGCCTCTTAGCCTCAGGAGAGTCTTCCGCTTCACTCCCAAGACCATCACTGAGCTCTTTCCCTCCACTGAACTGCTTCAGTGAAGAGTCCAGGACATGCAAAGTTGTGTCCTCACTTGACTTAGTATCCCCTTTAACATGAGGGCTGAGCGGGGTCTCATGTCCGTTCTTCTGGTCCTGGTTAGCACTATCTGTCCTTCTGTCCTTACTACCAGTGCTATCTGCTGTAAGGGATTCCACTGGCTGGGTTAACCTTTCGAGGGTCTGACTGATGACTTCCTCTTCCAAACCCTGAGCTTGCAATGCATCCCGTGCTAGTTGCACCTGTGCTTGGTACCTGAAATATATAAAATCACCTCTGGTTTATGATAAAATAACTGAAGCTGAAACTATATACATTCAACTATGCATCATTAGTACTGTATGCATATGAAGTCAATGTAGAAGATGACAGTCATTGTTAAGCAAGTGTACCTTGTGTATGAGATAACAGGCAGGTGGACCTCGCCGTGATCTATAAGGGAAACAGAGCACACTACTTCATATATCTTGTGGAGTTCTTCCACTGCTCCACAGTAATTTCAATACACTACACCTTAATGACACTGCTGCTTAAATGGCACCATTTGAGTTTTATTATGCTACACATTGTGTTTTACTTATTTTTGTATTTTATACAAGTATTATTGTACTATTGCTATGTTTATATTATGTTTTGCTATTGTTATGTTTTATTGTCATGTGTTTAACATGTTTAATGTTTACTGTAGGCCTAAGGCGCGCTGCAATTTCAAATCCTGTGTACAACCTGTAGCATATGGCTTTTGGCAATAAAGCTGACTTTGACTTTGATAAGAAACATATTACTTGCCAGATGAACGGCAACCAAGGACTTGGGCATTGTGACTTAATGGTATAGAATAATATCACACATGAACTTACTTTTCCACCTCTCAGACAGGCTATGTTCTGGTCTACTTCTAGACAAGATACCTTTGCCAAAGTAGCCCTGTATCAGGGGAGAGTCCAATCAACCAATCATAATATCTTCAAGTATTTACAGACATAAATCTCTGTCAAGCATCAATGAGACTACACAAATGCGATACTTCGTTGACCTGGACCTACCTTACTGTACAGGGCTTGTATATGGGCTGGCTCCTTCACAAGCACGCGATTATTTACAAGTTCGGCTTTGAATACAAAATGATGCTGATGCGTCACATCCTGCTCCGATGTTGGTACAGGCAGGGGTGCCTCATAGGCTTCATACACTCTTGCTCGTCGTTTAGGAGCTTGAAAAACAGCTTCCATCAAAGCTTAACGGACATTACCTAGGACCGGCATAGCAAATTAAACACCTTTACTGCGTGACATTTTATACCACTTAGTTACTTGTTGATTGGTTGACAGGCACACTCAGCAATCATTCCCATAACACGTTATTGTTTAGGATATAATCTGTGGGCAAAACTTCAAACACATTTAACAACATAGACCAAATTCTTTACATCTGTGAAAATTGTTAACTGTATACTTACCTAAGACGCGAACTTCAGCATAAACACTAAGTTTGTCCACTGTCGCCTGGTTCTTTGAACGACTCCGGCAATTTCAGGCATGCATTTATGTATGTGTTACCGCTATTTCCTACCGTGGAGTGCAACGAACAGCAAAATTTGTGTTCCTGGTCAGATTGGGCTACATGAACCATTTTAGACAGTTTACAGTTTTTTCTGATCGCTTAAGCACATTTT
Source organism: Setipinna tenuifilis (assembly GCA_030347295.1). Lineage (NCBI taxonomy): Eukaryota > Metazoa > Chordata > Actinopteri > Clupeiformes > Engraulidae > Setipinna > Setipinna tenuifilis. The sequence continues at coordinate 31,507,490 of CM059267.1, read as the reverse complement.
TTGCACCTATTGGCTGTTTTTGCAAAACTCTACACACAAATAACAAAACCTTTCACCAAATTAGCAAAACATTGTAGATACCTTGCAAAAGCTAACACATCTTGCTTAACTCTGCAAACCTTTGTAAAAATGGTGTTTTTGTACCAAACAGTTAACACAAACCATCATATTAATTAGCACACAATGCGGCAACTACACACTAATGGTATCAATGAAAAACACATCTGGCTTTTGGTTTCTCTGTGCACAAGATATTTTCAGTTTGAAGTCATACACAGGTATCCAACTCAACACACAGGGATTCAAAGTTCAAGTATGGATGTTCATTTACACACATCAATGCAAACATTTTTTTTCCAACTGAAAACACAAGAAAACATACAGTAATTTTATTGAGAGAAAAAAAAAACAAGAAGTCTACATCTTGTCGTCTCTCTGGGTCCAACTACAACATTTTGTCAACATCAGCTGTAATGTTTTCTAGTCAAAGGCACTGACAAGAAAATATGTCTGGAGTACAGTATCAAGGCCTGACATGAGGCCTAATCAATGTCTGTGATGGCGTGCCATCACTAGGGTTGTGTATATGCTTTGACTACCATACAAACAAACCTGGCTCTGTGGTGTTGTGGTCAAAGTGCATGTTTGATACCCTGGAAGCCTGGGTTCAAATCCAGGTGGGGTAACTTTTTTCCCCTTTACTACAATATCCGTGTATGCCTCCTCCATTGCCTGTAGAAGGGCCATGCATTGATCTGGATGATGGTCATAGACCTTCTAGCGCAAGGCAGACAAGGAGAACAACACCATTTTGACTTATAGCTGCACACATAGTTATTCTACCATGTTGTCTGACATTGATTATGGCACAGGTGTCCAACAATGTTCCTCGTTATATTGAGGCTGAAACCTCTCTCATCCACAAGAATCAGCTCATGACCTATGGCATCTGCCTTTAGCTCCATCACTCTCTGGAAAAGACAAAACAAATGCAGCACAGCAGGCCCATGCACAGCCCTAGAGTATGCATGTCCGGATTCAGTACCAATGCTACTATAGCCTTATACCTTATGATGCTTGCTACACTGTAGCGGCTCAGATTAGGCTGAACCCATTGGCCAGCTTCCCTCAGGGTCATTCCACTGTCCACTAAAGTAGCTCTGATGTCATCAAAAATTATATTTCTTACTCTTCTTCCTTCCCTTTCCTCTTCCCTACCTCATCCTCCTCTTGCTTTGTCACCTCCTCATCCTCTTCCTCTAACCACCTCCTTGTCCTCGTCGTCCTCTCCCTCTTGCTTTTTCACCTCCACATGCTCCTCTCTAACTCTCACTCTTCTTTATTCCAACATTGTACTCCACCTCAAAAGCTTACCTGTGGCTTACTGTATTGCTAGTGTTCAGGCTGATTGCAAAGTGAATTATTTATATAAAAGAGTTTTCACATGTAACAGTGTGGCCAGAAAGTGGCAAAATAGTTTAAATAATAGTCATGATTGTGTGTAGTTTTGCTAAGGGTGTGTTGATTATTTGAAAGTTGTGTGTAAAGCAGTGAGTTGTGTTTACAGTTTTGCAAAAAGAGTGCTGTGCAGTGGAAGTGTGTGTTACAAAATTACAAACTGAGTGCAAAGCAGAGTTTGTGCTATTAGTTTTGCGAACTCAGTGAGGGGTTTTGCTATAAGAATTAGTAGTTTTAGAAATTGTGCTACAACAATCACTATAAGTGTTAAAGCATTCAGAAAAAACTGTAATATGTTGCTTGCTTGCAGCGGAAAAAAACAGTAGGCCTACATCATCGTGCCAGAAGTCCAAAATCACAAATAAACAAATAAGCTCCTTATTATTTTTATAAAGAAGATGCAGACTTATGGGTTACAGTTAAAAAGTGTATCTTAAATTCCTAGAAACAAATATACAGAAATAGCATAGCTTAACGAAAATTACTTGGGCTACAACAAGGCAGGATATGCAAAACACACAAAAAATGGTACGAAGATAGCCTACCCCATGCACAAGACAATGGGCTTAGCCTACACATTCACCGTCATGACCAGCAGAGGGAAATGCTAACCAACATTTTCAATGACTGACCCAACGTTGACAGTGCACCATTTCATAAACACTCAGGGAAACAGCCGGACAAACAAAATAAGTGACTATGCAGGCAATACCAGCCCCTAAAATTCTTTTATTAAACATTGTTTATATTTCAAAATAGTGTGTTTTGTGGACCTCAGCATGCTATAAATTGATTAATTCATTTTGTCTCTCTCTACTTTTTTTACAGTAATATAAGGTGGATGTCCTAGCAGTTAAGAAGGATACTGTCACTGTCGCTTTTTAGAATTTTTCTTTAGCAAAGTTTGTTTTGGCTACATGTAAAACACCTCCCTCCAGATCAGAGAGGGCTAAAACACTGAAGTATAGTATAGTATAGTTCTCCATTTCTTCCGGCTGCAATTATTATTATATCTATATTATTAGGCTAGTATAAGACACACTCGTATCATCACTTTTTTTTACTCATTTACTGGAAATCAGATGAGGGTGGGGATTGGATAGACAGACAGACTTTCACAACACCCACAGTCAAGCTGATGTTTTACTCAACACTTTCTCTGAAACTCCCTTGTGAGAAACCCACTGTGCCAACTCGCTTAATGGATGAAGAAAGTACAGCTGGTGGACTCAAAACTTGCTTTTCGAAACAAATGCGCAAATGTATACTTTGCAGACTCCAGTTGGGATCATTTTGCGTTTTTGTTTGTAACACTATAACCTATACTTTTCATGACAATGCAAAGACAGTAATTCTGTCAGATGACCGTACATGAAATTATGTAAATTGCTGTCCCCTTAACTCTTATGTAGGCTAATCATGTCAACATCAATCAATCAACATACTTACGTCATTGTCACTGTTTTTCTTACCCCTTTGTTGATTTCACAAGGCTGGGTTGGGACTATTATGCAGGAAGATAAATGACTGAAAAAGTAACTTTGTTTGCACACCCCCCTTTAAAAACTCTTTTTGAAGCTTCACACAGGAAATAACCATAAAGTGCCTGTTCTTCTTAGTTTAAGGTAAGAAAAAGAGTAGGAGACATCTTGCATAACACCAATTGGTGGCTTTACGCCAAAGGACTGAGCAGCCCATTGTTAGCGGTCTGTTGATATTTTTGTTGTAAAAATGTGATTAATGATCCGGAGTTTCCGAAAATATTTATCCTCATGGTGAAGACCTACAAAAAGTGAGAAAAGGAAAGCATGAAACAACACGAGGGAGCGTTTTTGACTTCTTAATCCCCCCACTCCCCATCTGCCGGCTAGGGCAGGTGCCTCCTGTCAGTGACAAGGCTTGTTCATGACTCAAATTCCTATGCCTTCTTCAAACAATGAGGACGGACCCAAGCTGCTGCTTTTTAAGGGCCCCGCAAACATGCAAAATATAATTTCCTTTCGCCGAATGCTGTCTTTGGCTCCGATCCTTAATGTCTTTTTATAAATCCGGAAAATTTATTTTTTGCAATTATTTGGCAGAGCCAGCAGAAGCGTCTTGGCAGGATATGGTCACCAGAGACTCGGTAGTAACAAAGTAAGGATATGCTGACATGACATAAAAAACACATTTAATCATCATCATCCTCCAAGCAAGGCGAGGCACTTCTCCAGAATACCCACCTGCCAATCCTTTTCACATGGCTGTTGGACCACTGCTCTCGCTTGCCCCCTTTTCTTCCACATCTCAAAGACCAGAAAAGTCCCCCGTGTCTGTCTATCAGTGAGATTTACAAGTTTATGAAATGCTTCGATTCGAATAGAGTGAAGCAAACCTTGTCAAAAGGTTAAGTTTTCCCATCTGTATAAAGATGGGGGTTTTGAGAAGTACCCTGGAGTTTAGTCATATATTCATGAACAATACAGTGGTGTTTCTCATGGGGAGTGAATTTATGAGTTGACTTAAATGTTATCTTTCAGCTCCATGATAATGAGGTGAGGTATATTAATTTCTATGGCACAGAACCTCACAATACAGATCTATTTCGGTCAAGAGCTTACTTTTCTTTTAATGACTCAATGATCTTGTGTTTCAGGATATAACAAGACCACATGAAACTGAGAACTATTAAACATTTCTGAACAAAACCAGATTTTAAACTATCTGCTTTGACTGAGCAGATATCCATCTCACTTGGATCAGCTGAGGTCACATTTTGCAATCACATCAGGGTGTGTTTGCCGAAGCACGCAATAAAGTCATGACGTAATGACAGCCAAATAGCCTCAAATGTTATTAGATTGTACCAAGCTTGCCAGGGGTTACATTGACTAGGTAGCTGCTGAACAAGAAATACCATAGGAAAAAATGTTTGACAAGGTTAGGGTGGATTGTATCAACTCACTGTTTCCCCCAACAACTAATTGACAAGGAAATTCCCCGTCCACATCAATTTCCCATGACCATATCATGTGATATGTAGTATGGATTTTATTCAGACATCTTTCTTCCTAAGGGATATTTCAAAATGAATATTTTTTGCCAATATATCTCTAAATAAAAGTACACAGACCTTCAAAAGGCACAGTTATATATTTCCCTTTCAGTTCATGAAGTCACAGTGACTCAAAATCGTGTAATCATTCAGTGCTATATAACTAGAGATGTTTTTGCTGGACGAGTAGATCCTCAAAAAACATACATTACTCAAAATGTCATATATTGTATATATTTTCTGAATTATGATGCAAAAAATGAGATCTTGATTAAATGACAAAAAACATCTGGCAAAGCAAAATAACAAGTATATACACAGTTTCAAGGCATGTCATAAAAACATTCACAGTGACATTTTTCCCTTTTCCTCATCACAATCCTGTATATTCACTCCCTTAGTAACACTTACACACTAATACAGAAAACTACCTGACATATACAGACGATGTAGATTTTCCGCAAGTATGGTAAAACAACAGACCACACCATGCATGGTAATTCATAACACTCTGTGACCTAATACTATCGATACACATACAGTTTCTATTGTGTTACCATGACCATGTAACGGTTGTCTGGCAAACAGCCATTTTATATATGTATTTTTACAGTTAGATTCTTGGCTGTTAAGATTGGTGTCAAGCTATATTTATTGCTCACATGTTTTTTTTTTTGCTTAAATAAAACATGATTTTTTATCAAGGCGTTACCAAACCTCAAAAACGTCAGCACAGTCACACACAGAAGCATTCAAAAAAAAAATCATCACTCTTCACTCATCAGTCAGTCCCTGGACCCATGACTGAGAGCAGACCATCAGCCTGCCATCCAGTGCGAGAATATGGGGTCACAGCTTACCATAGCTGCCACCAAAAAGGCACAAACGGAGCTACAGATTTGGCATCACAGATTAACAGTTTTCCTAGTACAAGTCTCTTATGATCTCCTGTAGAAGAGGGTGCAGACAGAGGTCCACTTCTGTCTTTTTGAGTAGCTGGATGAAGTGCACATGGTCAGACACCAGCTGCCGCAGGTCAGTCATCTTCTGAAGCACTTTGGCAAAGAGCTGGAGGGAGTCGGGGTGGTTCATCTTCAGCTGCAGCTCCAGGGAGTGCAGCACTGTCTCCTGAAGATCTTCGATAGGTTTGACATTCAGAAGACCAGGCCGATCTGTGTCAGGACAAGAAAAAGTGAACGGTTATAGTTAGGGTGAGGGTACTAAACCATGGAGTTAGAGTCCTAAAACCAAAAAACCTAGCAATTGAGTGAAATAAGGCAGGAGTCATATGACTGACAAATGTATCTGCTGGTGTATCTGGTGTAGCAGATTTACATTTTACATGTGAAGTTGACAGAAATCCTTGTACATTTCTATTGTGTCCCTTTCCTTTTAAAGTTCTTTTTCACTAAAAAAGATCATTTTTCATGTGGCGTGCTTGGTGATGAGGTGAAAGTTCAAGGTTGAAATTAAATGACCACAAAATGTTGACCAATTCATTTCAGTGATAACCATGTCGCAAACCAGTTTGAACTGGTTACCCAGCCGACACAGATGACAAATGCATTGTATTTAGGGTAGGACAAAGACTGTCAAGTGGTTAGAAGTGTTAAGACATTTCTGAAGTACTGGTTTGCTAAAAACAAATTAAGTTAGATTTTATGATATGAGTCATGCGCTTCTGATGGGCCGATAAGCTCAAAAAACATTTAGGGGATAATGCTGCCCAGAAATCTTGACATCAACTGATCCATATTTTATCTTGTAAATCCAGACCACATTTTATCTTTCACAAGCTGTCTGATAAGACGCGGATGACTAAGCAACTCCTCCACATAAACTTCTAAGAAAGAGTTCCACAGTGAATGACTGACTTCATGAACCAGATCAGTCTTTCTATATTTTAGAGATCTTTGAATAACTGTGGCTTATAAAAGAAAAAGAAAACAAAATGGCCTATGGTATTATTTTTCCATTCAATTTTGTGTGATCATTGTTAGTAATTCATAACTTTAGAGGGGTGAGATTTTATAGATTCACATTTTTGTTGAAAATCAAATGTGATTTTGGTAAACTCCTCTTTGATCTTTGAACCTCACCTCCACTAAGAATGATGACGGAGAGAAAGAGGGCCATGTCGCTGTCATCCAGCTCCAATGTGTTGAACTTCACAGAGAACTCAAACTTTGGCTCCATCATCTGAGAAAAGGGCTTCCGCAAGCTTTTTAAAAACTCGCGTGTCATGAAGATCTGGCCGTAGGCAATCAGCGTCCCGTCCTTGTTCATGAGTGGTGCCATCATAAGGATCAACACCTCAATGACACCGTACTTCAGCAGAGTGACCTGGTCGTTCAGGTCGAGCTCCATGAAGCCTGGGATTGTCTTGGCGAATTCAGTGACCTCACGAACTGCTTCGGCTGACCGTGACTGATAGCGCTGGAAAAAACGCAGCTCCACCTCCTCGGCTGAGTCTCCAGGGTGCAGGCCCAAATCAGGATGCTGCTGGTTACCTATGGATGGTGGGATCTGTCTGCAGTTGAACAACTGCTCACCTTCTGAGAGGGACCGCAAGTCATGGATGACGAAGGGCTATAAAGGTGGGGGGAGGGGGGGGGGGGGGCATAGAGACAGCAAGAGAAAAATTCAGAAATCAAAGAAATATCAGCAACAGGCATCTACATTTACTAAGATGTTTGCATTTCTTTGATACCTGTGTGCTGTTTTTTATTTTTATTTTTTGAACAGTCACATATGCTACAGCTGTTTGGGTGCTTTACACAGCCAGAGTCTTCATGTTCAGGTTTATGTTTTTGTTTGTTGGTCTATTGGTTATTTAGGAGATGTGTCAACCACTTGTAGCATTTCCCAGGGGTGCTAACTCTGTAGAGCATGTTATTTCTGACTTTATGGTGAAGCAAATACCGCAAGACCTTACAGAGTGAACATCTAGCGGTTGTACTGGGCATTCAGAGAAATGCAGCAATACAACTTCCTGTTTCTCCCTTCAAATGCCTCTGGTTTTGCATATAGCTCATACATATGCTGAAGCTCTTTTGCATGTCCAAATGTACTCCAACCAAGCACTGGTCACAGGCAATGATGAGTAGAAAGAGTAAAAGGGAAGAATAGCATAAATAAAATTAGAGGGGCCACTTTGTATAAATTACATTTTAAAATGTAAAGTTATGTATTTGAATGCATTACATGCTATCTCAAGACCTTGAAACTTAAAAACTCCAGAGATTCTAAACTTTGGAGCCCCATAGTAATGTGTAGTGAATAATAATATATCAGCAAAGTACCTGCCTGCCATTGTACATACTGCAGTTAGTGTAGGCCTTTAACCAATTATATTTAAAAACTTCTATAGACCTCCATTGTTGAGATGTCATTCAGGGCTTGTGCATTAAGGAGTGGCCCTGCAGGCTAAGAATGGAATGGACTTCATAAAAGTGTGTGTTTACTTTTGTTTGTAAAAGAAAGCGCTGAGCAGTTTTTTCTGTTTGTTTTTTTTTTGTTTTGTTTTTGTTTTAATTTCAACGGGTGACATTTTTGCTCTTTTCAAATCCTCAGACAGCTGCCCTGCCTATATTTTCTCTTCTGACAATAGCCTATTAAATGAATTAATATCACATTGCATGCAAAGTGAATGTGCTGTCTTTGAAAAGATTGATTGGGTTTTTCTTGGAATAAAATCTAATCCAAGGAAAATAAAATAAAACTCTGCCAGCATTGGTTCAGTTTCACTGAAGCTCAACAAACATGACAAAGCACGTTTTTGAAAGCATGCTGTCTGGTTGTGCTATTCATTGTGTATCTACACTAAAAACTAAACATTTTGAACAGAATAAGGGATATGACTTTGTTTTGGGTCTTTTTCTGTTTCAATGGTTCATAGAATGGTTCAGAACACACACCACACCATTCTTAACTGGTGTGGCCTAGGGACCCAGGATTTCCCATCACCAGTAAGTCGCGATCCAATTTTTCAAACGAACTTAGTGACACCCCCACACACACATCATGAACTGAACAGCTAATTGATTTGTAATGAATGGGACGTTCGTTTTACATTTCAATGAATGTAACACCCTGGCATCTGACATGGAAATCTTTTTGTATTTTTTTTTTTAACTACAAGCTCTGCAACCCACCCAGAACGCCTCCACGCCCCACTTTTGGGTCCCGACCCACCAGTTAAGAAACAGTGTGCTAGATGTTAGAACTAAAACTAGCAAGTAAGTGTGTGTGATATTACTTCAAAAAATAAACGTATGGGTAACACTTTATAAACCCCCAAACTATTGAGTAAAATTAAATTACCGGTATATAATGTAATAATATTAAGCACATAATATTAATACGTATTAGCAAACATAATAATAGCCAGGATTACTTAGGTAGAAATGTGAAAATGCCTGATATAGTTTTTGAAATGAAAGTCCCAAACACACCTACACCAATCAAATGTGAGTCTGTTTTGTTCTTTAGATTGTTTCATAAAATGTCTTGAAAGAAAAAAAGAGTAAAAAAGTTTGTGCTACTGTATAACAAAGACTGCTAAGGGGTATTAAGGATTGTCATCAGCTGTAGGTGTGTCCATCTGTCAGCATTAGTTAAGTGAAAGTTCCACACTGGAAACGTTGGCTGTGGGCACCGCAGATGAACTCATTCCATCATGTGATGGGCCGCCATGTGGGGCAGGAGTGTAGGCGTATAGCACGTCAAGAGCTTTTTGTCTTGCCATTTGGGTTGAACCTTGACATGCATTTCAGCAACAACGAATCTCAGATCTGGCACGTGAGGCCAAATTAAAACAGAGACAGAGATCCAATGGAACTATTTATCTCAACGCCTGTCACAGAAAATAATTGTTTGCTTAACTGAAGAAAACTGGTAAGAAAAACTAAAGAAACCTAAGAGATTTTAATATCTTACCTTGGTGTATTTATGCCTAATTTGGCAATTTTGTATTCAGTTGAGATAGTATAACAACATATCATTCCATATATGAAATACCCCCTCACTGGTCTCATTCAAAAAGCATCTCAAAACACATCTGTTAATTGAGGCTTTGGGGCTGTTATTATTATTATCATTATTATTATTATTATTATTATACTTTAACTGGACATAGCAACAGAGAGACAGAGAGAGAGAGAGAGAGAGAGAGAGAGAGAGAGAGAGAGAGAGAGAGAGAGAGAGAGAGAGAAAGAGAGAGAGAAATTGAGTAAATCAGTGACACACTGACTCACAGCACTGTCAGTGGTTTTGCCTGAGAGGATGGCCCTGGCCTTGGCTTTGGTGAGGGGGAAGGACTTGAGATAGGACTCGTACAGATGCTTGGCCAGGGCCCGCAGGTCAGCTGAGTCTGGGTGCATATGGTCCATGTCGGCCGAGACCTCCGCCAAGAGCTTCTCCTTCTCCGCTTGGGGCATGCGGCCAAAACGAATGGCTGGGAAAAGTGCAAAAAGAAAAAAACATTTTTTAAAAAGAAAAACAAAAGACAAAAAAAGAGAAGAAGAAGAACAAGAAGAAGAAAGCAACAGAGTCTCCCACTTGGTCTTTGCTCATAATTCATCTTGCTACACCCGGGGGGGGGGACGGGGTGAGTGGGAGGCACAGAAACTGGGAGAGGCCAAGAGGCTGGTCTCAACCGGGTGGTTTGGCTGTCGACGTCACTGAAATTACTTAACTCACACGACAAAGGGGAATGTGGAAACTGCTCTTACATCTTACAAAATCATAGACAAAGAGTTCCGCCACTCCTTGACAAACTAAATTGTGGTTGACACATTTTTTCAGAGAAAGCAGTGTTAATGGTTGGGAAACATCTTATGGCATGCAGCAATAACCACACAAAACTAACACAATACAGAGTAATGGTATACAAAGCTTTTTACAGCTTCAGTAATGCAACAGTAATATATACTAATAATATAAATAATAATTATATATATATATATATATATATATATATATATATATATCCCTACGATTTGTACCATAAATTATGCCCATGTGTTAAGTCCAGCTTCAGAGAGTTAAAACCCTGCAATGTGTTTCTTGTGTCTGCACTAAACACAGGTGAGTTCACTAATTAGATGATCTACCTGTCTAATGATTTGTGGGCTAAATGGGATCAGCTGGTTCAGCAAAAGGTTGGATCAAATACCTAAATGGGCCTAATACCGCATATTCATGTTAACTGCCTATTAGGACTGATGAAAACAGGTGACTACTAATTAATTAATCGCAACATTGAAAAGTTGTCTATTTGTTAATAAAATATAAGGGTCTTTTAAAAGCAGTGTGCACATTTTTCCCCTTTTTCTTTGAATTAAATATGTGGCAGGGTTTTTACTTTCTAAAACTGGAATCTCCAGCGCTGTACAAAAGTCTGTCTGTAGTGTTTGTTTTGGAATGCTGAGATTAAGGTTACACATGAAGGAAGGAACATTGCATATTTATTATAACTAAACTGTAACATATAAGTATTGATTCCAATGCAGTAACAATTCAATAATACACAGAGTAAATGTAATGTGGGACAGGTTAAGAGGCTTAAACTATAAAATGTTTTCTATACGATCTCGCTGCATATTGTGGATTTTCACCTATAATGGGGGTTCTGGCACATAACTACCATGACAGACGGGGGAACACTGTATTACGTAAATAAGAACTTCCCCACGTTAGCACTGATATGCTTACTGGCAGGAAGTCATGACAATACAGTTTATACACGCTGAATTGAGATAATGCTGATACACATTAGGAATTAACTGGCCCTGTTATAAGCTTTCACACCCTTGCGTATTTCAACCTTTACCCTACTGTCCTGGCAACAGGCCAGGATCGGTGACACAGCATATCTGTGGCAGCCACGTCTGGGGCTCTATGAATCATTGATAAAAAATGGAAAAAAAAGAAAAGGATTCGGCCTCAGTGCACACGAATAGCATGAATGACAGACTGAGAGACAGTTGTGTATGTGCGTGTGTGCGAGAGAGAGAGAGAGAGAGGGAGAGTGTGTGTGTGTGTGTGTGTGTGTGTGTGTGTGTGTGTGTGTGTGTGTGGAGTGCGCGTGTGCGTGCGCGTGCGCATGCGCGTGCGTCTATGTTTGTGTGCATGTAAGAGAGAGAGAATGAGAGAGAGAGCTTCGGAGAGAGTGTATGTTTGTGTTTGCGTGGGAGTGTGTGTGTGTTTGTGTGTGTGTGTGCATGTGAAAGCAGAGGCTCCAGCAAAAGAAAAAAAACAAGCCAACCAATCAGCAGCCGCAGCACGATAAGGACAAACTCTGCTGACCTCTCCAGGGTGAAAACACCTGTAATCTCCCCGAGTGCTCAACCTGTGTGGCTGCTGCTGTAACCGGAGACGCCTGCTTGCCTGTCAAGCTGCCTGTCAGGCTCCCCTTGGCTGCCTAGTTTTTAATGTGAGGGCTGTGTGTGTGTGTGTGTGTGTGTGTGTGTGTGTGTGTGTGTGTGTGTGTGAGAGCAATATGGAGGTGCAAAGCAAAAACATGCCTGCCAGCCAGAGTGTATGTGTGGTAGAGTCACAATCCCAGACCCAGAAAGCATAATTCCATAAAGCTGAGCATTCCTTCTGCCTGCACTTGGCACAAGTGATTTTAATAGTTATCTGATCAACCTGTCTGATGATTTGTGTGCTCAATTAGGATCAGCTGGTTCGGAAAATGGTTGGACGAAATATGTGGCAGGGTTTTCTGAAGCCGGAATTGACACCTCTGCTGTCTAGTGTGTGTGTGTGTGTGTGTGTGTGTGTGTGTGTGTGTGGAGAGCAATGGGGAGGTGTGGGGCAGCAGACACAGTCCCTGGCAGTCTAGACTCAGCAGTGTGTGGGGGCTGTGAGAGGCCCCTGCCACAGAAGGCATAGCAGCCTACCGCACAAAGGAAACAGCCCAGGCACCAACACACACACAACAAAAAAAAAAGAGAAGCAACAAAAAAAAAGAGAAAAAGGGTGAAAAAGCATACAAAGCCTCAAAAGGAAATTCTGTGAAACTTCTGGTGCATTCTTGTAAGTTTCAGGGGTGAGCTGAAGGCTGTGCTTTGCTTGGCTGGTTTCCGGCGCTCTCTGCTCACCATTGTGTGACATGCCCACCATCAGGCACTTCTGGAAGCGGCAGTACTGGCACTTGTTGCGGCTCTTCTTGTGGATGCGGCAGCGCAGGTCGCAGTGGTCATACACCAGCTTTAATCTGATGGTGCGCCGGAAGAAACCCTGAGACAAGGAGACACAACCAGTGAAGAGGGCACACACACACACGCACACATACACACACACCATGGGGGAGACCTGCAGACTGGGCTACATGCACACGCACGCACGCACGCACACACACACACACACACACACACACACACACACACACACACATACACACACACACACACATAGACAGACACACATTTCCACACTCACACTCAAACTCTGTGAAGCAACATGATGAAGTGAAGGTTGCGGAATGGGCAGCGTGCAGGAGTTCTTATTTTGCCAAGCTCAGACATACAATATATACACAAAAAAGTGTAATGACGCCTAGTGACGCCCACTGTCAGTATAATGTCATGATATTTGTGTGATGTGAATGATTACATGAAATTTGCACATTTACAACTCTTTGCTGTAAAACCTTGTAGAAAATTGTACAAAACATTTAAATAAGTTTATGTTTACTCATGCTTTGTCACATCCATAATGCTAATTGCTCATATATACCTGAATGTAAATGCTGAATCATGGCACACTCAATTCTTTCCCATCATTGTCTGAAATATCATGTTCACTGTCATTAAAAATTAATGATTTATAAGTCCTTCGGGGTTTTTCAGAGATAAGCGGCTAAGATACAAAGACGTTTCACCATAAAGTCTTACACACAATCTCTCTGCTGTTGTGGTTTCATCATGCTAAGCCATCTTTTTTACTTGAATGCAAATTGTTTATCGGCTGGTTAACACACGCAATCACATACGTATCAGTGCAATAAGCTAATAATGAGCTGTAACCAAATAGCTGTAATTGGACTTTGGCTGCCTTCAGACAGCAGCTCCTGTTGTAACTATCGATAAAGCGGATAAAGAGGAAATGCCTATAAACCAACACACACCTTCAATTAGGAGCAGCATTTACTGCATGTAACGGGATTCTGATGAGGTCCACGGCGTTCATATTTACCATACATTCATACATTGCTGATTATTATGCCTAAAACAGATTTCTTCACTTAAGATGGTTATTGCTTCTGCATAAAGTTCACCACTAAGTTATAGTTTTTAAAATCGTTTTTATATCTTGTCTTTTAACATTTTTCTCTTAGATTTACATTTGCCCACCATGTGTGGCTAAGGGAAGCGTCATTTCAGCACACTGTATACCTGCACATGGCTGTACTGACAAATAAACAGTCTTGAGTCTTCAGTCACTCCATAAAATGAATATAGAGCAGACGTAGTTTGCAGTCTGCTTCCTACAGCTTTGACTAATTATGATTTGCCAGCCCTGAAGCAGACAGAGGCAATGGAGCCTCAGGATCTCGATGCAACTGGTGAGTCATTCAACGCCTTGTCCCTGCTACAAGAGTCCAATAGCTTTAACCTGTCCTGCAGGCTCAGAGTTAAATTCCAGACTCATGTGAATGTGGATTGTGTCAAAGTACATCTTTTCAATGTTGAGATATTATTTGAGTAGTTTGTATATTTTGTCCGAACCCAAAATCCTCACACTTTTGCTATACAGTGCACCACTTAGTAAACAAAACAATGTTACTCACACTCTATGTACTACGCTACAAAGTCAATGAGTGAATATTTCAGACATGGCCTATGTGACAGTGGCATATAGTTTAAGTATTAAGATCCATGAGAGCCAAATGTGGGATTTAGTTTCAAAGTCTTGGTAATTCCAGTGGCAAAGGCGTTGTTTTTATTTCCAATACTACAGTAGATAGTCATAAAATGTTGGGACTAATGCTTTCATTGTTTAGTGGAAATCAGGATCAAAATAGCACGTAGCAAATCTTTACAGTGGCCAACACATGTACACACCATTGGTTTATCACGAAATGGTGGTTATGAGTAGTTGCGTTTTTGTAGTCACCTTGGGTGACTGCAAAACCAGGAAATCAGTGTTAAAAAAATCATATTCTAAGTAGCATTTCCTCCCTACTCGAGTCAAAGGTATCGAAAAAACTGAGTGTGCCACGTCTGAGACGCGGTGGAAATACACTTCTTGAGGTTTTGGCTCGCCTACTCAGGGTGATTATTTTTATTCACACTTTTTCATACATGTACAACTCTACCCATGTATATTTTCTGCCCAGTGAGTGGAAACTTGTCATGAGTCTTTGTGGTTTGGGTGACAGACAGCGATCAAGCGTGAGGGATTACAGGCTTACAGACACCTTTTGACCTTGTTCACTTATTTTACTGGCGAAGCGCCATAAGACGGGGTTTACCGAACGAACACAGGAGAAAAAGCTTGAGGTTTTGGTAAGAAATTCTGGGTTTTGATATGACAGGAAGTATGATTATAGCTGAAGGAAGCCAGATGAGAGACAATATGGGGTGCAGAAGAATAGCAATCCACAACACCATTAGTTCTTCATTACACATTTTGATTTTTTTTCTAGCAAGTTAGCTAAGTTTATTTTGCTTATAATTTGACTTGAACAAAAGTGTCTGCGAAGTGCTCCAACTGTAACCCTAACAAGCAATCCACAACACCATTAATAGTATAGGCCTTGTTTTTCAAAGTCAACATTTTTTGCGTACATGCATTTACTAGATTAATGTCTTATAATGTGATGATGAGACAGTCTTTCCATGACATCTTTGTTATTATACATAAACATCTCATCAGTTTCAATCTCATGTGCTTCTTTTTCATACACACTACTTGCTTGCTTTACTTTCGGTTTAACTCAAGACACATCCCATTTCAAGATAGTTTGGGTCAAATCTGTGTGATTAATTTCTGTAATGCAGTATAAATGGTGTAATGTATTTTTCATTCTGTTAACGATACAGCAAATTGTTCCACTAGCAGAACAGCTTGTACTAAGAGGCAACATGCCTATGCTGCTGATCCAAGACAAACGGCAAGTGGCTGTGTTAGAGTGCATTGATAAAAAATAGACACGACCATATATGTGACTGAGCTGAACTGGACAGAGTATGTATTCACCTGAGGACTATTTGAAATGTGAAATGAACAGGAAAAAGGGAGAATTTTATTTACCTTGCAGCCTTCACAGGCATGGACTCCATAGTGAAATCCTGAGGCCTTGTCCCCACACACACGGCACTCGATGTTTAAGATGGCCGTCGACGGGTCTTCATGCAGCTTAGAAAAGGGCAGACTGATCTCGCTGTACTGAGGGGGTGACTCTGGTTCAAGTTTGATGTAGCCTAAAGCAAAGTTTAAGTGAGATTAACTGAACGTTTTTGTAAAATTTCACATTACCAGTTAGTGTTGTTGGTGGTATTATCAATTTTAAAAGGACAATGACGACAACTGTATACATAACTATGTAATAGTAAGAAATGACCATCACAAAAGACACTGTTTCAACAATTTTCAACATCAATTGTTAACACTTGTTAAATGCAATAGAGTTGTATTATTATGTAATGGAAGGAAAAGAATAAGATGTTTTTTAAACCATAATTAAACTATTTAAATGATAGGGCCCCAGCTAGGTCACATAAGCAAAGTGAAAAGTCAGAGAAGTCAATTGCTCTCTAAATATCTCTCATTTGACCCAATTTTACTTGTCTCCTTTCCCATATGCTTCTGAAATAGCTACAATGGCCTTTTTAATAATTCTGCTACCACCCTCTCCATATCTGTGTGTCAACATTTCAGCAGTATATGATTGAGAAGCCACTCCAAATTCTAAACAGAGGTCACTCTGAACGACTGGGGACACCCACTCTGGCTGTCTTGTTGCCTGTAGCTGTACATGTGAGTCATGTCTGTGTGTGTGTAGTCCCCCTGGGGCAGGCTGGGGTCGTACTCCATGCCGGCGTAGCTGCTGTAGTCCAGCGTTGGGGTGGAGTATGGCTTCAGGTCCAAGCAGTGGGAGCTGCTTTCCAGTTCTTCCAACTCCAAGGCAGTCAGGCCAAAGCCCATGGACCAACCCAGAGTCTGTGTGTCAACCATGTCTGTTAGAGAGAGAGAGAGAGAGAGAGAGAGAGAGAGAGAGAGAGAGAGAGAGAGAGAGAGAGAGAGAAAAGGGTAGGCATGCAGGCTTTAAAATCAGGCCAAAAGCAAACACATGTTGCAACTGTTAGTTATGATGTGCCTGGCTGAGTTATCAATGCATCCTATTCACTCAGTATTGGCTGACTATTTCAGCTGTTGTATTGCTCTATGTCAGCAGTTAGATCAGACTAGCTTTCGAAGCTTTACCTAAAAACATTAAATAGGTCTTGAAATATTTGATACATTAAGCTACCTCATAAACATGGGACTGGCATTGCTTGACTGGTCTCATGCTCTATGTGCTAAAATATTGTCTAAGACAAGGAATTAAAAAATATATATGTGTACATATTTCTACAATGTACTGTCTTAAGTGAAGAACCACGTTATACACACATATTTACATAAAATACAGCCCACTTGAGTAAACAGTGGCAGATTAGTCTCAACCATGTTGTGAAGGAGTTAGGAAGTAGCAAAAATTAAATGGATGACTTTTCACAGAGAAAAAAGTACCAGAACCATATCAGACCAGTACCAGAATACATCTTCTCTTAGCAGACGGGACATATGAAAAGTCATCTAGGACTGCCACCAGTAGCGCTAGTATACTATGATTCAGCTGTTAGTGCTCTCTAGGCAAGGAGAGGTTTATGTCAATATACTCTTTGGTAATAAATGTCAGAGAATGTTTGCAGAAAACAGCACACTATATTTAGAGGGCCAGTCATGGTAATGACTTTAGTACACTCTTTTTAATTTGCCTTATGGACACTGATGGTTTGCAATTTTCAGTTTAACTTTTTGCAACCTGGGACCTTCTCTTTTTCAGAAAATATCAAAACCCAGCAAAATCTGCACTTAGCTTAATCTGATAACTTTTTCCACTGTAAAGACTGAGTAGTTTCTACACACTCTTACATAAACTAAACGGGCAAAAATTACATTAAAATTCCAAAGCTTTTGAAATACATCCAACATGACTTTCCAAAAATATCAACATGCCACAAACATCCTTTCCCCAATGGCTTATTTTTTCCCTACACCTGAATGGAATGTGCCATATCAGGCAACACAATTGAATGAATTCTCACTAGCGCAGCAGTTACTGCCAGAGGATGCTTATTTCAGAAGCGCTGGAAACAGTAGGTAGAGAAAAAAAAACTATTTATAGCAAAGACACAAGTTTCCGTCCGTCCAGTGCGTGTCCACTTTGCAATGTGGTAAACATTGTCCTTGAGGGTGGACTTTTGCTCTGCTTGGCAAGGGTAGAAGATTGGAGGGGTCAGGCTTCTGGTTTAGGCACATTGATCCCACAGGAGCCGAATCCTTTGGACTAAACTCAAGCCTAACTGTAGCCGAAGCTTCGTTATTTTCTTTTCCTATGATCCCAATGTTAGTTTCATTCTTCTGTTTCTATATGATCCCAGTGTTATAGTAGTGTTCATTCTTTGGCAATGACCCCCAACAGAGTTACTGTCTTATCATTTAAAAAGGTAAACGTCATTTTATGTTTTTAAAACACCAAGGGTCGCACTGCATACTCACACAGTGCGTGTCTAAGCAAAGATTCATTCATTATCACTTTAAAATGTGTTGAAATAGGATATGGTATGCAACAATCCGTCTGCTGCTAAAAGTGATGGTTTATTGAAAATGCAGGGATAGGCAGGATATTGAAGAGACTGTACAAACACAACTACACTACAGGACTATACAAACACCCATACAAACCCATGCAAAATTCACCCTCCATTAAAGTGCTGGAGACAGTATTTGCAGTAGAGTGACGTGTGATACGAACATTACAAAACATGACAAATTATCGGAGGTTAATGTACTGTAAAAGAACAAAAGCTGCCGGAGAACCAGCCCTTAATAGACAGATTTACAAGTCTCAGTCTTCACGTCAAGCCCCATCTTGCATTGTAAGTCCCATAGACAGGCAAACTGGCAGGCAAAGTGTTTGTGCCCGTGTTTGTGACAGACCTCAGGGCCGCATTGACTCAGACTAATGAGGGATGTTGTGCACATGGCGTGCTGCGATGAGAATCCTGTTCACGTGAAAGCTTTGCTCCTCACCATGTGAGAAAGAGGAGGTAAGAACAGTCTGTTTGTGTGTGTGTGTGTAATGTGAAAGCCATTCCGTGGGGACCATCTTGCAAAAGGAATGCAATGTTTTAAATTGATATTTCTTCATATCTTCCAAAGAAAGCCAAGTTGCAGGACAGTGAAAAACAGGCATTAAGATTTCATTTGCCTGAACTGGTTCAAACCACATCTGAAACGCAATTCTGCATATGACTGTCTACTTATTATTTTTGTGAGCATTACTGAGTAAATCAAAACAACCTCAGGCTCTTCACTACATCCACTTCGGTTTCAGACATTTAGTTCTACGCCAACACAGCAGTCCTTAAAACATGTCCGACGTGTCTACTGCATGTCACATAATCTTAGGCTTCTGTGGAATTCTCAGAAGTGTTGATAACCTGATAAAGAACACATCCTAACAACAAGAGTCAACATGAAAAAGACTGAAAAACTCACGTCTGTTACAGTTTTGTGCTTTCCTGTTATTTTACGCTTTTCTTCTCCACCGATAAACTGCTCTTATGAGAACACCAGGGAGATGTATATATGGGCAGTTCAGAAGTTCGTCTGGAGGTCTAGTGTAGTTTTGGTGTGAATATTGCACCAGCAGAACCTGCCAGACTGCATTCACACGTAGCTCAGTGTGTGTGTGCATCTGTGATAGGATGGCATGACTTTGGTTCTAAGAAAACTCACACCATCTACAGTACATGCACATCCTACCATATATCACTTATTTTTACTTTATTCTTTCCCTACCTAATTGTTCTACTACTTTCATCTATTTATCCTATATGCACTGCAGTTGTAAATTCATTGTTTTAATACTGAAATGTTTCAATGTTTCAATCTGTTTATAAAAGAATGGGATAACAATTTATCCATATCTACACTGTATGCATATTGTATTACACACAATCATAATATTGAAGTTAAATTCTATGCATTTGTCATTATGCAAAGCAAGAGATTTGTAGTGCATGACTATTTCAAAGCCATATCTAGTTCATGTCAAACCACAGAGCCCTCCTGCCGCTTTCAAACACATATCTCATAACCTTATAGTAACAGAAGAAAGACTACAGACAAAATATGTCAACAACCTCTCTACTTGTTGGTTACATCAAGCAGCCCATAGTCACATATCTACTTACAGTCAAAACAAGTGTCTGTTAATCAAAATCCAAGCACATTTTGTTCTATAATGGATCCTAGAGTGAATCTCTGAGTATAATCTAACATTCTGTTCACTGTTCATATGACAAGTTGGCTTCAGAAAGCACCTTCAGCCATTGCAAATTTAAAACATAACAAAGCCATATATGTTTTCCAGCCCACTGTGTCCTAACACTAGTATGTGCCTGCTGTATGCATATCTTAAACCCTTTTTCTGGATGCCCTAAATGTCTAATGTTTTTTCTTTAATGGTAATGTGCCACAAAAAAATGCAAAGTGAGACATAAACATGTATGGAGGACTGCGAAGATAAATTTCCCCAAACGGACAATACACAAACTAACAACGAAATGTTTATATGAGACAGTGTTGAAAATGTAATGGCTGCTCAGTGTCCTCAGCTATCTAAGGACAGCTATCTAAGGACACAACCAGTGGTAAACCAGGCCCAAATGCCAATCAAAGGTATCATGTTGTCAACAATGTCCCATTTGCCTGGTGGCTGGTGCAATAGTTGCAAACGTTTCAGAGCAGGGGGAGGACCCAGCCTAACCTCAAAGCTCTCTGACGAGGGAAGAAAGAGCTGAGACTTCCTGACCATAGCGATGGTGAGGCCAGCAGTAGCACATATGCACAGATGTATACACACTCCAAACACACAGCCACACAAACCCTCACAGCCACACAAATGCATACACACACACACACGGACACACACACACACTCATACACACACACACATACACGGACACAAGCATACACAGACTGACAGACATATTCACAGCCACAAAAATGCACACACACACAGGACCAGACAGACAGACAGACAGACAGACAGACAGACATTCACAAACTCACACATATATACAGACACACAAAAAAAATCCCTAGCATGCCTGTGCCCATTGCCAGTCTCGTGCCCTCTTGCTATGACTACACCTAAGACATGAAAGCTGTCTGGGTGCCCACTCGGCTGGTACTGACTTTGCTCACCCGGCAGGCGGCTATGGATGTGCTGATGGGAGAGAACCGTCCCCAGCCCTGAGGACAGCCTGCCGACCACAGAGGGGCTGTGGGGGTTGACTGCTCGCACATGACTCACAATGGTACCGGCACCAAGCCACCGCTCTGATTTACTTTACGGGCTGAGTCAGTCAGGTGAAGAGACAAAGATAAAAACGCTGTCTTTGATGCGGGTGTCAGCAAGACGTGTCGAACATGGCTGAGAGAAAGTAAGGTGTTACTTTCTGCATGTTTAGTCAAAAAGGCTTGTGGTTTAACCAAACTATACAACAGGTGGAACAATGGAAAACAGAAATCCTAAATAAAACTATCATGATATAAAAGATAAGCTCATATTTAACACACATACAGAGAGAGAGAGAGAGCGAGACATACAGACAGACAGACAGACAGACAGACAGGCAGACATTCCTATTAATCTGGATTCTCATTGTCTAATATGGACATACACTCTCACTAAGTATAACATGAAGTCCAATTATAAAGTTTGACACTTCGCAGTCTACATTGAAACCCACTCTGTGATTACTATTAATAAAAAAATGCTAATAAAGATGGCCACTCACCACGTACCCGCTTTTAGTCGTTCAGTAAATCAGGTTGTGGTGGTTGAGGCATTGACACACACACAGCCACACACAGACATACACACACACACACACACACACACACACACACACACACACACACACACACACACACACACACACATACACACAAAAAGGCTGAACTTTTGACTCGAGAAAGAAGGGTGGCGACGCACCTCACTCATCTATTCCTGCCTGCTTGTGCGTATGTCCAGATAAAAAGGAAGTAGGGGCTCATTTTCCCATTTTGACTCTGCTTAACCTCAGCAAAAGTGCAGACAGCTAACCATCATGTGGTCCAAGTGTGAGGTGTACGGCCAGCCAGATGACTTCCTGTTGCTTCATGTCTACTCGAAGGCAGCGGTTCCACTTCTCTGCAAAGAAAAACCTCACTCATACGAACACTTCTTCTTTCATCCATCATTTAATGGTGTCAGATGTTGTGGCAAGACCACGCAAATACAGTACTTCTGTAGACGGTAAAACTAACCTGCCTTTCTGCATTTACAGTCATCAGTGGCAACAGACATAGACTAAGTAGATTCAAACTGGAATTAAATTTAAAAAAATCTAAAAGAGTCTAAAAGTCTTTATTGTCGCTGTACATGTACAGCAAGATGTCATTTGGAGCAGGACGTCAGAGTCATTACGTAGAAGGCAGTAGATATAACCATTTAGAATAGATACTAAAATGTACAACAATATACAACTAGTAAATGTAAATCACAATATAGTCTATACTCACTCAGTATGCCATTAAAATGTATAATACCACCATTAACATTAATAGAAACATCTCCCTAAAGGCAGCTTCATATCTAAAAGATCTTGGTTGAACATTTCTCCTGTAATGTCTAATTTCCTCTATGACATGAATATGATAGCAGCAGTTGGGTCAGGCTTTTGTTGTTCCCTTGTAGATTGTTATCTTAGTGAACACCCAAATGAATGACTTTGCAGACAGGCTTGTGCGCAACAAGACACGCACATGTGCAAGTGTGGACACGCAACTGCTTAATAGCTACGCAAACACATGCATGCACGGGGACACAGATGGAAAAGCACATGCAGCAACATAAACACACACACACACACACACACACACACACACACACACACACACACACGTTTACAAGCACACAGTAAAATATGCTTAGTTAATGCTATATAGTTTGTGTTCCCCTTGTTCACATTATAGGCACACACACTGACAAGGCACACACAAACACACATACACACACACACAAACACACACTGTAATTTCATTGTAATGTGCCAAAATTTGGCATGACTATTTAAGAGGGACGCCAAGCTGTCCCATTAAGTCAGAAAGGTGAGGTTCTTCTGGCCTATATGAGTGGATGTGGGGGCCTAATTCTTTACTTCAAAACGTCCTCAAGGGACTCAGCGAGCACATTGGAAGTACTACAAATAACATGCTTCTGGCAAACTCCGAACATCCTGCAATCTTTATTGTACAGCTCCTTGGGAATTTGGACTTTGCACAATATCTTAAGGACGTGAACTTTCCCCCAATTGCTTTTAATAGGCATGAGTTAATGGTTGATTACTCCCCTGGGGAGTGGTGCGGGGGGGTTTGCAAAAGCTTCCCTCCCAGATCAGGAAGGAGTGCTTACTGTCAAGGCCTGCAGCATGGCTCCAGAACACTGCTGGGATCCCAGTGTCCTCAAAGAGGAGGGGGGCTAGGGGTGGGGGTGCCCAGTCCCCACCATTCCTCGAAGCAGACAGGAAAAAGAGGGCGGAATTCTTGTACAACTGAATCCACCAAAAAAAAAAAAAAAAGCTCACAGCAAGTAACTTACTCAGCCGGAGCTTGGAGTTGTGGGATTTTTCTTTATGTTTTTTTTCTAAAGGGTGATCATTTGATGCTTGGTGCTTATACTTGCTGTCAGTATGGTGACTCTTTATGCCGATTGTACTTCCTATGATTAACGCTTCAGGTTGAGTGGACTTCCTGCAGGCTGTGGTGTTTGCATTTCTTTTGAATTTCTGTCAGAGCTGACTGCTTTGTGAGTTGACTCTCCCATAATTATGAGTGTAAGAATGCAAATCTCTTTGGACTCTTTAAGTGATTTTTTAAAGATCTATTTAAGTGGCTGACAAACATTTTGAAAAAAGGTTGGTATTTGGAGAAAATTAAGCGCATATATTGATTTATATATTGATAAAAGTTCCTTAAGTTCTGTGGCAACTTCAGTTCACAACTTTAGTCAGTCATATACACTAGCGTCTGAATCATACTGAAGACACAGAAGAGGAGTGGCATTAGTAAAAGTCTACAAAACTGATGGTGTGTTTCCACACTACTGACTTAAATTGTCTTTTACAAGAAGTTCATTTGATCTCAAGGAAAACACAGGTGAGTTCATGTTACAGTTTTTGAACCGACTTAGTAAGGAAAATGTACACCCACACACACAAAGAAACATGCACATGCACACACAAACCAAAAAACATTCACACACGGAGAAACACACACACACACGCACACACACACACACACACACACACACACACACACACACACACACACACACACACACACACACACACAAAGCCCACATGTGACAGGCTCTATTCCACAATATTCCCCCTACCTGTCTGTGATTCTTAAATAAATAAATAAATATAAATAAATAAATAAGTAAGTAAACAAACAAACAATCCAAAAACAAACACACACATGCTAATTTCCATAGGCATATTGCACTCTTTGCTTTATACCAAAAACAAACTTCATAAATCTGTCTGACAGATAACAGATAGACAGCTTTGTAATCAGTGGCTGAGGGGTCAGGGAAGTGCATTTTGGACCTTTGGTCTGTCTATGAACCTGCTGCGTATCCACTATCGAGGTTTACAACCTTTTTCAAATACTAAATTTCACAGTGACTCCTTATAAGGAGCTTTGTAAACAGAGCATCATTCCTATTACCACACCTTCCCTTTATAACAACAGACCAAAGTCCATGCATATTACGCCTTTTATATAATTAATCAAAATCCACAAGTGTTTTGCTTTTTTCATTTTTTTTATACTGAATATAAAAGAATGATTACATTTGTCGCAAATGGCACTTGACTGGCATGCTGCTGCCCAGATCAGATACTTAATGCGATTTTAAAGTTTGTTATTTAATTTAAAACATGACATAAACTGCCCACACCAGTCAAACCTAAATCACCAGCTGGGATACCCATACCCGAAAAGGCGTCATGGTCAGGCTTCAAACCTTTCAGCTGTATGGTGGAGCTGCACTGGGTTAAAGCTTTGCTTTCAATACATCTCCTTGTATTCACAGTTCAATTTTTTTTCACTCATGAACAACTATGACATTTGTTTAAAGTTATTTCTTACTTTGCAGGTTCAGCATAAAGCTTGTCGCTTTTCCATATGAAGGCCTGTGTGTGTGTGTGCGCGCGAGCGTGTGTGTGTGTGTGTGTGTGTGTGTGTGCATTTGTTTGTTTATTTGTTTGTTTGTGTGTGTGTGTTATAGAGAGAGGAAGAGTGATGTTTTTGCATTCTGTAAGACTGAAATCTGGTCTTTCACATAAATATGAAATACGCAAAGGTCCACAAGGCCCAGATTTATCATCAGAGACGGAGACAAACTTGAACCTATTGACAAACCAATTCTCTGATATTTCATATCAATTTCACAACAGCACTGGAAAAAGACACACAAATGTCAGAGGCTATTCTATCACGTCCTAAAATAACTCACAGAGACAGTTCAACTTGGCCCTTTAGAGTGACCTCTGTCACAAGAAAGTGACATTTCATCATATTTGATCAGAACTACTGACTCCAATCCAGTTTCACTTCCCCAAAGACAATATCACATCACTGTTAATATAAATGACAAGGAGAAAAAAAATCAAGCGTGATCTTGAGTAAGGAATGCATGGGTGAAGCTTGATAACACACCCCAGTGTCACTGTACACACACACACACACACACACACACAAATGACCAAAAAAACTGATCTTACATGACACACAGACCTTTCAAATGTCTCTAAACAAATGTATTACATTTTATTTCACTGCTCTTTCAGATGTAAGTGATGTGCAGTTAGCACAGTCCTTCCTTAATTACTAATGTTTAAGTGTAGCCGATTATATTATATAGAGGCGGAGAGCTGTATCGTGCCTTAATATGCAGATCCTTGCGCTATAACTTCCAGGAGATTCAGCATCAGTTGCAAATAGACAGCAGAATAATAGTTTGTTGTGTTGTGCATGAATGTGCAATAAAGTTTGTCTCTTATAGTCTACACTACTGTGCAGTGAATGTAGTGTTAGTAGTAATGTAGTGTAGTGTAATGTAGTGAGGAGATTTTGTATTTCTGGGCTTGGACACTTGTTCATGATTGACTTCCTACTACCTGAAAGCTCACTACCTGAATTCTTGATATCATTCTTTTTTACTGTAATCCCACAGAAAGAACATTGTGGAAATATCTAAACAAGTAGCCTAGTTAGTAAAGCACAAATAGCAGGACATGGTAGACCTGGCCAAAATTTGTACTGCAGATTAATGAATTAGCAAATTGATGTTAACTCTGTGGACATGGTGTGTGTGTGACTGATTGCCAGCTTTTAGCAAGTGGACGCCAACAGTAAGAGTGTTAGGACAGTTTTTTTCTATCGGCTTTAATTGACCAGTTGACAACGAGAAGCAATATTAAGATGTAAAAGAAAGTCATTTCCCTCTGGTTTTAAACGTTGCTATTTGATTCACCAAGTAATGTCTACCACCGTCAAGAGGGTTATAATTCCACAGAATCGCCCATAAAATAACATGTCACTTACGTTTTGAACGGACAGCCGATGAAACGTCAATGTGCCAGAAATGCTGAATTTATTTACGTGCAAAGCAATGTTTGACGTCGTGATTATACTACATAGCATCAGTTTCAAGGTTAGAGTTAACAGGTTGCGTCCAGGACTGGTCCGCTTTATATTTACAAGCGAACACACTTCTAACTTCTGTTAGCTCTATGTTGATTTTGATTTAGGAATCTCAATAAATCTTACTAAAGTAGGCTACTGCACCAGGATAAGTTCAGAGAATGCTGAGTCATCCGACTGTGATTTTCAAGTCAAAGCTACAACCATTACAACTTAACCGAAAGCTGCGCTTGTCGTCTTGTAGGCTAGATGAGTTAAAGTATACTGTTAATAATTACTAAGCTTGAAAATGACACTTCAATATAGGCTAATTATCATAGTATTGTCGATAGGTGGCTAAAATAAGAAATTGCATTCTGACTGAATATCAATGAAGCATTACATTAATAACGCCATGCACGTACCTGAAACGATATCTGGGTTTTAGTTGAAATTGTTATAGGCTAAAGCTGCATTAAATTGACTACTTAACCAGAAAGAACACTCGTGTGTTCCGTTGACTTTATGTAGTACGCTGCGGACTTGTCTGTCCAATATACACAATATATACACCTTTAAACATCACTAACCTGAAGTAGTCCTTTCGTTTAGGCGTCCTTTGTAACTTCGACTGCTTTTGTCTCTTCCTGGCGTGGTTATAGTTGATACCTTGCCAGTCAGATGTGTTGTTTATATTGTAGTTGGAAACGATGGTACAAAAACAGGGTGTTGCACTTTGCTGGTTATAGTTGCGGCTGCCCCTACCAGAGAGGCGACACGAGTATGAGCAACTGTGTGACAGCACAAGTGATGCTGCAAGATAGATTTTGTATTACGCGACTCCCCTCCCATTGGAACACCTACGGGAATGACATGAATTCAGACCACAGCGAAAGACACTAATGTGGTTTTATGACATACAAAATATGATTACTAAGTGCAAACTCTAAACTATTCGTGTAGGCTATGTTTAAACCACCTGTAACATTATCACAACATAGCAGGAGACTGCTCAGGCATTCAAGGTGTAAAACCGATTTGAGTTGATCTGAATCACTGAGAAGAGAAAATTAAGGAAACTTAATACTGAATAGTCTTTATTCTTTCTGACAAAAGTTGTTGTTTGCAGGGCAACCTGTGACATGAAAAAGTCAGTGAGTCGAATGTATGAAAAGAAATTACATTGTACCAATGATGCATAGCTTTTCAAGATGTAGGTATTTTTACATGTTGGTATATGACTTTTGTTTTCTGTGGTAGGCTATTGCAATTAAAGCATTGCTTTGAGCACTATGCATTACAAGATAATGAAATAAGTGTCAACTGTTACATTTTTAAGTGGTAAGCCTTCTCATTGGTCACTCAAATGAATTAACGCTGTGAACCTTTGGGAGTTTTTCTGTAGCTACCATCCTTAATTAAGTTTGTAAATCTGGTATTAGTCTATACAGTAGGCCAAGTAAGAGTAAGTATTGCGATCCTTCTCTGGGTGGCCATAAACCACTTGTGAAACCTACCATACCAATCGTGTTAGAAAAAGTTGTTGAAAGTGACGTTAGACACATTCCGTTTTTGCATGGCTGTACCCAGTGTGTGTAGTTTGTTAGTAATGTATTAATCTTTGATGATGTAAAACAATGTTATCAACAGAAATTATGGATGTTTTGTCAGAAACCTTTTGAGTCTCTGACACATTGGTATCTTTCAAATGACCAAGTGTTGAATTGATTCTGGTCCTAACAGTCCTAACAGTCATGAAGTCAGAAACAGTTTTTTCCTGCATAGTGGGTATCTTCTCACGGTGATTCTCATAAGAAAACACCTTCAGTTACAAACGTCCACAGCTCTACCTCTTGTGTGGTAACTTTGATGTGTTGATATGTGGCACATAAACACACACACACACACACACACACACACACACACACACACACACACACACCCACACACACACACCACCACCAAAACCTTGTGGTACAACATGTTCACATGCTGCAAGAAACTCTAAAAGCTATCTTTGTTTATGGCTTTGTTCACTTTTCAGTTTGTTTCCAATGAACTGATCTGACTGTGGAGGATTATACTTGAGGCTTTTCTTCTGCCTAAAAAAAACAAACAAACTAGATAGATGGACGTCCAGGCTTGGGAAGCACACCAAAACAAATATACTTCTGTGCCATTAGGATGTGTGGGCCTGGTTTGAATGGTCAGTCCATCTTGGTTACCATAGTTGATCCCTTGTTCCTCACATATTTCAACATCTCCCATCGGCAGTAGATCTCTTTTCAGTTCTATACAGCATCATCTCAGAAGAATTTTTTTTTTAAGTCAGTGTCATGAGTTGAAGAACAACAGCAAACACTCAGTGCTCCTCATGGACTCCACTGTAAATGTAAATGCAACCATAGCCATGCTCTGATTGTTGTCCAATCCTTAGTTTTGGGAGCATTTAATAGACCGCACACTTGACTTTCCTCGCTGCTTTAAAATGTGCCATACAGTGCCATCTGCTGGTGGAAGATATGCATGCATACAATTAGAGTTCACACTGTTGATATAAGTGTTAGAAGTAATACATGTTCAGATGAATACTATACGTCTACACTATCTATGTATCTATAAAGACTAATAAATGAGTGTTAGTCATATATTAAACATAGCTTGTAGGGCCATCTGTAATGAATCTGTCTGTGTGTAGAACCAGTAGCGGTTTTAGGCACGGGCGAACAGGGCAGCCGCCCGGGGCACCATTTCGTGGGGGGCCGCCACGAGCGCTTGGGGAAAAAATAAATAAATAAAATGAAAAGCTTTGTGTGTCATATCGCTGCAATCGGCACATTGGCGCCCCCTAAGTGAACTGCAGGCGCCCTTGCTTGCTGAGATAGTGCCACACACAGAAGCAGCGTGTCTCTGCCTCGAGGGGGTGATGAGAGGTGGTCTCGCCCGGGGCGTAAAACACTATAGAACCGCCACTGTGTAGAACTGTAAGAGCACACAGCAGAGACATAGCACTTAACTTTGGGCCTTATACACGAGTAGTCTCTGTGGGCCCCCTTCCTTTCTACATTTCTCCCACATCTGGATTTCTAGGGCCTCTACTGCTATTCAGGCCATGTGTAGTTACTCCCACTTTCCCACTCCACCTGTGGTACCCTTGGCACACAGCATCACAGTACAGACTGAACACTCACGTTTTGCTGCTACTGATATTGATGGATGCATCACAAAAGACATACAATATAATGGATACACATGGATATCTAGGCAACGCTAACAACACATAGTACACTGAAATGCAAACAGAATGGAGAGCCACATTTTTTATTGACACCTGTACAGAAAAAATAAACAATCTTCACTGAGTCATGCAAAGCAGATATTGTGTACAAAGAGAACACAACAGCGTGAACAGCATGGAGGCAATAATAGATAAATGACTTTTACAAAAATAAAAAGCAACTCCTGAGATGTCTCACGTACAATACAATACGATACGCAAGGACACTACCTCGTACATGGCACTCATGGGTTAAAAAAGCAACTTGACCCCAAGCCAGGTGATGAGATGTGGGCATCCAACTAAAGAGGCAGAGCTGGGGCCAGAAACACACCTGCTCTGCATCTCTGAACACAATAGGAACTGGGAGAAAAATTGCTTCATTTTTAAAAAGACACTTGTTTCAGAGAGGTATTATTGATAATCTTTTTCTTCACTGAATTATTAATAGATTACTCTATAGATATGCAAGGGTCAGAGGCTGGGTGAAGGAAGGAACATAAGTTCACGGCTACATGTTTTTGGAGAAACACACCATCACGATAAGGCTACAACATCAAGGGACAAAGGATATCTCGACACGACCACTCTTCCCTTTTAGCTCTCACGGATGCCAACCATGTTTTGCAACCATGCAACAGTATATCAACATTCACCTCCTTTCCCCTCCTTTGAGGCCCGTTCACACAGAGAACTGTAACGATAACTATAAATATAACAGTAGCAATATGAACATTCACACAACATTTTAATGCCAAGATTCTTAGTGTAAGTGCAAACAACTAATAGAGAGTGATGTCTGGTGAATTCTAAATGATTCTGTTTGGCTTAAGTGTCTTTATCGTTCATCATAGTGATTCCAACAGTCTTGTTTAGCTTTGTCATTGTCTTTATAGTTGGGGTGTGAACTCTGCTGTCCACTAAAGTTTGAACGATTTATACAAACACATTGTTATAGTAACCGTTGTTATAGTTGTAGTTATAGTTCTTTGGTGTGAACAGGACCTTTACAGACAGTCACGTTTAGACCAATATGAATTATTAACACAAACACAAACTTTTTTTTTTTTTTTTACCTCAAACCAATACTGTACAAACACTCACATTTCACACTCGTACTCATACATATAGTCAGGTAGGGAGAAGGATAAGAGTGTATACATTTACATAGACTTCATCTCAGACCAGGACACAAATAGGTCAGTTATAGACTTTTTGTTTTCATTTTTGGCTAAGCCATAAAATTACCTCTAATCTGAGAACAGGCTGGCAAAAGACTTTCTCAGGTTGCGAATGGTCTCTGCCTTGGCTTCATCCTCGTTGCTGGAGCGGAACGTATCACCAAAGGCATTGAAGGCATTGGTCAGGGATTGGGATTTGCTGAAAGAATACAGGGGTGCATAAAATTTAGTGAGTCACCATGTATTAGACAAAGGTGAAGATCCTGGCTTCAGAAAGTAAAAATCCTGTCATGTATTTCCCATGTATTTAACTAATTAGCTGATCTACCTGTCTAATGGTTTGTATGCTCACTTGCTCATCATCAGCTGGTTCAGAAGATGGTTGGATTAAATATGCGGCAGGGTTTTTATTTTGTGAAGCCGGGATCTCCACCTTTAGCATGATACAAATGTATTGTATGCAAAACATGAAACTGAGAGCTATCTTACTTTAGCAGTGGGTGGGTTGACTTTTGCTGTGGTGCAGGTTGCTCCTCCACAGCCGGGGTCTGCTCCTGGCTTGGAGCAGGGGGGGCAGTAGTGGAGGGTGCTGCGGCTTCCGCTGGCGCAGCCACAGGGACTGGAGGGGTGGGGGCGGGAGCCTCAGTCACTGGCGGGTCCTTCGGTACGGTCTTAGGTGGGGGCTGGGGTTTAGCTGGGGACTGTACCTGCACAGGTGCTGGATCTGCCGATGCTGCTGCCTGGCTCTGTGCTGGGGGTGGGGGCTTCGGGAATGCTTTGGCCGGAGGAGGGGTCTGGGGCTTTGGCTGGAGCTGAGGTTTGGAGTTTCTCCGAACTGGAGGCACTGGCTTGGCAGGTGGCACAGGCTTGGGTGACTGGGGTTTTGGGGGAAGCTCCGTGGGCTTGCCTGGGGCAGGTGATGGTGCAGGCGCCACCTGTGGCTGGGGCTTTGGCTGCTGGGTGGTGGGGGCTGGAACAGGCTTGGGTGCTGGCTCTGGGGAGGGCTCAGGGGGGGGAGCTGCAGGCTCGGACGGAGACTCCTTAGTCTCAGATTGCAACTCTTGGGGTTGTACTGGGCCCCCTAGGTTTAGTAAAGAGAGACTAATCACTTCACCACATTATTTTTGTGATAAAGGTAAACAACAAGTCAGAGAAAAACAAACTATGTTTAAATCCAGCACCTGGTGTTTCAGTGTTTTATTTCCGCCAATACAGACAACAACAACTCCCCAGTCAAATCAAGGAAAGCAAATATAATAAAAGCAAGGTCATAACCTTGAGATAAAGACATAACAATTATATCCGCAGATAGAGGCAAGTCAACACATTACTTAAATCCTTGGATATCTTGAGGAGTACAACCAAAATTCCTGGTCACGCAAGCACAAACTGAGTGAAAGAGGAAGCAGGTCTTTGCACATGCTGAACTGGACTTTGTTTATCATAGCACAAGACCAAGGTGGCATGCTTCAGTATATTTTTGTGTTGGAATAAATATTAAACATCCAGTGTTTGGTTCTGACCAACAAATAAAGAGAAAAAACATAATTCACAAATACAGAGCCTACTATTGGAAAACATGCATTGTATATCTGAGGTTTTTTTTTCACTTGAAGTGATCATGTTCATAGTGATAGAAGATTAAGATATACTTGAAATTCTAAAAAAAAACCTCATGACCAATTAGAATAGCAGTGCCATCTACAGGTGGAAAATAACCAAGAAACCCCAAATGCATTGATACTGATTTAGGGGGATTGGCCCTTCACTTTATCTGTTGTGTACACAGATTAATTCTATAATAAGATGATATACCTGTGTAATGACATATGTGATAACTGCAATCAGCTGGTACAGAAAATGGTTACAATTTTTACTTTCTCAAGCTGGAATCTCCACCCCATCACCAAAATTAAGGAGGAGTTGTTTTGCATTTTAAACCTTGGCACTGGATTTAAAGAAGTCTTACCCCAACAAAACACTGTGAACATGGCCATGGGATAAATACTGTACCTTAAAGTACAGTCACTGCAATAAATGATCTCCTAACTCAGTTATAAAATAACACTGGATTGTTGTGCATTGAAATAAAAGCAAATAAGGTGAGACATTGCTCGTGGAAAGAAGACTTAAACACTAAAATCTTTTCACTTATACAAAAATAAAACTTACAGAGACCATTACTGACATTCACACACAAACAAACAAAAACAAGTTGGCAGTTCATCTCTCAAGCATTCCTTAAAAAATTCAACAAATCATCAATATTTCCATCGTTATACACTGTTTCTTGCTTTGGTGGTAAACTATGCAAGTGTCACGCAAGAAAACAACATAAATGCAGAGATGCAAAGTTAGATTATTAAGTTAGTTTTGCAGATTTGCTTTAAGAAAAGCAGATTTATCACTGCACTCTGCAGCATCTAAAAACTAGACATGATGCCGTCTGTAAATCCACTGTCATGCATTTAGAATTCATAACACTATTTGTTGATTGTTGTTCTCTGCACAAACACAATCCAAAAATAACTTTCCTCTACAAAACTATAAAATATTGTAATCTAGCAAGAGTATGTTCATTGACCTTGGAATTTTGTAACACTTCTCTGATACCACAAGCATTTCATATTTTTTTCAAAAATGTAATGGTGCTTTTTGGTATAGGCAATAGCTCCTCAGACACACAAAAACCCCAAACGCATCCCAGAATCCCAACCATTAAAGAAATTTTTTCTCAAGCAAGTGATATACTATAGCGATACATCAGCTGCCACAAATTAAGGTGTAACTATGAACATGAGAGTGGCTGTCTTTGAAAGACCTGCTCTAGTGGTAGGCCTATATGTCTGGCTCATTACACCTCATCACTTTGGCGTATTTTGCATATGATGTTTTTGCACGCATCTGTTGGGAGATACATACTATACTGACTGACAACCTTACATAGAGTTTACAAAGCACCCTCTTTAAAATGTTTCCTCAACAGTCTTTTATTATTATTTTATTTGATTATTGATGTATTATTGATGTATTTGTCTATTGCCCAAGAATTACTGTTTAATAGTTATATTACTAGCCAACCTTACTCATGCTGTTTCATGCTGAAATAATGACATGAAAACAACAGTATTAATATATCTAGATTATTAATATAATAGATACATACTAAGGCTACTTTCAACTGATATTCAACTTTATTTTGCCCTTTTTTACCACTGTCTTGACTTTGTCATCCAATGCAAGTAACTGATAAGGGCCGGGTTTTCCAAACGCAGCTAAGAAGAACCCCAACAAAACACTGCCAACATGGTCATGGCATAAATACTGTACCTTAAAGTACAGTCACTGCAATAAATGATCTCTTAACTCAGTTATAAAATAACACTGGATTGCTGTGCATTGAAATAAAAGCAAATAAGGTGAAACATTGCTCGTGGAAAGAAGACTTAAACACTAGAATCTTTTCACTTATACAAAAATAAAACTTACACAGACTATTACTGATATGCACACAGACACAAACAAAAAAAATCAGGATCATCAATATTTCCATCTGTTTCTTTCTTTGGTGGTAAACTATGAAAAGTGCCATGCAAGAAAACAAGTCATGTAAATGCAGAGATTAAAGGAGAAACATTAAGCCAATTTTGCAGACCCTTGTTAGTGCTCCCATAAGGAACACATGTGTTTCCTAAAATGCTTCTTTACTTAAGAAGACATGCTATTAAGAAGTATCTCTAAGAAGGGTCTGAAGCACTATTAACACACATTTTAGCTATGAAACAGTGGAAACAGTGCCATGTCAGGCAGGCAAAGCAATGTGGCACTAAGCAAAGAGATATTAATGAAGTGCATCTTTGTCCCAATTATGCCACCCCCTTTTTCCTGTCTTTCCTGCACCTCTACTGCCTATTAACTGTGTGACATTAGAGGGAAAACATGTCCTCTATTGTATTATGTTTTTGAAACATTTTACCACAGTTCCCTAATTTTCCTCTAATATTTTCCCTAACATTCCCTCCTTGTACTCTCCTGCCGCTTATTGTACGCTAAAGCAACTTGAGCTGCAGTGCATGTCTGAAATCAAATTGTATGCGGTTTAACCCCAGGACACATCGACTTGTCAATCCAGGGACAAGTGACATCACACAACTGACACATGGAATTGAACTCAGCTGGAAAAAAATCAATTGAGGCTGTTAAGAAGGCAGTTAAAAAGGATGTTAAGACACTGGTTAGGAAGAGCATTAAGAAGGCGTCTGGGAAACAATCCTATCTTAACCTTCCCTCTTAGCGGACCTCTTCTTTGGAGCTTTCTTTATTCCTTAAGACGGCTTTTTTTTGGGAAACCCAATGACAGTAAGGGGGAACAGTTTGCTAACTGAAATACAAAGAAATGTATGACAGTTGGTAGGCTTATGCAGGTATCATGTATCATTTACTAACACCATCTTAAAGCAAAGGTAAGTTTAACCATAGGCACACCACAGTGCTACCTATGTAAATGATAGTATTATGTTGTATACTGTGAAAAGTCCTGCCGTGAATTTACCAAGATTACAAAAAGTTATTTGAAGATTCACATATCCCCTTTGAAACATTGAAATGTTACCTTAACACAGGCATACAGTCCTGAATTTAATTGTGTACTACCATCTGTAAAACAATGCTCCCCTCAGGTGTAAAAATGAACTACACTCGTTCACTACCATAAATCTCTTTGTCCCTGGCTGTTAGTGTAAATCCAGCCATGAGAAAAGAATACAGCTGTACCACTCTTTTCACTTGGCTGATAGATGAGACAAGCACTTTTCAAGCAAAGCACGGCTTATGTTGAGTGGAGGAAATGGCATATGCTAAAACCATATGCTGGTCTCTTACAGTTGAAGGGATTAATGTTGACTTTTTCTATATGAGAATGTTTTTTATTATTAACCTTGCCCTCTCCTCCTGTCTTACCAACAACCCACTTGAAGCCTTTTCATGTCTCTCTGGTACACACTGTTTCAGTGCCCTTTTAAATTTGAAAGCATTCATTACTTGACACATGCATCTATGTAAGATCTTGCTAAATCCTCTACACCTCACCCTTTTAAAAATTAGAAACCATGTGTTAGGGCAGGTGGTAAACCATCCAAAAAAGTTCAACAGCCACCAATGAAATACAAATATTATTTATCACTCTATGTAAAATGTATTCTATATCCAAGTAAACAAAACATGTCTAAATAAGAACTCAAACTATGTTTGTCTGTTTCCTCTATTCAAGTATTCTTTTCCTCACAGACGTGTGCTTGTTCAGCAAGCATAAAGTTATTGTTTTATTATTCCGTTCACTCATTTTTTTGTCACCACTACTTGTCCTATAGGGCTCGAGATAGAGATGCCATTTTAATGCTGCCATTTAAAACCTTCAGTCGGATCTTAACACCAATCCATGTGCAAATGGTTACACTACCCGTTGTCATTCATGACGACATCATTATACCCATGCCATGGCCTGCCATGGGAGTCCATTTTAAAATTCGCCACACTGATTCAGTTCAGTCCTCAGTACATGACTCTTTTCACTAAGTTTTATGTCAGCACATCAACCTTTCTAGCACCACCAACTAGTCAAAGTTAGAGGTACAGTAACTTTTGAACTGTATGTGTAATTTTCAAAAAAAAATCCTTGGGTCAAGCCAAGGTCAACAAACCCTATAATGTCAATTTTTGCCTCCAAACCTTCCTGCCATTTTGGAAAATGTCACAATTTTTTTGCCAATTTTCACAAAACCTGGCACACATGCCTGACAAAAGCTACTTAATGGCATTTTGATTTTTGCAATTGATTTCCCATGACAGCCAATCAAAAGCCATGGAACAGGAAGGAAGGGGCATAATTCTGTTGCCATTACAATTTTCTCAACTTTGCATTTTTTAGCATTTTCTGCAGAAATGCAGTCTAGGTTTACTTAACATCTCTAACTCATCATAAAGAATATATCATAAAGCATGTGGGTATATTCAGGTATTCTACTTGTAAACATAGTTTCAAATATATTTCCCTTGCAGTTTAGATAGTTCATCCAAAAATAGACAAATCTGTATCACTGCTATCCCATAGGCACATACACCAAAACTGATATATACGTGCACACACACTACACACAGCTGTGCATCATGAAGAAAAAGATAAAGTGACAATTCACCAGACATTCACTACTGGCAGACAAGTCCAACAAGTTTTTTGTTCACAGACAGCAGAACTTTGCTTAGGCACAATTAGTCTTGCGTTATTTTGCAAGTTGGAACATAATGTTACTAAACTGTCAAAAATCCCAACAAAAACTAGACTTACAATATGCACACTAAAAATATCAGCGACAAGCAAACCATTCCTCAACAATGACACAAGTTAACACCTCTAACACGACATTGGAATAAAGAGGCCAACCCTGGCACAGCTCCTGCAATCATAATTCGCACAATTCAATTTCCACAGAGCAAACTAGACACTGTAATAAACGGCAACACTTCCCCTTTCAATAAAATGAATGACCCATTAGTCAGACGTCACTCCAGGCTTATTTCACAGTGTCCTGGACCTGTTTGGGTTTCACAGCAACGCCATTACAATCGAGAATGTACTGTAAACAACCTTGTGGTGATGGTCGCTGTCCTGGGGACCTTAGTGGGTTCTGCCACACTTTCCTTCACAGGGGCTGCCTGTGGAAAGATGCAGGCAAAAGTCAATTTAATTCTATTTAATCAATTAAATTCAGTTTACCCTTTGCAAACTGTACCTTGCAATTTGTGTGCAGCAGTACTGCATCACATGAAAAACATATACAACAGAGACCACACAACAATTAGCACAAGCAAAACAGCAGCTTCTGCGAAGCTTTAAAAAAATAAAAAAGGCAAAAGAAAACCTAACAAAACAAAAACAAAAAAGAGCTAAAAAAAGTGCTACTTCATAAATAAATTAATAAATAAATAAGACTACTGAAATGGGCTAAAATGGATTAGCCTGTCATCAAAATACTTGGAGCGCACAGCAGAATAGGGCTGAGTTCATGCATATAGAGAGACAGAGCAAGAGAATGTTTGGATCTAGCAAGTCAATATGGTAAGAATTTCAGAGGAGGTATTTCCTTGCATAAATGTCTGCAATAGTTTTAAAGCCTAACATTACAGTGTTTAGCAGGTATTACGTATGTTAAGATCTTGTGTAAAGCACAGGGTTATTTTACTAAAATGTCTGTAAAATCAATAAAAAACTAGTGCAGTAAAACAATAAAAAACTAAACAAAAACAGAAAAACTGACATTTACAGAGCAGGCATTATAATTACTGAAGTGGTTCTGTTGATTTAATATCAACACCAGAGGGCGCCAGAGGGGAGCAAAGGCCGCATCCAACCATCAGGCCTGCTGAGTGACTGCAGTCTGGAAAGGTTACCTCTGGGGGCTGGGGTGTGGTGATGGGCCTCTGGGGGGGCCGTGCAGGGGCCCGGCTCGTCGCCTGGTTCATTTTGGCCAAAACAACTTCAGCAATCAGCTGCCGGTCTTCACCTTGGTGCTCTCCGATCAGAGGCATAGAGGATCCAACCACCTGGACAACAGGTAAACGCACACGTTGACACAACTGTGCAAGTGTGTAGAAAATAATTGTATCATCCATACTGATCGAGTCATTCATCTATCAACTAACCCATGTAAGTTTATGACATTTTTGTATCAAAATATACACATTACTACTCATGAAAATGTATACAGTAAAATCTTTCTTGTTCAAAATGTTCATGGCTGCTGCCATAGCAACATAGAGCTACCATGCCATCTCAAGGCTACTTCTAAAAAGGAAGCAAAATTTGGTGACAGACCACACAAGGGCAGGTATTCTTTATTTATCTCCTTATCTTCATAATTTAGCTTTATTTCAGGTTTTTCATTGTTACTAGCTATTACCATTATACATCAAATATATGATGTGATTTAAATATGTTTTGATTAGTGACAACCAGCTGTTTATTAGTGATATGACAGTGGTGATAGTCAAGCTGGCCTAAGAAGCTACAATGAAGGTACCACATATTTGGTTCAGCCAGTCACAAAAACCAGCTGATTCTGATTAGTGTAACTCGAAAATTAGTAGAGTATAGTGTTAATTAGCAAAATCACCTGTCTCAACTGCACAGACAGAACCAAGTGAGTGAGAGTACGTGGCACTGGATTAAGTATAGATGACAGCATGCACGGAGGCAGCGGATACAGGCTCTCCACTTAGTTTAAATTCATTGTAAAGGCAACTGTTCAGTGACTATAAAGGTCTTGAAGTCTTTAAGTGTAGCATCTTAAGCCCAGTTGCCTATCCATGACCTACTGTAACACTGCCCAACCCTGCAGCCAATAGTAGGCCTTTTTTTCAGAGTAGACAGAGGATGCGGATGTGACACATACAGCACAGTGGGCAATACCCCACATTTAAGCTCCGTCTCATAGATGATGACACACATGGGGCTGTGGCTACATGTCTAACCAAAGCTTCCTCTCAGTGGCAGTCCATTACCAGCCATGGCAAAAGGCTTCAGAGTGGGAGGCAAGCCACAGAGTGCTTCAGCATGCACAAACGGCTTACAATCAACTTCCTCTGTGTGCTGAAGATATGAAAGGATGGCAATAATTTGTCATCACAGCACGCCAGAGAGTATCAAGTAAAGCACAACTTCAGGCAGCAGTGTCTTATACATGCGCATATTACGTTGTGTACTGTCTCTTCCACTGAGTGTGTCATCGCTGGTTCACAGTATCATGGAAAAAAATGCCAGACTAATCTTGACCAAACATCCTGCTCAATCAAACCCACCAGTTCTGAAAAATGTAGCATCACCGTTGTCAAAGGACAATATTTCAAATAGTCATTTCACCCCTCTCTAATCCTTCCCACATTGGCTGATCTTGTTTCATTTCCATATATGGATGAAATAATATGGACTCTGACTTTAAATGAATATCTATCAAAGGGCTTAAAGGGCTGTATGTGCTGTTTTTGATACAGAGGTTAATTTCTCTGTACACCACTCTGAAAGCAAAATCAAGATGTCTAAAATGTAAGAGTAGTTTTTTTTTACAAAAATATAGTGGAGAACATTTCAAATGACCCAAATTAAAAATTCTGAAGAGGACATTAAACATGAATCTCAGTGGTGGCAGCAGAATAAAATTCTGGCCAGGTCAGAGCTTGCGCTTAATACAGAATTCTATTCTGCTGCACCGCTGAGATTACTCGCACAGAGCTGCATGCAAATCATTGACAGTTGCCCTCTTTATAATTTAATTCAGGTCTATAATTTGAAATGTTATTGGCTGTGTTTTTGTAAAAAAAAAATGTTTCAAAACTACCTATGTATGCCTATCAACATCTCCTGATTGTCAGATTTCCAACAAATATATTTGTTACTCTCTATCCTTTTTAGTTTCCAAGATATAAACATAAAAATGGTCTCATATTTTTGGCCCACCCTGTATGTACTGTATATATACACACATTTCATAAAAATGATGTAGCACAAAATGGTTTGAGAGTTTGACAAAGGAACACAAGACATAAATAAACATGACAAGTTTTGTTAGTTCAGTAGCGCCAGAAGAAATCTATTAGGGGGCTGTGGCGAGCTCCACTTATGTCACTCTAGAGTAAGTACCTGGGCAATGGGCATGAGGAAAAACTCCCCATTTGCATTGCCATATTTAAATTGAAATGATGATAAAATGATACATTGACATTAAATTGATGATGTCACCAGAGATGAAAGAAAATTGAAATACTGATTTCACTGACAACTAGTACAGCCAGAATGTAGACTCACATTGTTAACAACTTTGTGCTATATTGTTAGTCAGAACGAAGAAAAAAAATAATTATACTGTAATGTAACAATGGAAGCAAAAGGGCTGATTATGAAATTAAAGGTCAAGGCGAACCAAGCCTTACAAAGATGTCTGTAGTTCTTAATTAACAGAGCACAGGCAGAAATAACATTTCTCATTGTGGGTACACTCAATAAAAACACCCATGTGTGAGTGAGGGAAGCCGTGGGCACCATCCAAAGTCACTGTGGTTCTCTGCCCCTCCCTTTCCCACGTTTGAGTCTGCTGAGTTGCACAACCACAGCCTATGCTCACTACATGCACTAAAATGCAGCTTTAATTAGAAATGAAATTACAACCTCTCTGTTTTTACACTGTCACA
Organism: Setipinna tenuifilis; assembly: GCA_030347295.1. Taxonomy (NCBI): domain Eukaryota; kingdom Metazoa; phylum Chordata; class Actinopteri; order Clupeiformes; family Engraulidae; genus Setipinna; species Setipinna tenuifilis. Next base: position 31,466,278 of record CM059267.1, on the reverse strand, counting down.
GATTTAAAACCCTACTGCGTCACTAATAGCTTTGTAGTGGTGAGTGTAGTAGTTGTGACCTGTGTTTACTGAAGACTGACTCAGACAGGAGCTAGGAAACAGGGGATGGGGAGAACAAGCCTATCCTAATCATCCCATAGCACCACATTATTGTTAGCAGTGATGGGGAAGAGAAACTCTATCCTAACCATCCTACAGCACAACTATAACAAAGTGTGTAAAACTCACTCTTGAATTGAAATCACATATTTTTTGATACCACATTATTCACCATCAGTGACAAATGACTAGTAATAGTATTACTGTAGAATATATGAGGGGAATGGAGCATTCATTGTGGAAGCTTTGAGAGATGGCTTTCTGTGCCTCTGGGAGAAATATCTGTCCTTGTGAGGGGTGTTGACTGCGTAAACATATAGTTAATTACGGGTATCACTTTATTTTATGGTTCTTGTTACATTGTATCTACATCATGCACTACAGTGTAACAGCGTTTGTAACAGTATGTAACATTATGTACCTACACTGTATTATAGGGTTAGGATAAGGGTTAGTGTTAGGTACTGTTTGTACAATGTAGGTGCATAATTGTACATGTTGTTACGATTAGATACACTGTAAAAGGAACCTTAAAGTGTTGCCTGAGTTAGCAGCACTCACCTCAGTGATGTAGTCCTTCCCATCTTTTCCATGTATGGCTTTTACTGCACAGATGTCCAGGCCTCCAAACAGTTCAGAGCAAGTATCCACCCACAGCTTATATCTGTATTGAAGAGGGTTTAGCATTAGTAGTCTCTCTCTCTGTTTATGTCTGCTTTTAACCATGCAGTACAATCACACGCAATGGCCCCTAAAATAAGACATCCAGTTATAACATACTATACAAGACTGCAGGCATATCCTGACATTCTCATATACAATGGCTGTGCATTATCCTTCTTTTGCAGATCAGTCATTTCCTGCTAATAGAGCAAGAATGCCAAAAAGCCAGACAGTCATTAATGCCCACTGAGTCCAGACAGCTTGATATTTGGCTTTTGGCAAGATCAGCTCGACAACTGTATGTCCGTAATTATACAGTGCATCGCTAGTGCCGCAGGGGGGCTGTGATACACAATATGAAGTGCAGGTCTGAAAGTGACACAATCTGCACATGGCGTGAAATCCCTGGGTCATCACTATTTATACCCTCAGGTGTCTGTTCTTCATTATTTTGAGCTTTTGCGTGCTGACTGAGTGCAAAGCATGTGAGTGATATAAAATGAGTTTGAGATCCACAGTTCAGGGTGTCCCATCCGTCTGGGAGGTAACACTTCACGATAAGGGTAAATGAAAATACATTTCTTAATGTTTTAAATATTGTATAAACCACAAAACGTTAAAGATGAGTAAATGCATGAATCATTAAAAACTACCTTATGCATTAATGTTTAACACATGCTGAGTCGTACATGATTTACTATTAAATCACGATTAAGGAATACTGGTATTAGACCTTAGTCAATGCCAGGAACTGGGGTGTTAATTACATGGTAGGTTAGAGTCTGCCAATTTCTATTGGTATATCAGACCTTAATTAGTTATGTATTAAGTATTATTAATATAATTACTTAAGGAATTAATAATTACTTAATAAGGTCTGATATACTAATAGAAATTGATCCACAATGGCTTTTAACCTGTCATATCATATCTCAATTCCTGGTGTTAATTCGGGTCTGATATACCAATGTTTCTTAACCATGACTTAGTAAATCATGTACAACTCAGTATGTGTTAAACATTAAGGCATTGTGTGGTTTTTAATGATTTATAAATTTACTAATCTTTAATTTTTTGTGTATACTCATGTATACTCATGTACCCAAGATGTCTTACCAACTGGGATTTAGAGCTGCATGACCTGAAATTGCGTCTTCAACGGTGGACTCTTTGAACATATTACGTCGTAAACTTTGGGCACATTATATAATACATTTTTGCACTCTTTTGTAATTTGATTGTTTTTCCCTATGGGTTCAGACTTATGGCACACCCAGTAAAATATGTGAAGTCCATTTGTCAATTTGTAGTCACATGAAAATTCAGTGTGGGAGCTGTGTTACAGGTCTTTAGTATGACAAAAACCACTCACTTGTCTGTCATGGCCACCTGTTCCAACATGGCAGAGCCTGTGTTTGATTTCCAGTTCCCTGAAATGGAGGTCCTCCTGTTACAGAGGAACAATATTAGGTAAATAGGGCAATGCAAGAAAATAGCAAAAAAAAGACAATCTAATAAAAAGTGGCCACACTGTCTTGTAGTCATACCTACCTGTACTCTTCCTCAAAGTCAAAGAATATCTTTCTAGGCGTGACATCAGATTTGACCTTTTAATTAAGTTATATAGGACATGGATGACACCTCACATATATCCTTTTTGTTTAACCAGTGCTACTATTGGCCCTCTTACCAAACAGTAGAGACACTGCTATGGCTTATTCTGTTGTTTCGGCACAATTAACATTAACATGGGGTTATACTATTGAAAGTACAGTTGCTGTAGCATCCGATGTGATGTCTGCATGAAGAGCAACAGGAAAGCTACAGAACTATAAGTGGTCTAGTGGTAAATGAGTTAAGCACTTTATAAAACAAATGCAAACCATCTTCATTAGCCAGCTGTAAAAGTACATACACACACAAACAAACACATGTGCATACACACATACAGAAGCGCAAGTACAAGCACACAACCACATGCTGGTAACATACATATAGGCCTTGTAGTCGACTCCTATCTTCTGGACCCTGATGTCATATTTGGCATCGATGAAAGGTTCTGTAGTGGTGTAAGTCTGTGTAATGGCCACCACACTGGCAATGTCCTGGAAGTCACTGTGATTGTCCACTTTTACCTAGGAAACAGAAAAGGAATGAAGAGGAGAAGTGATGAATGACAGTGTTCAGCATCTTGTAGTTCTTTACATTCGGAGTACTTTAGTACTTTACACTACCATAGCATGTAATTCCATTAATTCTTTAGTAATTCAGAGAGATTGACTGAGCATAACATTCTTTACATCAAATTCTAAACAAACAATAATAGCTATAGTATAAAAGAAGAACAAATGGCAAAGATAAAAAATGATATTGATAAAATCAAATGTTGTTATAGAATCTGCTACATTTATGACAATGCAGAGCAACAACTGTATTCAAAAATGGTCTTACCTTGCCCATACCAGAATGGGCGTGGCCAATCTTGACGACCACTGGGAATGTGGGCATGGATATCTGAAAGAAATTATTAGTCATTATTAGTCAGTTACACTTAATAATCATGTCAATAGAGTTTGTGGGATGGACAACAACTGAAAACCAAATACTAATGGGGTATCTTTGACAAGTCATATTTCCTTTTCACACACAACTGTGTTCTTAAGCACAGTACCAACACAATTATGAAGTTTGCTGACTGTGATAGGTCTGATCTCAGACAACAATGAGACGGCCTACAGGAAGCAACCTAGCCCTGAACAACCTAGCCCTGAAAAGACGAAGGAGGTGATCTTGGACTTTAGATGGCAACGACAGGGCGACCATCAACCCATCAGCATCGAAGGGAAGGCAGTTAAGGTGGCACAGAGCTTCAGGTTCTTGAGAGTGCACATCAGCCAGGACCTTTCATAGGCCACCAGCACTTCTGCAGTGGCCAAAAAGGGCGCTAAAAGTGCACTTCCTAAAGATCCTGAAGAAGGCTCAGCTACCGCAAAAACTGCTTATTAACTGCTAACGGTGCACCATCGAATCTGTAATCACATACTGCTTTACGGCTTGGTACTCTAATTGATCCTCTGATAACAAGAAGGCTCTACAATGCATCATATGCACCAATACACCAATGCCTAGCAGATCATTGGTACTTAGCTCCATACACTAGAGGAGACACACCACACATGGTGCACGGGCAGAGCAAAAAACATACTCAAGGACCATATGCACCCGTTTCAAAGGCTCTTTGCTTTGCAGCCATTAACCAGGTGTGTCTAAAGTGTCCCTGCTAAGGGAAACTTACTTAAGGCACATCCATCTCCTGTGTGTGTGTGTGTGTGTGTGTGTGTCTGCGTGTGTGTCTGAGTGTGTCTGTCTAACCCTAACTTACTCAACGCACATCTATCCCCTTGTGTGTTCCCTCTTCCACTGTTCTACCACAATTTCACACAGTATTATCTGCTTACTATTGCACTATGACACTAAAAAAAGACCTTGAATACTTGAATCCCTGCTGTCAGGGACTATACTGTACTCTGTACACCACGTGTGCTGCTGGCATATTCTGCACCTTATTTATTTATCCACAGCTTGGTATTGTAAAATGTCTATATTGTTTTATAGTCTTATGTGTAAATATTACTGTCTATTGAGGTAAATTTTTAATTTTAGCTATTCGTATCTATTTGTATTGTTATGCTTCTTCTTATGCATGAGTGTCTAGGTCTTTGTAAAAATATCACTACTATACTACTAATACTATTACCACTACTACACACACACACACACACACACACACATACACACAATTTCCCAAGCAGGATGCCATGCTAGTGGTCAAGCATATGTTATTTTAAAATAATCATACTTTCAATTTGCTTTGTTAAAGTCTAAGATAGCTATGCAACTTTAAGTTATGAAGTCAAAAGCAATGCAAACCATGTGACCTTAAGAATGTTTGCCTGTACAGTACTGTGCTATCAGGGCTCTTTCGTAGAGCCTATATGCACTCCCATGTTGGTGCTGTGACTTCAACAATCATTTTTGCCTTTAGAAACCAGGAGGCACACAAAAAACAATGGGCAGTAATCAGAACTGTATTATATAATATATATATAATATATAATTATATATATAATATATATTGCATAATGACCTTTTCTACCTTCTCTTTCAGTTTAATCAACATTCCTGACCGATTGCCCAGGGGGATTATATCTGTTGGCATTGGTGTGTGTTTGTGTGCGCTAAGGAAATTGAGTTTAAGAAAAAAAAAAACTTTAATCTGGTGTTTACACACAGAACCAGGCTGCAATAAATTGCATAAGACAATAGTGTGACATTATGTGACCCAGTAAAACCCACAAGTCCGCTGAAGACATAAACTAGGGAGGCGGTAGTGGGAACAGTGATGTTTGTCCTAAGACGGTTATCTAAGCCGTGTAGGAGAATCCAATATTTGCATGATGCATATTCCAGTGGTATGCTGTATGTGGGAGTACTGAAAGGCTTATCAGGTAGTCTTAGTTAAAACATAAATGATGCAAGTTAACGATTTTTTGAATTTGACTACATTTATTTCTATGTTGTATTTTGACTGCTGAATTTTAGCTGCACTGTCACAATAAACATCTAATAGCATGCGTATTTACTGATTTACTGAACTGATATTTAAACAAATACTCAGAGAGGCTTATTTTGAACTCATATGTGGGTGTCTCTCTTGGCCGTCTGTCTGTAAATCGTGCCAGTAGTATCTAAGGCAGGTGTGGTGCCTGGAGCCATGTTTTTGTCATTACAGCTCAGAAGATCAATATGAGGGCTGGCACACAGCGTTGCAAGTTCACAGCTAATGACAGAGTGAGGCAGAGAGAGAGAGATCCCAGTCTCATCATTATGACTTCCAGGTTTCACACTGGTGAACCTCAGAGTAGTGCCGTGTTCCAAGTCCTACCTTTTATCAAACACCGCACAGCAATAGCGAACAGAACACAACAGTGAATAAAAAAGTCTAATGAAAGTCTGATGAAAAAAAGACTAGTGGTTAAATTTTTTTTTAAAAACAGCGATGATGCATTCAGTGATGAGTTCATTCACATTTTTTCTTGGTCAGTGTGTATTATGTGATTTAAGGTGCAATGTGCTCATGTAACTGGTGACCATGCTGTAGGGGCAGAGAGACTGTTTAAGGGGTGGAAGGAGGGGCATGTTTTTTTGTCCTATTTTTCTCTCCTTTTCGTGGTGGAGGCAGTCCCTCCCACATACAAAGATGGGAGCTACATAAGGGGTTCCCTGTCTCCATCTCTCAGGAGATGAAAGAGAGAGAAAGAGGTATCAGAGAGGGCTCAGAGTGAGTGGGGGACAGAAATCAGTGCGACAGACAGAGATTAAAGAGTGCAGGCAGCCGAGGTTTTTTACGTAAGATTAAAAGTCAGAACACAAGAAGCCCAGTCAGACATCCCTGTTTTGCATCATTTCAATCTCCACCAGTCCAGCAGACTGACAAGCAAGCTAGTCATCCTCTCTCCTTCCTCAGTGGTAAATTGAAAGCCTTGGAGACTTTTTCCCGTGGGACGCTAATCCTTAGAGGCAGGGCAGGCCGTGAGCAACAACATGGGAGTCCCCGTGGCTGGGTGCACACTGGTGGGGCTGGTGCTGGTACTTGTTGCCCTGGGCTCGGACAAAGGAGTAGAGGGTTGCAGCTGCCACCCGGCCCATCCCCAGCAACACTTCTGCTACTCAGATGTCGGTAAGTGGGAAACTGGGAAGAGGGGGAAATGCACACTTCTTGCACCAGTTGATGCTTCTTACACATGTGGGTCACTTAGCAAGGGGTGTATTGCACTGTAAAAGTGCTGCTTAGAACCAACTACACTATTTTTAAGGATCATGGGCATGTTACTTTAATAGTACATTAAAGTAAATTAAACCAATTTTTGCAGTTTTTAAAAAGATTGGTGCCCACTGCCTTGTCATTAATAAGTATTTTAAGTTGGTTATAAGCAGCACTTTTTACAGTGTGTAAAATGTCAGTGGGAGATTTATTCAGTGTTAAAGAACAGAATTAATGTGCATTGGCAATCTGAGGCTACTGTGTTTGCAAAATTTCAGACAAAATGTTGGTGCTGCATTATTAACTGTAACTTAAACAGTCACGTTAGCATGCATTCATATTGCATTAGTATGGCATTCCCCTGCTCCTGTATAGGGCCTTTCAGGCTTTCAATCACAAAAAGCCAAATGGTGTTAAGCAGATAATACTGAGGTGACTTTGAATAGTAGCATTCTAATATTTTTCACAAATACATAGTAAAACCTCTGAAATCAAAAACAATTTATCATTTCCTTCAATTTGCCCCCCCCCCTCTCTATCTCTCTCTTTATTTCTGTCCTTCTGTAGTTGTCCATTCTCATGCTCTTTTTGTCTGTGTGAGCCAAAGAAAACAGTGCCATTTGACTCTGTGTCCTCAGAAACATGTTGGACAGTGCTGGAGTCCATCACATGAAGCGAAAAGCCCAGTGAGAGAGAGAGAGAGAGAGAGACAGAGAGAGAGACAGAGAGAGAGAGAGAGAGAAACTATGGCAGGTCCAGCTGTGTGTTGCACTAAATTGCAGGCACAGCGCACAGTCACCATCAGATTGCATGACTTATGTAAGAGGAGGCACTAAAAAAAGTTGTATCCCTAATTGATTTTGACACTATTTCTGACTTCATAGTAGTGAAGGAAAGTTAAAGCATTACCAACTGACCTTCCTCCTTCTTGCCAAAATCAAAATACGCCACAACAGCAAGATCTTCTGCTAATGCACTCTCCTAGTGTTAACCTGCACACTCCTGTTTCACTGACTTGAGTTTGAAGGTCCATTCACTTGGAGAACTACAATAATATCAAAAGCTGTAAATATAGTGAGGTGACTAATGGAATGTGATATCCTGTGACTTGTAATGGATTCGAATTGGCTGCAGTTTTATTGCTTATCAAATCACTCTAAAATACATCTTAATGATATCATTTAGCCCTATAATTGTTGCTATGGTTGAGGTGTAAACTCAACCATCCACTTAAGTAACAACTGTTTTAACACAGTATTCTTAAGTTATTGTTATTGTTCTCATTCCTGGTATGAACGACTCTTGAACAGATGCAGTTTTTTGAGGACAGAGCTTGTAGTATGCTTGGCTTACTTCAGTGTGAATTTCTGTTGAGGAAACCTTTTGGTGACCTTGATCTACTCATTTTTTGTGGTCTGTCAGCCAAACCACTTTGGTGTGAACAGGATCAACCAGAAGAGCTATTAGCCCAGATTTAGGCTTCAGGATGCTGAAGCTCCACTGACTGGAGAGAGTCCAGGCTGTGCAAAGAGTAAATGTACTACATGAGTTTCAAAAGTCCCCTCCCATTAGCATGTCTATAGGCCAGGCGTGGTGCTTTGCATACTAATTGTTCACTTTAAAGACCCTGACAGGATATCTTTGTGAACATGACAAGGCCTGCGATTCATTTCTGAATGTGAAGTTAATACATCTGTTCTTCAGCAAATGAAGCATTTTTTCTTATATTACCATCTAAGCTGTAGCCAGAAGGAACACTAGCCAAGCTATTAGAGCCCATTACAGATTGGAACTGAGAGATTGCAAATTGCACTTGTTCACATGTGCACAAATAGTTGTAATGAATAAAACCACAAATGGGAAGGAAATAGTGGACTGGCTAGATAAGCCTTTACAATATTTGAATGTCTTGGCTCTTCACTGAGATAATACCTATGACCTAAGGGACAATGGCTTCAAATGTCCTCAAGCCAAATACGAAAAACAAGCTAATGGACACAAAAACAATGGGTATTGTGCTGCCCTAATGTGAGTTACAAACCATAGAAATATCTGAGGTTGTGTTATCATCTTGAACTCAAACTTAATAAAGAACAGAACAGAACATTGTGTACATGCCACCATTCCCTCCATGCCTTGCACTACTTCCTTGTAACGGATCAATTTTATGTCCTGTTCTTTTCCTTGTTTCCAGCATTTGACTTGTTTAAATAATTGGGATAAGAAAATGCTGAAAGCCAGAACCATCTCATTGTAATAAGCACACAATCTGAATGCAGAACTCCACATATCTAAACGCAAGCATTACATGAGTAAACAAAGACAAGGATTGGAGTAAGAGTGAAGTAAGGGTTGTCTTGGAGTGAGAATTGTTATCAACATTGAACTTGTACTTGCTGTTTATTCAGCTGGTAATCCACCTGGGGGAAGACATCCAAAAAATAATGACTTTCAAATTTATGGTAACCTACTTCTCTGTAGCAAATCGATACTTGTCTGTAACAAGACCCAAAAACCCTAAACCGTGACATGTGTTTGCTTTGCCAACGTACAATGTGGGAACATGAGGGTAAGAAAACACTGTGCTGTATTAGCCCCCCTTGCTCAGCATTCACAGAGGCCTGTGCCACCGCTGCAGGTGATTGGCCAATAACAATGTGTGATAACAGCCCTCGAGAGCTTCATAATGAAATGGCCATAGGAGGGCATAGGACTCATTAACATGCCAGATGAACATCATACAAGCCACCATTACTAATACATGCAGATTGAATGTGTCTGGTTGTGTAAAGGTTGGCAGTTGGTCAGACACACTCTCTTTCTTGCAATCACTGCAACCACCAGCCGCATGCTTCTGCTCTGATGTATGTTTTAATAAATGCTGCTTAGAACCAACTTAAAGAAAAGCTTAGGGCTGTGTACTGCATGATTCTTTTTACATAGGCCTAACTTGATTAATATGTTCATGACACTTGAAAAAATAGTGCAAGAAAAATAATGCAACACAACATTGCAGCACAAATTTTATATGCTATAAAAGTCTGGGAGGAGAAAGCATTGACCATGATGTTACTTGCTTTGTATGTATGATTTACATACAATCATAAGAAGACAATAACTTGAAGTTAGTACTTGCACAAATCTCAATAAATAAGCAAATGTTTCTCACCAAGAGACAAATGTCTCTGATAAAGCATCTAATAAAGGCAATGGCATATTTTTGGATAATGGAGAACATGGTGTTCAGTTATCAGAAGTTAATGTAAGTTTAAGGTGGTAATGCAAAGCACAAGTGGCCATTACATCTCAAAGTTCATTAACTTCTGATAACTGAATATTATGAAGTCCATTATCCTGCTTATACCAGTTACCACACTTGCCTTGTGGTAATTTGAGGTTATAATTTCCATGTCTTCACCAAGAAAGAAAAATTGCTCCTTTCCACTGCAAGTTGTGTCTTTTCCAAACGTACTGGACAAACTGCCACTACTCATTCCAAATTGAGAATTGCTATTGTCAAGACCCAGTCGAGCTAGCCCTTCCAATATTCTGTTTAGCCTAGCTCAGCAAAATTGCTTTGGTAGTAAGTTCAATCAATGCAGCATGACGGCAGTAAAAAAAAAAAAACAGCTTTGGAACATGTTGCTTCTCTTTCGGTTTCCATCCCTTGCTCATTTTACAAATTTGGAAAATAGGGACTGCTTCCTACATGTGCAGATATCAAAAATTAATTGACATTCTAAAGAACGCATTACAATGGGATATTTAACCAAGCCATAGTATAACTAAGTTTGCTTTGCATTGTGGCATTACCATCTTGAATGTGCATTAACTTCTAATACACAAAAGCTGTCGTCTATTCTCTCTTACCTATTGTTGCTATCAATTTGACATATATGTCAAAGCTTTACGAAACTAAGTAACAACTAAACTACCAACCAATAAGTGAGGCAATCCCTCACTGTGTACTGAGGGGCGATCTGTTTCACATTGTGTGTGGCTCCAGTATAACAGTATCAAAAGAAACATAGACAATAACCTCAACTAAAATGATTGTTAGATAAACAACCTCACTGAGCCACATGCTAAGGGACGTTTGACTAATTTAACTCTCTGGTACGGTCAAAACAAAACAAAAAAACATGAATAAAGTGACTGCTGAATAAACAACACAGGGTATGCAGCAAGTTTATGTACATATGTTTATGAGGTGTTGATAAAGAAGATATAGTAAATTCATCTGTTGAATTCTGCTGGCAGAAAATTGCAATGAGTTTAGGACATGTACAGGTATGAACAACCTGATCATCTTTTGGCTTTAATAATGGGATGTGACAACACAGGATTAAGTGGTCCTTTCCCAAACATTTTCACTGATTTTTACTTCCCAACTTTATCTACTTGGGTCAAGTATGGGTCAGTTAATTAGGCCATAGGACAGACAAAGATACCCACAAGAGCCCTGTTGCTTGCACACACACACACTCTGCAGTCACTGCTGTGGCCCCATGAAAGGGTTACAACTGACAGCCCTGACTTGTGTAGCTGGAGGTGTGAGAGTCCCACTGTGCCTGTGTGAGCGGGGAATATGTCAAAGACCCCCATAGTCAGAGCTCTGTCCAGCTGGATGAGCTTCACCGCCTCTGTGGAGGGACAAAGGGGATTGGAATGGAATGACAGATATGAGCTTGTAATTGTAAGCTAATACCCTGTGGTTGCACACAGCGTAGCACCAAAACACCTTTACAACATGGCTGCTCTGACTGATGCCTGTTTGTTTACGGCACATTTTAGTCAACTCATGAGTTCTGTTCTCTGAGCTGCAGTACACTTTCTAGGGATACTGGAGTCTGACATCCTGTTTAGAGAACAGTGAGTCTCATTCATCAAAATCTTCCAAAGAGTCTTCTGCAATTTGTTCTTAAGCCCCCTTTTAAAAATGTCAAATCCTGTAATATGTTTCAACTCCTGAATTGATAAAATGCAACATCCTATAATGTAGCACAAACAAAAAACTGTTCAGGCTTCAAGTGCTCTCCAGCATGATTAGATTTTTTTACCTGTGAACTCACACTAAACAAGAAAACATTGGTGAATGCAAAATCTTCTTGAAAACTGTGTAAGTGGCATTTCAAAACATATTTCTTCGTAAGAACCGTTGGTGAATGAGGCCCAATGAAAGCTTTTCTTACGCTGAGGCACCCAGAGGGTAGAGACAGGTACTTGTGATGCAAAACATGTTCCCATTTATACTGCAGTGTTGAGGACCCATTAACAGCACAGGGGAGCAGTGGGCTTTGTATGTCAGTGGTCTAATAGGAATTCAAGTGTCTAGTTACAGTAACACATATGATTATATAACAGCACCAACACCAATGGATGAAGCCTAAAGTCCAGGCAGTGCTTGTAAAGATTAGACAACCATTGGATACTATTGGTAGTTTGTGTATGTGAGGAGAATGAAGTCTAAATTATTAGTAGAGGAAATATATTCTTCAAAATCTCAAATGGAACAATGTTTCTGGGGAAAAAATGTTTAAAACATTAAAAACATATATGTTAATATTTGTGTGCTTGTTACTGCCATTCTAATAAAAAGTCATGTTTCATTTATCAGTGATACGAGCAAAGATATCTGGAGAGAAGACTGTGTCCCCGACCAATATGTCTTCGCCCTACATGAAGATGGTCCAGTATGAAATTAAACTTATTAAGGTAAGAAATGAGACCAGTCGGCTAAATTTCAATCAGCATACCTTTCTCTACTGTGAAAGCTAAATCCTTTCTCCTCTTTTCTGCTCTCTGTCACTATGAAAGAAACTACTAACTTACTGACTTGACATCATCTAAAATGTGAGCCTCTCAGCATGACTGATATTGAAAGTGATGAGATCGGAATATGCCCCAGGCTTTCTTTGATGATGATTGGATCTGGTGATATAAAAGGAGATGTTTTTTTCCCATAGCCTGCCTTGTTTCACTCACTTCCCATTTCTTTCAATCTAAACTCAGTCAGACAACCTTATGAGGTTAGAAATATATTTGTCAACAAGTGTGAATGAAAGAATATTGATGGAAACATCATAAGGATTTAATACCAGGCAATAAAACTGCGGCTCTCCTTTACATGTGTCAGCAGTGGTGATAAGTCACTCTGTCATGCCAAATTCAGTTATTTTCTTTTAACCCCTTTCATGAACATTTCAGACATTGTCTGCTTCAGTATAATGTTGTTTAGCCCATAGTTGTGTCAATTCTGTTAGATGATCGTACAGTGTGTATTTTCATTTTTGTAGATGTTTAAAGGTTTTGATAAAGTTAAGGACCTTCAGTATGTCTACACCCCTTTCTACTCTTCACTTTGTGGAGTCAAGCTGGATTCCAACAACAAAATCCAATACTTGCTGTCAGGTAAAGTTACTCTCCCTTTTTAAAAATGTTTTTTTTCGCCTGTAGAAGTCATTACTTGTCAGTTGTGCTGTTCAGTATCCCAGCAAGACACAAATGACTTATAAAGTTTGAACTTCACTGCTGTTCTGCAGGGCATATTCGCCGAGATGGGAAAGTCGCAATTGGACTTTGTGACTTCACTGAGCCATGGGAAAACTTGTCAATAACCCAAAGGAAGAATCTCAATTACAGATACCAAATGGGCTGTGATTGCAAAGTAAGTGTTTCTGATGTCCCAGACTGCATGACTATTCACAGAATTTCTGCATAGACAGACTGTTTTCATGTTGCATTTAGGGATCTGAGTATACAGACATCCATTTCCACATAAACATCTAGTTTTTACCTATTTACAGTTCTGAATATGTAACTGTTGTTATTTTTCATAGTTTGCATTTTAATTATTTTTAAAATATAAGATTTTTTCCGGAATTGGGTATTGTTATTTCATTGTGTTTTTATTTCATTGTGTATTATTTCATTTCCTGTATATGTAAAAGGTTAGATGGTAAAGATAAAAATGGCATCATCAGTCTGAGCAAGGAAGAACTTGTGAAAAGCGAAAGTGAACGAGAGATTAGAAAGGATCTACATTTAGGTAACATTTTGTTGTTGTGCAAGTGTATGAAAGAGCTTGCTTTTAAAGTTGCCCAAAAAAGACAGACATGTTCGTGTCGTGCTGATTAAGGGGGCAACATAACATGGTCTGAAAGTAGACAGGAATAAACAGGAAATATATGAAAGAATATTTAATATTTGTGCCCTTTAAAGGTTGGGTAAACTGAAAAGCATATTTGGTTTGGTAACATCTAAAAACCCGTGTTACTGAATTGCGAAGTTTAACAGCTTTCTCCACCTAACATTTTTTTGATTGGTGTAAATAGTTTGACCACAGAAAGTACCACATACATTGTTATCACTTTGACACTTAATTCCACCTGTAGTAATGTTTGTGTTTGCTCTACATTGATAAGGTGATTAGTAAGAACTATTCCTTTGGTATGGAACTTAGTGACAACACTATATTTTAGTTTGATTGAACATTGTTGTAATTGCAATGATTGAAAGTTGTTTCTTTTCACAAAGAAGGACATGTGACTCAAAATGGCTGAAATCCATCAGCTAACAGTTAGCTCTCTCCTGTCCCTAAGATTGCCCCCTGCTACACGATGCCTTGTTCCTCTACGGCTGATAACGAGTGCCTGTGGACCGACTGGGTCCTTGACAACAGTCTGAGCGGGGATCAAGCTCGACAGCACGCCTGCATCAAACGCAGCGACGGCACCTGTGGCTGGTACCAGGGTAGCCCTCCCCCTGAGAAAGACTTGCTTGACCCCACCGACCCCTGAGAAACACCTGCTCAACCCGACCGACCCCTGAGAAATCCACACTTATAACTACCCACCTACCACATCTACGAGACCAGCCAAATGGGGTGATGAGTCTCTGTTGTTAAATCTCTATTTATCCTAAATACTCTCCAGGACTTAATGATATCAACAATCCAATCCTCAGAACTCCCCACCCACACTGCTTAAACCAACCTTAAAAATGTAGGCACATACTGCATGGATATTTTTATGTTGGGTTTACTGGCACTGCATTTCTTAAACTATATTTTCAAGTATCCTGAACAAGTCTTAGTTAAACCAATGTAAAAATGTGCAAGTTAAACTAACGCACAAAGCTCCATAAAGTATTTTTTTTAATATTTTTAAGTCAATTCTAAGCAACAGTGCATCAAAGTTTGATAAGGATCTCTGTTGTGAAATCTCTCTCTCTCTCTCTCTCTCTCTCTCTCTCTCTCTCTCTCTCTCATGTTCTTGTCTGGACTCAATGACATAAACAATGTGTGTTCTGAACTTTCAGGGGTCCACTTTGCCACTATTATGAATGTAAGAAAGAGTGTGCCAATCAAAGGACAGATATACATTTTTATACCGCACACATCAGCTGCGATCTTTGGGTTTTTATTTTTATTTTTATTTTACCCCCCCCCCCCCCCCCACTTGCTCGATTTATCAGTGTGGTCTATGGCTAAGCTTAAGTTTTGCTGCCTTACTTGCATCTTTTACAAAATCCGTTGTTAAAAAAAGTCCATGCCAGTGGAACACTTTCCCTAGAGTGCAATAGAAACACTGGAAGGAAATGTGAAAGTACAAAAAAGTCAGTGTTAATGGTAAAAGTATTGCAGTAATCATAAAAAACAGCATTGCTGCATTAAGCAATTCTGTACACTATGTACACTTAAATGTGTCTGCGTAATTTGGACACCTGGAACTTCTGTGTGAATTTGTACAAGAATGTGCATAATTTTATTATTTGGTCATTAACTCTGTACATAGAGAGAGTTACACTAGCATAGTAATCATCAATTAGATTATAGCCGAAGCCTCATTGATAACTTTTTCCTGTGATTTTGCCTTGTGATCTTGTTTTATTGTGTGGTGGTTTTATTTTTTGTGCCAAAAAGCTAATACATTGCTTTAACATAAGCAGACGTAGAAGCCATGTAGAAAATGATTTGTATACAAAAATGTTTGTATGGGTATTTATGTTTCCTTTTGCTGTCAATATAGTTTTCTATACTGTACCAAAAATATTGTGTGTAAAGTTTAACTAGAACTTTCAAAATTTCAAATATTCTTCAAATGATATAAACATATTTGTTGCAGTGCTAACTTGGATGCTAGCTTTTTCAGCATAAGCCAAGTATTGTATCTTACAACTGAAGAGATGGACTAGCATCCAGGGTAACACTGCATTCTTTCATTCAATAAAACCATTCATTTACAATAAGAAATAACTCAATTTCCTTTTTTTGATGCACAGAATATCTTATATCTCTGTCACTCGCTTGAAGGCAACAGATGAAAGTGTTTTTGTAAATGCCACATGCTAGAGTGAATTAATGTACAATTTCAAAAGCTTCCCTCATGTTTTCTCATGGATAAGACGATGGATTCATGAATTGTTTTGAATCGCTTAAGGCCACAGCCAGCCTTACATAAGTGCTGACATCATAATGACTACTGTCAGGTAGATATTAAAGGATGGGATTAAACATGCCATTTTCACTGTCGTCTGGGATTATGCGTCTATCAGAAAGTTCAGTGATTAACTGTTTACCATGTCCTTGTGGTTTGGATAGTAAGTCTGCTCAATGAGTGGAAATTGGTCAGGTCCAAGCTTCTTGCAGGTGCTGGTGAGTTGAGCGAACTGGTAGCAGAGAAAAAGATAAGAAAAAATATATATAATAAGAACACAACTTCCTTTGTGTCTTACAGTTTTTTTTATAAAGTATGCATTCATACTCTATAACCACATTAGAAAAGGTTTATAATGTCTCTACAAAGCTTAATAAAATTAGTATACATAACTATATATACATACTCATAACTGCACTTATAGGCAGGTGAAGCTTTATAACCTAGAATGCACTTGAAGTTGGAATAGGGCTTATGACATAGCATTATAATGCCTTAGGAGTACAGTCATGAGTATGTATAAATAGTTATGTATACTTTACCTATGCTAGGTATGCAAATAAGCCTTTATGAATGTGTTTGTAACATTTAATAAATGCAAGCTTCATAGAAATTGTTACCCTTATGTGTTTTCTGTGTTATTGTGCCAGAAACACACAGACTTGGATATAGCCATAGGTTATTCACAGTTAAGTTGAGTGCTATTGGATATCTAGGAAAACACATTTCCTCTCCTTTAACTATGACAGTGATTGACATACTAAATTGGAAAGGTCTGTATACAGTATGTATGTAATCTTTTCCCTTAAGAGGCTCTTCTCATCTCTCCTCACTTTGTCTGTCAAATGTATCAAATGTGGTTACACTTTATTTTACAGTCCCTATTACAGTATCTACATAATGAAGTACAGTGTAACCAAGTTTGTAAGAATATGTAACATGTTCTTACACTGGGCGATAGAGTTGGGATTAAGGTTAGTATTAGGTATGTACAGTGAAAGTATTAAATGTTGTTACATGTAGATGCATTATTAAAGGAACTGTAAAATAAAGTGTTATCGAAAATGTAAAGAAACAGTCTGTGGTGAATCTAAAAACCAGATGAGGTTAAACAATGACAGGAAGGCTTACCGCCCATGGCTTGTCACAGAGGTTATAAATGGACTCCAGGGAGTTGACACTGGGGACTCCAGCATACTGCAGACCAATGATCATGTTGCGGAAATCTTCATTCTTTGCCATACTGTAGGCATGTTGTCGGACGAGAACAAAATCGGGCTTGAAGGACCTGAGGTGAGATATTAGGTAACGTGTTAGTGAGGTACCCCACAGTTAGAGGAGACCACACACCCCATGGGACTGCAATGCTACTTGGGAGAAGTGCAACATTAAGGGTACACTGCAAAATGTGCTGCCTAAAACCAACATAAAAAACACTTACAAAAACTTAAAAACATGCTGCATGTTTTTTTATGTTGGTTTAGTTGACCCAATAAAGAAAATAGTGAAAGAAAGACTGTGCACGTTAAACCAACGTCACAAGATTAATGCAGGTTCTAGCAGGCCTTTTTAAAGTGTAACAACTTGTATTTTTTATTCGTCATATGCTATACAAGAAACATTTATAGAGAGAGAGAGAGAGAGAGAGAGAGAGAGAGAGAGAGAGAGAGAGAGAGAGAGAGAGAGAGAACATATAAAGAAAACAGAGTGAAGTCTTCTCAGGTCACTGCACAAGTGATGGTGATAGGAGGTGCACCCTGTTGGTTCTTCTTTTGTCTGAGGGGGTGTGTGTGTGAGGTAAACATGGGCCCAGTTTGATGAACACCAAGTCTTCATGCGCACAGAATATAAATGAGCTCTAATGAGACACAATGAGCCATCGCACTGCCTCTCTCACTCTTAGGGCCCGTGTGTGTGTGTGTGTGTGTGTGTGTGTGTGTGTCTAAAAGTATTGGAAAAACTGGTTTATTTCAGCATGACATCAGGCAGTGTAATATTACAGCTACAACCTTTAGCGACTGCTGAGTTGAATTAAGTTGAATATTAGAAACAGATCTAGAAAGGTGGTAGGAAAATGTGTGTGTGTGTGTGTGTACTTATTATACACACGTTGATCAAAACCCTATGACTCTAGTTATTCCTCAAGCCTTAATTAGATATTTCCATAGCCCATCTCTGTTTTTTTCCTGAATAAATCTAGCAGGTGGAGAATGTTTGGTGGTTGTTTTGTGTCCTCATTATGATTGTGAATCCTGCTGTTCATGTTTCATATTGGGCCAGACAGTTATGCAGCTGTACGAGTGACATGTTCATTAATGTTACTGCAAAGAGAAAGTGAACTGTTTTGACTTACCGCACCACTTTGGTTCCATTCCTGATGACCTGCATGTCCACATTACAGGTACCATTGGCATGAGCTATAAGGTTGATCTCAGAAAAATCAGCCTGAAAAAAAATACACAAATTTTATAGCACATAAACAACTACCCTTTAAAAATAAATTACAACTACACATAAGAAAATGCATACGTTTACTTAGGTTTGTTAGGTTACAGCCACCATTACGAAATGTATTAACCAAACAGGGAGAGAAGATGCTTTGTACCAGATTTAGCAATTTGCTCATTTCCATTTACATATAAAAATGACAAACCTATTTCTAATAGCTTGGTAAATACTTAATAAAAAATGTGCACTTATTACATTTTTTGTCATTTTTGATACAACACATGCTGTGGTAATAAGATCATATATTTTGTGTCAATTTAACTTTGTGTGTACTCATGTACACACGCAAGTATTTAAAACTGTTAATGTTCTAAATAAAATCAGACAGTGCGTAGCAACTGCAGTATCATTGTGTATACCATCATGTGACTGAAAACAAAAGCGCAATAATAGCATGTCATTAATCTCTCAAAGTAATTATAAAGGTATTGGTGTTATTGTTTTGACTGGACCTTGATGATAAAATCAAGACTGAATGATTCATAACTGGCCAACTGCTGCAATGTTTTTACAAGATGCTGTGGGCAGACGATTAGTGGCCATAGGTTTTGCTGTCAATGTGTGACACACCATTTATTAAATTAAAGTAATTTAAAAAAGCATAACTGTTGACTTCTTTCCCATAAAACACTGCAAAACATTGGTGTCTGTAAAACCAATTAGTCACTTTTAATTAAAGGTTGAGATGAACTCGCCTCTGTTTATGTGCTAGAGGTGTGCCTCTGTAAGCACACACAAGCTGGGCCGCTATATACTTTGTCAGGAGGTGCTTTTTTCCATCATTATAGGTATTTATGTGGTTGACATTTAAGCCTGTGATAAAATACAGTTTTATAATTTATATAATGCTATATGACATCTGTCTGGTCAGACTTTGGCCTGCAGTATATAGCTTGCTCTTCAACAAAAGACAAAAACATCTTGGAGCTATATGTGTGCCCACAGCTTATATTCACACAAACCTCCAAGACATTAAAACATGACTGTTTGCCAAGGAGCTCTGTAAGGCATACAACATGTGGAGATTCTAACAAAAAATACTCAGCCCATTACTGGTAGGCCCAAGACTGATTATAGATAGATAGACATATAACTTCAATTATCCTTAAAGGGGAAATACATACATATACAGTATGTCACAAAAGTGAGTACACCCCTAACAATATTGTACTTTTTTATTATATCTTTCCATAGGAGAAGTCTAAAGATATAATACTTTTCTACAACTTTAAGTAGGCAGTGTACATCTTTTATAACACAGCAAATTTGCTGTTCCCTGAAAATAACTCAACACACAACCATTAATGTCTAAACCACTGGCAACAAAAGTGAGTACACCCCTACATAAAAATGTCCAAATTTTGCCCAATTAGCCATTTTTCCTCCCTGGTGTCATGTGATCCATTAGTGGTTACAAGGTCTCAGGTGTAAATGGGTAGAAGTAGTGTTAAATTTGGTGTTATCACTCTCACACTCTCTCATACTGGTCATTGGAAGTTCAACATGGCACCTCATGGAAAAGAACTGAGGATTTAAAAAAGAAAATTGTTGCTTTACATGAAGATGGCCTAGGTTATAAGAAGACTGCCAACACCCTGAAACTGAGCTGCAGCACAGTGGCCAAGACCATACAGCGCTTCAAGAAGAACTAAGAACAAGCCTCGCCATGGTAGACCAAAGAAGTTGAGTGCAAGTGCTCAGCATTATATCCGGAGGCTGTGTCTTCAAAATAAGCGTAGGAGTGCTGCCAGCATTGCTGCAGAGGTTAAAGGGGTAGGGGGACCGCCTGTCAGACCGCCTGCGCAGACCATACGCTGCACACTGCGTCAAACTGGTCTGCATGGCTCCGCCCAGAAGGGAGCCTCTTCTGAAGATTATGCACAAGACAGCCCTCAAACAGTTTGCTGAAGACAAACAGACTAAGGGCATGGATTACTGGAACCATGTCCTGTGGTCTGATGAGACCAAAATAAAAGTATTTGGTTCAGATGGTGTCAGGTGTGTGTGGCGACAACCAGGTGAGGATTACAAAGACAACTGTCCTGCTAACAGTCAAGCATGGTGGAGGAAGTGTCATGGTTTGGGGCTCTATGAGTGCTGCCAGCACTGGGGACCTACACTTCATTAAGGGAACCATGAATGCCAATATGTACTGTGACATACTGAAGCAGAGCATGATGCCCCCCCTTTGAAACTGGGCCGCAGGGCTGTATTTCAACATGGTAACGACCCCAAGCACACCTCCAAGATGACCACGCCTTGGGTGAGGGTGAAGGTGATGGACTGACCTAGCATATCCCAAGACCTGAACCCAATTCAGCATCTGTGGGGCATCCTCAAATGGAAGGTGGAGGAGCTCAAGGTCTCAAGGTCTCAAGCTCAAGCTCAAGAAAATAATGGTGGCCACACAAAATATTGACACTTTGGGCACAATTTGGACATTTTCACTTAGGGGTGTACTCATTTTTGTTGCCAGTGGCTTAGACATTAATGATTGTGTGTTGAGTTATTTTGAGGGAACAGCAAATTTGCACTGTTATATACGCTGTACACTGCCTATTTTACGTTGTAGGAAAGTATTATCTTTAGACTACTCCCATGGAAAGATATAATAAAAAAGTACAAAAATGTTAGGGGTGTACTCACTTTTGCGACATACTGTATATACACAAATATCAACAATAATATTATCAGGTATTATTACAGATTTAGTTCACAATCAATGTTAGCCAGACTAGAACTGCCATAGTGTCTCTGCTTAATGTTGTATTTTGCTACAGTACTATGTCAGGGTGCTGTCCTACGCTTCAGTTTCCCTGAACAAAATGTTTTAGCAACCAAACAGTGAACAGATATTAAAGCCATAACCAATAGCTGAGAAGTTCAAACAAAGTGCCACCTACTGCGAGGTAGACATATGCTTATGGAGAGCATCCAGACTCTGCATCAAGTAAAAGTGTCTGGTCCACCAGGCTAGATCAATGTCATTCTATATTATTCTTCAAACCATCTGAGTTGAAGGAATGTGATGCTAAAAAGGTATTTTTTGCTTTGTTAGCATATTGCATAAGCTGTTGGAGGCATTCATCCAGCACTCAGTATAATCGAATTTAGTTTGTTTGCCTCCTTTGCTGTGATACCCTTATCCCAGCATACCACATAGAAGATGGTGCTTGCAACAACAAACTGATAGAACATGTTAAGCAATTTGTAGTTATTTGTAATTTGCAGACATTGAAAGATTAGCATCCTCAGAAATAAAACCAACTTAGGCCTTTCCTATAGATGCTATTGGTATATAACAGACTATTCCAGCTTGCTATGCAGGTGAACATCTAGGTATTTGTAGGCCGTATTGATCTCCATGTCACTCCTTAAATGTAGAATAGTGATGGCACAGACTTCTTTGTTCTCCTATAGTTCCTCACAATCTCCTTTGTCTTAGTCACATTTAGCTGCAGGTGGTTTTCTTCAAAACACCACACAAACTGGTCCACTAACCCCCTGTACTCCACCTTCTGGCCACCTGCACACACCCAACAAAGGCAGTATCATCTGAGAATGTTGGTAGACCTAAGGTCTCTAGAAGTTCCCTAGTTCTTTATGTCTTTAAAGGGCTGACATACAGATGGTGAAGAGGAGGGTGGATAAAATGTAAGCCTGGGGTGGGGGGGGGGGGTGGGGGGGTGCGCAATGTTACTGACCAGACAAGATAATGAACAGTGTGGCCTACATGTTAGGTAGTCCTCAATGGAAGTGTCTACCTGCCTGCATGTGTTTCAATTTACTCTTCAGCAATCTGTGTTTTTGAGAGGTAAAAAACATGATCTGCAGTGTGTTGTTGGATCTGTCCATGTAGAAATAGGCTCTGGCATTGCAGTCAGAGGGCATGTTGGTGTGACAGCGTTTCACTTTGTTTGGGGCAGTGGTGGCCTGGCAGTCAAAGTAAGGTTGCAGGTTCAAATCTGCCAACTGTCACTGAGGTACCCTGAGCATGGTGTAGGTACAACCACACATAAACTACGTTTCCCATGATCCTCCTTAGCTTCCTCTTTCCATGATTCTCCTTCCTTAGCCACACCTCAGGTGATAAGGTTTCACACCTAGGTTTAAAACCACAGGCGGGCTGTTGCTCAGCCTCTCTGTCCTGTTGGTCATCAGACTGCATGGACCTAAAGAGACATCCACTCTCTCTCTGTTCTGTGGGTCAGCAGACCTCATGGATGTAAAGAGACTCTCTCTTTGTCCTCCTGACCAACGGGTCACAAAGGACACCAAGCTCTGCCTTGCAGGCCGAGGAGCCAGGCAGACAAGGGACTTCGTCAGCATGCGCAAGTAAATAGACAAAGAATGGCCTTTGCACAAGGCCACAACGTACTTTGACTCGAGTACACAAGTTTACGGGAAAGGTATCCAGCTCCCCACGAACCGGGTGCGAGCGGACTCCCCTAAGCTATCCGTTGCACGAGCAACATTTTGAGTTTGATTGAAACGGACTACTTCTAATCGCGAAGCCGATCCCCAGCCAAAGATGCTGAGGAAGTACAGTTTCTGAACGTCTATGCGCGACGAACCACCGCAGGAAACCTCTTAATCGCGAAGCCGATTCCCCGCTACGAGCGGAGAGAGGACCTGGAACAAGGACCCTTCCTTCATCGGATCACCACAAATCGTCCAGAAAGCTGAGTCAACGGACTCCCTCCACTGGATCAACAAGGATTCCCTGAACTACAACCAAGAACAAAGGAAAAGCAAAGGCAACCTTCACGTGAGCACTTGGGCATAGATAGAATACTCTCTAGCATAGCAAGAAAGTGTTAAACTGTCTGATGTAAACATACACACTGTTTTCATGTAGACTTTGAGTGACCATTTGTTATGTTCTTTTTATTTGCTACTTTGATAGACAGATCCTGCATGCTCTCTCTGTCTCCCTCTCTCTTTCCCTCTTACTAACCCTTATCTCACCTGGTCAAAAGGGACGCTAACGATAGCCTAGCAGAACTAGCCTATTGTTTCAGAGTGAGTTAATCATGCGCCCTTCCCCCGCTCTCGCGCTATCTTGGCACAATGTTCATCTCTCACACCTTCTTTGACCATTTGACGATCCAACGGGGGGAACCCCCGTCCCCCCCCCTCTTCTCTCTCTCTCTCTCTCTCTCTCTCTCTCTTACACACACACACATACACACTATCCTACTATCTTGTATATACGCACAACCTGTTAGATTAGTTCATATCTGTAGTTTATTAGTTAATAAACTATACCTTTGGAATAAGCTGTGTTTTGCCTGTTATTGTTGCTGTATTCATGAAAGCCACCCAGTCTTAAGAACTCCAAGAGCCTTCATCCAGTCCAAGTGTATGTAAATACTATTGACTATAGTGTATTGTGATACTGTAAGTAACACATTATTACCATAGCTGTAGTATAAGCATAACATTTTGGTAATATACCATCAATTTAACTGTTTATTAATTTATTATTAAACATAAGAATTAATGGTAATATTAATGGAATTGATTTTATGAGACTGATCAATTAATGCCAATTATACCCACATTTATTATTGGCGCCTCCTTGTAACGAGACAGATTGTCCCTACATTTATTAAATGGTGCACACATGTGAGGAGACTGAATGTACCTACAATGGTATCATCCCAGCATAATGCCCCTTGGGCGCTATTGTCATGGCTTCCTTTTGCTCATGCATGTGATGGGTTAAATGCAGAGATTGAATTTTTGCATTGTCCTCACGCATGTGATTTGCTGATAAGCAAACTGCAGAGAATCTAATGCTGGGCTCAACAGTTGTGTAAGGAGCAGTGTCTCCATGACCTTCATTACATTCCTTGTCAGTGCTATTGGTATGTAATCACTGACAACTGTAGGGTTCCTCTTTTTGGGCACTGGCACCAGGCATAATGTTTTCCATATCACAGGAACTCTCCTGAGGTGCAGTTTATGTTAACATTGTGTTGGAGAACACCGCAAAGCTGGCCAGCACAAGCTTTAATGCTATCTAAACCAGCAGCAGATTTGCCCTGTTGGGGCATCTCCAGTTCTCTCTTCACCTGACTGCCCTACAAAGGCAAAGTGCAGTAACTACGCAAACACTGAGACTGCGAAAAATGCTTTCAATGTTTTCATACTGGCAACATCTTGTAGGCATAATGCATTCATTTACTTTCTTAATAGGAAGAAGCAGGAGATTTAGTCAAAAGACAGAGGAGGTGTTATACAGTCAATTTCCACTCTATGCTTGATTTGCCAGAATATGTAGTAATTGTCTTTTGGCTTTGTAGGGCAGCTGAGTGGTTATGATGTGAAGTCTAGACTGGGAGGAGGACAGCATAATCACATCTGCAGTTGGTGCTCATGGGGCATAGTGGTGTTTTAAGGGGAGGGTGTGAATGAGGTTTCAGAAAGGTGACTGATAGTGTTGACTGACAGAGAAAATAAAATGTATCTGGTGGGATGGTGTGTGTGTGTGTCTCTGTGTGTGTGTGCGTGTGTGTGTGTGTGTGTGTGTGAGTGTGTGTGTGTGTGTGTGTGTGTGTGTGTGTGTGTGTGTGTGTGTGTGTGTGTGATAAACCTATTGCCTTGTGAAGTACCTTTCACCTAATTATACCAACTGATAAATAATGCAGGGTCAGGTGTCACTCTCTGTAGTCATTACCAAAATGAACAATTTAACTACATGCTACTAGTAAAGTGTAAATCCATAGATTGTTGGAAGACACAATGGAAAATAGCAGTGATTAGAAACACAGAAGGAAACAATGAAATGGCTACCAGGTCTGGAACTGTAAGAGAAACCAGACGAAGATCAAAGCGAACAGCTTTAACAACCTGATTACTTCCTCAGCTTGAGGAAAAAGGCCTTGTAAACAGGAAGACAATCATAATGGAGGCACAACATGAAACCAGCAATAAGGTAGTGAAACAGTAGTACACCTCATAATGCATTTAGGGTTTACAACAAGTCACTAAAGACATTATAAGACTAATGCAATATGTACATTTTACATTCAAGAACACACAGTAATTATTACATTTAAGATAGCCCAATTTGCAACATATTTGTCTTTTTGTTACTCTGTGTCAGAATGAAAATCAGCACAGTGCATTTACATTACATTACTTAGCAGTTTCTTTTATCCAAAGCGACTTACAATGAAGGACACATTTTAAGCTACAGATATGCAGAGGAGAACAGAGTAAGCAAGAACGTAGCAAAGTACAGGACAGTACTGTTAGTTAAAGTTAGTGTTGTTGGGATGAGATGTTTTCCTGGAAAAGAACAGTCTTCAGGTGCTTCTTGAAGGTAAAGAGGGCTGACCTAACTTCCGTAGCAACTAGTTACTTGTTCCACCATTGTGGGAAAACAATGGAGAGCAGTTTGTTTGTAATGATACCAACTTTTTCATAAAAGTTTTCACAGAAGTAGAATTTTTATAGAAGTGGACAATTTTCCAGAACACACACACACACACACACACACACACACACACACACACACACACACACACAAATACCTCAAATGCAATATAAGAATATGCTGCACAATATGACCAGGCTTCTCATCATTGAATTTTATCCACCATGTTCCCCCAATGCCCCCAATGGGAATTACTCTTTAAATAAAATCTTAGCAATGATGAAAGAACATGTATACATATTATATCTGCAAAAGTAGAGATGGTAGTGATGGACAGCTGAGTTTGAAGAGGGTTTATTTGAAAATGTAAGGGCAAAAATACTCTTATTTTTAATACTTTAATACTTTTATTTTTAAAGGGTAAATGGACAGACAGATTTTTTTTACTATTACATCTGCCAAGAAGATTGTTTTTGCCGACATTGGTTTGTTTGTTTGTTTGTTACCAACTTTACGCAGAACGTTCTAAAACAGATTTGACACTTTCTCGTGACAATGGAAATTAGCCAATTTTAAAGGATTCTTTATTATTTGGAAGAGATGCCTTAGTGGAGGTCTGCACTCTCTGAGTGCTTTTTTGTGTGTGAACTTAATGTGGAGTTTGTGTGAAGTGTGAACTTGCACAACGCTGATGGTCAATCAGTACATCTTGTAAGACTACAGTAAACCAGACTTATAAATGCTTGTGAAACTTTACCTGCTCAACTTTGATGTCATATTCTCCTTGAACCTTCTTTCCTCGGAAGACTTTTGACCTGACAAAGCAGAGAACAGGACCATGTCAGGAAGAAGAACAGTGTGACGGCAAAGGTGATTTTTAAATTTAGCCCGTTAAATAGGCAATGAAAATGAAAATAATGAAAAATAATGAAAAATGCCATACATAATGAAAAATGCCATACATACTTTCATAATAAAAAACAACACAATTCACAATTTACAACAATTTCAGAACATTTATCTGGCAGGACATGCAAATAAGGCACAAATGGCTTTAAAATTGCCACTAATGCAAGAACACTGCAGGCAAATTGCCACTTTTGAGGTATGGTTAGTGTAGGTGGAGATCCTGGCTTTAGGAAGTAAAAAAAAAACCCTGCTGCATTGATCTAACCATTTTCTGAACCAGGTCGTCATTATGTGCCCACCAATCCCCACACAATGGATTAGCTAATAAGTGAAATTAACTGTATTACTGTAAGAGTACAAGTTAGGCAGAAGGAATATACATGACAGGGTTTTTTATTTCTGAAGCCAGTACCTCCATCTCTGATAAATAGCTGTGGTACCATCTTCAGTTTGTTGGTATATAGTCATGTGACACACATCTGCTAAGCCACAGGGTGAAATGTAGGACACAGCATGTTATTGCCACAACAACCTTTTTTTTTAGCATTTAAGCTTTTGCATTGCTGGTTTTAAACTACAGCTTCTTACTGCTGCTTCATAACAATGGACAGCTGTAAAGTATCTTGGATTGCACTGTCCCTATGTATGACTACTGAAGTGGGGTTTTATTTATTGCAGTGAGATATTTGCGTCTGTTAACCTTCATGAACCAGCTGCACAATAACTAAATGTTAAGATGGTGCTGCCACCTTGTGGGAAAAGAACACACACAGAGGAAATAACATCAGTGTCATCACTGTGACAATTTGTAGGTGTCTTGTAGTTTTCTGAACTCTGAGGGACATCTAAAACAGTATTTGCCATATCCTATAGTTTATATAGCCTACTTTTTTGCAAATGAAATCATTTTATTCAGTGTCACATTAAAAAATAATAACTCTAACCATGTATTGTCATCATGTTGGATGGTGTATATTTCAGGTCAGTCTGACATTGCAGTTATAGATGTTGGGCACTTTCAGACACATGTGGCCACAGGCTGACAGCACAAATCTCACTGTCCAACTTTGCAGCAGAGCTGGTGTCATTAGAGTTCATGCTGGCTAACTCATCTATGATGTAATACTGGCATGCTTGATATCTGACTGTCAGGTCTAAAATGCCCCTCTGTCACAAAATTATCCAGCTCTATCCTTAAGGCTGTGAGTCTGTGTCCACTAACACACACACACACACACACACACACACACACACACACACACACACACACACACACACACACACACACACAAAGTGTCATTCAGTTTTTGCAATGTCTGCATCCAAAAAAATACCAACATAACATTACAAAAACTGAAGGATGCTTAATGGCAACAGTCATAAACATGAATTTAGCGTTATTAATGTTCATGATATATGTCATGTCATGTTTATGAATGGCTCATGTCACCCTTACGTGGACAGCTTTAAATAAGGTGTAATAACTGACCATGTTACATTCATCAGACATATCCAGTTGGATGTCTTAGCCCTTTTGACTGGTATTTTAACAAGCAGCAATATGCTGGTAAGTTTTATGTACACAAGCTATTATGTGTCTGTCTTCTTAATCCTCTAATGTTTTCACACTAGTTTGCTGTTTTGTTCAATATATCCGACTGGCTCCAGCATGTTCAGCTTATAAACCACAGCTTTTTAAAATACCTCCATCAGCTTAAAGTTAGATCCAGTGGTCTTACTGAATGAGAACACAATATCCCATACAGTCAATGCATAGGCCGTCGGGCAAATAAAAGCCATCACAGCAAGGTAAGTTTTCCAAACCAAACCATGCTTAACATTTTTGTGGGCAAATAATCCCCCTGCAACATTTTAGCAAATGCTCCAATGATACTGCATGCTGTGCCTTAAACTAGACATAGATACTTATATTTATATTTATGTTTGCCCTTTATCTGAAGAACTGGGTTGTCTACAGCCTGTAGACCACAGGGGCATTATACTGTTGAATCAGCATGCCTGTTCTTTGGTACTCTGACCCTTCCATCCCATAATTTGATCCACCAATGTAGATGCAGAAACAAAACAAAAACATTCGGAAAAAACATTGCATGTACCACATAGAAAGGGAGACAGACTGCATTTACAAGGTATTGCATTGCTGTGTGTATTGCATGATCTTGGCTTCCATTTCCCTTATTGAAAGACAGAAAAAACTCTCTTCTAAAAAAAGGACTGTAGTGACTTTGGATGACATTAGAAAGTAGGTTACTACAGTAAATGTAGGGTGCTTATGCACTCACTAAATTGTTAGTGCATTGCCTTTTGAAGCCTACAGCCAGGGGACTAACAAATGCGTTTGACGACAGCTGGCTTGGCGATTTTTAGTCCACAGTCACCTGTGCCAGCTAAGACTTGCAGCATTGTGATGGTGTAACTGCCGCTGCCACCAGCATTAAAGGGACACCAGGAACACTGCCAAAGATGGCAGGAGGTATCGCCAGGCTGTTAAAGTATTGTCTTGAGGCTACCAGGGAGAGTTCATCTAAAAACACTGAGTGGGAGGAGAAGCTGAAACAAGACACTCTAAAAAATGTTGTATCCGTAAAAGTTAAGCATGTCCTTGTCCAGCATTTCTCGTTCACATTAACTGGTTGATCATCTCTGACATTGTAAAATACGAATGTGGCAGACATCTGTCTGTCAGCAATTATTCTTAGGCTATTGTTAAAGCAGAGCGTGTGATTAAAATGCTTTTATCCATATTTCATGGTAATTGTAGAATGGGTCCATTACATAATGTAGTGTCTCTTGGTATGTTCTAGATAAGAAATAAACAAAATAGTATAATACAGATATTGGGAATGCCATCAACATACTTACATGCCAATCACTACAATAAATCAACCATCGTCAAAATGTCCTTCCCTCCCCTCCCCTTCTTGCATCAGTCTTCCTCACTCAGCCAAGCCAACTTCAAATATACTAAGCAGCCAAACTATTCTGAAGCTGCAACATTGATGACACCACAAGTGGCATTCAATACCATAGCATTTAAATTAGCTGACTGCAGAAGTCAATGTTTTTTGGGGTTCAGTAAACAGGTTATAGAAATGCCTTGCGATAATAAAGTATGCAGTTACTCACGTGCTCTTTCACTTCCACATGAGCTGATGGGCTCATATTTCAATTAATTTGAGCTAATTGCTAATTTCATGCTAATTTTGTTGCTAATTTTATATTACTTAAATAATTTAGATTTTTACCTGTTCACAGCAGGTGGTGGTGTATAAAAATAAACTGAATCTCACTGATAGCAGCAAAGCTAACCCTGTGTACATTAATCAGAATTTAAATTTAACCTGAAGAGACACCTGTTTGCAGAAGATTTTACTCTGTAAATCTAAAAAGTAAACAAACTCTACACCAGGATTATGTAGCTTTACCTTGATCAGACTCAGCATGGGAGGTGCCCTCACAGGTCATTATTAACCCCGTGTGTAATGTTACATTATCATTAGTAGTAAAAGGATGACTACTGCTGTGGTGTTCCTTCATGGGAACAGGTGTAGCATTCTTTCATAAGGCCAGACAGCAGCAACTACATATGAAACCCAACCTCATCTAGTCTCTGCTATAAAGTGCTTAGCGCTATGGTCTTAAGCATTACACCATGCCCTGTAGGTCTAATTACTTTTACACTTGGAAATTAGATTGTCTTTTCTCCAATAACCATCCTTGAGCTGCATTATCAGGACACCATTTAACCTGTGAAAAATCCTGTTTGTGTCGCATAGTTTTGGATTATTACATTAGCAAAGAAAACACTGCAGACATCCTTCAATATATGTGGGGATTTAAAATACATTTAATTAGCATTTCTTATGTCAGAGTGAGAGGGAAACACTTTGTATGAATACATTACAACCCCCATTACAGAAACATTTCAGTACAGTGCACATCATTTTTAGATAATGACTGTTAAAGCAACTGGAACTCTGAGAAAATCTAATGAGAAATGCCTAGTTGACTCGATTCAGGGGTTGATCTTGAAAAAGGGCAGCTGTTAGTCTCTCACATCTACAGGCTGGTTGTTTTTGCCTAAGACCAACAATGACCATTTACTCATTATTTGACCAACACTTTCCACTGCTCTGCAACGCTATACCATTAGTCTAGTTTTTCCATGTATGTTGTGACAGACAGGATAGATCCTTCTTTCCTTTGAACTCGCATAAGTAGAGGGACATATGTACACACACACACACACACACACACACACACACACACCAGCCAGTAGAGCCAGAGTCAGAGCCAAAGATGAATGTGAATTTTAATAAGCATATTCACTTTGATGTTAGAAATTTTACAGGTACATTTGCTGTTCTTTCTTGTGTGACAATGTGACAGTTTCCCCCATCATTATGCCACGTAATTCTGGTAAATAATGGCCCACTATTGCATAGTAGAACTGATGTAGTATAGCTAATGTTCATGGGGATCAGTTTAGTGTCATAATATTAAAACCATATGGGACAACATCAGGTGAGAATCAACCACATGACATATAATGTAAGAATACTAGCTTGTTATAAAAAAATAGCTAAAACTTAATTTATTGCATATATAGTAATTGAGTATTTAGCATGCAAACTGGCCACACTCATTTCATTGAAATTGTCTATTCTGGTTACTTTTGTAGAATTTGTAATGGAAATTTGGTAATTTGTAAGTCAATAAAGAAGGAGGTATAAGCACATGAAAAAAAATTAAGATTTAATTAGACCATAAGCAGCAGTACCATGATGCCACACCGTATTCCTATGTAGAGATGGTCACATGTTTATAAGAAACTCTATCTATCTATCTATCTATCTATCTATCTATCTATCTATCTATCTATCTATCTATCTATCTATCTATCTATCTATCTATCTATCTATCTATCTATCTATCTATCTAATTTTTAGCTATTTTCTTATTTGTTGCCCTCTTAGTTAAGACTCCCTGGGAAAAAAGATACTGCACTTCAATGGGACCTTAAATAAAGGCTTCTTCTGACTTCTGACAGAGTTCGTTCTCCATATGGGAGCTATAGAAGAACCCCAGAGTGATGCGAGTTTGATTACCTTATTGATCCCAGCACTCCTGATACTCCTCCTGACTGCACCCCTCAACCCCACCAACATGGCCACAAATGAGGCCTTTGGAACAGACCATACTTTTCTCCTCTTTCAATCAATGCAGGGGATAAAAAGGACACTGCGATGAACTGAAGGACAGGCTAATCAGACAGCTAAAGAATGGCCCTGATTTTAAGCAGAGTAAAATCAATGGGCCAAACATTGTAAGTCCTTCTCCAATAGAAAGCACAGCGACTTGTCACAGCTTAAGGAGATGTTAACAGTTTACATCTCCTTAAGTAAAGTGGACTACCAAACTAGTTATGTGAACACTGTGGCCAAATGTATACACAGGCTGATTAAGAATATCAATATGCAAGAAATCTGCTAGAAATTTAGGGTCTAATGAATTACCTTAATGTTAATATTAATAAAAATATTAGAGTTGCTCTCAAATGACCACCTGTCATTGCTGGGCCCTTTGAATCATCAAATTGTGATACAGAGGGCCAGATGGCAAACAAACAAGGGCACTTGTAATGATTTCAGACAATGTGAAGATAAGTTTTGCATGCCATGTTTTCAGACATTTTAAAAAGCAAGGGAATTTGCTCTTCCTGGTTTATACCTTCTCTCTGCAAATTACATGTGTGCTTATACAGTATATACCGCAAATGTATTACCCTTTTACCGGCTGGTTTCAGGGTAATAAATAATTATGCACTCATTATGCCTCCCCTCCCATTATTACTTAAAGCCCACATTCCCATGGACGCTCCCAGATTTGCATATGCATGCCACAGTAAAGCAATATTTGTACTTCTCTGCATATACCACATGGTATTTGGAGTTTTAACAATGTGTGCCCTGTTTGTACATACCATGCCATGTTTTAGGTCAGAGGTGTCCACACTTTTTGCGAAGAGGGCCAGATTTGGTTAGGTGAAAATGTGTCAGAGCCAACCATTCAGCCTGACATTCTTTTAACCATTATAATAACAATAAATGCAAATGAACTATTTAATGAACATTTTATTGCAATGGCATACGTTTCATTTCTTCACATAGAACACAAATAAATCTAAATAGCAATGTAATTACCAAAATCACTGTGCATTTCATATATGACGACCAGAAAAAAAGAAAAAGTCTGTCTGAAAAAAAAAACAACTTTGGGCAACATTAAATCTCCGTTCATGTGAAACACCTTTCAGTTGCTTCAATTTTTCACACTGTTCATTTCCAGTTAGCTTGTCGTAGATAGCAGGCTTGTCCCAAATTCAGAATTTCAGAATTCAATTCAATTCAGGAAGTGAATTTGAATTGAATTTGAATTGGCTCCACCCCAGGGGATATGGAATTGAATGTGAATTGGAATTACAGGAAGTGGAATTTCAAATTCAGTGCAATTCAAAGAAATTCATTCAAACCACATATCAATAAGAATGTGATTCTTGGCATGTGTTCTTCTTCCATATTGGAATAATTATATATGAAACACAACTAAAGCTATACAGAGACTAATACTAAGCATATATTTATGCTTATATATATTTTTAAGCAATATTTTCATTTTAAACGTCATGGTGTTAATGGTCAAAATTGACCGCCTAAACTACAATAATACATTTATTAAAAATCTGATTTGCATATGTTTTGATTATCTACTGTATTAGACATCCCTTTGAAACATGGCCAAGGTGATTTAAATGTTATTCTACTTTGTTGTATCATTTATAGGCTTTATTTTCCTGATCTTGCACCAATTCGATTCATTAAAATTAAGTTCTAATAATGAAAAAACTAATACAACACAATTAATTCAAATTTCAGTTTTATTCTCAATATAATAACATTGAAAGTAATTAACTTCTCGTCTGCTCATAGACATGTTGATGTTTTAGTTGTAACAACAAAGTAACATTTCCTTGTCGCTGTGGAGGTCAACTAGGTCAAGCATCCTCCAGTTAGTGCCATACACACGGTGACCCTCAATGTTTGTCATCTCCAGTATGAAGCCTTGAATTGGATTTGTTATGAACAACTCACTGACAGAATGCCATCTGTGTGGGCGATGGTATATCTGGTAGGCCCTGGTCTCAGGGGAATAATGTTTTCTGTGGTGGCTCTACTTGGAGTAACAGTTGCGGATGGATGCCACATGATATTTCCATTTTTTTTATTGGAAATGGTGTTCCTGCATTTGCCTCTTCTATTTCTATTCTCATCACCATATTCGGCGTCATCATCCTCCTCTGACACATTGTCTTCATTCTCTTCCGTTATCATCAAAAAGTAACTGAAGAGCCTCATCTCTTGTAAATCTCTTGGTCATGTTCATGCCTTGTTCCGTGTTCATGTTCATGCCATCAATATTCTGGAATGTTTGGGCAACCATTTTGAATATTAGGTTAAAGTAAAGCATTCTGGGAAATGAAGTCTTGTCTTTTTGAAACATTGCTCCATTTCACTGTTTACAATTTTAAGGATCAGTATATATTAAGTGACAAATTGCTGTGCAAATGGGGCCTTTTTCTGTTAAATAAATGTACAAAATCATGCTGTGGACATGAGATAATGTCCTATATTAACATGCAGTAGATATTAAATTCATAGTGTAATCATAAAAGTCTGTATATAATCTTTGTTAATGGTACTTTCATTATCATGAATTTCTTTGAATTTCAAGGAATTCCAATTCTACTTCCTGCAATTCGAATTTGAATTGCAATTCCACTTCCTGTTTGAATTTCAATTCAAATTCATTTTGAAATTCAGGAATTGAATTTGAATTTGGGGGTCATTCTCAATTCAATTCTGAATTTGGGACAAGCCTGGTAGATAGCATGTCTTGTCTGGTAGTGCCTCTTGAAACGCACAGTTTTTAGTAAGAGGTGGGGGGCGCATATTGTTGATTTTATGACAGGGGCTATGGGCTAGTGGAAATTTGAACACGGGCCACATTTGGCCCGCAGGCCTTACTGGACATGTCTGTTTTAGATGCTCCTTGCCAGACAATTACACCAAAAGTGGGTGCTAATACCTTTGTACATCTGGTCCTCAGTGTTGCCAGGAGCGTAAGTATAAGCCAACAAAATGTTTTGCATATAAATGCAAACATTTAGATTTTAATGCTTCTAAATGAATCTTTTGAATGGGATCATTAAGGACATGATGGTCTATAACAACCTCAGTCAATTGAAGCAGCAAGGTTTGAGCTTATTGCAGAGCCTCATAAACAAAATCACAGTTTTTAAGCCTCAGCAACATTTGTCAAGAGTCTATTTTAAACAACTAGACATGCACAAGCATGAAAATGGTGGCACGTCATTGCACATGACTCAACTAGTGTAAAGTCAGGCTTTGCTGCATCTCCATTAACGAGAATGTTTTTCCCATATAAGCTCTGCCGTAATTACAGAAAATTAAAAAAGGGACAAAGATTGATCTGGATCTGGATTTGTTATCATATGCTAAGAAGACAGTAAACACAAAGCCGAGAGGAAGGTAAGTCAATAAGCGAAATAGTGGGGCAAGTTCTAACAAAATGTGTACAGTTGGAGCCAGAGTTCTATGGGTGACCAACACAATGTTTTGAGAGTGAAAGCCTGCAAAAAGTTGTGCTGATCCCACACAATTTTTTATGAACCATAAAAACAATGGAAAAAAAACAAGAATAAAATCCAAATATGGGCCAAATATATTTGTTGTCTAACGGACATACAGGAGTTTATGAAACATAGGTTAAATCATCTCAACACAATTCTGGCCAGAAATTAAGGATGTCTTTTATGTTGGGGTAGATTTAGCTGAGCTTTTTTTTTACATTATAGTCCTGAATCAAGAACTTTGAAGATGTCATTAAACAGTGCCAATAGAAACATTTAAAAGTCAAAATTAGTGAAATATAGGAAAACTGTTTAGAATTGCAATTTGTGACACAATTTGAGGTCGATTACTATGCTTATTGCTTATATGGTCATACTCATTTAAGTAAGTGGACAGAGGGAGAGAGAGGAGAGAGAGAGAGAGAGAGAGAGAGAGAGAGAGAGAGAGAGAGAGAGATAGAGAGAGAGAGATGTAACTCAGGTGCTGACTGCAACCAAATATTTACTGGAACAGCGCAGTTATACCTGATGCTGAGTGAACTGTGAATGGTGACTACCCTGCCAATGATGTTTAAGGTTATGTGACCACTGAATTGGAAAGGATGTTGGTGTGTGGCATAAAAAAGGGAACGTGCAAGTGCATGAATAGCAATATAATGTGGAATAACCTTGCAGAGAAAGTAGCCATGCCTTTGCAACAGGAATCAGTGAAGTGGGTGACATTTCTAACCTACATTATGTACTCAAGCACAATCCATAAGACAGAATTTTGTATTCTCAGGATGAGAGGAAGGCATCATATTTCTTTTATCTGGTTTCATTGGTATTTTGTTTGGGTGTTTTTATACCTGCATGATTGAATTATTTTGTATGTATGTGTTGTAAAGGCTACCAGATACCTCAATTTTCCTATATGATGACAAAAGGTTCTACACATCTATCTATCTGGACTTGTAAAATATTTGGTGACCTCCCTCTTGCTGGTACATTTCTGAAAGTGGCATGGAAAGAGCATTACCCACACTTCACCCACCATCTATCATCAGTCTTTCAACACTTTCAACAACAAAACTAAGAACTCAGTTTCATTAGAAAGTATTATGTAGATTGTGGAAAGAAGCATTTGATATTGACAGATTGTAGAATATTGTGTGGGCAAGGGTTTGAACTGGGATTTTTTTTTTGGTTTTTCATTTATTATTGTTGCTTGGAAGTTCTGGGCCCATATTCACAAACAGTTTCATTTTAAGGTTAGGAGTACTCCTAAATTGGAAACAACAAAATACAGCAAGAAATAAGGGAGAAAAAAAGAGAGAGAAAGTTGCAAAAGCAGCTCCACAAAGTGTGATGCTATCTTTATCTAGTCTTCCACACCTCTCAGTCACTGAAGTGTGAAACAGCACTTCAACTCTCTAATGAAATCTGACAAAAATCATTTGCATATTTCCTATTTAAACTTCAACACAAAATGGCAGATGCTTTGCAGATTTCAGCAGGGCATGGGTGCCAACCGACAGATTATCTACAGCCAATTGAACACTGTGAGTGGTACAAGTCCCAGCAAATGTTTAATTTGCTCTCTTTGCTCAAAGTGATGTCTCTTTTATGTACTCAACATGATTAGACAAGCTTGCAAAATACAAAGCACAGGTGTATCTCAGTACTACCTTACATTTGTTGGATTGTTGCATTGTTGGATTTCTACATAGAGGTGACCCTTGTTGTGGGGATGTAAGCCTATAGTAACCCACTGATCTGATGTGGACTTTATCATTAACAATGACCATTTATATCTCTTCACAACAAGCCACTTTGTCAACTGCACAGGATGTCCTTTTGAGCTCAAATGTGGGTCCCCTACAGTTAAATACATCTCTCATTCTTTCCCTCACACACTTATGGTGAGGGCTTTGTCTTACACCTATCAGACAGTGCTAGCAAGGATGATGCAAATATCTTTCCAAGATGCAGTTCCAAGTGTTGCACTTAAAATGAGGTGTGATCAGACACATTGCTGGTGCACTGTTATCTAGAAAAAACAAAAAGTGCCTATGCCATTTTCCAACAAAAATTTGATCTAAACTCAATGGCACAGTATTTTACTGATACCCTTAGGGTAATAGATATGTAACAGATAGAGAGACACTCTGTCGGTTACACTAGGATAAAATCTGCATTATACTGCATTAAGCAGGCAAGTGAGTAAGTACAGTATACAATACGCACTAAGCTTTTCTTTTTCTCTTTCTTTTTTTAAACGCAATTGCATGAGTAGAGAATGTACAGTAGCTGCAGGTTAGGGTGTAAAAATTGCTCAGATAGTATGTAGGTGTTCTTGAAAAAGGCAGGTTTTAAAAAGAGGATTGCTTACGCCTTTGTAGGGCGTCCTAAATTATTCCACTGTTGAGGAATCACAGCTAACAACAGTCTCCACTGGCCGACACAGCAGTGCACAAACATGCAGGAGATAAATAAAATAGGTACAATGTAAAAAGATTGTTATTGTATTCTAACAGTTACACTAAATTTAGTGTAATCTGGCATGTCAGTACGCCTATAAAATCTGTGACTCCTATTATGAAACATCTACTAATTACTAATGACTGTGTTCATAAACCTGCATCTTATGTCTGCTTACTTCAGAAGTGGGTTTAAGAAAAGACAAAGCAGCATTCTGGCAAATACATTTAAAACAGATCCCTCATGTAATGCAACCAGCGGCATTGCCTACAATTCTGATAGGCTCCCTGTTGGATGACTGATGTTGTGACCCTCCAATGCCAGCTCAACCTCATGCTGTGTCCTACACCACACTCTGTATGTTTACTTTCTGTTTTTGATTGATTACTTGTAATTTATTTTTTAAATAAAATGATATGACTAAAAACTAAACTTCTGAACAATGCACCAAACTCTCCCTGTCACATCTACAGTATGTTTGGTGTCACAGAGTTGGCTCCCTCATCCCTGGTCATAGCCACTCTGTGCCACCACAACACAGACAGCAGCAGTCCGATTTCTCTCTCTCTCTCTCTCTCTCTCTCCCTCTCTCTCTCTCTGTCTCTGTCTCTGTCATTTCCAGGGAAGTAATGTGAGGAGAGCTGGCACTTATGTCCTCTTGGTGTGCTGGGAAGATCTGTCAATGAAACCCTGTTACTGTGACAGGCAGGCAGACAGTACCTCTCTGTCTCCGACTGTGGTAGGGACTAAACCACTCCTCTCTCTTTCTTTCTTTCTCTCCCTCTACCTCTTGTTCTCTCTCTCTCTCTCTGTCTCTCTCTCTCACTCTCACTCTCTCTCTCTCACACACACGCACACACACACAAAATGTAACCACTTATTATGCTTAAAGTTTACTAAACAAAATATCATTTGACTCCATTTTTAAGGTGTTTTGGACTAAAATTCAAATGGTGAAAAGTGAAAACAGAGTTAAGAGGCAAGTAGTCATTAACCTAAGCAAATCTAGATTATCACCAGTTTAGCTCACCAAAGAAAAATACAGTGATAACCTTTAATAGATCTATAACGTTTGATAGATTCATGTGTTTAGCATCAGCAACAGTTAAAATGTATGTATAGCAGTCATCCCTCATTCCAATAAATCAAAGGAACAGAGCCCTCATGCAAATCATCCCCAAGGCTCCCAAAACTGTGTGAATATATTCATCATTTCAGTACCACTCCAATGTATCATTGCTGGCAGAATCTGTTCGAACAGCAGTCGTGCTTTTCTGACTCCTCTTACTGTAATTTCCACACGGATACACACCCATTTTTTTCCAGGTCAATAAAAAACACTTATTATTGGCCGTCAATCTCTCCTCCAAGGACTCCTCATTCTGAGCAGCGTAAAGCTTTATGACCATAATAATAGTGATATTGGACAGGGCACCACAAATTTCGGCCCCTACATTAATCAGCCATCCACCAGGCTGCATCATCTGTGATCCAGGGAAGCAGTGATACAGGATGCAGACACAGGTAGCCTAAGTGTAGAAAGCTATAGTATTAGATTACCAAATTAAGCCTGGATCAGGGATGAGGGGCGTAGCTGGGGTGTGGAAAATTAGGACATTTCTAATGGCCCAGCAAAGACATGGGGCCAATCGAAGACACTAACATTATATTATTATATATTATTGTGATAATGACAATAATAAGGGCGCCCAAAGTTGTATTCTTTCAAAAGGCCCAAAATGTCTAGTGGCAAGGGTAAGAACCACATTGGGCAGTGGGCAGAACTCAGAGTCTTGTGTTTGACGGACTGGAATTCTGATGCCTGCTGTGGGCCTGTGGCCATCTCAGAGGGCTAGTTCCCCTCTCAAGGACATAGGGAAAGTCCATCATTGCATGGATCTAATTACAGTGTCCAGCTCTCAGTAGTGCAGAGGGCCGTTACTGTTACCAGACCCAAGCTCAAGTTTAATTAAATTACAACCTGCTGCCATTCATTAGATCTTGTGGGATGAGATAGCGCTGATAATTTAACCCCTTTCGACTTGTCAATCACTCTGCCAGTGTGGACAGATTCTTGAATATGGATTCTTAATGGGTAAGTTCTATTTTTATTATGAGTTCACTATATTTCTGGTCAAACATGAAATTAAAAAATACAGTTTAAATTGATGCAACTTTTGTCTAAAAAAAACAAAAACAATCGGGAACAGAAGACTGGCATTCATACTAATTGACCACTAAGCCACACACAGGCCATAGATATTTATAGAAGGATTGTCCATTTTAAAATATAAAAACCATAATTTACACAGCATATTACCCAAACAAGGAGTTAATGGTGGGATAGTTGTTGTAACAATTCTACATTGTAAGAGAAAAAATTACCATCATCAAGATGCTTGTCCAGTAACCCAAATGTCGCTGAGGTCTTTTTCGGTCTATCTGGCCCCCTTGCCAAAGGGTGAAAGAAGTGAAGGGATCAAATGTGGCAGAAGCTAATAAGAGACAGTGTTCAGGCTACTGTGGATATTTGGCAGTGGCGGGGCATGACCTATTTAGCAGGTCCTAGGGAGATAAGCAATCTGTGAGGGTGTGGGTGGGGGCCGCTACAAACCAACACACTGCGTATTGTGCAGCACTGCAACACTGTCTATTGTGTTTGTATTCTGTTCACTGTTGTCTTTTGCACTTTATGTTTTTTAACATGTGTATTAATATGTGTATTTGTATTGTGTGTGTGCATTACAGTGTGTATATGTCTTATCTCTAATGTTTTTAGTCTGGCCAACCTGCCAATTTTTGGCTGTTCTTTTGCCCAAGGCATCAGGCACCAGTGAAAAACAAATGCTATGCATACATCATAGGTATCAGTGGTCTAATTGGTGTAGCAATGTCTAGTAGTACAGAGACATTTGATAGGCACCTGTTGATCTTTGCTAAACCAAGCTCCATCTACAAGCTTGGTGCAACAGCCAGGCTATGTTACACTAATTGCTCTTGGTGAAACATTGTTATAAATGTTATATCATATGTACAATATATATGACTGAAACAACAATAAAAACCACTTGACATGACTTGAATATCAACCCAACACCCTGCCAAATGACCCAATTTTTCTAGGATTTTTAGGTTAAAATATTCCCAGTTTCTGCCACTTTGTGGCACTAGCAAACAACACATCAGCCAGCCAAATCCAAGTACAAACTGGATGGACCAAAGCTAGGTATTTAGCAGGGTACTGATTGTACTGATTTAAAATTTAACTGCAGTACCAGTTTTGGCCACAATCCTTCCTATAGCTAATTTAAAAAACACTGTAATGACACAAGAACTGTTGCAGGCACTTCAGTGCACATGCTTTTTGTTCTAATTTGATGACTGAGACAAAATACAC
Organism: Setipinna tenuifilis; assembly: GCA_030347295.1. Classification (NCBI taxonomy): domain Eukaryota; kingdom Metazoa; phylum Chordata; class Actinopteri; order Clupeiformes; family Engraulidae; genus Setipinna; species Setipinna tenuifilis. The sequence continues at coordinate 31,424,866 of CM059267.1, read as the reverse complement.
ATTTAAATGGAAAAAATGAAGCTATTATTGTACTGTGTTACATAGTCAGTGCTAAATACGAATTAATGTAATGGCAACCTCTTTGCCCTCTCTCCATGTAAGCCCTGTTGGATTCCCTCCCTAGCTGTGATGTGTTCATTAAGAATTAAAAGACTTAAAATTTATTCAGGTTCCATGCTATGAGCTTTGCCCTTTTCTTTACATTGCGGTTGGTCCATTCGGCTACATATGCAAAGCCATTTCAGTCTGTGCAATATAAAACAACGCCACTTCAAAAAAACTATGATGTGATCCCCAGATATCATGTTTTATGACCAGGATTATATAGATGTTGTCTGCTTACTGCAGTAAATATCATCATAGTGGTCCATATATTGTGTTAAAGGTGTGGCCTGAGAAACCTTGCCTATGTGTGTTCCTTAACATTTTTGTTCTTCACCAAGAAGATTCGGCTCATAAGGTTTTCATTATACACCAGACATATAATCAGTGGACTATGCTGTAATGCACATGCTAAAACAGGTCAATTTGTAAATTGCATGCCTAGCAAAAACTGACTGTTTCTTCTGTCTATGCTGTATTTTAATCTTGACCACATCAGACAGTCTTGTTTCACCTTTCTTTCTCTTTTTAAGAAGAACAGGAAAACACTGTTTTTAATTGTTTGTAAAATATTACCTCTAAAATGTAGGCTTATAATATGTGCTTTGTATTTTAGTAATACACACGTGATATTGTACATTTAATGTGGCAGGATCTGATAGACTTTCCAACATATATATATAAAGACATAGCTCCCAGCAGTACGGTTCAAAGAAGTCATATCAGCATGTGGTATTAACTCCTCAGGGTCTAGTTTTCACTTTACTGCAGTGTGTGATAAATCTATTTCCTGGAAATGACTGAGGCTGGCAGAAATGTCACAATTTGTTTTGCTCTACAGCAGAATTTAGCAATGCGTCATCTTCCCCCTCCCACCCTTACCCTCTCTCTCTTTCACACACACACACACACATGCGCACACACACAAACTGATGTCCATAACAGTTAAATGCGGCCCCTTAATTTTGCAAAGAAGCCTCATGCTCCATTGTATACACAGTGTTCCAGCAGCACACATTTAATTGCCTTCTGTCTTAGAGGCTGCTCCTGTCCTGTGTGTCAGTGCACTGATCTTTGCTACCCACTGACTTGATTAATTAGTTTCTGCTGGGCTGTAGTTCAACCATGCACGTCCAGAGCAGGAGAAGCAAAGCTAATTCATGCAGATAAGATACAATTCTCGGTTTTGATGATCTTGAAGGAAGAATTACATCATTATGTGGATCCTGAGGGTTTCTGTTTACCAGCAGCTTACTAATGGTTTGTTTATCAAGATGCATGTTATTGTTTGATTGTTAGCAGAGGTGTTTATCCTGGCTTCTGTAGGTAAAAGCCTTGCCATGTATTCCTTCTGCCTGTGCACTGAAGTGAGGTGATTACACCTATTAGCTGATCTACTTCTCTGTTGTGTACTCATTAGGATCAGTAGTTTGAGAAAAGGATATGGCCAAACATTCATATTGCAGTATAATTGGACCACCATATATGGTAGACCTGTATTGCGATATAAACTTTGGTGTGTAAATTTCAGTTTGCGAATGGGTAATATATTAACATTGCATTAGAGTCATTACAGCAGCAAGTTTTTTTGTAAACTGTTAACACATTTCCAAACGGTCAAGATTATTACTTTAAGAAAATGTATAGTAGAAAATGTATAGTTTTGCACTGTAACAATGTTTTCGTGCATTTGACACAACTTGATGACACCATAACCTACCACCAGTCCTCTGTAGCAGGGTGTTTTACTTACTGAGGATGGGATTGACGCCTCTGACTGTTAGATACTCAATCCCCAGTGTTAAAGGTCACCCATCTGAGGAGCATATGTTGCAAAGGCTAATTTCTGGCATCATTGTCAAAGCTTATTTAGAAATTAGCCGTCAGTCAGCTGTTATGGATCATTTCATCCTTATAAACCTTAAAGCCAAAAACATCATGTGCTTGTTAGTGTTTTGGTTGTCATGGACTTTGGCCACCGTACTGGATGGCTGTAGTACTGTAGTGCTTGTTTTTTACAGCGTGTTTGTTTTGGTGTTCCGTGTGCTTTTGTTTGAGTGTCTACCCTGCCCCTCATTTGTGTCACACCTGTTCTGCTTGATTCCATGCTTGTTGTAATGATTCCCTGCTGTCTCCTGTTTGCCATTGTGTGCGTGTCTGCTATTTAAGCTCAGTTAGTTGTCCATGTCTGATTGTCTGATGACGTCTCTCTGTAGTTGAAAAAGTTTTAAATGTGTTTCTGAAAAATCTGTTTCTGCCCTGTGTCTGGTCTCTGATGAGTCTGTTGATGGCCTAGTCAGTCTGGTCATCTTCCATGCCTGCCTCGTCTGCACCACCAGTCCATGAGCCAAGACTGCCTCCACCAGAGAAGTACTCTGGCGAGCCTGGTACCCGCCTTTTTTCCTGTCCCAATGTGCCCTCATTTCTGAACTGCAACCAGCCACCTCTCCCACTGATCGAGCAAAGGTAGACTATGTGATAACTCAACTGTCAGTGTGCCAGAGAATGGGGAACTGCTGTGTGGGATGCTAAATCATCTGCCTGAGAGCTTCCAGGAGTTTTCATCTGAAATGAAGAGAGTCTTGGACAGCTCCAAGCACAGGCATTAGGTTGCCCGTGAGCTACTCAATATGCGCCAGGGGCGCAGGTCAGTGTCAGCCTACGCTATTGAATTTGAAACTCTCGCAACCACAACTGGAGGGGGCACTGAGGTTCTGTTTGACACTTAACTGAATGGCCTGTCTGAAGAGATCAAAGATGAACTATTTTCTCATGATGTGCCTAGCTCCTGTGAGGGCTTGCCTTGTCAACCTGGCTATCCACATCGACATGAGACTACAACAACGGCAACTACAACAACAACTTCTGGGGGTTTACCAGGAAAGTCTTTTGTTAGTCTGACCATGCACCCACCAACTCCGCCCACTGCCACACTTGGGCTGGAGCCCATGCAAGTTCACCGCACCCGCCTGACCCAAGCTGAGAGACAAAGAAGGATTACCTCCCGTTCCTGCCTGTAACAGGGGCACTGGTGAGTGTGACACCAACACACATCTTCTCTGCTCAGCGTAAATCTCTTCTGGCCTGTTCTGTGGTGGAGAGATCAACAACTGGAGGTGGGAGCACTCGTAGACTCCGGGGCCAAGGAGAACTTTATCGATGCCGGCCTGGTGGGGACTGCAAACAATGAGTCTCGAGAGACCCCTGGTGGCCAATGCATTGACTGGAATGAAGCTCTGGTGGTTCTTGGACATCCCTGGCTTGTTAAACATAATCCACACATTGACTGGGTAGGGAGGTGTATCATGGGATGGAGCCCATTCTGCCGCTCTTGTTGTCTCCTCCAGGCACAGACTTTGCTGAAACCCACCCCTGAACTCCAAAAGGAGTTTCCAGATTTCAGGTGTCTCTGGAATATATGGACCTCAAGCCCGTTTTCAGTAAGTCCAAAGCCTCATCTCTACCATCTCATCCTCCTTATGATTGTACTATTGATCTTCTCCCTGGCACGTCTCCCACTAGAGGCCCACTAGAGGTATTTTCTGTCCCGACCTGAGACTGAGGGTATGAACAAATACATCCAAATTCACCCTTGCAACAGGCTTTATCCGTCCATTTTCATCTCCAGCAGGAACCAAATTTTTCTTTGTTGGGAAGAAGAATGGGTCGTTACGCCCATGCATTGACTATCGTGGTCTAAATATCACTGTAAAAACGAATACCCTCTTCCTCTTATGTCCTCAGCCTTTGAACTCAGGGTCCACTGTCCACTGTGCAAGTTCCACCAGCAAACTGTTGCATTTCTTGGATATGTGATTTCTCCTGGAGCCTTCCAAATGGATCAATGGAAGATCAAGGAGTTTTTGGAGTGGCCCACACCTGCTAGTTTTCTTGGCTTCACCAATTTTTACAGATGCTTTGTCCGGAATTTTAGTACACTGGCAGACCCCCCTCCAACCACCACTGTTCCGAGACCAAGAGAAGGAGGTTGGGGTTCCTTCTGCGGAGTCCTTCATTCACTGGTGTCGTCGAACATGGAGGCACACCCGCTCAGCCCTTCACTCTTCTGCCAGGATGAAGGTCCAGGCTGTTCCCGGCCACTTTGGTATCACCAGAGACAACTCGACACAAGACCTGCCCCTGAAGACTGAGTGCTCTAAGCTTTCCCCTGCTTCATCAGCCCCTTCCCCATTGCCAAGGTCATCAGCCCTACTGCTATCCGTCTCAAGCTTCCTCTATCCCTTGTGCTGCATTCACCCCACATTTCATGTCTCAAGGTTCAAGCCCTTCGTTTGCAGTTCCATGCATTCTGTTCCAAAACCTCCTCCCCCTCGACTCATCGATGGCTCTGAGGTGTACACTGTGTGGCGGCTGCTGGATGTTCTGCGCCGGGGCTGTGTCCTCCAATATCTTGTGGACTGGGAGAGCTATGGCCCTGAGGGGAGACTCTTGAGGGACTTCCATCATCGGCATCCCATCTCATTTGTGTAACACCCGTTCTGCCTAATTCCATGATTGTTGTAGTGTTTCATTGCTGTCTCTTGCCCTTTTGTGCCTCTGTTATTTATGCTCAGTTAGTTTTCTGTTCTGTGTCTGATCACCTGCCACCTGACCGTGTCTCTCTGTATCTGAAGAAGTTTTGAAGAATCTGTTTCTGCCCTGTGTAGTTTTTTTGTCTTCTGTGAGTAACTTATTGAACCTGAAAACTGATTTGGATCTTCTATGTGTTCTTGATTTTTTTAGTTTTGTGGAATTATATGTGGATTGCCTTTCTGACTGAATCAAGTACTTGCCTGTTGAACTGTGTTGCATTTTTTTGTTACCCTGCCCTTTGTGATAAATCTAAACTAGGATAGCATAGCATAGCGGTATGACCGCCGCAGTGTATTGAAGTGTGGGAACCGCAGGGATGATGAGTTTGTGGTAGGTCAGTGTTGTGAGGTGAGAGTTTGTGTGGAAATGATTTGCTGGACGTGGGCATAGATGTGAGTTTTGAATGAATGACATTCTGTGTGTTTGTGTATATTTTGTGTAGTTCCCACCTTCTCGGTCCAAGATATTGGCAATGCAAAATCACAATTTTTGCATTTAACTATATCACTAGGTGGTGCTATGCTTCAAGTGAGTGCTTATGGGCTGGGTCGATATGCCTCTGTAACATCAGCATACTAAAACAAAATCGTTGGGAAAATTGTTGAGTTTTTTTTTTTTTTTTTTTTAAACTGTTTTTGGACACCTAGCTTTGACAAAAAACACCGTCCCCTTTGACAAAATGTAAAAAAATTTGATGAGCATGATAAGAAAGCTGTTTAGAGTTGGCATGTCAATTGTCACCACATTAGAGCAATTAGAAGCCAAAATATGGACTTTTGAAGAATTTTAAGCTATGTTTCAAATTTTCATTGACATATAACTTTGAATGGCCTATGACGAGTTTGTTTGGTTTTGTTTTCGCGATGTTACAATTTCACGACAAAAAAGAACTGCTTGTAAACATTACTGTTCTCTAGATAATAGGCAAAAAAACATTTCGTACAATTACAGCGCCCCCCTATGGGCCAAATTTTATGGCATGTGCTGTGCTTTTAGAGGTCTTTGTGCTGATCGTGCATGACATATTATTGCCAATATAAAATCCCATTTTTTGCATTTACCCATATCGTATCACTAGGTGGCGCTATACTTTAAGTGAGTGTTTATGGGCTGGGTCGATATCCATCACAAAAAATTCATGTTTTTCGGTGAAACATTCATTGAGTTATTCAGCAAAAACTTTCTGGCGTCTCCCCCTCTTTGATGGACACTGGCACAGCGACAGGGTGGGCCTTGGGAGCCAAAAGCTTCTATTGGCTCAAAAACTTCTAGGGCTACATGCCTACAAAGATTCATGTCCCCCAGAGTTCCAGTGTCCTGGCAATTGTTGACGAAAAACAGTGCTGAAGGATAGCATGGTAATAAATAGTACATGTTTTGCTGTGCTTAAAATGTGCTTTACAGTTTCTAAAAAATGACATTCTGCTGGTAACTTCAAACATGTCCTCAGAAAAATTCAGACCAGATGTGCATGTGAAGATTAAAGCCTGCCTGAGGAAGATCAGTCTACTGACGTGATGGGGAAATGCTACAGAAACATGCCACGGCGTAGCTATCTCCAGTACGCCTCGGTGGCGGATGAGGAGGAATCTGCATAAGATGGCATTAGTGAAATCTGCCTCTAGAGATAAAACACCAGACACCAGACAAAGCAAAAGAACTGAACGCTATGAAATCCTGGACCAGCTGCAGTGGATATAAAATAGGCTACCTACACATAAAACTAATAGTAAAAAAAGTGTATACATCAGTTTCTATGTAATAACATTGTGGACGTGCCTTACTGAGATAGGTCACATTTCCTGCCACCAACACAAAGGGACAGGAGGCAGAGCGTGGGAGTCACAATGACCACAGCGTCCACACACACACACACACACACACACACACACACACACACACACAAAGCATCATCCAGTCCGAATGGTACATAAGGAAGAGCAGCAGGGCTCCACGCCTCAGAGAGGAACAAGGCAAGGCTCAGACTGAGAGGGAAATAAAGCTCATTAGTCATCCAGACCTCCCTTTAGTGTGTTGGGTTTGGGAAAGCAAAAACACCCCCGCTAATGTGCATGTGGCAGCAGTGCCTGCCTCCGTGAGGAGATCGCTGGAGCGTGACTGCTAATGCCTTATGTATGAATGTCTTTATTATCTCATCTCCCTGGCGTAATCTGCCATCTCTGTAAACATGAGGCTCCTCTCTCGTTCTCTTAGCAGAGGCTTTTATCCAAAGCGACTTTCCATGGAGGAAAACAATCAAGCTTCCCAATTTTCCTATGCTCTTTATTCAGATATTTCTTAATTTATTTCTTATTTTCTATTTCTTTTTTAATTGTCTTTTTAAATTTACTTTTTTCTTTCATTGTCTTTCTTTGCCATTCCTTTAGGTCTGTCTCTGGTCCTCATGTGCTTTTAGCTCTGATGCTGCTTAGCACATGTGCCCCGTCATCACTCTTTCAGTCAGTGTTTGCTGCAGCACACACACACACACACACACACACACACACACACACACACATACACTGTAATTGTGTAATGCTCCTTTCAGTCAGCGCGTCACTGGTTGAGCAGAGCTGAGCTTGACGTCATATAGTGGCCTCAGAGCAGCTAACTGAAAGGCTGAAAGAGACAAGGGGGAAAATCCCACTGCTGGGGATAATGGACTATGGATTTGAAACAGCAAAGCCGTTACTGCCAAAAACTGTATTATTTCAGAAGGACCAAAATGTCTAGTGGTGCCCCTTGGCATAGCAATCAAGTACTTTTTGGTTTTGCAGAATAAACTAGACTGATATTCATAGAAAGTGACATGCTGGAACTCAAAATGGCTGCTCTAATGCATCATATCCTGACATTGACAGGTGATTGGTCTCCATTGTAGAAAAATGTTTTATTCCCTCCACTCTTCCAGTGTCTGGAATAATACAAGATAACATTTTTCTTCTTCCCCACCCTTAATCATCTTTTGGGGGAGTTCAGCAAAGGATGGTGGAAAAGAGGGCCATGTATCAGATTTTGGCCACGGGCACTTGAAAGCCTAACTCAGCACAGCACAGGCGCCCTTAATCACAAAGGAGCTCCAACCTCCCTGGAGACCTGTCGTCCTGACTCCGAGAACTGCTCCATGATATATCCCCTCTGACAGGGTACACATATCCACCTTTTTACAGTTTTCATGAGCGGCAGAATTAGATGTGGAATGAGATAAAAGGCTTTTTGCTGCTTTTGATGTGAGACGGATAAAGAGTTTCTAAACTGATAACTCTTGTCAGAACCTATTGACTTGCCAGGCTGCAGAGTAGGTTATGTATACGTATCTCTCTCTCCCTCCCTCCCTCTCTCTCTCTCTCTCTCTCTGTGGTGCTTATATGTGTGTCTGTGTTTCCGACTGTGTGTGCATGCGTTTGTGTGTGGTGTGTGTGCATGTGTGAGTGAGAAAGCTGAAGGTCTGATGAATGACGCTACACAACACACTGCCTTTAAGCATGTCACAGTGTCTCCCCACCCACACTGAGTAATCTGCAGGGAGCAGTTAGTGCAGGAGTTGCCTTCCCCCTTCCTATTTTGCTCTGTCTCCTCTCTGCTGCCTTCCATCAAAGCATAGCTCTTTCATTTTAATGTATTCATTACATTTGCACTGCCTGTTAGCGGAACTGCTTATTATGGACATTCATAGACAATAATTTCTGACCATGATGGCGAGCAAAATACCTGAGCAGGTAGTAGCAAAGAAATACTACCTGAATATATAAATCAATCATTATTGCTCATTATCACCTCTTGGCTGAAGGAAAATAGATTTGATATAAGAGAAAATATTGTGGTACTCAATTTGAAGCATATAAAGTATGCTTAAAGCATTATAAAGGTATTCATAAAGGATAATAAGACATTGAGGCAGCAATTTATAATTGACATATGGTAGTTCTACAGTATATAACTATCTATACATAGTCATTTCTACACTCATACAGTGTTATGATGTTGTTGTATAAGCAGTTACAGCTTCAAGTATTTGTAGTATCATTTGGCTTATGCCAATAGCAGTTATTTTATTTTTATTTTTGAATGGTTAGAGACTTCCCTCCATTATGAAGGTATTAGGAATGCATTTTTATTTCAGTTAACCCTGAAATACAGTTTTTCCAGTGTCAACCTAAAAGTATATAAATCATTCAGATTTGATTTTGTTAGGCAGAAAATAAAAGCTACCTATTTCCCTTTTTCTCTGATAATCATTCGTTTCTTACAATGTTAAATAGTGGTTCTGTCTTACAAGTTGAGACTGTTAGTCCCACAGTTCCCATAGTTTAGGTGTTTATTGTACTAATGAAAAATGCAAATCTTATACTCTTGTCATACTCTTTGTGATATAAAACCTTAATGTGTGCCACATATGGTTATAATTTTACCTCAAAGGGTTCTCATAATCAGCAGAAAAACAGTTTTTGTGTGAGCTCATAAGTCAAAGACTAAAAGCACTAGCAATGGCAATCCATACCAGTGTAACCTCTGATCCATGCAAGCATCTGTCAGCAGCTGTATAGACACCGAAATTATCTGATCTGATCTGACATTATACAGTGAGCTCAAACAATGCTGTAATATTTGCAACTGGAACATCACCATGTCAACTCCCATTAGTGTTCTTTATAAGCATGTTTAGTGCCTGAGTGATTGTAACACTCGGGTTTGAAGTTAGTTCAGTGCTAGGTATCTTTATCAGATCACCATAAACCCATGTAATTTCAGCACAGTGTGGCAGACAGAAAAATGTGGGTATTGTGATCACAGCTTTTGAGGGCATTCCTTTTTAAATAGATGTTCAGTACATAAATGATTGACTGATACATTTCGAAGTTTCAAACAAAACTGTTTAATCCTGACTGTGCTTTATTAGCCAAATACTTGACTCCTCTCTTTACCTTGAAGACACCATTCTGCCAGTATTACCTTTCGTAGATCTATTTCAAACAATAAAGTCAGATCACTTTTCGGTGGACAATGTAAAGAAAGGTCAGATAAGAGAAATGTGTAGAATAAGAATGCCCTTTAAAGAGTTGAAAAGGGCATGATCATTTCTCCATATCACAGTGGATCAAATGTGTAACTGCAGAGAGGATCACTGAAAATCTTGTTTTAGTCATAAGCATTTTATTTGAATCATATCCTGTACAACATGAAAATGTAGGGTACATAATCCTTCTTATATTGTTATGGTTTTTGGAAGTTGCAGAGAGTCTTAATATTTAATGTTCAGCAAATGATTTCCTCACATCTTTCCAAAAAATACCCTCTACTGAGGGTCAAGTCCAGTTAAGGATTCCATATTTATGATATAAAGGTTATGCTTAGTATGAATACGAGAGAACTTAAGTATATTCCAGACAGGTTCCCATTTTGATGTCAAGATCATTAGCATTAAAATCTTTGCTTTTCAAACTGGTTTTTCATCTCCTTCTCAGTCTGATGGGCTGACAACAATATCTACCTGTGTTTGATAATATAGAGTATAATGTTCACCACTTATTGAATTTTCAGTATGCATATGGCTGTTTCTTTTTGACTATAAATACAAAACTGTTTCATTTTCACATTATTGAAACTCGTTTGGTTTGAACTATAGTTTATATACAGTAGTTTATATAGTTAGAAAGAATGATAGAGAAAATACACTGTAAGATAAGTCTATGGGCTAACACTGAAATGATGCTGCTCAAAGTGAGCGAAATTGCTCTCCTTAAATCTTTTCCTCTCCTTTTAGTAAGCAGCAGTCTCTGAGTTCCACCTGCCCCCAGGTTCATTTGAGAAAATGTGTTCAATCCTTTCATTGTAATTGCTTTTTTTCCATGAGCTAATTCACTTGTCATGAATAACGTGTTTATCTTCTGCAGATCTTATTTTTGTGAGTAATCAAAATACTGAAAATTAATTTGAGGATGTACTTTGTTTTCACTGGAGTAAACAGGTCTAGTGCCACTTCCATTGAAGTGTGGACCTCAAGCTTAATTACCTCTAGCTATGTTAAACCAATATGTCTACCAATATTGTATGTGTTCAACTGTCCATGGGAAATACATTAATAATTAATTTAATCCATAAAACCTATGAAGAGATTACGATAAGGTCTAAAATAAATGCAGGGATTATCTTTCGTCCAGTTGCCTTTGTACCACACAGATTTTTTACTAAGAGGCCTGGCTTTAAGACTGACAAAAGTAATACCTTTTCATGAATGTGATAAAACACAAATCTCTAACACAAATCTAGTGTGACATAGTGTGACTCTAACTGTTGTACCTATTTTAAAAGAATGTTGTCACAAATCTCTGCCATGTAATAATGTCAAAAACTGACCTGTAGGGTTCACTGATTTAATTCTCTGATTAACTGGCTGCTCTGAGTTTGCCCAGGTTATATTAAGGGGACAAACAAAAAAGTTTATAGACCACTAACTGACCTTTTTATTAAAATGTCATTAACATTGTAAAAACAAACACCACGCAGGTTTAATGCAGAAGGGTAGAACCTCGGGCAACAATTGGCTTGCTAAACAGGAATTCCATCAGAAAACACTCTGTCATGCTTTGGCCCAAGATCTTGCAGGGGAATGAGGTTGGAGAGAACTGCTGAACAAAGGGCCTTGACAGCTGTGGATACAATAAATGGAGCAAACAGAAATCAGTGAACTTAACAAGTGAAATGTGATGAAGTGAGAGACAGAAAAGGAACAAGCTAAAGGTCCAGAATGATAACCTCTGCTGCCTGTGAAGACATCCTCCACCCGTCCAATCCTCCTGTCATGCTGCCTCTGCCCAGTAGGAGTTTCCCTGAAAATGGGGGCTGGTGTTGACAGATGAACCAAGTTAAAGTCACTGATAAGGGAAGACTCCAGGATATGTGTGGCAGGGACCCAGGAGTTTTCCTCGGGTACATATCTCTTGCAGTCTACCAAACACTTCAGTAGACCTCCGTGACAACAGGAATAAAGGAGGGCACAAAGGACAAAAGCAGAGCCATCCACCAGTTCCATCCATGAGCCATCCACCAGTTGTAGGGTTGACAGAGGAGTGTCAACCCATTTATCAGGGGAACAAGAGGTTTAATGGAGACTTGATGTCGCAAGTTTTCAGAAAAAAATCTAAGCAAGGCACAGGATTGTGGAGCTACTTGTGAGCAATAAGACACAACTGTAATAAAATTTCGGAATGTCCAATAAACCAGGCACATAACTAAGAGTAGTGGTTTGAAAGGTCATGCACAATGCTGATATGATATCTGTTAGATATCTGATGTCATATCTGTTACTTGACATGAGAAATATATACATATATATACAGACATATTCTGCAACATAACAGAAATGGGGCACCAAAAACGTACCAAGAAATGAACCGAGGCTATAGTGTGTTGAATTCCTGAATGACTTGAACTAAGCGGAACATCAGAGGACAGTGGCTGAAATATATGTGAGTAAGGCCAGAGACTTATATAAGGGATATAAAAGGAGGCACAGCACTGGAGAAATGGCCCACAGAAATGTATGGGAAAGCTTTGTAATGCCAAGATGGTGAGCATCTGCAAATATCCTGCTTGTTCTGCTGCCAAGAGCCAATTATTTGCCGAACTGTGCAATCGCCGTTCCAATCATGTTGCAGTATCAGGCTCCGCTGTAGCACATTTGCCATGTAGTGAAGCACTGTGTATTCGCAGTTTAAAATAACCTTTGATACAAACCAGCAAACAATTCCAGTCATTACAATGAAATTTATGTTGTGATTTCAACTATGTATTTTTTATATCCCTCAGTCATCGGAGAGTGCATATACTTATGTCTTGCCATTTATTTAGGTAGGGTCTTATTGATCAGTAAGCACCAGAAAGGAATGTTTCATTTCCTAAAGCTAATGTTTCCAGTTCTTAAGGTTGACAGACAGGAGTTCTGTTACTGATGTCACACTTTCACTCTGCTGGGGAGAGTTTGAGAAGATGGCACAAAGTTGTAACTTGGATGGCCATGACACTCTAGAAGTCTCTTCAGTAAATGTATACCTTTATAAGGACAATGATGTTCTTTAAATGGGGGACTAAACGTTTCACTAGCCTTATCTGACCTAGATTGCCAATGAACCACTACCCAAACTGACATCTAAGTGTTGCAAGTACTGACCTGAAAAAGCAAGCAATTCTGTCATAAATGTTGGCAAACCCATAGAAAGGCTGGAGTTCCTTGAAGTAAGTTGGGCCAATTTAGAGGTTGTCTACACTTTTTTGTGATCCCTGTTAAGTGATGTGATACCCCAGGAAATCAATTTAGTTTTTTATTAAACACGCCATTCTTAGTTTCAATGTAAAATTAACTACTCTCAAGCACACATACATCTATGATGCACACAGGAGACATGTTCTGACTGAGATGATGATGAGTAAATCAGGATTGCATCTACAAAGAACTGAGCAAAATGGTCACAAGAAATATTTACAGTGCACCCCAGAGGTGGTAAATGCTGTTTTCTCTCTATGATGCCTATAAAAAGTATGCATGTTCCTTTCACATTTTCTATGGCCGAGAGAACAAAAGGTAAGCCTAGGGGATAACAATAATTCACCATTGACTGATTCAGCTTCCTATAGCTTAATAAATAAAGAACACAACTTACCATTTTTCCTATCAGATGACACCTGAAACAGTAGTTTATATGGTGAGTCTAATGAATCCAAGAGCCAGTACTTTGTAATTACTAACATCTATTGTGTTCAACTCATGAATTTATAGAGGACAAACATGACCACAGGGGAGAGTACCATGAAATAAATAGCATGGTGGCACAGTGGTATCGTTGTCAGTAATAAATGGTCTTCCTAGGTTTGTTTCACATACGGTGCAACTCCCTGCTGCTGTGTCAGCCAAATCTACTTAGAGCTTTAAATGGCACTATCTTGATACTCTGACAACTATCTGGGATGGTATCAAAGCTACAGCTCTCTATTAAGGTGGCTCTGAGTGAAGAGAAAAATCTGCATAACAACACAAAACAAACAAAAAACAGCAGTATAACATTACTGGTTTATAATTGTACGGATACAGTTTGCTCTTGGGCAATCTGTGGCAAGAACAGCCAGTATTCCATTGAGCCAGAAGCCTTGAAAATCACTCTGAAACTGCTAGGTACATGGTGAATGGCTTTAACATGATAGTGAATGTTTTAGAGTGGTCACAGAAATACCCAGTCTTTTTTAATGTGGTATGGTTAATGAAGTCCTCCTGTAACGGTGGTGAATCGGGGAACTGCAGTCACATAGGCCTATGCGCTTTAGTTTTTTTAAGTTTTTTTCCACCACCGTCAGAAAATTAGTTTCATGTGTAAATCAGTTCAGCACGGACAAAAACAGTTCAACACAAGAGTTCTTTTTTTTCTTTCAGTTCACTATTGAAACTTGAGCACAAAAATAAACAGATGAGATACTCAAACACAAACACAAACGCCAGTTTCAGGCTCTTTCAATCATTAATAGTTCGTACTCAAAAACGGTGGTTCTATGAAAAAAAAAGAAGACGTTAAAGAAACAAGTTTTCAAGGGAGGTTATGGAGGTGTGTGTATGTGGGCTTAATGATGAGTGTTTTCTGTATTGCCGATTTTTGGGTTGTTGGCTCCTCTGGAAAGCGAACGAGAGCAGTGACGAGCGAAGCAAGTTTACTCACTGTCGAGTCTTCTGTGAGCAAGAGGCCAGTGATCCAGTAATCCAGTAACGCGAAGGTGCAACTATTTCAGCCAAGTTTGGCATCTGCAATGGCCCGGTGAAAATCCCGACAGCAAATCCATTTACTGAGAAAGCGTGAAAAGGTAATCCACTCTTCGAATTTCGAATCAGGGTAAAACTGGATGGTAGCACTACGACAGACTGACAAACAAAACGACAAACTTTTCCTCCTGGCTCGTACTCTCGTCTCCCTTCAGGTTCAGGTGAGTCAATTAGAAGGTTTTTACTTCCTATTTTAAGGAAAGACCACTCCCTTGATCAGTGTGAGTAAACGTGACGTGTGTGATTGGATGGGCAATTGAAATCATGTGTAATTGTGTGGTAGCGGCTGCTAAACGCAGTGCAACGCGTCACTGCACTCGGTGCACTCGGATCAGCAGAAGGAGAGGCAGACCGCTACATTCTCCCCCCCGTGGAAGAACAACCCTAGGTAGGAGCTAGTCTGGAAAACCAGGGAAGTCTTCCTCATCCGAAGATTCCTCAAATATTTTCAAGAGAGCTTCCCTTTCACGGGCATCAATTTCTGCAGCAGTTGGAAAACATGGCTTTAGGTTGTGTACATGAATAGTGCAGGGGTCCTCACCAGTATCCTCTCTGACCACTTGGAAATTTACAGGGCCTAACTGTTGCACAATTCTGTATGGACCTTTCCATTTTACAGCCAACTTTGCAGAAAACTGTCGCACCGCAGAAGACTGAGGGTGGTTTCGGACCCAGACCCTATCCTTAGGTTGGTAAGTAGAGTCTCTCCTATTTTTATTATAATTTCTGAGTTGCCTAGATTTTGCTTGTTTGCTGCTAGCTTTTGCTTTCTGCTGCAGGTCTTGGATGTGTCTCACTACATCATAGCAAGAGTCGTCCGGAGACAGATCTCTCCCATGAAGCAATTTATCCATTGGACTCTGGAGTTTACGTCCTAGCTGTAGCTCTGCGGGACTTAATCCAGTAGTCTCATGAACAGACGAATTCAAAGCGAATCGAAATTCAGGTAAGAACTGATCCCACTTTTTATGACAATCTTCCACAAAAGAAGAAATCATGGCCTTTAAGTTCCTGTTTACACGTTCTGTCATGTTTGTTTGAGGATGGTAGGCGGTGGTAAGCTTTGGTGTAACTGCCCAGTTCTGACAGAGCTCTCGAAACAGAGTGGAAATGAATTGAGAACCTCGGTCAGACAACAGGAAGTCTGGGACACCCCATCGGGTGAGTATCTCCTTGCGGAACAGTTTTGCAATAACTGGTGCCGTGGCTGAGCGCATGGGGAACAACTCCACCCATTTTGTGTAGTAGTCCACGAACACTAGAAGGAACTGATTACGTTCTGTACTGCAAGGAAAGGGTCCCATGATGTCCACACCAAGCATTTCATTGGCCCTTCTCACCTCAGTTTGCTGGATTTTTCCAGAGGGCTTTTTATGGTCAGCCTTGATGGTTTGACATGTCAAGCAGCACTTAACACGCTGTTTAATGTCGGACCACATCCCTGGCCAATATGCAACCTCATACAGTCTCTTGTATGTCTTGTAGATTCCAAGATGACCACTAAGAGGACTGGCATGATAGAATTGGAATAACAGGTCTGTAAGACACTCTGGTATGTACACACGATAATGCACTTTACCATCTCCATTATGGATTTTTCGATATATCTTGTCCTCAATGACAATGAACTTAGTTTTTACGGCTTTGTCTCCTTCAGCCAAGGACTTGAAGAGGGGCTGGATCTTAAGATCCTTATGCTGTTCCTCCCAGAGGGTATCAGCAGTAACTGGAAAGCAGTTGGTCTCTTTTTGAATAGTGGCCAGGCAACCAGCAGAGGGTGGGACAGAGCTGAACAGAGAGAGTTGGTCAGAGTCATGCTCTTTTGTGACGTGCCTTTTGTGCCGCTCTTGCCATGCTGACACAGAAGCACTACCAGGCTGGAAGTAGAAGACAGCTAAGGGGTTGGTTTTGAAGGTGTAGGAGTTGTCTGTGACGTTCAATTGGAGCTGACTGTGGAAAATGAAGTCAAGCCCCAAGATAATCCCATACGTCAACGCCTTGGATGGAAGGACAGCTACTGAGAGGTCAGTCACATGGTCATGCAAACTGATGCACACGTCAGTCCAACCAAGAGGTGTTGCAGTCTCCCCATTGGCTAGATACAAGGGACCTTGTGTCCAGGGGTTGAGATCTTTGGACTTAATCAAGTCAGACCAGAGGTACTCATGGAGCAGGGTGTAGCTAGCACCAGTGTCTAAAATGGCTTTTCCATACCAGGAACCAATGCTTATAGGCACAACAAGCTGTTGGGGGACATGCCCTCGCTGGGAGAACAGGACTGGTTGGTCTGAAGCAGAAGCAGTGGAAGGAGGTGAGGTAAGCACATTTTGCATCTTCTTAGAAGCAACAGCAGACACAGAGTTACTGGAAGCTCCACCCTGTTTTTGATGAGGCTTCTGTTTATGTTGGTGCTGATGGTGTGAATCATTGGACCTTACAGGAGAGGTATGCTGTGGACAGGTGCCAGGACTGTGAGAGCCTTTGCAACGCCAACAAAGAGGAGGTTGCTCCACATGCTGCACAGGGGGTGAGACTTGGGCTTTGTGAGCTGGGTTGTTTTTCTTTTGGATGGTTTGCTCATATTCCAGCTGTTGTTCATGGTCTCTCTCAAGCTGATGACCAAGACGCACAAGCTCATCGACATCACTCACTCGTCCCCGGAGCTGGCTAGCAAGGTAAGGCTTGATATTCTTCAAGATAAGTTTCACTATGTCCAGTTCAGTTAGACTTGCATTCCACCTTGTACACAGTGCTCTGTAAGAATAAGCAAAATCTCTGATAGATTCCTTCTCCTGCTGTTTCTTGGTTCGCACACGCTCTGCAAGTTCATCTTGGTAGTCCTCTGCTAGGAAAGCAGACAAGAAAGAAGATTTAAACTCGTCCCATGTGGCCACCTTGGTGCGAGTGATCTCCCACCAGTCTCTTGCTGTACCATATAAAACGGTGCGGAAAGTAGCAAGAATGTCACCATCAGACAAAGGATGCACAGCAATGAAGTCTTGACACTTTGACAAGTACAAAACAGGATCTGGATCATCTCCAGGTTTACCATATGTAGGAAACACTTTCATTAATTTTATATGATCTACTCTTGAGGACAGACCACTAGGAGCAGACAGAGAAGCGGTGTGGGAAGCGGCATGCAGGGAAGAGGAATCTCTCACAGAAAAAGTTTTTGAGTCATTTTGAATAATTTTCCGTTGCAATTCCCTTATCTCCCTCTTATTTTCCATAGAGGTGTTATCCACTTGTGCACTGAGAGAGTCAACTTTAGCAGATAAGTGTTTCATTAACGAAATACATTCTGTGAGTTGATCACCATGCGTAACCATGTCTGTGTGGGTTTTTTCTGTAGCTGACTGAGAGGTTTTAAAATCAGTTTGTAGTTCTATCTGCAACTGTTCTACGAGAAAGCTCAGCTCAGAAGATGTTGCAACTTTGATTTTGTTACATTCCTCAACAGCTATTTTTGTCATTGCCTTCATCATGGAGTCCAGTTCCTTCTCCATCTTTTCTCTGGTGACCACTACCGTGGTTGTGAGGCGTGCGAATTGCTCCTGGGTTTGTATGGCATGAGTTTCAAACTTTGATTCCAAGTGAAATCTGTGTCTTTGCATGATTTTGTTCATTTCTGCCAGGTCTTTCTCATGCTGTCGCATGTACTGGAAAAGCTTCTCCCAGCCATCTTGAGCGCGTTCTGCCAGACGACCAAGCTCTCGTCCTGGTGTGGGAAGCACTCTGGGTAGCTCACACTGCAGAGGAGACTCCACTGCAGACACTGGGGTTGCCAAGCTCGTGTCTGAAGTTGGAGATGTGAGTGTAGCGCCCTCTTCAGCATGGGAAGAAACAGGGGCATTACCACCCACTGATAGCTCAGAGGAGGATGTCTCAAAAACTCCTAATTGAGGGGCAGGCCTTTCTGACAAAGTCTGATATGACAATGGAAAAGTAGGGATTGATGTAGGCTGTGAAATAATAGGTGTAGCAACGTCAGGGGGGTGTAGTATGATGTTATCAGTTGGTGAGGTCATGCTGACATGCAATTTTTTTTTTAACAATGGCAATAATAACTATGCAGGATGTATGGACATACACAGAAAGATAAACTGTAGCACTGAAATATGCGTATAATAAAGTCAAGTCAATGTGAAAACATCAACTGTTCAGCAGCATGATTTCAAGTCACCACAAAATTCAACATCAGCATTTAACACAACATTCAACACAGCAAACATAACCCCTTTGTTCACCATCAATTCACGTCAGTGCAACAAAGCAGTCAGTCAGTCAATTTAAGCAAGCAGTCAAGCAATAAAAATCAGTTGGGGGCTTTCAGTGTCCCTTCGTGGTCGCCATTCTGTAACGGTGGTGAATCGGGGAACTGCAGTCACATAGGCCTATGCGCTTTAGTTTTTTTAAGTTTTTTTCCACCACCGTCAGAAAATTAGTTTCATGTGTAAATCAGTTCAGCACGGACAAAAACAGTTCAACACAAGAGTTCTTTTTTTTCTTTCAGTTCACTATTGAAACTTGAGCACAAAAATAAACAGATGAGATACTCAAACACAAACACAAACGCCAGTTTCAGGCTCTTTCAATCATTAATAGTTCGTACTCAAAAACGGTGGTTCTATGAAAAAAAAAGAAGACGTTAAAGAAACAAGTTTTCAAGGGAGGTTATGGAGGTGTGTGTATGTGGGCTTAATGATGAGTGTTTTCTGTATTGCCGATTTTTGGGTTGTTGGCTCCTCTGGAAAGCGAACGAGAGCAGTGACGAGCGAAGCAAGTTTACTCACTGTCGAGTCTTCTGTGAGCAAGAGGCCAGTGATCCAGTAATCCAGTAACGCGAAGGTGCAACTATTTCAGCCAAGTTTGGCATCTGCAATGGCCCGGTGAAAATCCCGACAGCAAATCCATTTACTGAGAAAGCGTGAAAAGGTAATCCACTCTTCGAATTTCGAATCAGGGTAAAACTGGATGGTAGCACTACGACAGACTGACAAACAAAACGACAAACTTTTCCTCCTGGCTCGTACTCTCGTCTCCCTTCAGGTTCAGGTGAGTCAATTAGAAGGTTTTTACTTCCTATTTTAAGGAAAGACCACTCCCTTGATCAGTGTGAGTAAACGTGACGTGTGTGATTGGATGGGCAATTGAAATCATGTGTAATTGTGTGGTAGCGGCTGCTAAACGCAGTGCAACGCGTCACTGCACTCGGTGCACTCGGATCAGCAGAAGGAGAGGCAGACCGCTACACTCCAATGTAAGCGAATCTACTATTGGTCTCTCAAGGAACTTGATCATGACAATTGATGACATGACATGACAAAATTACTGTGGGCTAGACATACATTTTTTCTTGTGATTGGTGGAAGGTGTAGGCATGAGCCATAAAAGCGATCTGACTGACCACATTAGAGAAATGCACGTTCCTGAGATCCATGCTGTTGCCTCTCTTGCATGCTGTAAAGACCTGGCCATAGATCCTCACGGTTTTCCTCAAAACACTGGATATAACTCAGCTGGACATGAAGGATAAGTGCTGTTCTTCATTTATTACAATGAAGCATACTTTGAAACCACATAGGATAGACACAGTCTGTAGTACTTGACTTAATAATACCAATATAGTCCTTGTATGTAGCGGCAGCATACATACACACACACCCATGCTGCAAGGTGTATCAGAAGGGGCGAGGCAGCAATCAAAAGTGGCGTCATCATAGGGTGATCATTACAATACCCACAGTTCCCCAGACTGCTGGTCTGGTTCAGTCTGCTGAGGAGTCACAGGAGCAGTCATTAGTATCTGTCGGGCTGCCAGGTGTGGTGGAGAATATTTCTAACATGCCTTGAGAAGGTGATCCAGCTTGACTGCCAGCTAAATGAGGCCTTCCCGACTCATCTTGGCAGCTGTGACCAGATGGTTAAGGACTTGATCTTGGGATTGCAGGGTTGCAGTTGCCCAGCACTATTTATTATCCTTTGCCCTCAGGGATCACAGGGTAGCAGCTTTGACTCATAAACTACAAGGAAAAATTAGAATAGAATAACTAGTGCCCTTCTGCACCCTCATCCAGGATGAGATGTCTTTGAGCAAGGCAACTAACTTCATGTTGCTCCAGGGGGGGTCTGGCCTTGTACATCATTACTGCATGCAATGTCAGCCTTTTTACGTTAGTATCCAGGCCTTGACAGAACATGGTTAGCAAATATTCATTTACTGACAGCTATTGAATGAAAGGTAGGAGAATATTAAATAGCTGATTTAGTCCCTTGTCTCTTAGTTAGTCACTGTTCTCCAGGAGGCTCGGTTGTCAAAGGTGTCCATAGTATTTTCTGAAACTGTAAGGAGAGCAAATTCTTTAGACCTGTTGATTCCATACAGGTGATACTGACAACAAAGTTGTGGTGTAAGTGGTTTTTATATAAGAGGGGTGTAGTGGCAAACAGTAAAGTAAAGGTACATAAAGTAAACATGATCTCTTGTGGTAATTAAGTGAAGTGCAGTTGGTTGACCTGACTACATCAGTGGCCAGTCATTACAGTTTGGGATAGGCCACCCAACAATTCTGTTTCTTGTGTTGTAGCATTTAGTTTCCTATTGAATGACCTTTTGAGGTCCCATGGTATAGAGCAATTAGCCATTGCATAGAATGCTAACCCAAACGAATGAGTGTGTGTCCAAAGCTAATAAGGCTGCATTTATTGACCAGGCAAGGCAAGGATGCCACAGGCTGTCTGATTAACCAAAGAAAGTCAGATGGAGTCCCAATTTGGCCGACCTGCTGCAAGTGCTAGGTTAACGATGTGATTCTCTGTGTGTATTCAGAAGATCAGTAGAAACAAACAATCAACTACAAAGCATAAGAGATAAAACATTTACGGATTTGTTGGTGGCAGCAATTATGGGAGATTTTTGAGCGTGTGGGATATTGGCTTTTCTTGTCCTTTGCAGTTCAGTTGCCTCTGGGGAGCTGCCGGCATTTGATTGGTTCTTCTTTCAGAACACCCATTAGGCACATTCTAGCAAAACATGGAGTCTTTTTCAAAATGTGTCTCTATTTTGTCTCAATGTTTTAAGAAAATAAATGCCCAGACTATACATTTAGTTACAGATTGAATCCATTTAGTTTTGAATACACCTCCCAGTGTTTCACAGACATGACCGAAACATAACTACTCACAGAAAGACTTGACAACTCCATTTCATTGCTAATTTGTTCATTTTCTGAAACTTACTTTACTTCTCTTGTTTGTAACACACAAAAGACAAATCAGTATTTGGTCACAAACAGGCCCACAGCTGATCAGCTAAAAGCCTGTTTATAGTAGGTTATCTGTCAGCACTGACAAGCACTGTCATGTAAGAGGACATTGATATAGAGGCCTCCTATCTCCTGAGAGCATTAAATCTCAAGGTTGTCTGATGAAAAGGACATTCACATCCAAGGAAAAAGAGCATGACTCTTGCACATTTTCAGTTTTTGGTGAGCATGTCCATTGGTGCAGAACTTCAGGAGGTTCATCAGAGAGAGGCATTGTTGGGTGGAATGTTAACATACAGTGTGCCTGAAACAATCACTGCTTTGAAAGTGTGAAAATATGGGAGGACTTCAGTTATATAGATGTGCTTGTTTTTCTCCTTGACAAAAGGCTTTTGCTAATTTTTCATGCAACTAGATGGTTAGCCAGCAAGCTTTTGAGGCGTGAATGGTTCTTTGCTAATGGTATTTGTCCATACAGTTGTAAAGGCTTTTGCACCCAAAACATCTAAAAGCATTAGTTTGCTAGCATGGTGTAGGCCTAATTATTTGGACAAGTGAAAAGTCAAAATGCTCCGTTAGATAATGTTGGCTTCCTTGTTAACTTAGCTGCAACTCACATTGATATTTTTGTAGCAGTTTGCACATTTTTGAGGCAATGTATAAACTGTACGCCTAATGTTTCTATTGAATTTTTTATGTACATTCTTCAGGTTGATGGACACTGGCTAAAGCAACACTGATGGACAAGTGTGTTTGTATGGCTCTTGAGTTCAAATGCCAAAGATAGTTCTCCAGTGTTGATAATTGCCCATTTATTGGACCAAATCAGTTTCCCCAACAGGAGAGTGGGGTCACATTATGAAGGGGGACCTTTCTACCCAGTGTATTTCAATTACATTCTGGCAACTGCATCTAGTGGTAGCACTGAGTATTTCATAGATCTAGAAAAGTGTTACATGTCTTGAATTATCTATTCGCGACATTCTTTCCTTGTGAATCAGCAATTGAGGTCTGGAACCAATCCTTGGGCATAGACAGAGCTGGAGGTATCGCTAATAACTACTAACAAGGGCAGGATACAAAGAGACCAATAATAAAACAAAATTCCTGAATCCAGAAGTTAAATAAGACATAACCTTTTTAAAGGGGAACTTCCATCGTCATTTTTATTCATATATCTGTGTCGCCACTATGGTTGAATGCATTGTGCGTCATTTCTGTGAAAAATTATGTCCTAGATCTCTTGTTTGACCCTGTTTTCTGTAAGCTATAACAGGTCTAGTGGTTGAACGACTGGCATTTCCGGTGTCCCTCGTGAATATCCATGACGTGTCAATAAGGCACCTCTGATTGGGAAAATTTGCTGTCTTTCGCTCACCTAGCTTCTGTCCACCAATCCTTTGGGATGTGGGCTTGCCATACATGGCTCTGGGCGGGGCTTACGACCTAGTGACGTAGATAGGTTTAGCATGTCCTGATCAGCTCGTTTTGGTTAGCTCGACCCTTCAATGACCAGTAAAACCATGAGGGTCGAACTTCACGTCTTGGAATGCTGCGTGCATATACTGCTTGTTGTGACCCACCACATTGTAAATAGAGCTACTAAAAGTGGTTTTTGGCGGAAGGACCCCTTTAAAAGAAGGTTGTGCGTATTCATGTGTATGGATAATACACTTAATGACTAATGTTATTTGCATGTTTTCTTCATTAAAGAATGTTGATGGAGCCTTTTATTAAAATTTTCAAAGGTATGCTTTATGTATAAGCAATTCTTTTATATAATTATGTTTCAAGATACTGTACATGAACAGTTTTCAGTTGACACATAGATTAAATTGCCTACTGAAAGAGGTGAAAGAAAAGCACACTTAGCTGCATGGAAAGTTTCAGAATATGTTTGGTTTATATTTTCAGTTATGAGGTTGAAGTGCATTGGTTAACTGATCTATGCATATGCATATTTCTTCATCATTGGCAATTGATAGTATTAGAAGGCATTTTATTCTTGTAGATGTGGCACATACCTCTGTACACACTGTACTTCTATTAAATGAATACACTTTCACATACTATCTTTTCCCAGCACTGCCTGCTGCCATATACCCAGGCTACAACTTCAATGCTCTAAACCGTACTGTGCAAGCTCACATGCTTTCATAACTGACATTATCTGAAAACATAAATGCAACATTTCATTATAAATGTTTTAAGATTTGAGCAAATACAAAATTACCCTTGATGAATCTTTTGTCCAACCAAAACACAAAGCACAGAATTTGTGGGCTTTAAATTAATGTTTAAAATGCATATATTCTGGCTGTTGTCAGTGAAATCAGTATTTCAATTTAAAATGTTTCCTTAACATATCCTTGACAATCAGGACAATCATTTTATGACTACTTGCTGTAAATTTCTGTAAACATCTTAAGTCATCGTTCACACAGTTTTTGTTATGAAGAGTCTGTACAACATACTATCAACTTCTGGGGATCAACATAAACCATGTTAGTAATTATTCCAGGCATTTTTTCCACGGCTGGATTGGTGATATTTGACAGCACAAGGCTGGCGAACGATTGGCTTGCTGATTGAGTTTGAGCCTGTCTGAAATGAGCCGTGGAGGATGAGGCCTGATTGAATTACAGGTAATATTAGGGCTTGTTGAGGGAGTGAGGCACCACCCCTCCACCTGCTCTCGTTCACTCTCTTGCTCCCACACTGTGTCTTCTTCGGCCTACTCTTACTATCTTTTCTCTCTAACAAATATCTCAGTGGAAGCAGTTAGAAGGAACATACGGATGTAGAAGCCATAAGAACTACAGCCCACCCACACGTATATTCAGCCATGCAGAAGCACACACTCACATGCACACACACACACAGGAGAACATGCACGCATACACACACGCGCGTGCGCACACACACGGGTGAACACACACACACACAGAGTGAGAGCCAGATGCGGCCCTCGGGGTTCGCTAGCGAGTGAATCACTCCATCCTTTTTCACAGAGTAATCACATGACCATGCTTGTATGGTGCTGTTGCTGCTGCTGCCTCCTCCTCTCAGCTGCCTCAGCGCAGAGACGCATCTCAAGGGCAGAGGGGAAGAGAGAAGGAGGGAGGGCGAAGGAGAGGGAGGGAAGAGAAGTTGAACCCCTCATCTCTTTATTCTGCACAGATCACCTTCACACGCCCAGGGGGGGCTACAGCCTCCCTCATCCCGTCTGGAGTGTTGCATAACTCACACACACAAACACACACACACACACACACACACACACACACACACACACACACACACACACACACACACAAATGCACATATCCTAAAGTTAGCTGTGGCTGGGCCCTCCAGTGCCTGTCTGTGTTTTGATGTGTGTGTGTGTATAGTTACATAAGGAGAGAAGGACAGAGCTTGTGAGTTAGATTACAAGTATAACAAAAAGCACAGTCCTTTGAAAAAAGAATTGAAGTTCTTATGCAGAAGGTGACTGTGCAAAGCAACATCTCTGTCGTTAAGCTTGTGAATTTGGGGAAAGTGAAGTGTGCTTGTTAATGGTTATGTAAGCATTTCTGAGTGAATCTCACACATAGGCTACACACTCTTACACATGCTTGTTCTCACAGCGCTAGACTACAATTCTCTGTGGCACCAACAGAGATTAACGTCCAAGGCAAAATGGCATAACCCACAGAAATGAAAAGCTTCAGAATTATTTTCTCACATAATGAAACAGCCTTAATGACTCAGTGATGCCTTTCCTCATTTCCATCCTATCACCTTTATCTTTCATGCAGCAGAGCAAACAGTCTGTCATCACTATACTACGTGAATGCCAAATACAGAGCACTGCTGAGGAGTTTGTGTGCGTGTGTGTTCGCACAGAGGGGGGTGGGGTTAAGCATAGCCGGTCTGTCCGTCATCTCTCATGCTCTTGTGTTTGAATTCGTGTCACACCTCATGCACACACAGGCTTAGCCAGTCTAATGAAAGATGAGACAAATTTCACACAGCACCAATAAGGATGTGCTGCTCTGCAGTGGCTGTTTGAGTGCTGCATCTGCTGAGACTATATTTTTCAGTAAAAACCCTATTTAAAAATATTATGAATAAGGGTTGTCTAAAGGTGTTTTCTCAATCAGTTCAATCAGTTGTGTCTCTCTAAGATGAACTGATTATAAAGACTATATATGTAGTGAGGTGCACTATTCAATAGGATAAAACAAAGCGAAGAGATCTTTGCTCAGATAACACTCCTATGAGGGAAGATACCCTGAAACCCCAGCCAATTTCACAGAAAGCTTTCCTGTCTTAGGGGTGGAAAATCAATAGAAAAGACTAAAGGTCTCTGCTTCCTTCCTAGAAAGTAGAGTCTTGCCTTAAACAGAATAGCAATGAAATATTCACACCCTGACCTTTAGGTGAGGTGTGTTGCAATTGTGCAATCATTTAAACTGTCTCTTCAGCCATTTTCATGCAAATTATTTGAATATTTTCCCCAAGCATTCATCTCCTGTAATGCAGTTTTAAACATCTCCCATTCATCAAATGCATTTGTAGTATTTTTCTGACAAATTATGGCTTGGCAAGCCTATTAGCAAACAGACCACAGCAAGTGATGGTAGCCCTGAGAAATTACTGGGCTGGTAAACCAGCCCCTCGTACTACACTTAATTTCGTACAGAGGGTCTGGCTGTGCTGTAGTGAGAAATGTTTGCTTCCTAGAGGTGTAGACTCTAAAGTTTAAAACGATTGGAACTGCCTTTACCCAGTTGCTAACATTTGGTTGTGACATGCAGTTAGCCTGGCTATAAGCGTGCCTACGCACTACAGTTCAAATGTAGCACACAAAGTCGACGTCATCGCTCACAACACTCCCTCTCTTCGCTGATTGGTTAGGCAAGATTCTGCCTGAGACAACCATGCCAATGAAACCTCAGCCAGACCCTCTGTACAACATGAGATGAAGTACAAGGGGTTGGTTTACCAGGCTAAGGAAATACTGCAATTCGGGTTCGTTTTAGTTAAATGCTAAGCATGCTTCTTTAAGACCACATAGCCTGCCAAAAAAGAATGGTGATGACGGTAGTAATGGAAATTTCATCTTGTTTCCCTCACATATGTTGTGAGGGAATGTTCAGGCAAAACGACAAGCGCACACACACACACACACACACACACACACACACACACACACACACACACACACAAACACACACAAATCATATCAAAGGTTGAGAAAAATGCCCCTCTCATTTGCTACATGCTGTTGAGGATCATGCTATAATCTGAAATGAACACCTGAAACAATGTTTCCATTTGACACACAGAGTGTGTGTCTGCAGGTAAGTGGGTGAGAATGCACATTCCAAAGCCAGATGTTTTCATTGAAAAAACTACCACACAACATTTTCAGTCTGTTACAATCAAATGCAACCATCAGGCAAAGCGATCATCAGAGTATTCATCCACAGTCACCACAGTCTAGCAATACCATCATTGAAGCTGACTGCTGAAGAGACATTTGAGGAAATGCAATGAGAATTGCTGTCTAAGGTACCCAAACTGTATGCCCCATAGCCTCATATATCTCATTACAACAGCCACCACAGCCAAGAACACATGCTGAGTTTTCATCAGCGCAAGAAACTGCTCTGTTATAAAAAAGTAATATACTTAGCAAATACAATAAAAAACAGGGAAGAGGCCATTTTAGACTGCTCTGTTATTTTAAAAAGTAATATGGCATCACATATACCATAGAAAATAAAAAAAAAACAGGAAAGAACCCATTTTGAAACTAGAAACTAGTAAAACAGAGCATTTTCACTGGCACTGAGAAGAAGCGAAGGTCCCCACTCACCATTCATGCTGAGGCTCATCAATGACCAGCAGGATCTTGAACTTCTTTGGACCTGGAGCGGATGTCTGCTCAACCAGTCCGGCCGAGGCTGCGGTCTGCTTCACCACGTTGGTGATGGAGCTGAAGAAGCCTATGCCGCTGGACTGGGCAGGCTGGGGCCGCCGGTCTTGAGCCGGGGAGGCCGTGGGGGAGCGGGCAGGAGCGGCACCTGGACCAGGTGCAGGTACCTGAGCAGGTGCAGGACCAGGTGCCTGGGCAGGAGCAGGGGCTCGAGCTGGAGCAGGAGCGGCAGCAGCGGCCGAGGAAGGTGGAGGAGGAGGTGGGGGGTCGGGTCGCTGGAGGTCCGTCATGTAGCCATTGGGGAGGTTGGCGATGAAGCTGCTGTCGGAGAGGCGTCGGCGCAGGAAGTTCATGGTGGCGTTGGCTGGATGCTGGAACCCAGCTGGGGGATCCTCTTGGTTCACTGGTGCTCAGGGGGTGAAGGTCAGCGGTGGATATTAGTGTCTTCTGGGGTAGCCAGCCAGAAAGAGGGAGAGAGAGACAAGCTCAGGATCTGGTCAAAGCTGCGCTGGCTCACGGCTTGCAGAAAGAGCAGCTCTTGCCCAGTATTTTTCCCCCGGAGTCTCCAGGTGACCTGACTGCCTGCTGCTTGCCTCCTCCAGAATATGAGCTCGTGTGAGTGCGTGCGTGTGAAAGAGCGAGTACGAGCACGAGTGTGCGTGTGTAAGCGTGCGTGTGAGACACGGACACACTCTCTCTTCCAGCTCGTGCCGTCTGTCTCTGCAATCCAACAGCCTGACTGCCTGCAGGAGATGCTCTCTCTCTCTCTATTTCTCCCTCACTGCCTGTCCTCTCTCTCTCTCTTGTTCTCTCACTCCACTTGCTCACGCTCAAACACAAACACACACAGGCTCCCTTGCTCACTCTCTTCCCCCATCCCCCCCAGTCTTCACTTGCCCTCCCCTCACGCACTCCTCCTACATCATCAGCTACGTGGTTGTGGCGTAGTACAACCAGCAGAGTGGGGTTTCCAATGAATATGCATGAGGCTTGTGTGTGATGCAGTGGGAGACTCCCCTACTCTGGCAGCACTGCCTCCCTCTGCCTCCTCATCATTGCTTCTTTACTCTGCCTTTCTTAGGGGTTACATCCACACCCCTCCACCAAGAGCAGCCACTGAATCTGAGGGCTGAAGCCTGGCTGATGGCTGGAGCTGCATAACCAGATGGAGAGGACATTATGATGTGTGGTGGGGAAGGGGAGGGGTTAGAAGAGAAGAGGAGAGAGGAGGAGAGGAGAAAAGAGGATGGGAAAGGAGGGAGAAGAGGAGCAGAAGAGAGAAGAGGAAAGGAGGGGAGAGGAAGGGAAAAAAGGAGATAGAAGAGGAGAAGAGGGCAGGGGAGGAGCAGGGAGATGAGGAGAGAGGAGAGGAGAGAAGAGGGAAGAAGAGAGGAATGGAAAGAGGCAAGTAGGCATCAGCAAATTGTTCTCATGGTCTCCATATTGGCTCTGCCTTTTACGGAATCCTCTGCTTGATTCATGCAAGGCGCATTAATATCCACCTTAGGCTGGTAAAAGCATTTTTATTCCTGCCCACGTGTACAGATACAGGAATCTGACCTTTCCCATTCCCTGATGGTGCAATGGTAACTACATTTGCAGTGGTAATGGAAAACCACCCACTTCAAGGAAATTGTCTTTACTGTATGATGAAATATCTGAAGGCTGTATTTCTGCAGTCTGCGCACTTTTGCATTCCAAATAGAAGGTGAATTGATTAGACTGTTCTGCATTAGTAATGACAGAAAGCAAAGTGTATTCAGCCAAGTGGGGCAATGGCTATGAAGAAACAGAAATCATCAGGTCATCCATTTGTCCTCTGTATAACCCTTCATATAGAGTATAAAAAATGTAATAATTCTGGAGTTATGTGTTGACCCTAGGAGAGGTTAAAATATGTTTTTATACAGGTGTATGAAAAGCACTGGGGGGCTGTGGTTGATTTTACATTAAACATGGGACAGTCAACCATGTGTTGCAAGTCATTTAATTTAGACGATTCTCAGAGTAGGAGGTGTACAGCCATGGCAACTTAGTACAGACATGATCTGCCATGGTTTCTCCTCTACAAGTGACACTGCAGAACAGTTTCAATAAAGGCTTCATGAAATGTCACATGCATCATTTTCTGCAAAACCGTTTCACCTATTATAAAGTCTCAAGTAATTTTGATGCTGTTATGAGAACTCAATTAATTGAATGAGGGATTACAACAAATGCTGTTGGTTAATCTAGCAGCACTAAAAATAAAGGGCTTGGCTTGGCTATTTTACCTTTCCAAACATTTAAATTTTATCAACATTTTAAATCATGCTCTCTCGGGTAATGAGCAAGCCATATATTGCCTGTAACATTTTTTTAATAAATTAAAGATTGAATCGATGCCCTCTATTACCAAGCTTTATCGATTATTCTCCCTTGGTGTTAGAAAGAGGAGGCAGTTTTATACAGGAGCAGGGTATCTGGGTCTCTCTGGGCTGGTTGTTGAATTTTATTTGAGAGACTGCCAGCAGCTGTGGACAGCAGAGAAAGGGAGAGAGAGAGATCTATTATTGCTTTATGCCTCTCTGAAGGCTATCTTGGCAGTAAGTGTGCAGGCAGAAGCTGCTCTTTCATCTTATGGGGAAAAGAAAGGGGCATCATTCTGTCTCCACCATGACTGGACAGCCAGTAAGCTCTAAAAACAGAAGCAGTGACAGGGCCAGGTTTACCCATTCCAGCCATGGGTTTCATTGACAAAGTAGCCTATTTAATGTGTCACTGTTCTAGTCTAAACTGTCTTTACATCCACAGTGTCTCACAGTTTTTTACTGTTAAACATTACACTGCTATGTTGTTGAAAGGCATTAATATATACAGCCTTTGCTTGATGGAATAGGCTCAGTTTTTTTCTGTGTTTGTAGTTGAGTTTGTCAGGCAACTTGTTCTCAGCTAATGTTGTGGTCTTGAAACTGTAAAAATGTAGCCTTTTGACTCTTACGTCCTGTTCGACTGTCAGTTCTACTAGGTGCTTGCACACTGCCCCAACACACACCAACATTCTAAATTTGGCAGTTGTTGGCACCTGGCAGGGGGCAGTCTTTAAAATGTTCAGTAAGCCAACTGCCAGTTACACATGACCCAGACAGAACTGGCAAAGGTGACTTTTTCAGCTAGCTACCATATAGTAAGAAGAAACAAACACACACTGATAGTCCACCACCTTGACCCAGCTAATGATGTTTATTAGCGCAGGGCAGATTTTGCCCTTACTCGGGACCAATATGAGCAACACTGGTCTGATATTGACTAAATTAAAGGCAACATATGTCACAGTAATCATCTAATCATTCCTGCTGAAATAAAGGTGTTGTTTGTCAGTGAACACATTGCACATTACCAATAGAATAAATGTATTTTATAAGTTTGCTAGTCGGTTTGAAGGGTCTTTGGATATGTCTCATACAATAACTCACCTTGTTAAACACCATAGTTTTAAAGGTTAATGAAAAAAAAACTACCATGAGCTAATATTTTAGCAGAGATAAGGTGATTTGGCAGACATAATTCTTAAATCATATGTATACACCATCACCTGCATGTTAAAGTCTTGCTACCCTCAGTGACTTTGCAGCTTTACAATCAAAACATCCATTGATTGAATTACTGCAGCAACAAAGTTATAACGTGCCACTGCTGCTCATGTGACCTTTAGAGCTGCCTTCCTAAGTGCAGCGCACTTAGTCCACAGAGATCCATCGCACTGGAAGTAAACAGTAGGCAGGGAAATGGGAGTGTGCTCCTCTCCTTTACCCTCCCTCGCTGTCGCTCAGAGTACTCAGTCACGATGCATGATGAGGCTGCATCATCAGCAGCAGTGGGGGTGGGTCGCAGCAGTGCGGAAGACGCTTGTCGTGAGCCACAGCTGCATCCGCACTGACATGCTAAGCCTATCCTGACCTACATTTATCATGACAGTGTAAAAATACAAAAAAGAGAAGAATATAACAGACCACTTACCATGCTGTGCTTCAAAAACCAGTTATGACTGAAGGGTAACAACAAAAAAGCTCCACTTATCAACGTAGATATACAGTCTAGACTGTCTTTATTTATTATTTGTTTGTCAAGGTGAATGAGAAGGAAAACAATATCTCTACCAAAGACTAAACAGGAGCAATCCTACACGACAGTTGACTGACAATAAATGTATTCTGCTCAGTTAGTGTGCTGGAGACAGCACACACATCCAGAGGCAGAGGAGATGAGAATGTTTGTGTGAATCAATCCGCCATGGATCTGTGTGTGTGGGTGAGAGTGTGTTTATGAGGGTGTGTTCAGGTTGTAGTGTGTGAAAATAAAATGATGCTGACACATGGACACACATACACACAATCTCCCTCCTGAGAAAACCAACATGGCTCCCAAGGACCTTGCTTTAATCTATGAGTGGAACACTAAAGTGCAGGAAATTAAATCACACAGCCCTATCAGCTTTCAAGCACTACTCATTATACAAACTAGTTACTCGTATATGCGTCACAAATGCAGAGGGGGCTTTTGTTAATGACACTCTGTTCAAAATGAAATCCAGCCATTGTTAAAAACCTATTTACAATGAAACATTCAACTGATATTAGAAGTTCTAAAGGAGTAAACATAAAACTAGTGGGAAAGCTGCAGGCTTCAATACTTGGAAGTACACATGATTAACAGCTATAAAATCTAAGCAACACCTTTAAGTTCTGACATTGCAGAAGGCATCTGGAGCCAAATTTTCTCCCCATAACAACTGTTTAACAGCAGAACACAGGAGATATGAAAGAAACATTTACTCTTATATAGTGATGATTTAGTAATGTTAAACTATAGGATATCCATTTCAATCACAGATGACTGATTTAAGGCACATTATTAATTTGCAACTGTTTTTCACTAAATACACAAAATGAAATGCTTTTTCAATATTTTTGTGTGTTGTCGGTTCTATGACTGGGTCACTTTTTGCAACAATACAAAAATATGTTCTTAATTCCATGCATCTGATTATAATTTTAAATGTCGCTTTTCAAACTGTTTTTTGGACTAGTTTTTATCTTGCACTGGTTAAACAAACATCTGCTCATTGCATATGTTGTATATCCTGCATATGCAAATATATGGTGATATATGAGAGGTTTTACAATGCTGTAGGAAATGTTACAACTATGAAAACATTTCTTGGTATTTTTATTTTTAATCAAGTACAAGTTGCCATATGGAGATGAACAGCACACACCATTTAAATTGGCTGGAGTTCACACGAAATATAATTGATGCAGCCATAAACAGGGTAGTTTCACTAGGAAACAAACATCAAGCCACGGCATTTTATAGCAACAACAACAAAAACCATAAACTACTGAATGTGTAAATATGAGGATAGGTATGCAAGCACCAGGCTATACCCCCATCTCTAGGGGTTCATGCAACAGCTGGAAACTGGCAGCTGAGGATGGCTTGCAATGCTTGTGTGCTGCAGTGATTATGTGGGATGGTTTAATAAAGGAGAACCTAGGTACACAGCTGACAGTTCTCTCCTTTTCGCCACATTTCTCTCATATTTCAGACCCATCTTGTGCCTCCCTGATTATTTGTCTCAGTAATCATCTACAATTTGCAAGGTCTAAACTTCTTGTCTGACCACCACTGAAAGATTTAGCTACTCAAATGTTGGCAGGTATGCCTTTATAGACTGCAGGGTGACTAAAGTGTAGTCCCTCTGCACTGCATCTGCATGTCTCAGCAATCCTGTTAAGTCACTGTGACCTGGGGCCTATTTCACAAAACCAAGATAAGGGATTAAGACGGGTTTACTTGGTCATCCTAGATGACTTTAGCCTTGAAGTCGTTTCACAGAAGAAATCGCATATAAGTTACCATGGGGATTTATACCTTGCAGCTAGCCTGCTCCCGACCAGGCTAAGAACCAGGATTAGTTAATTCTTGCCCCTTATTGGCTCAATGAACTGTCACTCAGAGTTGTCAGACGCGGCCGGCCAGCCAGCAATGGTGTTAGCCAACTTTTAATGTTTGTATGAAACACTTTGAATAGGCTAAATAAAACATTTTCTCTGCTGTTTATTATATTTGTTTGTTTGCTTATTATTAGGCTTTTAATTTCTGAACCAATTGTAATCGAATAGTTTCTTTTATTTATTTCATTGATTGAATGAATACGCAAACCAACTTCACTTGTGTTCTCAATTAAGTCGGTGATCACAGCAATATATAATGACAGGCTGCACGTGCTTCACCTCATAACATTCCATGAGGACGCTCTGCTCCGCCGGGGTGAAGTACTGCGCACGCGTCTTCTCCATTTCATCGCGCATTCTGGGATCCATCCATGCCGTCTTTTATAGAATAACGTGAACGCGCTCTTAACAGGATTTGTTACACCTGGCTTGGCCTAGCCGCCTCAACTCATCCGTGCTCGGCGTTAGTGAAACGTATTCAGCGTGTTTACATAGACAAGGCTAGGTCAAGCCCCGTTTTCGTCACTTATCTTGGATGTGTTTAGTCAGGTTTTGTGAAATAGGCCCCTGGACAAAGGCATTCATACAACAGACAATTGCTTACAATGATTCATTTATGGACAGGGCAAAGTGTGGTTTATCATGCCTCCGTAGCTGTCACTGATGAATGTAATCATTTAAGGGATGCTGTTAATGTGTTTCCTATGAATTCATTCAATATTATTTATTTATTATTTATTATTGGTAGTATTAGCATTAGCTTTAGTGTACAGGCTATTACCCAAATTAACTTTCACTGTCACAGTTTCCTTCTGGCTTTCTGGCAGTACTGTGTTTTTCCTTGGTTCACCATTAATTTTCCCCTAATCACATTATTAGTAGTCACTTATTCACTCTGCACCCTGCACTTCTTGCACTGCCACGTTAATCTGCCTCACCTGCTCGTCTCGTCTCCCTACCTCCTTGATTATTAGCCGCACCTGCACTTCCTCGTTTACGCTCGTTTAGCTCCTTAGGTTGCCCACTACTTAAACCCTCACTTTTCACTCCCTCCTTGTTGGTTCCTCCTTGTTGGCTGTTTTTGATCTCATCCGTCTTGTTTTCTGTTCACCCGTCTGTTGTAGTTTCGTTCTGTTCTCCGGCTGTCTGCTTCCTTAAGTCTCGTTCCTGTTGTTTGTAGTCCGTACCTGTGCCTTGTCTTTAGTCTTCTGCGTGAGCCCCACTTCCCAGTGTTTCCTCCCTTGTCTCCTCGGACCGATCGTTGACTTCTGATCCGGACCGATTCCTGACCACGCACGGCTCTCCGATCCCTGGCTCCAGACTCTGCCGACTCCTGACTACGTTCAGCCACTCAACCACGGATTGGGTCCACCGGCGAGATCCACCTCTATGGAGCCCCTC
Source organism: Setipinna tenuifilis (assembly GCA_030347295.1). Classification (NCBI taxonomy): domain Eukaryota; kingdom Metazoa; phylum Chordata; class Actinopteri; order Clupeiformes; family Engraulidae; genus Setipinna; species Setipinna tenuifilis. The sequence continues at coordinate 31,389,775 of CM059267.1, read as the reverse complement.
AAGGGTCTGTACCCGTGTGCTCAAGCGAGCACCACCCTGCACTCCTGTCTGTCAGCCCAGAGCCCCTCCAGGCCTCGTGCCCATGCGCTCAGCAGAGCGCTCATCTGGGTGTCTGTCTGCCCAGTTCTGGGCCTCTGACTCTGTGCCTGTTTACCCCTGAACCCCTAATAAAAGTCCTTTTGGTTACGCTGCGCAATTGGGTCCGTCCCTGTCTGTTCCGTCCCCGTGACTTACCAAATTAGGAGTTCTTAGAGGACAATCTACTAATTTGATACTGGACATACGCTAAAGATCACCTTAAGCGGAGCTGCCTCAGAGGAGGGTGTGTAATAACTAAAGGCCTGAAACACCCATTGATCCTGAGGGTGAGGCCCATATCATCACCTTACTGATGAGATGTCCTGGAATGTGACTTGGCCAACAAACCCAACAAATGGGAATAAGGTTAGTAGTCAGGAAGGCTTAAATCTCTTCTTCTGAAAGTACTCTTCTTAGGTGCAGTCAACAATTCTGGTAAGTGTTCACAGTCTATGCTTCTGTGTTGTCAATTGACTTGTATGGACTTTCATCATTGTGGCAACTAGAAACTATGGCAAGGTACTATCTGTAAAAACACTTTTTAATAAACGATGTGTACACTTAGAGTTCTCAATCCCTCGTTTTGAATGCCATGGCCTTTGTTATAGTACCAAGGAAATGCGGAGTTTCTTCAAACTTTTTTATGGTTTAAAAACAGTGTTATTTTTACACTTTCTCCATGCCCCTAGTACTAGCATTCTTAGTCTTGACCGGTAAAAATAGTGAAGTTCACAGTGCACAAGGCTACAGCAGTTTTGCTCCTCAGCAAACATACCAATTTGGTATCATGTTTTCATTTCACACTGGAGTTTTCCTTTAATTCTGTGTTTAATTAAGCAGAAAAATCTACCAGTTTTCTTCTTCTAATACAACAAGAACTCTTTTAAATTAATAAAGTTAATAGGGCAACTAATGGAGCAATGGATTACATCCTCTTAGCACCATAGGCTTGACTAAGAAATTAGATTAGGGACGTTAACACAATTACTAGCCAAATATTTTGTGCCTAGAGAACATTCCCAATGTTATAAAATGTGGCTCTTTTAGAGTCTGACATGCATATGCATATTAAGCAAACTGTTAAGATTTAAGATTATTTATTAAATCTCACTATACTAGTACAAGATAATAAAATTCTTGTGTTTTTTGCTCCTCTCAATAAATATGTTAATAGAGAGAGAGAGAGAGAGAGAGAGAGAGTATGTGTGTCTATGTGGAGAAAAAAACAAATGAAGGGGAAAATGAAGGGGAAAGGCACAGACTTAGGCTGTCATTACTCCAGTGTCCATAAGCCGTAATGCTTGGTGGGAAAAAAAACTGTTCTGGAATCTGGTGGTCTGAGCTTTAAAGGTCAACTTCTATCGTTATTTTTATTCATATTGCTGCGTTGCCACTATGGTTGAATGCATTGTGCGTCATTTCTGTGAAAAATTATGTCCCTGTTATCTTGCTTGACGCTGTTTTCTGTAAGATAGAACAGGTCTACTGGTTGAACGACTGGATTTTCCGGTGTCCCTCGTGAGTATCCATGACGTGTCAATAAGGCACCTCTGATTGGGCAAATTCGCTGTCTTTCGCTCACCTAGCTTCTGTCCACTGTTCTTCCTCTGGGATGTGAGCGTGCCATACATGGCTCTGGGTGGGGCTTACGACCTAGTGACGTAGATAAGTTTAGCCTGCTCTGGTCCACTCGTTCTGGTTAGCTCGACCCTTTAATGACCAGTAAAACCATGAGGGTCGAATTTCACGTCTTGGAGTGCTGCATGCATATACTGCTTGTTGTGACCCACCACAATGCAAATAGAGCTACTCAAGGTGGTTTTAGCAGAAGGAGTTTTAGCGGAAGGAGCTGAGACTGGGATCTTTAAGGATTCTTTTGGCCTTCCTGATGCATTGCCTGTTATATAAGTCCTGGACAGAGGGCGGATCACATCCACAGATTCTGTGTGCTGCACACACGGCTCTTTAAAGTGCTCCTCATTTGGTTGCAAAGGAGCTTCCAAACCATACATGGATGCCTTCAGTCAGCTTTTTAAGGATCTGGTCAGTGTTGCTATAAGGTTGCAGATAAAGTCCTCTCTTATGGTAACACCAAGGAACTTAAAGTTGTTAGCCTTTTCCACTGCAGAACCACTGATGATACTGGGGTCCAGCTGATCTCATTTCTTCCTGAAGTTTGAAATCACCTCATTGGTCTTTGCAATGTTAAGAGATATACTGTTGTCCTGACACCACTGTGTTAAGCAATTGACTTTGCTCCGGTAGGCTGTCTTATCATTGTTAGTAATCAGGCCAATTACTGTGGTGTCATTAACAACCTTAATAACCCTATGAGAGCTATGCATAGCTGTACAGTAGTGTGTGTACTGGGAGTAAAGGAGAGGGCTCAGAACACACCCCTGAGTGTCGCCTGTGTTAATGGCAAGTGAAGTGATGATGCCCATTTTCACTACCTTACGTCACTCTTACAAGAAGTCCAGCATCCAGCTGGTATGTAAACCAAGACACCTGAGCTTGCTGTCAAGTGTACTGAGGACAATGGTGTTACATGCAGAGCTATAGTCTACAAACAGCATCTTTACATATGTGTCCTTATTCTCCAGATGTGTCGGGAGGAATGCAGTGTAGTGGTAATGGGATCATCAGTGGATCTATTCTGTCTAGTCTGTATAGGCAAATTGATGAGGGTTCAGAGTAGGTGGAATCATGCTGCAAATGATCTTCACAAGTCTCTAAAAACATTTACTCACGATGGGAGTCAGTGAGTACCATAGCACACCAGTCATTCAAGGTGTTGATTTTACAGAATATGTTTACAATTTAGCACTCTGTAAAAAAGTGCTGCTGAGAACCAACCTATCAAGACAATGTGCTGCATGGAGCATTTTAAGTGCATAATGTACATGGCATTTGGTTTACTTACATTATTTGAAGTAGGTTCTATGTTTTGCTACACAAAGTGTAATAAGTGCAATGAAGAGAAGCAGGGTGGTGTCAACAAGAAGACTAGGGACAACAACCACACATGGGCCTCACTAACAGGACTGTTAGTCGCGCTGAGCTGAACTGAGATGAGATGAGATGAGATGAGACGGCTGGTTTAGGTGTGTGATGGTTAAAGTCTGGATCAGCAGAAGCAGACCTGAGCAGATCAGAGCTGAGTCTACACTGGAGACATTAATGCTCTAGTCCAACTTGCCCATTCACCTATTAGCACAATCTTCTTAGCTTATCTACATCTAAGTCTACGAAAACCCACTGCAACCACTCATATTTGACATATTGATTTTCTGAGATAATATATGTTTAAGTCCACAAGAATTTACTGGCTCTAGTGACATTAATTACCTCATGAATAAGAAAATAAGGTCAACTTCTGTGTATGTGTGGGAATATTTTGTATTTGTTAAGCAAAAAATATTCATGCAAACATCAATATTCTTATGATGTCATTTCCCCCATGCCTAGGAGTCAACTCACACATCAAAATCAGCCAGCAGCACATTGAGGGAAGCATGGTCAGGTTCTTAATGCTTTATCACAGCACGGGTGCTGCCAGCAGTGGATGCATTTCAATGTCCCATTCAACCAAGAGGCTTTCAGTGTTTGTTGGTGGGCACAGACAGCCTCTTCGTCTCCATGGAAACAGGCATTAAAGAGCAGAGACCCTCTGTGGCATTGTGCGTTCATAAACAGGCGGGGCGAGCATCCGAATCGTCGGTTGTGGAAGTGAGAACAGCACAGCTCCACTGCTCAGCTGCCTGGACTCAACCTTTAACTCTCTCCCTCTTTTGTTCTCTCTATCTGTTTCGCTCTCTCTCTTCCTAGTTTTTTCTGTCTATGTCTTTCTCTCTCTCTCTCTCTCTCCCACTTTCTCTCTCTCCCTCTTTCTCTCTCTCTGTCTATCTCTCTCTCTCTCTCTCTTTCATACACAGCAGATAAAAATCACTGCTTGCTACCAACATTCCAACAATGGCTCTGTGAACATCAAGGAAAAAGGAGAAAAAGCAATTATAACCGTTAGCATCTCAAGGATGTACAGGATGGATCACTCAGCACAAGCTTAACAGAAATGGGGAAAAAAGCACTTGACCAGCAACGTCGTTTTTCGGCAGAGGCAGAGAAACTTTATTTTAAATTATTACTATTACTCAGGCCAAACGTCAACCATATTTGAATGCTCCAGGAATTCTACAAGAGACTGTGTAATCAATATAACCCTACTTGTGCAATGTATAAACACTGCCAGCCCATATATTTGAGTGTTTTTTAAGGATTGTGGGTTAGCTTCTCTGTGGCCTGTGGTAAGTGGTCATAGGTGGCGTTTAAATACAAACAGAATGCAAACAGCCACTACCCATATGAAATTGAATGTTGTCCTGTGTTTGTTTGGTTGTGAAATTGTGCCCTTCCAGGGGGCTGCAGATGCGAACTAGTACAGTGCACCAAATGGAAAAAAATTATATTAATAACTATTTCTTATTAGTATTGTATGGTGAATCACAGATAAGATCAGATTGAGAGGAGAAACCTAAAATCTTGACATTGAGCTTAACTTGGACTGAGCCAAGAAAACATCTCTTTCACAGGTATAATGTCTGCCATTACTTCAAAATGACCCGAGTACCAAGTCAGTGTTGCACCGAGTTGATACTGTTTACATTATAACAAGCTTGGAGGTCATTTGTCCAAACAATTCTCAAGCAGAAGCTCACATCATCATCATCATTACTTATTGAAAGCACCTATAATTAAAATATACTCATTCAATGATATTACAGTGGGGCCAATGACAACTATACAGATTAAACATTAAATACTAAATTCGCCAGTGATAGAAGATTAATATTTAATCATGTTTGATCTAGATGGACATAAACATCATTTCGCACTCTGGTTTGCAAAGCACACTGCAACCACCGCACAGCCACTATGGCACAAACCTCTGGTACCCTCTTGTGGTCTTTAGGTATATTGCAGAAAGTTATCCATTTACAGCTTCATAATAGGAGACAGGGCCAGTGCTACCATAACGCCATTCACGCACTGTCGGGGGCCATGTGGCACAAAAAAAAAAAAAAAATTCAGCCTAATAAGGAAACGCCATAACAGTCATAATGGTGGCATATTAAAATGACAAAATTGTGCTTAGGGCACCAAAATAGCTAGCATTGGCCGTGATCAGAGACAACCCTTCCCATTCCCAACATATCTGCAATACATAATAGCCTATTAAATAGCTGGTATCTCAGAGATATGATCACCATAATGTATAGTCTTATTACAGTTGTAAGTTTCAGTGAAAGTCCCTGGTGTTACATAATTACAGCCACAACAGCAATGTAAACACGCTGTTATTTAGTGCAAAATGTTCTATGGATTTACTGCTAACATCACTTTATCAATGTTTTTGGCTGTGAACAATTGAAAATTGAGGAAAAACAAAACAAAACAAAACAAAAAATACCACACATGCTGCAGGGTTCAAGTGTCACTGAGTATTTGCCCAGTTTCACAGATAGCATAATGCTTGTAGTTTGGGTGTGTCATAGTGCCATGCACACGTGAAGACAGTTTGGAATTCTTAAAATTCAGAGGCATACAAAGGACACGGGTGTGATATGTTTCAGAAATGTATTTCTTTACCAGATCCTGTAATGTACGGAGCCCTGGAAGAGTCATGTTAGTAAATCTTTTAGAACTCACTTTTGCGGTCCATCGCAACGTTTTGCGTTCCCTCGCAATACTTTTTGCACCCGTTCGCAATAACTTTTGAGTTACAAAGTATTGCGATGAAACCCAAAACTATTGCGTGCGTGTGAAGAACGCAAAAGGTATTGAGGCAACGCAAAAAGTGGGGTCTAAAAATATTTACCCACATGTTTCTTCTCGGGCTCCGTAGTAATGTGTATCCTGCACTCCTGCACCGCTGCTTATATCCTCCGTGGCACAAGGTGGCAACACACAATTTTGATGTGCGTCTTCAATAACAAACTACCATTTATGTTACTGAGAATGACTGCAGCAGTCTGTGCAGTAACAATTTCGAATGAAGTGTATGTGGCATACTTTTAATTTTAGTTACATTTCCGTCACGTTATAATGAACACGCCACCTAGATGTTTGCTTACTGTGGATGCCAGTTCATGTAACTCCTGCTGCCACATGTCCACTTAGCGAACCATAGATCTAAACGGGCGTACTGTCTATCTAGCTGGCTAGTTAGCTTGCCAATAAACGTGTGCGTGTGCCTATATATTAGCTAACATGCATAGACGTTTTGTATATCAGCCCTTTATTCCCCCTGTTGTCACCAGGGTCGCGATGTAGGTCAGTCTAACCTTTATGGACAAATCGTACGGCGTGTCTTTATGTGTCGACCATGAGTCTTCCAGCTTTGCAAAATACAGGAGTGTTCTTTCGGAGGATCCTCTCCCAGTTTCCTCAGGACATAAGTCTGGCGTTTGCATATGGATCTGGTGTGTTCAAACAACAGGGAACTTCTCAAGGTCAAATGGGGGTAAGGCACAATAATGACAATAATAGTAAATAATTCATATAATTTATTTTGGCTAATTACATTTTGTCAGTCATCACACTTAACATTCACTTTTGACTGTAAACGTTAACCATACCATATTATGTATATGCCTTAAGATCTGCATAAGGATGATTACATTTCAGGTATGGCCTACTTCAAACAGGGGGCTGACTGTTCTCTGCAGTGATTAATGCAATGGATTGCTTTCTCTCTTTTTTCAGAAAAACATGCTGGACTTTGTGTTTGCTGTGGATGACCCAGTCACCTGGCACACGATGAACCTGATGCAGAATCGGAGGCACTATTCTTTCCTGAAGCACTTTGGGCCAAAACAGATCAGCACCATCCAGAATGACTATGGAGCTGGGGTGTATTACAACACATTAGTGCCCATAGATGGCAGGGTATGACCTACTTACTCTACTGTGATTTACTTTATTCTGGAAATTGTGGTTTTTACAGTGTGGTATTACTCCAATACTTTGTTGGACTGCCTATCGTTTTGATTACCAGACCTTAACCCCGTTGAGAATCTTGGGATGTGCTGGAGAAAACTTTGCACAGCTACCCTACTCTCCCATCATGAATATAAAATCTTGACGAAAAATTTAAGCAACTCTGCACAGAAATAAAGCCTGTGAGATTGCAGAAGCTTATTGAAACACTGCCACAGCGACTGTGTGCCTTCATCAAAGCTATAGACAGTCCAGTGAAATATAAGAGTATGTGACTTTTTTTAGACAGGCAGTGTATGTTAACTCTATTCAGTTGTGAAGGCTAGATCTCTTCTTAATGCAGGGTATGTGTTTGTTTAATGAAAAGCACTTGTAGAGTCAAGCCTAATGCACTTGTACAGTCAAGCCTAATGCACTTTTTTTGCAGCTAATAAAGTATGGTGTCATTAGCACTGAAACTTTGATTGATGATTTGATGCACTGGAAGACCATGTACATCGCTGGGAGATTACACAAACCGGTAAGTGGTTGCCAAATTTTATGAATCACTTTTATTCTTATTAACATTACTATTGAAATTACTGACTACTGATATTAACCCAACAAGTGTTTTGTTCATTTCCTACAGTTCACTTTATTTCTGTTACTGTCTTGTAACTGTAGTCTACATACAAAATCATTCTGTAGTAGTAGTGAGCCAGCAATTATGTCTGTCTTCCCGTCTCTTGTCCTACCTGCTCTTGCTTGGGTGGGTGTATCCAGGTACGCATCCTGCTGCAGGGGGAGAATGGGAAGCTGCGGGCCGCTCTGGTGGGGAACCTGAAGAGTGCCGTCACCGCCTCCTTCCTCATGCTGCCTGAGAGCTTCTCCGAGGAGGATCTCTTCCTGCAGATTGCCGGCCTGTCCTACTGTGGTAAGTTCTGTGTTGGAGATCAATACGAACATTCCAGGGTGGTGCTATCAGAGGTGGAGGTCACGGCTTCAGAAAATGAAAACCCAGCCAGAGTGAGCATGTTTTTGTAAATGATAAAAAACAGGTTCAGTTTCAAATGTACTCATCTGTAAAGTATATGGTAGTTGTATAGTTGATGATTCTACAATTGTGTCACAAGTACAGGTGCAAATTATAAATGTAAACTTTCTCTATCCAGCTTCTGCCCATACACTTAACACAGATAAGTTCACTTAACACCTAATCTACCTGTCCGATGATTTGTGTGCTCATTAGAGTCAGCTGGTTCAAAATCAGCTAGTTAATGATTAAGTTAAATATTAGCATGTTAGGATTTTTACTTTCTAAAGCTCAGATCTTCAGCTCCAGCTCCAGCTGGGTACTATTCTTGACACCTTTGTTAAGCAGTTGAGCATTCTTTTTTAACTTTTTGCCCATTAACTGCAGTGACATGCCTGTCCACTATGTGCTATGACATTTGTTTGTTTGATTGTTTGAATTGCACTTAAATGGGACATCATCTGTCTTTCACCAAGGTGATTTTAGAATGGTGATTGGGGAGGACAAGTCCAAAGTGGCCAATATTGTCAAAGACTGTGTGCCAAACTTCCGAACCTTATACAGCAACATCTTGCAGGAGTGTCCACAGGTGGTGTACAAGCCTCAACAGGGCAGACTAGAGGTAAGACACACCACACGCATCAGTGCACTGACAAGAGAGTAAAAGGGCGATCAGAATCAGAATCTTGCCATTTGTCAAATGTATTTGATGTTGTCATCATGCAGCACAGATTTTAATTTATTTAACCTTTGTTTTTGTATTTATTTAACCTTGATTTTTATTTATTTAACCTTAATTTTACCTGGTAGTAAAATCACATTGAGATTAAAATTTCTTTTGCAAGTGAGCTTTTACAAGAAAAGGATAAATGGATAAAAAAAGAAGTCTTTTTAAATGTCTTTGTACATTAATATACTCACCTGCGTGAGTTTGTTGTGGAAACGTGGTGTTGCAGGCAGTAACCTCACCATGATCTGTTATGAAGCATACCCATTAGTTTCCCCCCTGGTGTTGGTATGCATTTTTTGTGAGGTTCTTAGAGGCTACAAACATACCTTGACTCACTCCTATTACAAGCGAAGTATAAAATTGCAAAAAAAAAATCCACATTCTCCCTAAATTATTGAATTCATTTTCACCTCAATGATAAATGGCAAATGACTAACGTCCACCAGAATTTTCCCTTAGGAGTTATTTCCAACTTCCATGTGCACTCAGCAAGTTTCTGTGCTCTGCCCTCAGGTGGACAAGAGTCCGGAGGGGCAGTTTGTGCAGTTGATGGCGTTGCCTCGGACGCTGCAGCAGCAAATTACGCGGCTGGTGGACCCCCCGGGGAAGAACCGCGATGTGGAGGAGATCCTGCTGCAGGTGGCTCAGGACCCTGACTGTGGAGCGGTAGTGCAGCAAGGTGAGGGGTGCTCTCCATTTATTAGGACCCTGTGCAGTACACATAACCTGGTGTACCAGACTCCTGCTACATTTTACAAAGCGTCTGGCTACTCTCAGTAGGCATACCTTTACTTGTGGGATACTTTGTGTGAGCTTTCAGACTACTGGGTCTGCCTTCAACTAATTGCAGCATACATACTCAAGCGCTTGAATATACCCTCATTTTCAGCCCTCCCCACCAAGCCACACAGCCCTCCTGTGTTCACCGTTTGTTGCTAATAAATTAGGTCGGAGAAACCAAAACCTTAGGAGAGTTTGCTGATAAAGTACTGTAGACCAAAATAGTATTGCGTGGAGGCACTACAGCGCAATAAACTAGCTTGGCTGGTAAATAGTCACACCATGCTGCAATTGTGTGCTGCACACACATTTTAATCTGATGTGTGTCTATGTGATGTTACTCTCTAATGTCCATGTGAAGTGAAAGACTGCTGAGAGGGAAATATAGCTTCTTAGAATTGTCTTGAGTTTGTCATTCACAAACCAATGAGCTCTTATACTATGCCAATGCTTTTATCCTTTTCTTCTGAGGGAGTTTAGCAGAACCAATTCGAAATTCAGTTGGATTTAAAAATTTGAATTTTAACTCCTAAGAAACCATGTTCAGTGAAACAAACAGGTAAAACTTGACATTTAAAAAAAGTTGTTTACTGTTATTTTTCTCCTAAGGCGATTTTGGGAAAAAAAAAACAGATCAGAAGTCAGTAATATTATTATTTGTGAGAGACAAAGATAACACTGTTGTAACAAGTAATACTTTCCTCTGCCATAGCTTACTGCAAGCAAACTGATACCAAATGCCATATCTTAATACCTCAGTCAGTGCTGTTAAATGCAAACAAATAATCGGATTTCAGTCTGATTATTCACCTTACTCCAATTCAAAATTGTCATGTAACTGAAATCATTTTTTTAGATATCACTTTGTATAAACTGAAATGTTTTACGATTCTAAATACTGCGATTTATGCTTTATTCAGATTTCAGATTCAGATGTGCATGTAACCTCACTGACTCAGTGTTATTTGAATCAGTTTTGCTCATTTAATTGTTTGATACCGTGCAAACTTTAAAGCTGGGTGAAAACAAAACCCATACCACTTGGTGTGCATATAAACTGGCATAGCATTGTTAGCCTTGACAAGTGGACGCAAGTAAATACAAGTGTCGGAAGAGAGACTTTTTTCCCATGTTCCCTAAAGTGGAACAAATGAAGTTTTAGGCCTAATACAGTGAATTAAGACACACAGAAATGAAAACACATTTACTTCAACACATGGGAAAATCAATATGCATTATTAATCTTATAGGACAACAGATAACGAACACACAAATATCCTCTGTCCAGTGTCCATAAGCTAGCCCATCATAATCGACATTATTCAGTGATATGAACTGAAATCAAGCAACCAATGACAGTGATCCCTATTACCGACTGCCCTGCGCCGATTCAGTATGTTGAATCAGCCACAAACCAGCCACCCGACGTCTTTGCATGTTGCCCGCGTGTCCCAAACCTTTCAAATTTGTCAAAAAGACACAATGATGGCGGTGTGTGCAGCACTTAAGATGTTATTCTTCGACTGTTTTGGCCCATCCCTTACTGACTGTTTACAAATGTGTTGAATATACTCACTAAACCTGCTAACCCAGGTCTCCCTGGTGTTTTGTTTTCAAAAACAACTGCCTCACCCATGTAAAATTATGAAAACATTACCACTTCATGCATCACAAACCAGATTTGCTTGCCAGTCAGAGTTCTGTAGAGGTTGCTGCAGTGTGTCTGACCTCTATGTTCTTCTCACACAGCGATAGCATCAATAGTAAAGATTTCAAGCCTAACACAGAGTGCCAAGGGAATAGGCACTGCCGGTAAGTCAGATTTCATTTAGCTACAGAAGTTAATATAAATATTTAGACATATAGTTAATACAATTGTTAGAAATTGTCAGACATAAGGATCTTGTTTTAGTATGAAATTGTTACATTTTGTGGGAAGTCTTGGGAAGAACACCTTACCAGAACACCTTACTTTTCTCTTTTTGCAGGAATGTTAAAGACAACATCCTACAGTGTCAAAAAACTTAGGAAAATGTGGAAAGGTTGGAAGAGGAAGCCATCTTGACCTTGCTCTCACTCCCCTTTTTGTCTTTACTCCTTGGTGACAGTGCTCAGTTGACATTGAACCCAATCTGTTTGCCCCTCTTAAAACTGTGCACCACATTTTCCTAGTTTAAAAATACACACCTCATTATGATTTAACCTAAGACCGACATGTACAGTGCAGAAGCAAGGTAAAGGATGCATTGGTTGGAAATGATGAAAGGGTCACTCCACTCTATCTCTTAGCAGTTATTATGGCATGCTCCTTTGCAACCCCATGAGTTCTGTAAAAGTACACGATAGTTACTGTCTAGGGTGGAGACATCTACACTTTCCTTCCTCTGCTTAGAATGCAATTGGTGTAACCATAATGATAGGGATGTGGTATTGCCTTCAGACAGTGGTACTAGGAACCTAAAGGCAATCGTTCAGTCTGAAAACGTTAAAGGTGCTGCTAAGCCTTCACCTTAGTTGTAAGGGTACACTGTAAAATGATGCATAGAACTGACTTAATCTAAGGCAACATGCTGCATGGATCTTTTTACACTGTTTTATTAAGTTAAAACAGCCTGAAAGATCCACACAGCATGTTTTCATATTTTTATTTCAAGTTGGTTTTATGCTTCACTCCTTACAGTGTATATTCTAATACGGAATAGTAAAGTAGATTGGCCTCAGTATACCATGGATAATGATAGATATTAAATGTATCCTTTATTATAAACAGTGACACATTTTATACAGATCTCATGTATTAATCACATTTTCCATGTGATAAGGTTGGCTATTGTTGGACCTCCAGCCCCTCCTATTCCTTAGCACCTCTTAACTGTACACTCTAACCCATCATAAGTTTTTATTTGTTACACTAACGTGATTGTTTATAAGACAAGTGGGAAGTCATTTTAATGTACCAGGTCAGAGCAGTGTGTTTTATTCTTCTAATAAAATGAGAAGATGTGTTGTCAACTGGAACTGAAAAAGTACATCTTGAATAAAGAAAACACCACAGATTACTTGGTTAAGGTGTTAAAAATACTGGTTGTTCTTTCTATTGTCCACGAATTTAACTCAAATAAATATTATTTATTTATAACCGTTTCTGTCGAGTATTTAAGAAGAGAGTTTTACTGTCACTACTGTACTGTGTAATTCAGACATGAACAGGTGGCTGTTGAGAAGGCTGGTGGGGTGTGACAACGCAGCTGGTGACATACCTCAATGCTACTCTCTTACGCCATCTTAAGGACATTTCTAGAGTTGGTATGAGTGGACTATGATGTCAAATAAAAAAAACTTTTAAATATATATATTTTAGAGGATTGTTTAAGGGTTCTGAGTAAAGAGGTACAGGTATACATTCACAGTCAACAAGTGAGGGCATTAATACGGTAGGATTCTACAGTACTTTGATATTAATACAAAACTAGGGTACTTAACTTTGAAGATGTTGAGGCCAAATGTTTGTACCTAGGGTTAGGAATATTTTAATGAATGTTAAACAGGTTTTTTTCATGGTAAACGAATTATAGAATTGCATGTTTTAAAGTATTGAAAAATATTAATCACAATAAATCAACAAATAATATAATGGATATAATAAATGAGCAATAAACATTAGACACGACTCACAAATGGAATAGTCTATGTAGTTCAATTTTGCTGTTTTTTGCTGCTTTTGCTGCATTTTACTTTACAGTGGCCTTTTAATAATCATAAATACAACATTTGTTCAATGACATTCTTGTTTATGTTTTAATAGGCTAACTGAAGAACGTGGCTTTCTTGATTTATACCTGCAAGGATATGATGTAATTCTCGTGATTAACATAATTTATGCTGATCTCATTTTGTTGCGTTAAACCAATGAGAATTCTTCACTTTCACCACCTGCTAGGAAGAGAATTCCATCATTCCTAACATTCTTCCTCAGAGTGGCCGCTCAGAATAGGCTACTGTGTGACCAAGTTTGTTCGAGGTCTTATTGACTCGTTTCTTGGGCTTATCTGGTTGTTTTGCCTCATATGACACTTTTTTAAGGCTTGCCTGAAAACCCTATAATCAGCAAACATTCTCGAGAAGAATCCAAAGTGGCGCTTCAAGGTGGTATGTAGTCTAACTAATTTGGAAAAATCATAGAGTAATAGGTTACTAACACTTGTCTTAGAATGGGTATTTACCAGGGTCGAAGTGGTACTCAGAAGTTTTGGACTTCTTTGACTCAATTTTGGCTCTGTATGAAACCCGATATCAAAACATTTTTGCAACAATCATGTCAACTCAGGCTATCGCGCTAAAATGTAATGTTAAACAAGTATGAAAGCGCCGTCGCGATTCAGATTCTCGTCTCCTTTCCTGTTATGAAGGAAACACTTGTTACAATTGTTTGCTTACATTAGGTTGTAGGGATGCAATTTTGCAAGTTAAATTTGTTATAGAGACGAATAACTTGTTACAATTTAAATAGGATTTTATCGCGTGTCCAAACATTTGTGCGCGAACTACTACTTCCTCTTGGGAGCGCACAGGCTACTAGCTTTTATTGTGCAAGGCTTACAGTGAGTGAATGATAATGTTGAAACTTACTGATAGGCCTATAAGATCATCGTTTTTTTTTTACTGTGAACAAAAATCCTTACTGTTGGACTTACAAATCAGATTGGCTTTTTTGAGAATGAAATCTGTTCAGTGATTCCACTTGGCAACTGAGGCGTGTAAAAGTAATTTTCGTGCAAAAATGCTAGAATGGTATCTTTGGAATGTTGAGTGTGGGAAGCATGAGTTGGGGAAATTTCGCTCGGATACACACGTCTTCGCAACTTCATTCATACAATGGACATGCATAGATCATTTACTTGACTACATTCTGAGTTGCCATTACATAAACTTCTATACAGTAGCATTGGGGTATGACTGACCACATTCTCCAGTGCGTTGACCACGAGTGTTTTGCAGATACATAAGGGTAGGCTTACAATGCCATGTACTGGTAGGCTATAGTAAGTGTTTTAGTTCGTCATGAATTCTCAAGAACAGAACAATTGGCTGAGCATTGTAACTTGAGCTGGTTAGCACCTGGACGAAAGCAACACTATGGAATGAATTCCCTGCCAAAACGTCTGTACTCGTAGAAATATCTTGTGCTTGTAAAAAAAATGTGTGTGTGCGTGAAAATCTGTTTTGTCTCTGTAACAAAGTTTTGTGCTTGTAATAAAAATTTGTGCTTGTAAATATATTTTTTGTACATGTAAAAATACTTTGTATTTGAGAAAGAAAAAAAAATCTCCCACAGGCACATTTTTTTACGAACACAGATTCTTTTTACGAACACCACAAAACCCAAGTGTGAAATCTCTGCCAAAACTTCTCAGCCAATCACCAAACGTCTTACTCACTGGTCATTATACAATAGTTAGATCCGGTCGATTTTTTTTATCCATTGATCTGGGAGTGAGGTTGTTGTGGAATACCCTCACGGGTGTGATTCGCCGCAGGCTCACGATCACGAGTGTTATATTGCTTTTATACGATAGTTCCTTTGGTAACAAAAATAATTACACAAAATGATTAAAATATATATTATTTTCTTTATTTGGGTTGATTGTTTATTCGATTGTTCCTCCGCTCCATAAAATAGTCCCAGTTGGCGTCTTGGTTGCTGAGCAACGCACAGTGCACTGTGCACCACTGCGAAAGAGCAAAGATAGATAAGGAATCTAAGCTCTTTGCCACTGCTCTACTTGTAGACTTTGAATTGCACATTGCCGTTGATTGTGCAGCCGCTGAGAAAAGGGCCTGGATGTTCAGTCCGAATAACTAGATGGTCTTACGTGCTGATCTAACTATACCGTACCCTGGCAACTTAGCTAATTTTACGTGTTTTGCTAGCGGAGTTTGGCTAAGCTAGCTAGCCAGGTCATACTGAATGTAATGAGCCAAACCATATGTTGCCATGTGTAGTTAAATGTTAATCTAGCGATCTTTTTAAAACTCTTGTATATCCAAAATGTATACTGTGTTAGTTGTACTGAATTGTATAACATGGCCCTGTTTACTGTAACCCTGGGGAAGAGGACTGTGAAGGAGGACAACTCTAAGCCCCATTGCCCCGTGTGTATTGTCTGTGATGTTACAGAACGCTTGAGTAAAACGTGGATCAGATCACCTGAGTCGGCGTCAGTCCTTCTTCTCCTCCCCACTGTACATACATAATCAATCACAACAACGCAGAGTCATACGACCGGTTACATTGGGTGATATAGGGTATGGTCTATAATTTTCCCATTGCTTAAATGTTCCATGGGAGACGACGCGGGAGCAATGGTACGTGAATTCTATATGTAGCCATGTACAATAAAGTAGCCAGGTTAACGGCGAACTTGCTGCATATTCACGTCCCCTGAAATGAAAAGAGGTGTCGGAACACCACGGCCCACTTCAAGCACGCCTGTTCATAATGTAATTTAGAACTTGTCTTAAAACTGATTAAACTGAAAACCGATTAAAAACACCAGACAACTGCAGCAAGTTCGCCGTTAACTTGGCTACTTTATTGTACATGGCTACATATAGAATTCACGTACCATTGCTCCCGCATCGTCTCCCATGGAACACAGCAGATATGATCATCAGTGTCCGGAAAATATGCCTCCTCGCCGTTTCTAAATAAAGGCGGCAACTTGATTGGCCGGTGAGTAAGACGTTTGGTGATTGGCTGAGAAGTTTTGGCAGAGATTTCACACTTGGGTTTTGTGGTGTTCGTAAAAAGAATCTGTGTTCGTAAAAAAAATGTGCCTGTGGGAGATTTTTTTTTTCTTCTCAAATACAAAGTATTTTTACATGTACAAAAAATATATTTACAAGCACAAATTTTTATTACAAGCACAAAACTTTGTTACAGAGACAAAACAGATTTTCACGCAGACACACATTTTTTTTACAAGCACAAAACTTTGTTACAGAGACAAAACAGATTTTCACGCACACACACATTTTTTTTACAAGCACAAAATATTTCCACGTGTACACAAATTCTTTTTACAAGCACAAGATATTTCTACGAGTACAGACGTTTTGGCAGGGAATTCATTCCATACAACACCAACATTATGGAATGTGGGTCCTTTTTGTTAATGGCTGTTTCTCCATTATTTCCATCAGGGTTTTGCCAAGAATGGAAACGCCCTTGGACGTATTGTCAAGAGCAGCATCATTAGTTCATGCAGATGATGAGAAACGTAAGTTTGTTTATTTTTGATGATTGAGAGCAGCTACCTGTTTGCTATTATTAATAGTAATATTTGTATTCACGTGAAAGAGATAATGACATAGAAAGACATAATTGCCTTAGTAGCCTGGAGATCTGGGTATGGCTGGATTTGGGAAAACAATTAAATCTTGTGCCTAGCTTGTCACTTCTGGCAAATCACTTGTGTTATCTCAGCAGTGGCTCAAGTTTATAATAAATAATAATAATTTGGATGACAGTGACGGCATATGAAGTAATGGCCTAGATTCGTATGAAAAAGCTCAACTGCTATAAGCTTTAGTAACCATATGGTCGTCTGATACACCCATACATAAAACCGCCCCTCACTCACTCACACACACACACACACACACACACACACACACACACACACACACACACACATGTATACATACATACATACATACATACATACATACATACACACACACATGCATACATACACACATGCATACACACATGCATACATACACACATGCATACATACACACATACATACATACATACATACATACGCGCACACACACACACACACACATGCACACAGGTATATACACACACACACACAAAGGTATACATATATACATACATATATACATAACACACACACAAATAAATAAATGCAGACATTAAACGCGCATAATAACTGCAACAGTTTACTTCAGTTCTATGGTACACCCCACTGCCAGGCCCCCAAAGCCTTGGCATGCCCGCTTTGCTTCAGCTTGAAGCACCCTGCATCTCTGGCAGCCTCGACACTCATACTAGTGCGTCCAAACCATAGTTATAATCACACCTCAATTCTGTTCCCAGAAAATTCCTTCCAAGATTAAGGGGTAGAAGCAAATCCTGCTCAGCAGGCATTGAGCTTTCTTGAAATTTGGGTGTGCAAGGTCCTTTGGGGGTTGAATGGCTACAACCTTCAGAAGCCCTGATGTGAATGGAACTGCTGGCATTAGGAGTCGCTTTATTCAACTTTCACTAACCTCAGCTGGTGTCTTAATCATTTCTGGTGTCCAATAATTTTAAAGGAAGTTGTAAACCAATATGGAGGCGTCTGCATTAATGTACTCATTGTGCTTTAAAGAGGCAGAAGTGAACTTTAATTATTTTCCAAACTTGTACATCTGTTCCAGCTAGGAGATAAAGTTTGAGGCTGCCCAGCACTTAATCTTTTCTCTACCAGAAGTTAAGTTTATCCCAGCATTATATGAAATTGTATGTTTTAAAATGGCCAAATTCCAAGTTTGAGAATAATGTCTTATGGTTATTACCAGATCATTGCAAATTTCTTAAAAACATATTGTTTTTGAATCTATCATAATGATATATTGCATATCTTCTTGTTGGCAGTTATTTAGATTATTCTGTTTCTGTCACTGATAGTAGGCTGGTTAAATGATTGTCCTGGATGTTGGATCGGCAGCTTTGCAGCTCAACCCCCCCCCCCCCCCCCCCCCCCCCCCCCCCTTCTTCCCTCCCTCCACCCCCTGCTGTGTGTCTGTTTGGCCAGGGTGCTGATGTCATTCTGTTGTGGCCGTGCCGTGCATGTGTCTTTGTTGCAG
The DNA here is from genome assembly GCA_030347295.1 of Setipinna tenuifilis. NCBI lineage: Eukaryota > Metazoa > Chordata > Actinopteri > Clupeiformes > Engraulidae > Setipinna > Setipinna tenuifilis. The sequence goes on along the minus strand of CM059267.1, from coordinate 31,371,302 downwards.
CACAATGTCCTCGACCTGTTTTCACAATAGTGCTTGGGTGCACTAGGCTCCTCCCCCATGTGCTTGTTTGCATTTATGACAAACCTTTGGAACTTTTTCCTCTTTCTGGAACTTGAGTAGGGAGGGAGAGGCACGCAACAGACCAAGTCTTTCCTCTAGCTCAATGTCTCACAAAGTTTTTCAGACTGAAGACCACCCCCCCCTTTAAATAAAACCTCAAGGACCAACCCCTCCCCTTTCTAAGGCTAAGACTTATGTACAAGCTTGGATTGGTGCAGCATCACAGTCGTAACTAAGGAATGGCATGAAAGTGATGTATATGTCATATAAACACTGATTATAGCATGGGTAGCTTAAGAAACATGGAAAAAAAATATTAAACACAACTGCTTGCTGGCCACCAGTGGTGCATGGACAACGCATTGAGAAGCACTGCTCTAGCTGCAATTGTTGCTCCTGCTTAGGTAAAGCTGCTGCACTGATACCTGAGCAGCCTCAGGGGAAAGGCTGCACCCTCTCTGCTCTTCATCCATGCTTAAAGTTCTGACACAGAGTTAGTAGAAGCTCATTCAAACACTGGCAGCTCTTCTCTGGCAACTCTAGTGAGAGCTATTTGAGGTGTGGTGCTTTGTCTCATGGAGGGGGTTGGCTTTGTCTCATGGAGCTTAGATCAGGTGGAGTGCAGATTCAGGTTGTAAAACTCCACTCCAAGGGTGCAGCCCTTTTGCCTGGAGGAAAAAGTGAAATTAAAGAATTAAGAACCTCTTAACATCATTAGAGAGAACACAGGCCTTGACCAATTTAATGGCTTTTTGTTTAAAAACAAAAATACTTCCCTGTTCTCAGAGCTTTTTAAGGGGAGGTTGTGTTTGTTCAGCTTCCTCCTATTGAGGCCTTGAAGTAAAGGAATTTCAGCTTGGGTTTAGGCACCTTGCCAACAGGAGGTAGCTGAGACAATGCCTCCCCCAGACCCCTGTCTTTGCGTGGCATGTTTGTTTTGGCCATCACCTCGCCTTACACCTGTAGTCAAGACCAAACAGGATGCTGACCTTTTGAGTTGGTAGTAGGACTCTCTCTCTCCTACCCACCCACTCTCTCTTTATCCACTCCTCTTTTCTTCTCTCCATTCTCCTGAAAGATTGATGCCTTTTCCCTTTGTTATGGTCTCTCCAGAGTAGCCCAGTGCCTCTGAGCATTTCCCACTGCTGTGGGAGTGTCATGTTAATAACTGCTTGGCAGCTCCCTGTCAGACTGGTGTTGATTACACCACTGCAGTGCAACCAGCCTGCTGTTGCTGTAGCAGGCTTGCCTTGTGTCAGGGCCATTAGGTGATGGGTAGTGTCACCACTTACACCTCTTGAGTGTCTGCACAGCATTTAGAAGCTTCAGCTTCACGGGATGTAAGAATCGAGGTGGGGAAGGCAGACATGATACTTTGCCTGTGATTATCCATATCTGTAGCTTCTTATATATTTTACAATTTGGGAAAATATTTGCCAAATTTCATCTCCTGAAATGAATGTTCAAAGGGACCCCTTCACACTGATCTTCTGTTTAATAGACATTATTTGTTGTATTGTATCTAGACGTTAATTGTGAGTATGCAAAACTTCCATCAATTCTTGGACAGTGAGAAAAAAGGAATGTTTTATGGAATAATGTAAAAAACTTAAAGAATTGTCAAGAAAATCCCTTTTCTTTTGTGATGGACTGAACTTTTATAATCTGCTTGTGAAGGCCTGTTCAGACTTGCAAAAAGAGAGGGGATAGGCTGGCCTTCTCTATTGTGCCTAGCTGATGTATTTTAGCTAGATTCCTACATGGATCTGTGTGAGCCTCTGTGTTTGCTTGTATGTGTGTATACTTGCATGAAGGTCCCACGCTTCTTCTATTGTTTGTGTGGATGAGTGTCAGTCACAAAGAAGTCCTTAAGTAGTTTTGTGGCCTAGTTCATTGGATTAATATTTTGTTTTTGGCACATTTCAAGCCATAGATGTTTGGTTCTTTGCATAGTCCACAGACTATGCAAAGACATGAACATCAGTAAATAAAACGGTGCAATTAAGAAACTCCATACTACAAAAAATGGTGTGTGTGTTGGTGTGTGTGGATGCGTGCGAGAGAGAGAGAATGAAAACGCAGCTGAGCCTTGTTGTCTCTGCTGCGGCTCCTTCGGGTCCCTGGGGTCAGTACGAAAGCAGCAGCATGGGTCAGCAGGGGCCAAAGGTCAAGGGTTAGGGGTCAGGCTGGGTGGGAGGCTGTGTGCCGTAGAGACGGAGGAGGAGGCAGGCAGAGATAATCCATTTTATTGTTGTCTTGAGGCTTGTGACAGTTGTTGTAACGGTTTTCAGCGATTAGCAATTGTATAAACGGATCATTTGATTATTAACATATGGGACGCAGTTTGCAGGTTTGTTTTATGGAAACTTGTTTAAATGTCTTTGTGATGGCTGTTTCTAAACGTGCAAGTAATGGCAGTAACACTAGCCACTACTAGAGCTGCGCAATATTGGAAATATGTGCGATATGTCATAACATTGCTGAATATTGTAATGACAACAGGACTTTCAAAAAGCAAATGTTTTACATGTAAAGTTTTACCGTCTTATCTTAGTGAGGACATCTGTGGGGGAGGACATCAAGTAGGGCTCCATGCCTTGTGTGAAAACAAAGCTCATAGTAATTTATTGCAGCGAAGCCATGTTTTGCGATGTGTATATCACAATATTGTATGTTGCAATATGTATGATATACTGTGCAGCCTTAGTAAGTACAGTGCTAAAACACATTTTTTTGGGAGCTTTCACCTGGGCAGTTTTGTGAGTATTTGGAGAGTTTCTTTTCCATGCTGGGTTTTTAAGGACCATCAAGAGGGACCTCAGAGGACCTTGGAAAGGTTCTTTAATGAGCTTGAGTGGAATGCTTGTTTGCTTCAGGTGCTGGCACAAGCTTGTGGTTAATGTGTTGGGCACATGGTTCCACAACAACAGATGTACAACAGGCTACAGACATTTCACAAGGCACTGCATAGGTGGGATTTATAATTATTCTACTGAGTGAAAGTTTCCAGGTGTCAGCTTTGTGTGGTATTGTTGTTAATGGTCAGATAGTGTGTCTGTTTCCTCCAAAACATTTTGACTCAGTACTGGTACATTCTAGTTTGCTGTTTTATAGATTGAAATTCCTGTAGAAGTTCTCGAACAGTTCAGTTCCTAAATGTGAACCCCAAAGACATCCTAATATTTCTTTGTTGGTCTCTGGACAAAGGAGTTTTGCGTTGCTGTTTTCAGAATACTGGTAAATGAATGAATGAATGAATGAATGAATGATTCTTTAATGACCACCCTGCAAGCAGGTGGAATTTTCTTTTCAACATGCAACATAAAGACTAGGGACACAGACGGAGACAAATATGGACGACATACATATAGACACACAGACAATCCAAAAAGAATTAACCAGTTCAAGTCCATGTTCAGACAGTGTTTATCTACAGGAGTTCAGGAGTTTTATGGCAGTAGGGATAAAATTGTTTTGGAAGCATGTTGTTTTTGTGGCAATTGTCCTATAGCGTCTTCCAGAGGGCAGGAGCTGAAATGCATAGTTTGCAGGGTGAGTGGGGTCTGAGGCGATTTTGTGAGCTCTGCTTAATGCTCTTTTGTGGTGTAGTGATTCCAGAGATGGGAGGGGAGAGCCAATGATTTTTGAGGCTCTGTTGATCGTGCGCTGCAGTTTTTTCTTAGAGAGTGTATCAAGACTACTGAACCAGACTGTGATGGATGAGGTAAGAATGCTTTCCACAATGGCTGTGTAGAAGCGGATCAGGAGATGAGGTTTTATTCTGAATTTCTTGAGCTGTCGGAGATGGAATAGTCTTTGCTGGGCTTTTTTTGTGGATGTGGTCTGCATTAATTCTCCATATAAATGTCAAATAGCTTCTGAATGTATAGAACTGATGGTACAAACAATGACTTTGGGATCATGAGGACCAGATCAAGACTGTTGTGAGACTGTAATCTGCACCTTGTCATTGTCCTAAAACTAGACTTGACTCCTCAAAGCAGAGACCGCCACCCTTCTGTGACCTTTGTCTTGCCTTTGTGTGTTCCTTTCCCACAGTATTACTGAGCCTGCAAACTATGTGCCATCACATGGACCTGGAGGAATGCTTTCCTCATGTTCCATGTGGTGCTACACTTCAGACCTGTCGCTATTTGGGAGATTTTATCAGAACTATGCCAAAGATGGATGCTTCTTGTGGCTGGCTTTTTCTGTCAGGAAGGTAGTATGCACTAGAGCGACTGGCAGAGCAGTCAATCCACCAGGCTGATAGCGGTGTTGCATTCCGCTCTGTTGACCAGCCCTCAAGAGCAGTTTTTGTTTTAATAGCACCTCTATCTGAATGTGCATAGAGAGCTACATCTCTGCTGTTACTGTCGCCCTGTGTCTGTGATTTTTTTTTTTTCCCCAGCGATAATTGGATGTTCTTTTTGTACTTCAAAAGACTGAGGAGAGGGAGAGAGCTAGCTGTCCTCTGAGGTTACACAGGTGTGGCCAAGATGGAGGGCAGTCATGCATGACTGGCTGTCTCATGTGCTGCCTGCCGCATGTGGGCCCTTTCAAACGCCCCATTCTGTGTCTGCCAGCGAAGTGTGTCGTCTTTGACAGTCCACAGCAGACTTCTCTCTGTCCCCTCTTCCTCCCCCTCTGATTGCCCTCCGCTCATGGGACACACACAAAGCATGTTGAGGCTGGAGTGGCTCGTTTGCCTGTTCCTAACAGGAAACGAGTAGAATAGGATCATTTTGGTGGTCGGAGCCACCACTGTTTGTGCATAAACAAATAGCTATTGAACCCCATAGTGCTCAGGCATGCATGTGCTTGTGTAGGGGTAAAGCAGCAGAACATATATTATAGTTTGGTGATTTTGTGTGTGTGTGTGTATATGTTTTTTTGTATGTCAATTTATCTTTTCATTTCATTGTTTGTAACATTATGGTGGGTGGGGTGTAAAGATGGCCAAAGCAGTTTAATGTATTTTTTTTATTTTATTACTTCACAACTCCACGCCTGGAACTGCTTTGTAAATGTGTCAGTTGCTTTAGAAGAAAAACACCTCCTTATGTAACCCCTTCAACAAACACCCAAAGCCCGGCAGTATTCAGGTCAGCCACGTTGGAATTTCTACCACCTCTGTGTCAGCAAGGCTTCTCGTCAGATGCCATTGCCCATACCTCCCAACATGTCAGACATTCAGCAAAGAGCCTCAAGAGATTACTGACAACAACGTCATCACAAGATGACTCTCCCTTATCACTGGGCCTTTTGTTTTGGGTCGGCAGCATATAGAGCACTTTAGGGAACAGAGGAAAATTCCCAGCCCATATGCCAGGCTCATGTCCCAGTTTGGCTAGCTTTAGTATGGGGTCATTTCATTAACCACCATTGATGTTTTAGTTGGTGGCTAGATAGTTCACTTGCAGAAGAAAAAAGTGTTTTTTTTTCTGGATAGTGTAGTAGATGTCTGGACATTTTTTTAAAGGAAGTAGCCATTTAAAAAAACTGCATGGCTGGAAGTTATAAAGCCCTTAGGTCCTTTTAAGGTTTAAGTCAAAGCAAACAGAGCTTGTCAAACTTTCTTGTAAACACTTTCATAATGATTTCCTGGTCACAGTCATACCTGGGACAGTTGTGAAGATATAAAACAATATTCAACAAGTGAACCACTGTATACTAAATCGTGCTCTGTATCAGAAGTTGAGAGGACACTGCTCTTAAAGGTCAAGAAAAATAAGCGTAAGCTATGAACTTTTTAAGAAACAAAGTTTTCCCTTGTGTATTTCTGTAAAACTGGGATTTACAACTGAAAAGAATGTGGGCTAAGTAACTGCCCAGTGTGAGAAATGACCTCATGCCTGCAGAGTCATTGGACACCCCTTAGTCACAGAGAGTCTGCTACTGTTCAGATAGGTGGGGGAAGAATATGAACATGTATTATGGATGTCACCGAGCTTGTGTATGCAGTTAAAAGGTGTTTTTGGTTAGAACAATGGAAGCTGAGACCCTGTGGTATTTAATGACTGCTTTGGCTAGCAGTCAATATTGTGGAAGTATCTGGTTGCAGAACTTGCAGTGTCAGTTGGCACCCTAGTTGCATTGAGTAGTGTGCTCTTCCCCAGCAGTGAGACAGGTGGCCAGGGAACACATGTGTTTGGGAGAGTGGAGGGTTAAAATGTAAATGATCATAAAACTGCCACAGGCCTCTGAAACCAATGTGGGACAATCATCCAGAACATAATTTTTTGCCTAATAAAAGCTTTTTTTCTTTGTGTTTCTTTCTGTTTTGTTCTCTCTCTCTCTCTCTCTCTCCCTCTCCCCCTATCTCTCTCTCTCGACTTACCTCTCCCCCTTTCTCTTTCCTCTCCTTTCCTTTAAAATTCACATACCCTGCCACACACTGGTTTTATTCAACACTCTGAGAACCGAGATTTCGATGGAGCAATCAAGCTCACGCTATCCAAAGTCCTCAGAGCCTGGCACTAAAGCTATCTCACCCAGAGAGGAATAGGTTACTGTGTCATTACCATCCATGCACAGTTACCTTCAACCAGAGTGAACACACACAAGCACAGTTACCTTCGACCAGAGTGAACACACTAACACTTAAAAGCACACACACACACACACACACACACACACACACAGCATTACTGCTCGAACTAAAGCAGTGCATCCCACCAGCCCCCTTTCAGCCCAGATTAATATTTCATGGCCAACCCATTTGTGAGAGGGTGTGGACCTCCTGGTGTGCTTTGTTCTGCACGCACTTCATTTGAACTTTGGTGGGGGGTGGGGGGGGGTCCTTTTTTTTGTACAGAAGCTTCTTCCTGTCTGAGTTGTAGCAACAATGGTGGAACTGCAGGTATTAATTTCAGCTCAAGGCAATGGCAGGCAGGTTTAGGTCAGTACTGTTTGTAGTATAATATCTCTTTTGCAAGCAGGGTGTATTTTTACACATTACTGTCTGGACACTTGCTATACTGACGTTAAAAAATCAGTAAGGCCGTATCCGTAATGTTAATTCGTTGGCTATATAGTTCACTACATAGGGTGTGAGCTACATTATCTTGTCCTACATAGTGCCCTATCTAGTGAATAAGTGAACATTTTGGATTCTAGAAGACCCAGTAAAATGCACCCTTTAGTGATACTACAGAACTGATCATGTTAATATCATGTTACTATATTTTTTTTTAGCTTTTTTTTTTTTTTTTTTACAAAAAAAAGATTTCTAAACCATAGGTCAAGACTTTACCTACCTGTCAATCAGCACTAAACCTGACCTAACCTAACCTGCCTTGATGAATTAACCTGGTTCAGGTGTTCGAAAAATAAATTCGAAATATTTTCTTTTTTAATCACACATTTACTGATTGGCAGTTCTTCCTGCACATTTGCACTTACTATTTTAAGGCATGTGACTTAACAGCAAGCGCCTGTTCTCTGATTTTCTTTTGTCTAAGAAAATAAGAAACCCTCAGAAGACTTACCAGGTAGTGGAATATATTTGAATGACAAAGTCAGTTTCAATAGTGTTTAGTTTAGCCTTTACATTTAACCCATACATCTGCTGGTCAAGTGTTTGCTCTCTGCTCTTTGCCTACATGCAAATTAAGTGTATTTGCATGGGCTGTGCCCCTGGGGGGAAACTGAGTTTCAGGCAGTTGCACATTAACAATGCCTGCTTTCACATTGGTACTATGCTTTGAGTCCTGGAATGGGTTGGCAATGATGTGTCCTAAAGCTGTCATTTGAAAGCCGAGCTGTATATTCAGCTTTATGTGTAAAGGGTCATGCGAGAGTAACTGGGTTATGAATTGCGGTACAGTTCTCGGAATAAAACTGGGTGAGTGGTGGATTAAGCAAAGCGGGTTGAGATCGTTGTGCAGTCATGGGCTAGCAGCTAAGGAGTCGGACTTGCAGCAAAAGGGTCACAGGTTAAATTCCCCACACCAAAAAGTGGGTAGAGGGGAGTGAATGTCCAACCCCCCATGTAACTGAGGTGCCCTAAACATGGCACCGTCCCCACACATTCACTGCGTTCACATGGTGGGATTGGTTTGGTTTGGGATTGGTTTGGGTGTTGCTTCCCAACGGGTGGTCTGTCCCCAAATCCTTGTTCACATGCAGTTCGTCTAAGCGGATTCGGTCAGAGACCTGGCCCTTTCCGCTATGCTAGGTGGGGGGCGCTGTAGTCAACTTCTATCTTTCTATTATTATCTTTTAATGCAAGGAACGTCTGTTCCACGCATAACTCTTGAACCACTCATTCACTTGATCTTAAATTTGGAGGGCGTCATCATAATGTTACCAGTGTGTGCAGTGCCAAGTTTCGTGTTGTTTGGGCAACAAATGCCAAAGATATCAGTCAAACCGTGCCGACCCAGCCATGACGACCCAGGCTGATAAGATTTACAACGCTAGCTGCTACAATGTTGGACATAAAGCGACTAACGACACATAACTACAATAATGGACATAACACGAGTAAACATTTGCCCACAACAAAGCTGCTACGTAGGTGAGATACGCAACAGCAAACTACAGCACTGCACACATATGCCTACAGTGCATACAGACGACACGTAGAGGAGACTGAACTTTTCACCTCTCATTCCGGTTATTCCACATCGCAAATTAGTGGCTAAAGAAAATCTTACAAGTCAGTCAGTGCAAATGTATTTACATAGCCTCCTCCTTTTACCTGATATTATTACCCACTTAAACAATAAGGTGGTCTAAACAAAAACGTAATACTCTGGCACATCTTCTGTGGGCTCTGCACTGTTCCAGGAGTTTGACGCATTCGCGTACGTGTTGTGCATTCTGCTGTGTTAGGAAGTCCGTATGAAGGAACAAACTGCGTTTTTTTTATTTCGTTGATACATGCGCAATACCCGAAACCAATCCGATCCCCGTACACATGGCAGCACCAAGTGGTTTGGAACCAGTCCAAGCCTGGCGTCCCAAGTGGTTTCGGAAAACCAATATCAAACCAATCGTATCCCCGTTCACATGAAGCCGGTACGATCCCAAACCAGTTCCAATCGGCTTCGACTCGTCCATGTGAACGCACTGACTGCTCTCTGGGTGCCGTTGTCATTGCTGCATACTGCTCACGTGTGATGGGTTAATGTAGAGGTTGAATTTCATTGTGTGCATTGTGTGCTGTGTAATCACAATGACAAATGGAAATCACACTTTTCTAGCTCTCCACATTCCAGGACTACATAGGAACTTACAGTTTAAAGGTGGTGATCTAAAGCCATTTCTAGACATCACCTCTGGAACGTTTATCAAACACATCTGAATGGTAACACATGGTACTTGCAAATGGACTTAACTCAAGTGGGAGTTAAGTGATTGTGTTCGTGATCGATGACCTCGTTGTGTGCGCTACGTTTTACTTGTCTATCTGTGGATGTAGATCGTCAATGGCAGCAGAAAACGATAAGCAAGGCCATTCAGTCTGTTGTGGCAATGCTTCAGAATATTGAGAAATTACAGTCGGAGCAAGAAAAATGTTTAAGGAGTTTCATTTGTGGAAGACACATCATGACCCTACTCCCCCAAGGGTTTAGGAAAAGTTTAATCTTCCAGCTTGCTCTGTTAGTTGTTAGTTCATTAATTCGTTAGTTTACTGAAAGTTTCGTAACTTCCTTTACAATCCGCCGCATTGCATATGTCACGATTAAGCGTTCAAGTTTGGGTAAAGGCAGATCCAATTGTTTTAAATATTAGCAGAAGCCACACCTCCAGGAATAAAAGTGCTTTTCAGTACAGCAGTGCCAGACCCTATGTACAGAATGAAGTGAAATACGATGGACTAGTTTACTAGGCTAGAGGTTTGCGGCTTTCCAGGGGGTTGTTCAAGAGAGGTATATCTGTTTAGGAAGAGTTGTAACCACCCATTCTGCAATATGGACACAACTGTGTTACTGAGGCAAAGAAAGAACCTAGTAATGTTGAATATATTTGGAATGATGGGGCAGATTTAGTGCCTTTTTCTTATCTCCTCTTTTTATTACAGAAAGGGTATTTGGCCTTGGCAGTGTTCCGCACTTTGTGTGCCCTGTAATTGTTACGGTGGATAGGTGTACTGATTTCATGCTCATACTTACCAAGGCCAGAATAACCAACGAGTTTTTTGGGAATGAGCCCAAGGTCCCACCCACCAGCACTTAAAAAAAAATGCCTAAACAAATATAGTAACGTTGCATTACATCTGCCTCTTTCTGTACTACACTGCCAATAGTGTGTGCCCAGGGGGCTCCTGAATTTAATGCAGCCCTGACACCATGATTATGATGGAGGAAAAAAATTGCATGCATGTATTACATTATACATACTAGGGGATAATTTCAGGAAGCCGCTTCATATCCCCCGAACTGCGATTTGGTCAACTGTTAGAAGGGTATCCCTGAGGTTCTGGTTCCAAAATAGCTGACAAAAGTTAGTTCGCTCAACTAGTGAGTGTATTCTAATTGTATGTGCTTAACAATCATAAAATGCTGTCATGGAAAAGTTCTGAAGGATTATTTACATCTAAATAATGGACTGTTCCAACCTCTGAGGTCAGGAAGATGTCTGTGTAGCCACATCGCTAAGTTTTGATGAATCCCACCGTCTGGAACATCCTGCTGGTTGCTGTTAGTGGCATATAAATCAGTGCAAGGCAGTAAACGCTAGTAGGATTTTGGAAGGTTTCGCTTATCCATTTTTGCTCCATCCATTTTGCTTATCCAAGTAGCCTAGACCCCTCTCTCTGGGGTCTGCTCTCTTTCAATCCACCCTTGAGTGCCTTCACAGCCAGCCCCGCAACCAGGAAGTATCATCCCTCTTTTTTCCATAACAACAAGGCTCAGGTGTTGGGTATGGCAGAACAGAAGTAACTCTGTTCTTTTTCAGGACACTGTCAAAGCTCAAGGTTTGTGTAAGCCTGTGACATAAATCACATTGAGGTCTTAAATGTGTGGAATGGTTGTCCGTGCATGGACACACAGGCGTTGTCTAAGGACCTGCTCATCCATAAATAAGTGTGTTATTGTTTGTTTTGTTGCCCTCTGTCTGAGTTTTGTCATCAAAGTTTCTGTTAATATTAAGTGCAATAGCTGCATAATGTTACACAGTGGAAAAAGTACATAAGTGTTTTCAAATAGTGGGTTGTTAGTTTTGTACTCCACAGTGGTAAGATACAAAGACTTAGGTTTTAAATCTATGTGGTTATTTTCAGACTGTATGTGTATATGCCACCAAAGAAATATGGCATACACTTGAAATCCTACCCCCCTAAACCAAATTCATCAGCACACGGAGAACTTAAAACTTAACTTGTATATGGTCAACTGTGAACTGTAAAATAGGCTATGAAAGGATTACAGTAATGGATTTCTGGAGGGGTGTGTGTGTGTGTGTGTGTGTGTGCGTGCACTCTGGATGTTGAACTTGTAAACCACCAAACTCTGACAGTGAAAACAAAGCTCTCGTTTCAGCAGCTTCCTAGCTAGGATTTACTTTTATTGTTGGACAGGGTACATTCTTCTGATCGCTAAGCTCCAACTATTAATGATTTTTGAGTTCATGCTCTCTGCTTGCTCCCAAGTCAACATTAGTCGGCAGTACTGCTCATATTTGGAACAATTCAAATGTTATTCCTCACCTCTGTCAGGTGCACATCACCTTGTGTACTAAACAGGAACGGAGTGGGCCCCTTTTTCAGTGAGGAGGAATTTGAATAAATTAAACTGGTACTGGGTATCATTTTGAACCTATTTGCCTTGAGAGGAGGTCTGGGGGGGGGCACTCCCAGAAAACCTTTAATAAATTATAGGTAATTTCCTGCATTCTGGTGCATTTTAACAGGTTGTTGGATAGCTTAATTTTATGTTTTTTTCAGGAACAAGGAGAGCAGGAAGAAAAAGTCATGTTTTTCATAGACATAGACAGATGGACATTTACAATTAATTATTTAGGATATAATTTAAAAAAAATAAACAAAGTTTGCTCCAGTAATGCAATTATGTTGTATTTGATGTTTGAAGGCTAAGGTCTAATTAGGCGCCTGTCCCTTCAAATTTCTCCTCATGATCCTAATGTAAAAGAAAGTTATCTTCTAACTTTGTTTCTATGCAAGATGCTGGTGAAATCAAAGGGCTACTGCAGATGTGGATTCATTTGATTGTTTCCTATGAAATAATAAATATTCAAAAACATTTTGACAAGCACCTTTATTGGACTGTGCAAGAGATGTGTATTGCAAGGTGCATTTTTTATGATTTTGGTGAGTAATGTCAGAGACTTTCTGACATAGGAGGACTTTGGTAATGTTAGGCTGTTGCACAACTGATAAGCAGAGTTTGCTAAGTTGGCTTGCCAACAGGAGCCATCCAGGTCTAGCCTAGGTCTACTTGTGTGTTTGAAAAAAAAAAAAAGGATTATACTGTATATTTCGTTACTCTGAGATGGTATTTATTTAACCAGAGTGTCATAGCATTGTACTGTGAAGGCTATTCCTATGTTTTCATCACACAATGATGCTACTTTAACCCATTAGCTCACCATGAACTGCCACAGAAAACGCCCCCCCTACACCAAACGCTCTCCTTTTCCATTTGCTGGCAAGCTGTTGTTGCACAGGCACCCTTGATTTTGGCCCACTCTCGCTTCCTCACCTTTCTCATCATGTTCATGTTCATCTTCCTCCAAGTTGTCCTCCAGACTTAGAGTGCACTCTGGTTTGAACTGAAATGGTTAAACAATAGCCCTGTTCATCTTACTCTACATACATTGGTGTTGGGATTCGCAATGTATGTAATCAACCTAGACTGCATTGCAACCTAAAAAAGAATGACGAGCTGAACTCATAGACAGTAGAAAAAAATGGCGTTGTTTTCAATGGGGTCCGGATGAAGTCAGATTTCCGATTTTTCCAAATTGGTCACCAGGCTACTGCGCAAACTTGAGCCCCCTAACCCTGACCCGGAAGCTTTCTGGCAACAAGAGGTATTTATAGGCCTTCAGTTTCTTCTACTGTTTATGGTTCAGATCTGTGCACATAGTATGTAGCTGCGACGGGTGCTATAAACAGCTACTTTTTGTTCAAGGGCGCAAAGCAACTGGCCGTAAGGGAGGAGGACATGACCATGGCAAAGCTTGGAATTGGAAAGATTCCAATTTCCTTTTGGAGGCCTACTTGTGTGTTGAAAAGACAAGATACTCTGCTTATGTACAATCATGTGTTAACTATACAACTGTGCAACATACTAAAGCAATTCTAGCCTACTGACAAAGGAATAGTATAAGCAAAGATACTATAGAACATCAACCATGTTTGGTATTAAGGATTTTTTTTTCCACGATGGCTACAGGGAGCTTCCAGCTGCAGTCTGTTTATTGTTGCCATGGTTACCATAATGAGGACATATCAGGAATATACATCGCTACACAATCTTTTGGAATAATGGAACATAAAACATTTTAATTCACACTGTGGCAAGCTCCGAGCACCACCACCTCTCTAAAAAGCCTCTTAAAGTGGCCCGTCAGTGCTGCAGCAATATCGCCACAGGCCATCGCACTTAATCCCTTGTCTTAGTATAATTATGAAATCCGGGTACTGATCTAAAGACATTTTGCATTTGACAGCGACATACAAATGTCTTCTCCATTGAGGTCGTCTTCTCTGGTTTTGTGGAGTTGCGGAAAAGCACAACTAGCGGGTCAACTCGTTTTTTTCTCAATGCCAAATTTCCTTTTTTCCACACCACATAAGGTCAAGTGAAGTCTTTTCTTGTTTTTTTTTTTTTTTTTTTTTTAAGATTTTAAGAACAACAACAAAGTACAGGTCGTTTTCTGTTTATTATTTTAATTCAAAACAGAAATCAGATGGCCGCGACGTACACGGACCGCCAACATGCCCAACTAACCGGGGATCCTTTTAAGGCAAAATATTCATAATTAAAATGAACCTTTTTAGTGAAGTCTTTCTACCCCTTAATATCCCTTACATAACACACAGATATCTGCCATTGACTATACCAATGTAGGTCTGTCATATTTAGGCTCCTACTATTTAGGCTGTTCATTCAGTAAATTCAGTCACGCAAAACATTTTGCAGTACATATTCACATTTTTGCCAATATGTTACCTACATGGAATAACACTGGGGGACCTACTAATAAAATGGGAGTTCTATTTCATGCTGTAGCAAATTATAACTGATTAAGATACCATTTCTCTTAATCTGATGTCAATAGCAATTACTGCTTAGGTGGAGGAGTCAGTAGTGAAGCAGCAGAGGAAGACAAAGACCCATTAAAGATAACTGTCTTTGTTGTAGATTTACACAACAGAGAGATCATTTCAAAGTCTGTGAGTGATTGAGCTTGTGCACACGTGTATGCATCAGCTCTGCATCAACTAAGAAGTCTCGGACTAAAACTCTAATTGTCGAGATTGTGTTCTCAAGAGTCTCATCAGCAGACATTAACAGTGACCATCACAGTTGAGAGTAGAGAGTACAACTGTGACCCAGCTTTGCAGTAAGTTCGTTGGCATGGTTTAGGTCAGGTTGTCTAACATGCAACATACAACATCAACCATCAGGTTGTCTAACATACAACTTCAACCAGGGTTAGCTTCAACAAGTTAGCCTCCTGCTGGTAAGCCATGATAAAATTCATCACACTGACGACAAAAAGAAAAAAGGATACAAAATACACACCTTCATATGTACTCTACGTGTAATTTGAAAAAATACTGTTACTGTTATACAGTTTATATCTGTTACCATATACAGTGAAGGAAATAATTATTTGATCCCTTGCTGATTTTGTAAGTTTGCCCACTGACGTTTATCAAAGCTGAACATTTATTTACCTGTAACCTGACAACAGCCTGCTTGGCTTGGATTGGAAGTTTGGATGACAAATTACAGACAGGTCAAGCATCTTGTGTAGATTTTTGGAAAATGATAAACCATGCACCATACATATATCCTGGTGTGAAAAGTACTTATCAAAGACGAATGCCTATTTACCTGTTACCCAGTGCAGAGGCTGCATCTATGTGAAAAGTGGGGGTAGGGCGATACAGAGGCTTTGTGCATTTACCCAGCATTCTTTCCTGTGTGAAGGGGGATACAGAGGCTCTTTGCATGCATCCACCCAGAGTCCTTTTCTGTGGAATGGTGGTGGGGGTGAACGTGCAGAGGACACAGACTCTTCCTGGTATTTCGCGGGGTATGTTTTGGGGTATTTTTGCACCAAGATGGGTGTAACCTTTTTTACCGAGTGCTAGTCCCCCAGCAAAGCCCAGGCTATTTAGGAGTTACACTTGAACAGCTATACACTACATGTTATAACTAGGGTTGCAAAATTTCAAAGTTGGAAACTTTCCATGGGAATTTTTGGTAATTAATGGGAATTTTCGGGTTATTAACAAGAATAAACTAGGAAATAATAAAGTTGAAGGTTAGGAGCATCAATATAGTTGGTAGAAAAAATACTATAGCATAATCTTAGCTAAGATAAACAAATTTATGTGAATAAAGTTGTGTACAGTATGCTGTTCCTTACTCATATGGACATAGGACACTATTTTCTGCACAGCCATTGAGGCCACACCCCCTACATGCATTTTGCACTCTATCACATGCACAATAACTTCTAGAATTCTGAAGAGCTAAAGCAAACTACAAACTACTGAGGCCACACATTTCAGCCAGAGGACTACATGCAATCACGTAAGTTTTGAGGATATTATGAGGTAGATGACATTTGATCAATGATATTAAAGTAGAAAAAAATAAATCTAGTGCCAGATTACTGGTAAACTAGATTTGCCAAATTTTATTGAAATTAGCTTATGGTGTTAGCTACCGCAAAATGTGCTATTGCTCGTTTGCTAAATGTGAGCTAATTGGGAACATTTTAGTGCTAGCTTACTGGTAAACTAGATATGCTAAATGTAAGCTATTTTCAACATTTCATTGAAGTTTGCTCATCATGGTGCAAAATGTGTTCGTGCCAGCTTACTGGGAAACCAGATATGCTAAATATTAACTATATAGTAACATTTCATTAAAGAAGTTAGCCTATGATGGTGCTAGCTACCCCAAAATGTGATGCTGTTTTTTGGCTAGTCTTGGATGTGTACTTCACAACCTGTGTGCTGGACAAATGATTGGCTTACTGGCTGTCTAGAAAAGAAAACTGCTAATACGTTGAGGAAAACAAATTATTCAGCAGGTAACCTACTAAATTTGTGTTGGCGCTTGCCTATTTTTTCATCTCTTCATATCTCCCAACATTGGTCTGAAAATAATAGTCATGAGCTACATGAAATTAACCCAAATGACAAGCAAATCGGGGGCGTGAAATAGCGCATCTGTCAATTGCTTAACCGTCGTCAACCCACTGCTGGTCAGAAACGATTGGCCTGTGAGCTAAACGAATTTAGCCCAAAATGGTTAGCAAATGCTTCGGTAAATGACGAGGGTCAATCGTTTACACCCAGAAAATGAAAAAAGTAGATTTGATGGCCTTGGGCTGCATTAATTGGCCCATTTCAGAGTCACTCTGTTTTTCTTGTAGCCTAACTATTTAGTGCTGTTTCCACCCTAAAACATGCAAGGAGGGCTTAGCCCCACGAGCCCATTGATACCGTCCATCTGTGTTTGATCCCGTAGCAAAACAAGACTTAGTACGTGGTGGCAAAACCCTTGTTGGTCATGTCAGACGTTTCTTGTAGTTGATAACCAGGTTTGTGCACATATGAAGAATTTTGGTTCACTCCTCTTTGTAGATCATCTCCAAATCATTAAGGTTTTGAGGCAGTGACTTTGCAACTGAAAGCTTTTCTATGGGACTAAGGTCCAGAGACTAGCTAGGCCACTCCATTACCTTAATGTGCTTCTTTTTGAGCCACTCTGGTTTCACTCATGTTTTTGGTCATTGTTGTGCTGGAAGACCCATCCACAACTTAGGTTGTCACTCAGAATTTTACACTACATTGTCCTGTCCATCCTCTTGCGATACGTTGAAGTGGTCCTGTGCCCTTAGCAGAGAAACACCTCCGTCTCTGTCCTTTACTGTGGCTAGCCAGCTTCTCTCTTCCTCCAAACACTGAGAGCTGGAGTCTGATTGATTGAGCCTGTGGACACATGTCTTTTATACAGGTGACTAGTTGAGACAGGTGCAGGTGACAAGTTGAAATTAGGAGTATGTAACCAATCTGAGTGAGCCTGCACTCTTAATGGTTGACAGGGGATCAAAGACTTCTTTCACTCCATAAAATGCAAATCAATTTATATATTTTATATGTATAAGAATTGGAGAAGCAGCCTTTTCATACAATGCCCCAAAAATATGTAATGCCCTACCCCAACACATCAGAGAGGGAGAATCAGTTGACGCCATTAAGCAACTGCAGACTTACCAGTTCAGCCTACACTTAACTGTCACCCTCCCCTACCAACCTTGACAGATGGACTCCCCTTCCCAAACGCTTGATTTGAGATTGAGATTTTTTTCCCCTCCACCAGCCCGGCAAACAAGCTCCCCTGGGGACTATAGGGGACACTGGTGGACCTCTTCCCAGCGCCCTGACTGGGTTCCCTGGCGTTACTGGACTATAACACAGTGTGCCATGTGTATCTCTGTCCTGTTCCTTTGTCAAACTGTAAAGCACATTGAGCTACATTCGTTGTGACATGTGTGACATGTGCTATACATATGCAGATGTTGTTATTATTATTATTATTATTAATAATATTATAATAATAATAATAATAATAATAATAATAATAATAATGTTATTTTAGTTTCTAAACAATTTTGATATTATATCCCTAACTGTTAAACCTAAAAAAAATTAAGATTGTTTATTTCTTTGTCAGTAGGCAAACTTACAAAATCAACGAGGGTTTATATAATTATTTCATTCCTGGTATATGTATGTTGCAGAATTCAGATGTGTAATCAAACACACATGCACTGCTTCACACATTTTTCTCAGTGGTGAAAATGGGTGAATTACTCTCTCTAGACTCCCTTTCCACACCCCTATAAGAGAATGATGCTCCTCCCATAGATTGAAGAACACGTGGACATCTGAACATGTTAAAGGAAAAGTTTAGTGTCAGTCAATCCATAGCTGCATAAGTGTTCAAGGTCACCCAGTGCTGTTTGTAGGAAAGTGGACGAGAAAATTTGATGCAAAATAGACCAAATAATAAACTAATTGTAGCTAACACTAACTGAATGGGGTCTAGCAAACTCAGTTTCATTTCCTATGCCCCATTCAGTTAGTGTAAGCTACCAGCTCATGATTCGGTCTATGTTGCATCTAATTTTCTTGTTCTTTTTCCTACCAACAGCACTCAGTGACCTCGAACAGGTCTATGAATCGATTTATTCCAAACTTCTCCGTTAAAAAACGTCCCATAATGACTGAACTGTACTGAAGGCCGGATCAATAAATCACCCTTCCCTTTCCCTCCAGCATCAAATTCACCTCAAATCACCGGCAGTTGTGTCACACGGACGCCTTCACCACCCCATTCTCCCAGGAGGGAGTGGGCTGGTCCAATTATACTCCTGTGTGCCGCCGTTGTTGTCTCCGAAAACTACCCAGTGCAAAGGACAATGGGAGAAGCAGCTCGACTGAATGAAGCCACTGTTCTGACTTGGCTCAGAGATGGGGCTGAGTGTGTGAAACATGAGACAATGGCTCCTCCAATGCTTTGGGGGGGGGGATTACCCAATGAGAAGCACTTTCCTTAGTACTGCGTGTGACTAGGAGGAGAAGCACAACTGTGTGTGTCTCTCCTCTCCCCCATCTCTTTTACTCTTTCCCTCTGTACTCCTTTCCTTCTCTCTTTCTCTGTGAGTGCCTCCTTCTCTGTCTCTTTCCCCCTCTCTCTGTCTCTTTCCCTCTCTCTCTGTCTCTTTCCCTCTCTCTCGGTCCCTTTCCCTCTCTTTCCCTCTTTCTCTCGTGCCCCCCCCCCCCATATGTTTGTATGAAGGGGTGGTGGTGGTGGTGGTGGTGGTGGGATGATGAGCAGAGCACAGGCCTGGGTAGTCTCCTTTTTGCCTGAATAGGCTCCTCTAATGTCTCCCTCTGCCACCAATGGGCAAGTCAAACAGAGGGCCCTGTAATCTGGGTGCTAAGAGAGGTTGAATATTGGTTTTGCATAAGCCCTCTTCCTCTGCTCCTTTTTGGTACCCCACCCCTAGAGCAGGGAAAGGTTAACTGGGTGTAGGGATTTCAGGGTTTGCATTACTATATGAAAAAATCCATTTGGAGATGTAGCACCCATTTCATAGTTCCTGTCACATCTGTTCATGTTGCTAGAAGAGATGAAGAATTGTTGTTGCAATGTAAATGTGGTGGCATCCTGCTGCTGTAAGTATGGGCAATAATTTCAATCTTCCTGAAGAGCTAGAATTTTCCTTTAAAATGCACAATGGTGATTCATTGAAACTCTTCATTACGAATTCATTATAGGTTTGGCACACTTCTTTTATTCATAGCTTTTTTTTTTGCTTCATATTTTTTTGTGTACATGCTATGTATGAAAAAGTTACTGTGTAATCATCATGTAACAGTTGTAATGGAAATTCTCCATACTACGTTATAAAATCAAAACAGCATTTGACAAGCTGTATAAACAATCTCTTGAAGTGAGTGATGGTGATTTGTATTATTGTTGTTGGCCCAAACTTTCACAATCCATTAGGATAACCAGCTATACTCTGAAAAGGAACAAAATGTAGTGTATGGTGCACACATACAAGCATGTGACAGATAAAGAAAGTAAAGTGAGGAAAAAAGTCAGAGGCTGAGTCTGAAATTTACACTTATAGTGCAATATGTAAACAATGTAACTCACACCCTATGTAGCACAATATTTAGTGAACAAGGGAATATTTTGGACACAAAATGTTGAAAATTTTGGATCTGCATGCTGTCACAAATTGACTAAGAAAATGTTATCACACACAAGGCAGTGTTTTGATTGCGCAAATACTTCTCTGTGATCAGCTGGGGGGAGGAGTGCTGATGACTGATTGGTGGTTTGTAGCTATGGCACATCTTTGCAGTTTTTGAAGATATTGTTGAGATTCCCACATCTGATGAAGGGAACATGCCTGAAACGTCATGATTAAAAACTTTTGTGGGAGCACACTGGTGTCGCGGACATTGTTTGTGTATTGTCTTCTTGCAACAGGCAAGTCTCTTCTTGGCAACTAGTTCAATATCTGTTGACTAGAAGCAGCTCAAAGTCTCAAACTGCTCCACATGCAACCATGCTAAATGCATGTCCTCACTTATAGGTACTCCTGCTATGACATTACATGTTTATAAACCATGCAATTTTACAATATGTCATTGGTGAGCAGAAACTACCAAGGGTGAAACTGATGCCACTTGAAAGGCAACATGTTGTGCTTTGTGTGTGTAGGTGTAGCGGCATGGGAAATACTGTGCGTGTGTGTGTGTGTGTGTGTGTGTGTGTGCGTGAGAACCACTGTTCATGAGCACTCTCCCTCTGAGTTTTACAGCATTAAGCCTTTAATATAGAAGTCCTCAAAGGTATTTAAAGCATTCAACCTTGTCGGTTTTAAATGATAAAAGTTGCCTACCTTAAGGCTGTATGGCCTGTGAAGCGCAATTATGTCTTTTGTAATTGGTGTCAATTAACTGTTGATGAGACTTTATGCTTATTCGTGTGACAGAAGAGTGGAAGTTGATTTTAAGTGCGAAAATCTGAGTTTGCATACAGTACAATACTATTTGATTACATGCAGCTATTTCAAAAGGCAATGAGTTGGCGTTCTTGACGTTATAAAAAGGCACACCAGAGGGCAGTAGATTACCAAGTACGCTATTTTTGCGTGGTGAAAAAAAATCAGTGCTCTGTCAATATGTAATTTTTTTTCTCATGTTTTGGTTCTAGCGAAGTCTTTATAACATGTAGGTTTAATCTCACCCCGGTCTAAATCTGTAAGTTTGGCATCATGGAACTAAAGCCATTTCTACCGGTGTGATGAGTAGCCTAATGTTGTGGGACATAAACCATACCCATGCTACTTTCGCAACTTCTGACTTTTGTTTACTTGGTTGCTTTGTTTGGTATTCTCATTTCTGTGTTCAATATTGTTGTAGAGCTGGCACCTAATAATAAAACACCCAACATTGTGCAATGGACTAAAGTGTAATTAGACGAATGTGGAAAGAACAACAAATTTCCTTCTTTATATTTTCGCCAGGGTAGCACTGTTTCCTGTCTGAATTTTTGACATAGCCCCTCCTTGTTTGTGCCTCCCGCTCTCTCCAATTTCCCATTACTCTCTCTGAGCTTCGGTGCGTTCAGGGGGCTGATCTTGTTCAGGAAAAATCTCTGACATTTGAGGCGCTCTAGAGATTTAATGAGCATGCCCAGTGGCCGAAACCCCACACAGAGGAAACGGGTGTACATACGAGTCATACCGAGCATAGCCTGCGTGTCAGGGCAGTCTACTTACAGCGGGCTGTGAGGAGATCTGGCGCGACCCTTTTGTCCCAAATAAACATTTCTTTTCTTTTTATTTTCCCTCTCACAATTGGTAAAGTTTAAACGAGTCTTCTCACTTTCTCACTTTTTCCGGATAGTTATTTAAATTCCTTTTCGTGTCGGAGCGCACAACCCTTGCGTTGTATTGGTTTTGGGCTCTTAACCCTCTCTGGAAAAAGTTAAAGGCTGGGCCTTTAGCTTAGGACACGAATTCGCTAAAAAAAAAACCTAAAGAAAAACCTTACCGGTCGCACCATTTCTCCCCCTGCCTTGATCGAAAGCAAAAAAGCTGGTCTTTTTGCTGGCCCGATAAATGCTCCTTACGAAGATGGACCTGTTGAACTATCAGTACTTGGACAAAATGAACAACAACATCGGTATACTTTGCTATGAAGGTATGAACTGCGTTTAAAAGTACACGTTGCTATTATTTAATGTGGCCTACATTTATAATCACCGGTGTATTTGCTGACTATGCATTAGCCTACTCTGAAACTATAAATGGTTGGAAAAGTGTATGATTTATGACGTGGTTGTCTGTTGTTCCAAAGCTTTGACATGTGAAGTTACGATTAGTTGTTGAACAGAAGCAAGGTAACACTGGTGTTGGGTTTTGTAAAGTCGAGAGTTGTGATTTTAACTTTTGTTTTAGGTCCTGCAAAAGCTAATGTATAACTGAATTGAAGTATTGCACTGATATTTACCGCAGTATGCTACCTATTGTACACCGACAGAGCCTGTATATGCTACAGGTCTGGTTGACTTCATTCGGGGATCACAACAGAAAATATAGTTTGTGTTGCTTGTTTCCTTTAGCCACTCTGATGCGAAATGTAACTATCGAAGGTGAACGTGATGTTATCACTGCCAGTGGGTTTCCTCGTTTGGCTACAGCAGATAATTTAGTTTTTCAAGTCGAGCTACGAAGTAGCTGAAAAACATTCCAAGCACGAGTTTTCAGTCGAATGTTTGGAAACTATTCACAGTCTATCATTTTCCCCTCAAGATAAAGCGGACACATGTTTGTCATTATAGTTTCCTGAAAATGTATCTGTCATAAAGATCTGTTGCCCTGATGTGTAATAAGTGGGATTTTTACGTGTGTGATGTACCGACTGTAATAGCCTGCATATTTGTACATTACTAATTTTGAGTAAAGTTTAGAGGTCATAGTATGATGCCGGTGATAATAATGTTAAACTTGATCATTTACCCTTCAGCAACATCTGTCACAACTAGGTTGCCTCTTTTGACATAAATCGGTTGCATAATTGGGGAAATTCCCTCCAAGGAGGCAGTTTTGAAGTAGCTACCAAACTATTTAGGCTCCTACATGTATTTCAGTAGCTTTTACTGAAGATTGCTCAGTGGCATTCATACACAGTAATTCAGTTATGAAACACACCTTATACTGTATTTTACCCAGCCCTGTACACTTCTGGCTGAGGTGCAGACAGTTATTTACAAAGGTACATAAAACACTGAAGAATGTCAGTCATCAGAGGTATGGAGGGAGGAGGAGCAGGAATGGAGGAGTCATGCAGGGGAGGAGGATTAGGTCTCCTCTGCACCACGCTGTACCAGCCTGCTGTTGTCAGTCTTCACTTGCCAAGCCTCTGGAAATGTGATCCAGACTCGTGGAGAAAAATTAGGCTTTATATTTTTTCCCCTGTTCTCCCTTCTCTTGGTTATTTTGAGCAGGGCTGCCTGGGCATGTGGTTTGACTTGAACACCCCCCCCCTCCAACCCAACCCCTGCCTACTCTGGCCTCCCTCTGCACTGGTGGGAGTTATAGACAGAAGGCTTTTATGTAAATCTGGAGTCAAACAACTAGATGACAAAACTAACTTCCATTCTCCTGCCTGGCTTTGTTGGGGTGGCCTGATGGGGTCATGGCTCTGTGCAAGCTATAGGCTCTGTGGAAGCTCTGCTGTGTCTGAAAACCCTTAGTAAGCAAGCCAGCAGGCTAGACAAGGAGTAAAGAGGCCCAGGGATCAAACCCTCAGGATTAGCAAAGGCCCACAGTGCAGATGTCAGTCCAGTTGATTATATCTTCCATCTACAGCCAGTTGACTTCACCCAGCCTAACCAGTTATTAAGCTCCTCAGGCAACATAGCCCAGCACTGACTCGCAAAATTGGTTTATTTATAGTTGTGCTCATACTGAATTGCCCTTTCTTGACATAAGCTGTGTTGTTGTTTTTCAAGCTGTACTTTAACGACATTTGTTTGGTAATGTCTGCAGTCCTGACTTGAATGTGGTGGGTTGTACGTTTTTTTTATGTATTAAAGTCAATGCAGGGCCTTGCCATGTGCAGTGAAATTGAATGATTTGGGGAAATATGTAATTTTTGTTCAGTTTTTTTTTTTTTACTGTGAAGCTTTGTTTCAATAATGGCTCCAATAGATTTAATACAAACATTACCACATGATATGTTGTCAATTTATAGCATGTTCTTAATTCTCATGCCAAGATAAAACCTTATAGATGTGAACTGCTTTAAGAATGTATTAATTGCATTTTTTGAGTGCTCCAATAGCCTGTTACAATCAGGCAGTAGCTAATAATGTTATTGGGAGTACATTTAGTTGCCACCTTTATTTGAAACACTTAGCTAAAACTATGCGGCACAAATAATCAGCCCAGTGCAGTTAATCAGCAGTAAATCTAAACTTCATGAAAGTTATCAGTTTGTATTTTCTTAAAAGTAATTTTTGGGAGAACTGAGCGCTCATTTGGGAGGCTGTAGTTTGTCACACTGTTGAGTGGTACTATTTTGGTTTGTATTCTCTGTTTTACGAGTTATATTTTAATGTTAGGTGAACAGTAAAAACACAGCTAGTAAATTGGTTATTAATTCAGTTTAAGTAACAGTTTAATAACAGCATCACATGCTACATCACTTGCTAACCTAATAAACAGGTGACTGAATTTAGGTTTGTGGTGTTGTAATATGATGACCACTCCACGACCTCTTCCAACAAAACTGTCATTTGCTTTAATGCTGTCAGTTTAAACCCCAAATACTCTCCTTACTCCCAAAGTGCTGCTTTGTATTGAATTATCCAGTGCTGCATCTGACCAAGCAGAGGCCATTTTCCCATAGACAGTAGGAGCTTTGGGTTTCACGTGTTTATTGTTTGGGGGTAGGGTTTGGGGGGTACACCCATCCGCCTTCAGACAACTGTGATTAGTCATCAAACTGCAAGGAGCACCACCTCTGACTGGTCAGCTTGACTGTCACACAAAGGATAATCTACAGTGCGAAATATGCAGTGGCATAAACAACCCCTAGGTCAGACGTGCTTAGATTAGATCACAGGCTTTGCGTGTTTTTTGTAGTTTCTGACATCCTTCTGTAGCCTTGTAGTGCGCTGTAACTGTATTATGATGATTCCTATGAACTTAGATAATACTGGTCTGGTTTTGGTGAAGAAAAAAACAATAAAGGCGGCTTATAATGCCACCCAGTTGTTGGGTTGTCTATTTTTCATGCATCATACCGTCTGGTGTGCATGCATCCAACTCCCAGCCAGTGCCATTGGTCTGCAGAGTCCCACTGATTTAATGGCTAACATAGTTGGCCTATGGTCAGATGTATTTGGAAGGGAAATGATTGTCTACCATAATCCATGTTGGAGGCTGAGCCCACTACTGCTATGGGTTAACCTCATAAACAGCCCAGAATAAGTGAATGGAGGAAATGGAGCGAGGAAGAAGGTGTATCTGCATTACATCAGACAGAGGTTGATCTGGAAAATGGGCTTCCTGGCTCTTCTTGACATGAGGTAGCATGTTTGCGGTTGCATTACTATTATTTTTTTTCTCCTCTCTTTCACTCCCTCTCTCTCCCCTGGCCCTTGGTTTTCCAAAGATAACTGGCCCCAGTGGATGGAAAAACTTCCAACTTAAATGTGTGGCTGGCATGACCGATATGGCTCACATGGTGACCTGCCGGGGTCTATTCTGAAGGCCTTTATTCTTACTCACTCCTGGTCTGTGCTTGACACTCATGGGGTGCAAACATGGAGGCTCTACTTCTGAGGCCTCGAGAACCTGTATGGTTTGAGGGGGTGTAGTAGGGATTGGGGTGTAGGGTGGTGAAGGCTGAAGGGGGGGAGGTGATCACGTGACCTGGTGACAGTGGCTGGAAATACACAATCGTCCGAGCACGACAGGCCTCTCAGCTATTTATAATGGGCTCTGAAGAATTGCCCGCCAAGCACATGGCTTACCTATCTGGGCTTCTGTGCATGAAGCAGTGCATCATCGCTATAAATAGGCCCGCTCGACTCTTGGTTAATCAGTCACTGTCTGTCTCTCCACTGCTTCAAAAACCTAAAACAAAGAGCAAAGAGTATGTTTCACCCGCTTAACAGAGACGTACTTAGAAATATGTCTGCAATGAAGTGTGAAACCCTATGTTCTGCATAAATGTTAACAAGAACTGTAAAAAGACAAGAACTGTCTTACAGGAGGGATGTGTACTCTCTGCCACCAGAACTTGAAAAGTGACAAAAAGACTCTCTTCACAATGGAGTTGCCAGTTTCCCGGGCAATTTTTCAAAAGGATAGTATTTTAGGATCTCTTGGACAAACCTGGAAGTGCTGTTCCAACGGTTCGGACACTGAAAATGACTGAAGTTCAAGAATATATTAATGTAATAGGTTAATGTAATTTGATCGTTTTTGAGTGGACTTAAAGCTATTCTTCTCTCTCCTGACTGGCGATGCCAAAAGCAGTACTCCGGTCCTGCTCCACACACAATCTCACTGTGGTGACACATGCCCCGAGGAGCAGACCCCCAACATCCCTTTTTCAGCCTCTGGGACTTAAATTAAGCTCTTCACCACCTTGGCACTCTTGTCTGCTGGAGAGCTTAATATATTTCTTGTAGGCTTAGAGAAGGATGTGGACCTCATGACAGATGTCACCATAGTGTGCTGGTGTGTGTCAAAGGGGAAAGCAATGCTGCTTGATGCCTTCAGTTTTTGAAACTGGTCTTGTGTTGCTCATGGGTGAAGAAACCCTTAGCATTGACTAACACATGCAGTTGGACAAGCTTGGGCCAAGAACAGAGACGGAGAGAGAGAAAACTTAATCTCAAAACAATATAGTGAGTGAATAAGTGTAGAAAGAAATCTGTCACCCATTTTACGATAACATCTTCTTCATTCAGACATCATTACCACAGACAAAAGCTTATTGTTGATCTGTAAAGTCCATGAGCCTCCTGCTGCTTTTATTACAACCTTGTTCTTTTTTTAATGAATGTGTTATGCCTCCTTATATTTCAAAGGGTATCGGGGTGCGAGCATTATGCATTTTCAATACATAGGAAGGCAAGTTAAAACACAAGAGATACTAAATGGAGACCATTGTCCCACCAACATCCGACTTGAGAGAACCTGAGCCAAGGTTTAGACGTCTTTTTTTAAAATGGAGGTGTTTCTTTGCCCCCGGGGTTCAGGTTACAGCAAAAGAAGTTTGCCAAAAATATCATTTGCAGTGGATGCCTTGCTTATTTTCTGCTCTTTAAAGCACAGCGCTCAGAGATGGAGAGGGCAAAGGGGGGTTTAGGGAGGCGTACACCTCTGTAATCTGATCCTCTCCTGCCTTCATGTTTGATGTCCCAAGTAGAGTGGTCTGCCTTTGATCGCTTTGCACTTAATGACTGCCTTTCAGAACATCAAACATCAGCATGTGTCTGTCCTGACACAGATAGCGATCTTTATGGCTCAGCATGTGCCTAGCAAAAGTTACTGTACTGTGAGGTTTTTTTTTTTTTTTTACACACACACACGCACACACAAGTTTAAAATGCAGCAAGTAAAAAAGAAGGGATCGTTGTAGTTGCTCTGTGGGGGAAAACTCCCTGCTTTATCTGTTCTGGACAGCTCTGGGATGTGGGAGGTCTTTGGAGTTAGAAGCTAGAGTGAACAGAGCTGAAATATTTTTAACAAAAAACTTATTTTGGCTGTTTGGCAGCATCATGCTATACCTGATCATGTCCTGCTTTTTTGTGGTTCATGGTTAGGTTTATGTACAATCACTCAAGACGGCCTTTGTTTGGTTTGTCTAGTTTGACTTTTAGTAGTACTATGCAGTTCAGTGGCAGCTTTCTGACTGTTCGTGGCCTGTTTAGCATTTTCCACTTTTTTCTACAATACTTTGTCTTATCTGGCTGGCTTGAAGGACAATAAACTACATTAGACTTGCAGTAAGAGATTACACGCTCATTCGGTTACAATAGTAGGCGCGCACACACACACACACACACACACACACACACACACACATCACACACACACACACACACAAACTAGAGTGGCTTGCTCTCAAAGGGGAGCGCAGATAAGCTATCGTGTGTCAGGGACTCTGGCCTGAATGGCTGAAATGCAGTGCCACCACCAAGGCCCACAGTCTCGTCTTTATTACAGCGGCCCGGGCCACTGCCAAAAACAATGATGTCATAGCGCCGTTGCCATGGAGCCAGAGCGGACGAGTAGAAACATGCCAGCAGGGGGAAAATAGGCTGCCTGTTCCGAAGACACCTCGCAACAAGTCGTTTGTCTGTGGGGGAGGGGGGAGGCATTGTTTTGTATGTGTTAGCTTGTTTACAGTGACTCTTTGATCAGTGTGTGTGTGTGCATGCGCACTGTGTCTAGTTTTGTGTGTGTTAACTTGTTTACAGTGACAGTCTGATCACTTTGTGTTTGTGTGTGTGTATTGCTAAATTTGAAATCATTTCTTAGTTATATAGGCTGGTGCCTCTTGTTAACTATAGGCTTATAGGCTAAGACAAAATATATTCCACAAAAGTACAAGTAAACATTTCTCAGCAATAGCTTTAGGCCATAATAAAGAGAAACATTAGTTTGACTGTCTACCGAAAAGACTTAAACTGCAAGATTGTGGATGCTTCAAACAAACCATGACTTTATTTTAAATACAGGCCCCAGAAAAAAGTAAGGTTTATTCAGTTAATATTGACTTAGATTAATGTTACCAGTGAATCTGGCCCAATAAATACATCCTGTAAAAATCTCTGTGTTGGGTCGAGCAAAAACCTCCTCATCCCAAGTGGAAACTCCCAGTAGCCAGTAGCTGCCAGTTGTAATTTTCCTGCCTCCCTCCCCCTCGTTTCTCTCATTGCATGCACTGCTCACTACTGTACCAAGCTGCCTTTAAATAAATGTAAAAAATCCACCTCGGACTGTTTACTTGTTTTTCGCTGATCTCCTGGCACTGGAACATGAACTTATTTCCAAATTGAAGTGGTTCCAAAATTTTATGGGAACTGGTTCATAACTTGCATGGTAGTAGTTTTTTATGCCGTTAAATTGGACTGTAAATAGCTGCCGCTTCTGTTTGGCAGCAGTTGTAGCATAGGTTTAATTGTCTTCGAGCACTTTAAATTGCTGGGGGTGGGGATGAGGGGTTGCTGTGAACTGAGTGGTCACCAAAAAAGGTTGTTTGCGTCAGAGGGGTTTGTAAAAGCAGGGCGAACGCTCCACATGAAATAGGAGTTGCAATCAGCCACTCGGTTTAATTAAAATGTTGGATGAGGTTAGTTTGTGACTGACGTTCACACGCTTTGTTGAGGACCACCTAGCCAACTTGCAAAACACAGGATTAAGAGGCCCAAATGGCATTAATTAGTTTTAATGCACTTGTGCCTTGATGGCGTTTCAACCTTTTGAGTTCCCTACAGTTTAGCGTGTTTCAGTTCCAATGTTCTGCATCTTTTCCCACACAAGGCTATGTGCGTGTTTTTTTCCAGTCTCCAATTTACTGAAAGTAACTTAAACTGATACTAATCCCCTCTGCCCGTCTAACCAAGATGAGGTGTACAGCTTTTAGCCACTCTGCTTTGGAACTCACTACTACCTGAAGTTAAACACTAAATCTCTTTCACTTTTCAAATCCACACCCAAAACTCACCTGTTCAGATTAGCCTACCCCACATGACCTTCATGACCCTTTTTTTAAATTCTGTTTTAACTGATGTAAAGTGACCTTGAGAGTTTTGAAAGGCACTACCAAATAAAATGTATTATGATGATGATTGATTTACTATCGTTGTGGTTGTTGTTGTTATCGCTAATAAAATACAGTGATTTCACCTGGCATTACTCCGTTTTGCTTAGGTGAAGCTGCCCTGAGAGGTGAGGCCAGGATGCAACCCATGTCCCTCTCCTCAGCGGTCAGCAACCACAGAACCGGCCCTCCGCCCATCAGCCCCAGCAAGCGCAAGCACAGCGGGGACCAAGCCCACGACGACTTTGACTGCAGCAATGAGCATGTGGCCAAGATGAGCCGGCTCTTCGCCGCCCAGCTGTAAGTGTGCTCATAAATACCTGGCTTTTCACAGCACTCACCACTCTGTGATGTGTTCTGGCAGATTGTGATTCCATACCACTGAGGAAGTCCTGGCACAGCAACTTTTTTGACAAACGACAAACGTTTATGACAAAAAAAAAACATTGATGTCCGCACACCATCGTATAGCTAGTATATGAAACATGGCCGGTCCTGCTTTGAATGGTCCTTTGTCTTGTTCAACACTTAAATGACAATCATCTGAGTAAATGACATGCCATTCAAGACAAACCACCAATATGTGTTTGTCCTAGATTTATACTTGGCCCAAGAATGCAAACTATGCACACTTGTAGGTCATACCAAATTGTGCTTTTTGCCATTGAGCACTTTCTCCTTTAGAACGGTAGGCGGCTTTCTGCAAGGTTGCCGTTTGGCATGGAATGCCAAGACTCCGCAGGTATCCTGGCTCCATTCACATTCCGTAGGGGACGGCCTGGGAAATGCAT
Organism: Setipinna tenuifilis; assembly: GCA_030347295.1. Classification (NCBI taxonomy): domain Eukaryota; kingdom Metazoa; phylum Chordata; class Actinopteri; order Clupeiformes; family Engraulidae; genus Setipinna; species Setipinna tenuifilis. Next base: position 31,340,852 of record CM059267.1, on the reverse strand, counting down.
GCAGGGCTGAAGTCAGGGATTCCTGGCATTCCAGGTCCCTTTGCAAGGGAGTAAGCACTTGGTGCACTTGCAGTGCCTAGTCTAGCCCATACCCCCGTGGCAGCCATGGCTGTGGGCCCCACAGATTCCCTGCATACCAACCCCTTGCTCTGCTCTGCTCTGCTCTGAAGGGGCTGCTTTGAGTCACAGGACCACAGACATGGCTGTTTAGTGTTGAATAACTCACCCCAGTGTCGGCCACAGCGGTCCAGTCTAGTTCACGGCAGGGGAATGCATGGCACAAATTATGGCACAAGTGTTGGCGAAATCGGAGGAATAATGGGAACTCTCAGCGCTTACTCTTCTTCAGGGCACTGCAGGCTGTGGATTCCTGTCGTGCCCTAGCGGTGGCATCTCTGGCTCAGTATGCCACAGTCATTTACTGCTGCTGTTGTGTGCCCTTGGGTGATTCAGATCAAACTTTGTTACTTGGAGCATCGTTGGAGAGCAGGGACATGGTTGGGGCAAACTAGGCTGTAATGTCTGAATTTTTTGTTTTAATGAATGTTTTGGTTGTTGTTTCATCTAAACTTGGACTTTAGCCTTTAGGTCATGTAAAGCAAATCCCTTTGACTGCAAAGGTCCCCAGGGTAGGTCAGTTGGGTCTTCGATTAGCTTGTACACAGAGCTCCAGGAGTAAACACATTGCCTATATGACCAGAGAATCGAAAATATTCCCACACATTCACCACTATCTGAGCGTCCCAAAAAAGTTTTTGTTTATAGACTTTTTTTTGGACTATTATTATTTTGTTTTTTTATGAGGTTGTGTTTTGCAACAATATTATTACAGTCAGGGGTCACCCACTCGTCCATCTCTGATGCTGTTTCACAGAGGTCCAAGCACCAGGTCACAGGAGTTAACACGTCGACCGCACAAGTGGGATCATCTTTCCCGAGGTTGAAACTGGGCCCAGAGCAGGCCTACACCACTGCTGACCGCACTGCCTGGCTGAACTCTAGGAGAAGCCGGGGCGGGATAGTGGGCCGCAGAACAATGGCTACTTGCGTTAGAAGAACCATCACAACTCTGTAGTCAGCACTTTGTGCTGGGCCACAGCTAACCATAGGCATGATTGTAGGTGTTTATGTCCAGCGCCCTCAGTGGTCCAGCTCATTGTGATGACCATTCCCCGCCCTCTATGGTGTTAGAAGGAGTGCCATGGCCTATTCTGTCATGTGCTCTGTGGTTTGGTGTGCATTAATTAAACTTTATGAAATATTCACTGTCGATGTGTGTGGCAAGTGGGGAATGACACATGACCGCTTATTCTATTATAGTCAATGCCCTTACTTGTATTCTTAGAGACATTATGCGCTAAAATTGCTAGCCTCAGCATAAACAACACAAATATCTTTTGATAAGAAATACAAAGCAGCAAACTGGTGCTCTGTTCAGACAAAACCCACAGTTGCTCGGATCTGTGGATGCTGTTTGTGTTTAGAGTATTACATGTTTCCTTCAGCTCCTTATTTGTGCCCCTTGTTTGTTGCTCTTCACCTACATGACTATCAAAATGGAGTTAATTCAAGTGATTAGCATTAGAATTGTGCACTGTTAGAGCAAATAAATCTTTGTTATTATTATTATTATTATTATTATTATTATTTTTCCCTATCTCTATCTAACGTGCCCTGTTTTATTCAACTGTAAGTTCTAGGTGATTAATACAATCTTTTACAAGACCCATTTGTGGCCGGATGTTAAGTGAACAAGAAAAAAGACTGGGTGGAGTTTGAGGAGGGGGGAGAGAAAGGCAGAGAGAAGGTTGCCGACACCTGACACCGCAGACTAAGGCCAGCAGTCCCAGAGGCTCAGGTTACTATTATGGTGTTCTGCCTCAGCAGGGCAAGCCCTGCAATGGCTTGGTCTTTACGGGGGAGGGAGGGTGGCAGACCTGCTCTCCCTTTTTTTGTCTTTTGTTTGAGAGAGTTGCCCTCTCGACGACGGTCTCATACATATCCAGGGTCCACTCCAGATCCACTCGGGTTTCAGTTAGCGCCGGGGTAGCCTGCAGTCATTTGGGTTCCTGAAGGGCTTCTTTGTAGAGGCCAGCCGCTCGCCATTTCGTAAGGTTTCATGTGCAGTTATATGTTCTGTAACCCACTTTCCATGTAAAGCGTGCCCTAAGTGGACGGTCAAATGAGGCATTGCACAACAGCATTTATGCTGCAGTGACTTCAGCATTAGCTGCCTTTTATTTTCTTTAAAGACGGAAGAGAATGGTTGAAGGGACTGTTAAGAAAGGTAGTGAGAGCCCTAACTCTGAAAAGTGTGTGTGTGTGTGTAGAGGTGATGGTGGTGGTGGTGGTGGTGGTGGGACACGGTGTTCTGAAGAAGGGCCTATGTCAGGCAGGGGCCATTTTCTCATTTTCACGGCCCTGCTGAAAACAAAGGGCCCCTTATCCTGTCAACCCACTGCATGTTGGAAGCCCTGCATGTTGGAAGCCCGCTTTCGTCCCCGTGGAGACGCCCCCACTGCCGTAGAAGCCCCCCCCCCCGACCAAACACACACACACACACCATCTATTCACTTCAGTCAATCACCCCCGCCAGCTCCAGCCACCTGCACAGCAAAAAGCAGTTGTTCTTCCTATCTCAGAAGCCTTTCAGATGAAAGTATGGGGGCCTGGTTTTGTAGATCAGCAATTGTTCTCGCATTTGGGTGCTGCTGTTGCCCCTAAAGTGGCACTGGTGCTGGTCGCACTAGTCATGCTGGACGTAAAAAAAAGAACAGCAGCCAAAAAAAAGAGAGGTCCCTTCGTAGAAGTGGGAATTGGGCAGTCTTCAGCTGTGCCTGCTGGGAACGTTGTGAGTTCTTGCTTCTCATGGCTCCCGCCCCAGACCCAATCGCAGGGGGAGGAGGGAAAGCCTGTGCCAAAGTGGTTAGGCCCAGATGAAATCATAGTTTGCTGCTGTTTTACATGGAACCCTTTTCTTCTGTTGTAAAGTGCATAGCTGTTTCATGCAGACTCCTTTGATATTGTGACAGAAGGCACTGTTGGTGTACTCCGACTGAGATTTTGTTAATTAAAGCCTTCATAGCAATGCAAGTCTTCTCTGATGGGGATAGTCAGTGTGCCCTTTTTGATCAACTAGTATCAGATGAAGCAGGGGTTCTGTAGACACTAAAAACATTTACATTTTACAGAGCTTGGCTACTGTTATTTTTGATTTCTTGTTGTTATCCAAGTCCTTGCAGGAAGGCTTTGAAATGGCCTTTGGTTTGCTCGGCAGAAGCTTAGATCTGTTATTGCCAGAGCCACAACAGGGCTGATTCAGGATTATAAATAATGGTATTGCCCCAAACTCAAACCTCACTAAATCTCACTAGCCTACACACAGGGGCACTGCCAGGGAGACTGTCTGTATAAACATCATTATTTCAGAGTTGGTGCTTGCAGACTTTGATGTGAATTGGACTGCCTGCCAGCAAGAAGATTTAGTCATTTGTAATTGCAACAGTCATGGAGGAGCATTTTGATATTTAGTTGCTAGAGGAAGAACTGTAATAAATCTAAAAACCCAAAGCAATTAGATTCACAACTCCTACTTCTCAGATGGGTAAAATGTATCCAAATTACTCTTTAGTGAGTATCCGTGTGTGTGTGTGTGTGTGTGTGTGTGTGTGTTGTGCATTCAGTATCATGCTAAAGCAATACTTTTACAGAACACTTAATTAAAGCCTGGGCCTATATGGAAGAAATCACTGGTGATGCCCAGCACGAGACTGCCAAAATCAGTCAGCATGTGGTTTCCAGGGGGACTCTCAGTGCGGGGCTGTGTTTGTATCCTGTGGTTGGGGGCCTTCCATGGGTCTGATGTCTCCCAGATGTTTCCTCTATCTGTTAGGGTGAGGTTCCAGGGTCCTGAACAAGAAATAAAACTCCCCAGCCTGCCAAGATTTGCAGTCAGGATCCCAACCCCTTTCTCCCTCTCCACCCCTCCCCCTTAAGTCATGCCCAAAACACAATTGTGAGAAAATGTTTCTTGTTTTTATTGGCTTGCTTAAATTCTTGCAATGCTGACAAAAGTCTGCTACTAAAGACATCTCTGATATGTAACTGCAAGCTTTATACTGATTAAGCATGTTTTCCTTTGTGTGCGTGCGTGTGTGTGTGTGTGCACGTGCACACATTTGACTGATGTAAGTATGAGATACTAAAAAGAAGGCTTTTGAATGCCAAGCCCTTTTGTGAGTTTTTATGAGGATCATCAGAGAAGCTCATGATCTTCTCAGAAGATGACCCTAACTTAAAAGCAAAACCAAATGTTATGGCAACACCTGCTCTATACGGAGCATTAAGCAAAAAAATGCAAGTGGTCATACTGTACAAGTAATGTGACTTTTAGCAATACTGTACAGGGAGGATTTGTCCAATTTTTAAATTAATAGATCCTTCTGAGTAGCCATTTTAAGATACCACACATTTCACCACTAATTGTACCCTGCACATAACCCAAGTCCTTGTTAAAAAAAGAAACCTAGTTTCTTTAGGGCACACTTGTGAATTATAAGACCAGTCTGAATCTGTCAATCACAATATACATATACTTTTCAGTTCCTGTAAAAAAAGGGCTGCAATAAAACTGAAAGCCTAAACTGGAAATACCCCACATAGAGCTGCAGTTAAAACTTGGTGCATGCGGACTGCCACTTGTGGTAGTCCCAGAACATTTTACAATGAAGAGGGTGTGGCCTGATCCACCCCCTCCCCAACCCCATTATTTATTTTTTCTTTTGTCAAGGGGGGCTGCTTTTCAAGACTTTTTGAACAAGTAGACTGGGTTGTCTTCATGCCCCCTGAAAGAGATTAATGTTTCTTTGAGCACATATTCCCGTTAACCCATATCTATTATTTCATCCAAGAAGTTAGGAGCGACACTGTAAAAAGTGCTGCATAGAACCAACTTATGTTAAACCAGCATAAAAAAGACCTATGCAGCATGTTGCCTTATTTTTGTTTTTACAATGCATTGTTTGTTTACAAGGTATATGGTACAGCACGTATATCGTGCAGCACGTTTACCTATTTTTAAAAATTGGTTTCATGCTTCACCTTTTACAGTGTACATTTTTGTGCTTTCTGACCATTTCAAACAGACAAAGCAGCTAGTCAGCTGCCAAAAAAGACCCTTTTAATCGCCGTCCTTCCACTCTGCCCCTCATCTCTCCAAAATGTAAACACATCCCATTCTCTCCATCCGCCACTGTGATTTGTTTCAGCTTTAGCAGAGCTGGTTAAAGACCCGAGGGGGAAACCAAATCTCTGTCATCCAGCTCAGACCGAACATGTCCAAACGGCTCTCTGCAGCGCATTCATACAACATTTTATACTAACACTCCACACAAGGCAGGGAGAAAAATTGAGAGCTGTTTTTTTGCAGAAGAAGAGGCAGTAGTTGTTTACATTAAGAAAGTAAATGTTAGGCTCATGCACACATGGTTTAGCTCGTGGCTTTTCACTGATTGTGCTTTGAGTTGAGACTTTTTTTTACAATCCCTTATTTTTTAAACTTTTCCCTACATCTATTAAACAAAATAAACCAGTCACCTTTAAGTCTGCCTTTGAAGCACAGGTACAAGTTATTAGAACCTGGAGGGAGCAGTGAAAAGAACCTTTGAATAGAGGGGGAATAAAGCTGCACTCGAGTTGTTGTTGGGTGTGTGTGTGTGTGTGTGTGTGTGTGTGTGTGTGTGCAAGTGCAATAAAAAGGGTCTCTGCCTGTCCGGCTTACCCGATTTGTCTCTGTGGGAGAGACATTTCCGGTGGACGTAACGGTGTACTGCAGATGCTTTACTCACCAGTGCAGTTGCCTAGTAACAGACTATTTCAAGGCCCGTGGCCCACAAGGCTGAACTTAACAAAATCTTCCCTCTCTGCTCTCCCTCACACCCAGTACAAAGCGGAGAAATCAGCTTTTAAACTAGACATGAGGTTTGCAAGGACCATCATAAAAACCCTTAACTTTAATGTCTGTCAAATGACAGTTCCTCGTTTATGCCGTGTTTGTCGCTAACCATGTACAGACCAGAGGGATTGAAAGATGCAGTTTCCTTGTTGGTGTATGCATGATTACAGAGCCTGCCCACCCCGCCCCCCCCTGCCTTTTCCTAACCCACCCTTTCGAAGGCACACAAAGCTCATTGTAAACTAATCAGGGGTTGCGTTTGTTGCCCCCTTTCCCAGCCCCCCCAGTTCCTGCCTGTCCTCCGGTCTGCACTACAGTGTGTGGTTGGGGAAGGGGTATTAAGTTTTCCTCTTGTGAAGCTGAGATGAGAGCACTACGAGCAGCCAGGAGAACACCCCCCCCATCCCCACCGCCCTCCCTACCCTCCCCTAAACAGGGCCCCCTCTCCTCTTTGCTGGCACTCAGCTCCTTCAGGAAGGGTGGAATACACAGCGGAAGAGAGCGACAGAGAGAGAGAGAGAAAGGGAAGGAGAGAATGAGCTCTCGTGTGTGGAGTTGTACTTACCTCCATGCTCTTCCTGAGAAATTGGGGGCAGCAGAAGGATGTGATTTGTTAACCTGGAAACTGCTCATTGTAAATGAGCTGACGCACACTGGCTCAATTGTTCTCTCTGACGTTTAAGCATGAGAATTGCTTTGACTTACTCAGTCAGAGGATGTCTATGGGCTTCTATTACTTTATGAAAGGGCCAATTTTTTGTTACCTCTGAAAACGGACCCAACCTTTCTTTACGCAGTGCCTGCAGAAATTAAATGGTTGCCCCTTCCCTTAGTGTTAAGAAAAAAAACTTTGGTAAAAACTACAGCCCGTTTCCCTTTAACATGGTAAATATTGTGAATATTCATAGCTGCGAAGAGTAAGTGATTGTAGAATATCCTTATCAAGCAGCCTTGAAAACACAGGGTCCCTTCTGAGCTACAGTATTAATAGTAAAAGGCAGGCCTACAGTCACTACGATGGGGAACTCTCACTAACAAACCCTCCGTTTGTGTTTGTGTGTATGTGTGTGCGCGCGCGCGCGTGTGTGTGTTTGTGTGTGTGCATGTGCGTGTGCATGCGTCTCCACAGAGGTAAACCAGCCAACGGGGACTACCGCAAGGACCCTCGCGAGCGCAGCCGCAGCCCCCCGGAGCGAGCCTCCGTGCCGGCCGTGAGCTTGCATGCCGGGTCCCTGTACAGCCACATGCCCACAAGCCTGGCCATGGACCAGCCCCTCGCACTGACCAAACACAGCCTGGACGCCCGTGCGCTCGCCCTCTCGCCCAACGTCAGCCCCATCGAGCGCCAGCAGGTAAACCACACCGCCCTTCAGGAGCAGCATCAGGCCAAAGAAAAGCTCAACTGTGTGTGTGAGCAGAAAAGATTTATTGACTGACCGGTCACTTGTTTCTGACAGTGGTCTTTTTTTTTTCTTTCACAAAATAGCCTGTTGACTATTTTAAAAATGTTGTGTTTACAGAGTTCTATGTTGTTGCTGTTCTGCAAGTCCTCAAAACGTAATATGTCTGTTCCTACGTAGAATCGGCCCTCTGTGATCACCTGTGCCCCAGCGAACAACCGCAACTGTAACCTTTCCCACTGCACTGTCTCCCACAACGGCTGCTCTTCTGGCCTGACCTCCAACTACAGGAGACCCTCCAGCTGTAAGTAGTTGCAGTACTAACTATACTGAAGCCATTGGGAGAATACTCTCATGAAACAAAAAACAGCCCCAAGACTTCAGAGTTTTAGGTACTTGCAGTCATGATGCAGTGCACATCTTATTCCATGAATGTCAACATGGACAGTGTTTGCATTTGAAGGATGAATGTAACATTGTTACCCTAGTGCTGTCTGACTGACTATGTGGCTCTAAAGCCCTACACAGTACATACAAACAAATCAATGTGCTTCCCGGCCATCGCTTTAAAGTGACCGTTTTTTAGGAACACATCCCCGATGTTGTCTTGGTTGGCGATGTTGTCTACCAACCAAGACAACCATCGTTTCTATTGCTATGATTATAAAAAATTAGATTTATCTTTAGTGAACACTAGAACATATATGGAACAACTACACGTATTCAAGTGGCTGCTGTGCTTCAAACGTCCTTGGCATTCAAAGGTCTTTGGCAGCTAGGCTGCTGCTATTCGCCTACTGTACTATATGAGGCTCAAGTCTGATCACAGTGTGCCTCACTGCAGTTGCACATAATGAGAATTACCCAGCTGGTCACACGGCATTAACAATCTTTACGGTGTAAACGTCGGCCAGATCTACAGCCTTTGGAAGGGCAGGGCCCTTAAGGCCTAAGTCCGAGGGGCTGAGTGAGAACTGGGGTCCCGCTGTTGGCACTGTAGCTCAGTGCGGGTCAGCGTGAGGTCCCGGGAAAAGAAGTTTCATGTCCCATCTGGGACTGGCTGCTTTGAGATGAAGTGTTTGTTGCTCTGGCACACAGAGAGGGGAAGATGCTAATAAATTCCAGATTGAGTTGTGTAACGCTACCAAGGGAAAAAAATGCACTTCCTGACGTACTTTGTTTTATGAACTTTATTATCTACCATATGAATTGTAGCTCTTTCCCGATGCCCCTGAAAACTCAGCTTTAGGATGACCCCCCCCCCCCCCCCCAAAACTAATACCAAGGCCTGCATTTGAAGCCGTAAAGGGTGTAGAGAGCCATTTTAAACTTTAAGATGCCACAAAATGCTGTTTTTAGCTATAAATGTGATTTTTGTTGCCATTAACTAGTGATGATATATTTTACCACATATCAGCCATATCACAGTTATTGGCTTAAAAAACATTTTTAAGGGTGTAGATACACTTTTACATGATCTCCTCTCCCCCTCCCCTCTACTAGCTAACAGCACGGTGTGCGATCCCGTGATCGAGGAGCACTTCCGCCGCAGCCTGGGCAAGAACTACAAGGAGGCAGAGTCCGTGACCAACTCGGTGTCCATCACGGGCTCGGTGGACGACCACTTCGCCAAGGCACTGGGTGAAACCTGGCTGCAGATCAAAGCCAAGGGTGGCTCCACGTCGGGCAGCCCTGACTCCTCTCCCCCCGGCGGCCACATGCTCAACCACAGTCACTCCCCCTCAGTCATCTCCTGAAAAGAGGACCAGAGGACCAGAAACCCCCCACCCTTTGACCTTTAACCCTATAAGCTCCCATCCCCATGAGCCTTTGCTTCTGACAAACCGTGCGTGCATGTTTTAGCCCAGAGCTTGACAGCATTGCTAGTTGTATAGCCGTGTACATAAGACAGAGGGGGATAAGGAGGTGCTTCATCTGTAATTTTTATCTTTTTTTTCTTTTTGTGTGTTTTTGTTTTTCTTGTCTTTTTGCCTTCCTTTTTATTTCCCGTTAAGTGTGTTTGTTTGTTTGCCTTCCTTTTGCTTGGCATATGCATTGCCCACAGTGTAAAAAAAGAAAACATGCTTGAACCATTTTGTTCTTTGAACTTAGGTGTTTGCAGCAGCTTGCATCCTAATGATCTGTTTGAATTACCAAAGAAACCTTCAGATGCAAACCTTTTAGTCTTTTTAGGAACAAACAGTTCTTTTCATGCCACCCGTCAGAATATTTTATCTGGACTTTCTGGTTGTCATGCACCACCACACCATGTGCGGTCTCTCACTCTTCCTCTCTCTCTCCCTCTCCCGTACTTGAACAAGATGGCCTGGTCTGATTTGCACTATAGATGGAAGGATGGGGACAATGTCAACACTGAGTGGGGATAACTCATGTTGCGTATTTGGAATACTTTATTATTATTATTATTATAAACAATTTCAAAAGAGTAATCTGTTGGGGAGAACAATCAGGCAAAAAAGAAAAAGTTGGACATTGAGACTGCTGACTGCATTGGTTTGGTGGTGCATCATGGGTAGATGTTGGAGGAAAAGTAAAAGGTGAACATCAGTCAAGCCATCTCTACAGAAAACCTTTTTCATGTTTATCTAGTTGTTGCTGACAACTAGAGTGTGTTCTTTTGTACACATGGGCATTTTGAAATAATTTTGGATTATGTCTCCCTCCCCCCCCTGCACTGTGGTTTTGGTAGAGTAGCTATGGTTTTGAAGGGTAAAACTAGTGCTTACAGATGCATGTTTGAAATAGCTGGTATCTATTGTTTAGACATTTCAATCTTCATTCTTTTATTAGCCTTTTTTCTTTCAGATGTTTAGGTCTATTTTTATCAGTAACAGTCTAGATAAACTTACTGCTGGTACAGTTGTACTCGATATTTTTTATTCAATATTCATTATGGTAGCAACCAGCATCAGAAGGTGGACCTCCGGATAGGTCCTCCGTATTATTAACAGTTGGATTTTTATATCTTCTTAATCCATGGTACAGGATACTATCACATTTTTTGCATGACTGAAATAAGATGAACGATAGCTGCAGCAGCTGTGGACAGGTCAGTCCCCAGAGAGTTGACTATCTCCCAGGGGGAAAAAAGAAAAATATGTTGAGGCGAATTCAGTTACTTTCTCTCCATAGATGTCTTTTTTTTGACTTCTCTTAATTTTTAAGAATAGTTGCCTGCAGCTATGGAGACCTGACATGTTTTGTTTCTTTTTCTATTAAAACCTGTATCCAGGCGTAATACATTCCTCCTACAAGGAACCTAGTTACAGGTCTTGCATTTGTCTCAATTTCAGTATAACTACTAACAGCGAACTTTAGTGATGCGTGGTAAGGAGTAGATAATGCGGTGGCAGACACTTGGAGAGGCATGGACATACACACTGCACATCTTAAGCTTATTCTTCCCTCAAATAGTATGTCCTGACATTCCATCATCCCAGTTCACCCCTATTGGCCACAACTAAATTCAGTTTAGCCAATCACATTGTGTTTGAAAGAATGACAATAGCTGCTAGACAGCAAATGTTTGCCTCACTGCAAATGACATAAGCAGAGGAGTAAAACTGAAATTACTCCATGAAAAAAATGTAGTTTGTGTTTTATATGTATGTAATTGACACATGAAAATGTGTATTGTATAGTAGGCCATTTAAATCTTCCTACTTAAGTACCACATGCATGTACACAGAGGGAAAAGGGCATTGTGTCCCTAGGTCATTATTGTACACATTTCACATTTCATTTTTTTTTGTTTTGTTTTAAAGTAGACTCACTTTCAGCTTTGACACACAGTACCCTACAACACTGTAGGAGAATCGCTTAAAGAAAAAAAAAACTTTTTATATAGGTAACTATAAGACCATCATTACGCTGTGCGTAACGAATGTACAGAGAACAGAAAAATCGTAGTCATATTTTTTGAGGAACAATTAATTTGTTAATGATATGTAGCTATTTAATTTTCCCTGTCCTTTTATTGTAATCGTGCATTATTATTATTATTTTTTGTTTTTCTGGAAAAAAGTTGATCTTTTTTGTTTGTAGATTTGTCTGTAAAAGGTTAAGTGCAGGAACACAGTTTTATTCTATGAAAACAGGGCGTGTTATTGCGCGACAGCCACTCCCGTATTAGCGCTAAAGGCTACTGAGCAGTCGAAACAACAGCACCCTATTCCCACGGCGGCGGTCCGTCAACCAGCCACTCCCCACACCCCACATACACACCTCAGAACAAACATGCCCATCCTACAGGTGCACAAGCACAGGTGGCTCACAATCCTCTCATACCTGAGTATATTTGGGAATAAAAATGCCTAGATTCTGTATTTGAAACAGTAGATCTGGAGTTGGTAAAAAAGAGACAAAAATATGATTACACAGAACTTGTAAAATCTCTTCACTTGGAAGCAGCATGTTAAGTGTTCTTCCTCTGACAACTAAGTCTGTTTGTAAATCTGTATTATATTCTCATTTTTGTGGCCATTTCGCCTTCAAATAAAAGGTTTTGGCAGGCCACCTTTTTGTACTTAAAGTAGCCTTGACGAACAATAAAGTGCTCTTAAACCACAACTCCTGACCAAGTGTCCTCTTTTGTTTGTATGTGTGAGTAATATTTCAATCCAGTGGTCAATTTTTTAAAACTTAAAACCTACTGTACAAAAAGCAGTTCTAATTATTTTGTTATGGAAATAAAAGCCCACGAAATATTTATATTATGCATGGTTTAATGTTACTGTGAAAATAACAGATTACAAGGACTTGACAAAGAACACAAGGTTAGAAAATAACAACCATTTTTTTTGCATATAGACCATAGAATTATTTATGACATCTGATTTATAGAATCACATATATGGTGCCACATTAAAGAAAACCAGCTGCAAGTTCACTTTGGTTGCTGACCACACTTTAAAAAGTAAACCAGTATCAAAATGCAAAGTCTGGAATCCTTCATGGTGTGATATCTTTCTTTCCAGAGGATGCCCATTTTTGGGGTGCAACTGTCCGTGTTTACATTCCCTTCACCTCATATGCTGTCATCATCGCTCATGTCCCAGATCTGGAAAAGATGATTGCAGGCAATTAGTTCAAATTCAGTTCTACTATATCGCACATAATCACACATCCAATGTGCTACAAGTTCCAATATATGCAGGCTGAAACAAAACCATCTGAATTTTAAGAAACCCTACACCCAACGCCCTAATCACCAAACAGGTTTTAGGTTTTAATGTGGACGCCTGCATTTAGGTACCTACACGATATGCATAGCGTGTCTAGCCATTTTTACTGACTAGAAAAAAAAAGTACTGTGAGTAGTTAAACCATCATTAACTACAAAAAACGTAACAAATAAGATCTCGCTCAAAGGGCCTAAACTTTTAAGCATGGTATGTTGTGTGTGCGCCAAAATGTTACCCATGTCAGGTAATTTAATAGCACATCAGCAAGCTGAACAATCTGATCCGAAAAAAAGATAACAGCGGTACCGATGTTTCTGTCAAAGTAATGATACAATTGGGTCTGCACTGCAAAAAGCCAAAGCCAACTTTTAAAAAGGCATGGATCTTTTTATGTTTGAAAGTCCTGCAAGCTAAACCAAAGTATCATTAACATACATTGCATTGATCATGATACTTGAAAATGGTGCATGTAATACTAATGTACATGTAAAAAGATTTATGCAGCATTTATTAAGTTGGTTCTGTGCACAGAATGTGTAGTAAGCTCTGTACAGGACTCCTGTGTGTTACACAGACACGGGACTGAAGCTGCTCCATCAGCACACCTGGCATCATGGGTAGTGCCTGTGCTACATTAACATGCTAATAAAACATGCCACAGCCACACAGAAAGAAAGGGGGAAAAAAACATAAAACGACTTCAGCTCCCAACAAAGCACAAGCCTCTGGTCAAGGAGCAACTCCTTTGAAGTTGATGCCAGGGCGAGTAACGGCCTCAGAGAAAGTGAGGAAAAAAAAGTCCCAAGTCAAGGAAAGATGACAGAGGGCACAAGCGGAAAAAGACAGGTTTGACACTTGGGGATGGGGGGCACGGTCTTTGAAATGTAGAACAGTCGCACTGGATCTAGGGAGCCTGAGGCCATGAAGGCTGGGTCTTACCGACATGGCAAAGACCTGAAACTGGGTTTTCCCCTATGTCACAGACTCACAAACAAAAACACACAAACACATACACAGACCAGTTAATGACACAGCTCAACACACATACACACACCTCTTAATGACACAGCTTAAAACACACACACACACACCTCTTAATGACATAGCTTATTACACAAACACACATAGTCCTCTTAATGGCACAGCTTAATACACAAACACACACACAGTTCCAGGCAAAGGCCTTTACCACACACCTTCGTCAGTAAACACTGTGGCTCTGACGCTAGCAAATTCCTCACATTCCTTCTTCAGACTCACTTTACACAACTTAAGAGAATGCAGTGACAAGCAAATATCACACACAAGCACTTAGATATGTACACATGCTCTCTCTCTCTCTCTCTCTCTCTCCCACACACACACCACACGCACACGCACACACACACACACAGTTGTGACAGGCCTGTGATTACAAAGTGGGGCTTTGAAGCCTTGCAAGATGATTTGCAAATGATGCAGACTGTGATACTTTTTTTCAGAGATAAACATAGACTATGTGTTCTTTGCGTTCACAGTAAGTGAAAAGCTGGATTTGTAGTATTTTTACATTGGTTATTTAGTACAGACAACTGTGAACACAATAAAGACTGCAAGGAGAAACAGAAAACAGAAATCTTGGAATCCTTTGTTAATGTACATTCAGACGTTTTTGGAACCCAACTTTGTCTGCAGCTTAGTGTGTAAACATTGCTTTGCGCTGGGAAGTCACCTTAACTGAAGAAGTATTCCAAGACACTGCCATTAACACCGTTTTCCCAATAGATGTTCTCAGGACCCACCATTTTCAACACAAAGAAAACACACACACACACACACACACACACACACACACAGTGGTTTTGGCATGAGGAACTGGCCTTGTTTTTTGAAGAAGACGCAGAGTATAATTACATATATCATTATGTTAATTGCAGCCTAGTACATGGACCTTTCAACTTTTTCAGCCCTCACAACAAGAGTTCATATACTGCTGCCCGTAACCAGGACAAATGTTCCAATGTTTCATAGCAAGTGTCGTCCTAGTTTGTTATCTATTTATTTAATATTTGTGTTGACTGACTATTTGACATGTGAGTATTACAACAGAACATTATTCATGTACATTATAGCCTCTGGCATTGAAATTGAACTATGTTACACACCGAGGACATAGTACTGTGGTGAAGCATAATATTGAGGCACTACGGCGGAACTAGCCTGGCTAATGTTCTACTGGACCAACATCAGAGAAGCCACTCAGTTTTTCCCTACATCTGTATCATAGTTGTAGTAGCATGTGTTCATAGGGCGTTTTTGTTTCCTGTGAAAAATCATGAGAAAAATAATATAACAGCCCTAACTGTCAATAGCTAAATCGGTGTCTGGCAAACAATAAAGAGTTTGGATTTTCTTTAAATGAGGTGCAGCTTTCAAATCACAGGCCGTGTCTGCCCATTTAAAGAAAGTCTACAATGCTTCAGGATTAATTTATTCCATTTTTCCTTAAAAATTACAAAGATGTGACGATAACCAGAACAGGTTGTAAGACATAAACCATAAAAAACTGGAATGAAGTCTATAGTGATTATTGCCAAAAAAAGAGATCAGAGATTACAGCAAAACTCCTCCAGGACCCAGGAAGAGATGGTCCCTGCAGACCTCAGAAACGCAACCTAGCGTTACTAAACAAATAAGCCACTTACTGCTGTGTTATAAGCAGACAACCATGTAAATAGCATTTCTGTCCACATTAGTATCACCAACGGCCAAAGGCGGTAAAAAAAGATCCTCTGTCTCAGTTTGAGATCTGAGAGTAAATCTCTTTATTGATGAGGGTGAATGAAGTTCAATAATAAGCCTTGAAACTAAAACTCATTATTGTGTTGAAATGATTCACATTCTGATAAACTGGGTGCATTCAAATGCACATCAGACAAGGTTCTGCAAGCAATTGTGCTTTGAGTAGACAAGTAAAACTATATTTCTACCCAAACATTAAATTAAAACTGGGCACAAAGGCAGTGACATAGAACTAAATCTTTAGAAAAGCTTGCGGACTAGAGTATTCAATTAAGAGTGACTCCAAAGTAAATGAACAAATACATGTTGTGTGTCCAACTGCATCATAGGTTCATGCTTTCACATGAAAACAGATTTTTCTTTCCGTAAGGGAGGTCTCAATCTATGCAGTTCTTCATGATAGAAGTGGTGAGAAGATTTTAATTTATTATAAATCAGGTCACTTACATTAACACTTTTAGTCCTGTGTGGCCTGTCTGTTGATAAAGCCTCTACAGTAAAAACCCCTCTGGTCCAGGCCGTAGCTTCCACTATCTGCAGCAATTAGACTCCAAGCTGCTTAAGTGGCAATACAGAGGTCTGACAACACTTAACACATGCTCTCATGAACATAAAGTAGACGAAACTTAACCACCAACTGCAGGGCTTTAAAGAATGAAACACAATGTCCATCTGTTTCACATATCTTCAATTAATTTTTTTTTTTGCACAGGGCCCTCCACAACCCTTGGCCTTTTTTATCACTGAACATGGCTGAGCCCAACATGGTGATAGTTAAGAAACTTCAAGACCACACAGGGTGAGGGGTAATTATCTCCTCCGTCATGCCAACAGTAAGCTGTCTGCCGATTATACACCCGCCGTCATCAGTGCTGAGTAGCAGAATTGATTTTTGTACCATACGAGGAGAACAAACTGTGATGTGCTAACAGCTAATTGAGCACTCCAGAGCAAAGACTGAATGTTTCCTCTTCTGAGGAGTGCTGACATGGTTCAATTACTCTGGCCTCAAAAGGACAACTATCTGCTCCATGAATCATTCACTTCACTTGTGTCTGTTTCCTTTCATTTGAATCAGTGTTTGATTTCTCTATAATTCTTCTTGAGTCAATGGAGCCGACTGTTTTTTTTTTAAAGATTTCTTGGTTCTTGCAGTTCGTTGTGATTAGGTCGCGTTTGCTGTTTGTTATGTTTAAAGTGCAAGTGCCACCATCGGCAGCCAATACCATCATCAAATGTTTTTCTCTCCAGTATCATTCACAGCCTTGACTTAACTGACCTTTCTCTCAGATACTACTGCACCTAAGGCTATCCACACTTCTAGTCATTTCGTAAATAACCTCAAGATGGCTTGGTAAATCTGAGTGGTTTTATTCATCCTCAAATCATTCTCTCCACAAGTCAACTTCTAATTGCCACTAATAGTACATCAGGCCTTTTGTTTCATCAGTTAAATATAGCGAGTGTCAAACATAAGCTTCTAACTAGATAATTTGTCATTCTGTAAAAGGCTGATTACTGTGAGGCTGAGTGCAGAGCTGTGATTAGACTAAGCATCACACTGGCGCCTCATTTGCTAGAGCCTTGCACCAGCTCACTGCTAACTGAGTGGAAACATCTGAAAGATCTTTAAGATCTCTGAGAGGCCGCGCAGGGGTTGATATAAAAACAGTTGATAGAAAGACTGTATCGGTCTGCCAATAAATGCTGCTTCTCACTTCCCAATTCTTTTAGTTTATAAAACTTGGATAGCCCATCATTTCTTTTCCTTCCCAAACTTCATCAGAAATGTTGCATTTAGCTTGGGTGTGCCAACGCAGACTGGTGCTCTCTCACACGCAGAGGTGATGTGGAGGAGAAATTGACAGCAAGACGCTGATATTCTTGGTAGTGGGCTGTGATTGATAACATGTATTGGCTTACTGCTTTTACCTCCGCCACTGTCAAGTCAGTTGATTATTTTGTGCCATTTAAAAACACGTCTCCTGTCTCTGACCAATTCCTTGCAACCTCATCACTCTTAACTTGAAGTTAATACACTACCTTCATGTATCTTTCTTGACTTCACTCTTGCTCAGAGCTGTCATATACGACAGGCATTCCAATCCACCGTATACATGGCCACTAATTCTGAATAGGAAAGGGAAAAAAAACACCTTTTCCACTCCAATTAAATTTTTACTCGGATCAGAAATTCTATTCTGATCAGAGCTTTTGCATGGGTCATTATGACAGCCGCTAGCGAAGTTAGCGAAAGTGGTCATATTAGCGATTTTTCGTCAACGATTGTCAGGACACTGGAAATCGGGGGGACATGAATCTTTGTAGGCATGTAGCTCTAGGACTTTCTGAGCGACTAGAAGTGTTCTTTGCTATGCCAGTGTCTGTCAAAGATGGGGAGACGGCCAAAAGATTTGCTGAATTACTCAATAACAGTTTCACCCAACAACATAACATTTTTGTGATATGTTGGTGTTACAGAGGCATATCGACCAAGCTCATAAGCACTCACTTGAAGCATAGCACCACCTAGTGATATGGGTAAATGCAAAAATTGGGATATTGGACCGCTGTCTTGGACAGAGAAGGTGGGAACTGCACAAAGTATGTCATGCACAATCACCACAAAGACCTCAAAAGCACAGCACATGGCATAAAATATGGCCCATAGGGGGTGCTGTAATTGTACACAATGTCTATTTTGCCTATTATCTAGAGAACGCTAATGTTTACAACCAATTTTTGTCATGAAATCTATTGAAAACACTGGTCGATGCCCACTTCAAACGAAAATAATTTCCGTGAAATTTTAACTTTGCAAAAGCAAAAGCAAACGAACTCATCATAGGCCGTTCATGTGAGTCTCAGCAAATTTGTTTTTTTCATCTACAGACAATGCTGACAAAAAGTTACCAAAGGATTTATCTTAAGATGAACCATTTCAAAGTTACATGTCAATTAAAATTTAAAATGTAACTTAAAATTCTTCAAAAGGTCATATCTTGGCTTCTAATTGCTCACATTTGGTCAACGTTGACATGCCAACTCTATACAGCTTTCTTTTCAAGTGCACCAAATTTTGTGATATTTCGCCACAGGAGGCGATGTTTCTTGTCAAAACTAGGTGTCCAAAAACAGTTTTTGTTAAATAACTTGTCAACAAAGACAATAATTTTTTGTTAGTGTGCTGGTGTTACAGAGGCGTATCAACCCAGCCCAAGAACACACACTTCAAGCATAGCGCCACCTAGTGATATGGTTTAATGCAAAAATTGGGATTTTGCATTGCCTAAATCTTGGACCGAGAAGGTGGGAACTGCAGAAAATATGCCTTGTACGATCAGCACAAAGACCTCTAAAAGCACAGCACATGCCATAAAAATTAGCCCATAGGTGGCGCTGTAATTCTACAAAATGTCTTTTTTTCCCATTATCTACACAATGTTAACGTTTACAACCAATTTTTTTGTCAAAAAATCTATTGACCCTTACACACTGATGACACTGGTCAACGGCCGCTTCCAATTAACACAATTTCCGTGAAATTTTAAAATCGCAAAAGTGAAAGTAAATGAACTCGTGAATCTCACCAAATTTGGTACGTCATCTGCAGACAATGCTGACAAAAAGTTATCAAAGGATTTATCTTGAGATCATTTCAAAGTTACATAGGTTAAAATTCTTCAAAAGTCCCTATCTTGGATTCTAATGGCTTACATATGGTCAAACTTGACATGCCAACTCCAAACAGCTATGTTGTAATGTGCACCAAATTGTGTGACATTTTGTCACAGGGTGCGATATTTTCTCTTTGAAACTAGATGTCCGTAAACAGATTTTGTTAAATAACTTTTTGCCAAAAGACAACGCTTTTTTTCTTAGTATGCCAGTGTTGCAGAGGTGTGTCAACGCAGCCCATAAACACTCACTGAAGGCATAGCGCCACCTAGCGATATGGGTAATTGCCAAAATTTGGATTTTCAATTGCCAATATCCTGCGCCAAGAAGGTGGGAATTGCACAAAATATGTCAAGCGCAATCAGCACAAAGACCTCTAAAAGCACAGCACATGGCATAAATTTTGGCCCATAGGGGGCGCTGTAGTTGTACATTTATCCATTTCACAATTCAGTCATACACACTACACAAACACACAGAATGTCATTCATTCAAAACCCACATCCTTGCCCACTTAATTTCTACACAACTTCTCACATCACAACACTGCTGTACCACACACTCATCATACCAACAGTTCCCACATGTCAATGCACTGCAGCAGTCATACCATGTACCGCTATGTGGCACATCTAGTTTCTATTCTGATTAAGCACTTATTCCGTTTCTATTCCAATTAAAAGTGTCCATGTAAATGGGGCCACTGTTTGTTTTTGTTTGCAAAATAAAGCAGTCATGGTAAATAATAAATAGATATAGTACTTTTCCCCCAGGCAGAACACCCAAAATGCTTTGTCATATGGAGGTTTGTTGAATTATATGTGACAGCCATTACACGCTGGAGCATATAAATTGCTCCTTACTAATACATTTTATGTACTCTCAACAGTTAACATAGGTGTGACTTAAGCGATAATTTTACCTCAAAAATGTCACATACTTTTGGTTTCATAATTTCAGTACACAGTGTTTTTTCAGCAACAGTAAACCAGTTACGTTTTAGGCCATGTATTAAATTTCAACCAAAAAACGAAGCTAATCAAAAAAGTTACTGTAAGTGGTAAAGTTACTGTAAACAAAACATAGCTGTATTTTTCCCCTTGTGCAAACCAGAGTGGGTGTGCCAAGACCACACCAATGCAGAATGCAAACCACCATCTTACTTCTACTGCTTACTTATGTTGTGCATCAGGCAAAACACCTTCTGTCAATGATGTATCCCTAATCACAGTGTTTCTGTTCAAAACACAGGTGTAAGTCTGGGCTGGTTCACTATATGA
The DNA here is from genome assembly GCA_030347295.1 of Setipinna tenuifilis. Taxonomy (NCBI): domain Eukaryota; kingdom Metazoa; phylum Chordata; class Actinopteri; order Clupeiformes; family Engraulidae; genus Setipinna; species Setipinna tenuifilis. The sequence goes on along the minus strand of CM059267.1, from coordinate 31,320,556 downwards.
CCAAAGTCAAAATAATCCTGAATGTAACTGGTTCAATAATGCATCCCCTTACAGTCAACAATGAATTTGAATCATTATCTTATTTTTATTAACATTACAATTATATTGTAAAGCATTTGAGTACTGTATTGCAAGAACGCCAACTTTGTTAACCAATTACTTTAAAATGGTGCTAACAAAAAAAGAAATAGTAACTCCATACTTAATATACATCAGATATAATGGGCTAATGGTGTTGTTTTTCACAATTTCCAGTAAGGTTGTTAAGGTGCATGGGAGGGTGGCACCACACACACACAAACACACAAACACAGAGACACACACACACACAGACACACACACACACATCAGAGTGTCCTGACGAGACAAGCCTGATCAGGCTGGGCATGAGGCGTTGCAAAAGGCGCAGCTGGCTGTTTGAAAAGTTTATCCTAAAAGACAAACTTGACGCGACCTGAGCTTTGACTTTTGTTTAAAAAGTCTGTGTTAATTTGGCCTTAGGTTAAAAGCTGCTTGATGCTTATGGAGGCAGGCCCTGTCTTTCCACACGTGTTTCATGTAGACTCCCCTTAGGTTTACAGGAATCCGGGAGCATCTGGGTTTCTTTTAAGTCAACCCAAGCAGCAAGCACCTAATTATGAATTACTAGGAGACAAGGAAAGGCTTTGTAGTGGATCAGGTCTACCCGGACCAACTACTGCTCCACAGGGAAACAATGCTCGTCAGAGAGCCACTGTACACCCATAACTCACATCTGCAGATCGAACCTAATAAACACAATTTCCATCTACAAGAATTTAGGAAAATGGTTATTTTGTGAGGGGACCTTATATCAACCTGGTCCAAGCTTGGGGCTGACAGGAAAACCAGACTAAAAGACATTAAAGCCATATTATAAAGTATTTAAAAACAACTGTGAGGTATGTTTTTGTAGGCACCTGATTAATAAATCTTTTAACACATTTCGTTGTTGTCAGGTTGTATTTACTGCATTTTTTGCCATGCCCTGCAGTGCCATATGGGTCTGAAACGCCTAAAAAAGTGACAACAGTTTGCAACACCATCATCTAATACAGCGATCATTCTGCCTAGATTTATCATTGGTGGTTATAAACTGTTGTCTTCTGGCTAATTTCCTTGCTAGTTTCAGACAAAAACTCTTTATGTTTGCTCTGACCAAATTTGCAACGAATCCGATCTTTTATTCTGTCCTCCTCATCAACTAGGCAGGAGCCAACCCGTTCCTGTAACTAGTGCCAAAACCCTTTGGGTTCGCAAGAACAGCCTTGACATCCAGCTTCGGCTCACGTCATTTCGGGTCATTATTGCTCCACTTGAAAACCATCATGACGTATAAGAAGCGTTTTATCCTTCGATAAAAAACGGCTTGTGTCGACTGCTGGCTTTATCACAAGGCTCAAAGGCAGAGCTGGACAAGCAGGCGGGAGAAGAGGGAGGGGTTGGTTGTCCATGGTGCTCTTCTCCAGCAGTGTTTTTTATTAGAGATCTGTAGGGATGGGCTGGCTGGGGATAAAGTCCCCCTTGCTTTCCAAGGCCATTGTACACCCAGATCATTTCTCTTCAGTAACAGTTTTTCACAGTTTCATACACAGAAGGTAGAAACCTTCTTATCATCATGGTTTCTTCAGACTCAACCAGAATAAAAATGGCTCTGTGTGTCTTCTGGGCTTCAAACATTCACCGCTCGGGGATGCCTGGATGGCAGCATTTCATGGACTGCACACCTTTATGTTTAGTTATACAATTTTAGTCACTGAAGTCAAGTAGTTATATATATACACACAACACACAGTTATGTCTATCGGTCCACATGTGTCTTATTAAAGTTGATAAAGGGTGAGGAGGCGGAATAGGAGTGGACTGGGTGCTGGGAACAGGATTTTACAGCCAATCCCAGCTGGGGTCAAACCCTTATATTTTGGTGACCCCAGCAACCCGGCAACGTAAGCAAAGAGCGCAAATGCAGGAACTGCAGGACGGGCGGCTAAGTCAGGGAGGAGGATGGGCTGCGCAGACGGCTCTGTGCGCAGACATTTTCGGGGTTTTCCCCTCGTCTCTGGGACTCATTGCACGTCTCTGCACCCAACAGCTGTCAGCAGGACGGAGCCTCCAGTCACCTCCTCCACACACACACAGACTCACACTCACACACACACACACAGACTCACACACACACACACACACACACACACACACACACAAGTCATCTTGTCATTCCCTCAGGAACATGACTCACACCTCTGCTTCACTACAGCTCCAATAACAAAACACACTACTAACACACACACAAACACACACATACGCTGAGATTAGGTCTTATGTTTTGCGACTACACTGCAAGCAAAATACAACCTGAAGCTTGTGATAATAAAAACAATAGACAGTATACAGAGGCATACAATAGTTAACATTGGTGCATATACACAGACATACAGACAAGCACAATAATCACACAAACTCTAAGGGTTTTGAAAGTCCCTCCTCCATGTTGAGCAGATTTACAAAAGTGCAACTACAAAACAGGCAGATCTCATGGGTGGGGCAGCCCAGAGAACTGCAGCTGGGGTTTGTTGTTCTTCAGGATGGAAGGGTCTCACTTGAGTCTCTCTCTCTCTCGTCCAGTGTCTCTCTCTCTCTCTCTCTCTCTCTCCCCCTCTCCCACATACACACACACACACACACACACACACACACACACACACACACACACAAACTTGGGTGTTTTTCTCTGAGACACATTTCCTGTCCCACATATCAATGATTAGAGCCTCCAGTTGTTTTCCGGGGTAGAGTTCGTTTCCCACCAAAGATAAACAAAACAGTTCAGCACAAACCTGCTTATATATTCCTCGAGTAGTTACGAGTTATATTAGTCTGGCTAACACAAATCACAGTAACAAAACCAGCATGCTATATCCTATGCAACAACAAAAAGCAAGCAATAAAAGCAGGTTATGGGTGACTACAAAAAGCCAAACTAAAAGCGCACCAATCTGTTTGTGTCTGCCGAGCCCAGTGTGGATAGAGAAAGGGAGTATTGTATGTAAGTTTTCAGAAAACAGAAGTTTTGCAATTTGATTTTCAGGTTTTCATGATTTTCAAAAAATATGATAATATTATCATGACATTTATAGTAATCATTTAAAGAAGGGTCAAACACAGAAATTGTATGAATTTATTTTTTTCTCTTACTGGTGTGTATAGATCAAAGTACAAAAACATCATGCTAATTTCAGCGTTTGCTGAGGCGATTCTGGAAATGAAAAGGGACTACTCTATTTTAGCATTCTATTTTATTCAAGTATTCTTTCCTTGCTGGTCTGTCTATGCAGCCTAAACTGATCCATGGACCACAGGTGTGGTCCTGGCTGCAGTAATGAGCCCATAAACACCATCTGGGGGGAATGAGGGAGGCTGACTCGTGTACCAGGCAATGCTGAGGAGATCACCATCCAGACCAGAGCTTTCACATGGCAAAACATTTTACACTTTGCTTTAGTCACTGTAGTCAAATCAACCCTGTAGTAACTGAATGCTGCTGAACTATTGCTGTAGATGGCAGCAGAGAAAGAAGTCAACAAACCATTCCGTCCGTTGCGGCACCGTTTTCAAAACAACATTCAAAAATTAAAGTCGGATCAAAAACAATGTTTACAGAGTTTTATTCGTTGTAAAGATGCTGTGGCCCTACTCCCTACGGAGTCTGATTTTTCAACTTACTCTGTTAGTTGCGAAGGAGGTGGCTAGGCTAAGCTTTGTAGCTTCCTTCACAATCTGACGCATTGCATACGTCATGACCAGACATTAGCGATTGGGTAAAGGCAGATCGAATTGTTTTAAACTTCAGCAGAGTTTACACCTCAAGGAAGCAAACGTTTCAGGACAGCCAAACCCATTGTACAAAATGCAGTGTAGTACGGCACTGATTTTATGACCAGACTACTGTTCTTAGTCATTAGAACATTGTTTTAATGTACTGGTGCTTTTGTCCCTGTCCAATCATTATTTATTGCTGTAAGTTTAAATGTACAGTGATCAACGTCTATGTCACGGTTCACCGTCACAGTGCTACTATATCACAGATTTTTTTTTGCTAACATATATACAAGCTATGTTACTATGCATGGAAAAGAAAAGTTTGTCAGAGCAAAATTATTAATTATGACAACTATACTGTAACATTACTGCATTTTAGTCAAATATTGAGTAAAATGCAGTAATAATTCAGTAATACATACAGTAAATGTATTAAAACAGCATGGGGGGGGGGGGGTTATCTTAAGCCTTGAACTATAAAATAAAATGTTTTCTATATGGTCTGGCAATATTTTACCTATCGCGGGGGGTTCTGAACGTAACTACTGCAATAAACGGGGGATCAGTGTACTTTTTGGATTCTAAAGTGGAAAACAAATTTTCCTTTGGTCATTAAAGGTTTTATGCAAGAGCAAAATATCAAAATAAGAAAAAAAGAGTAATATCAAAATTCACAATTTTGCTACTCATATCTCACACTGTTTTTGAAGAAAGCAACCAAACTCTATGACTCAGCCTAACTTGGTCTTCCAGGCTTTGGGGACACAGAGTCTGCCAGAATGACAAAATCTCTTTTCGCTGTGCTGTAGCTCCAACTGCCCCATGCTGTCACCTAACAATTATAACAGAGCGGAGGGCGGAGGCCTGTGTAAATATAAACCCCTGGCTTGATGGGACATACAATCTTAAATTACTACCTTTTGCCTTTTTCTTAACATAGCCCATAATTTCTCATTTCTCTGTACAACCATTTCTCTGATGGCAGATAGTCCATCTGCTTCTATGGAAGGGGACAATCTAACTAGAATTCTTAATTCAGTGCCCAAAAATAATACCTTGAAATTACATTCCCAATAAGATCTGTAAAATACTGTACAGATTGCAACCACACTGTTGCAACAAGATATTGTAGTGTGTGTGTGTGTGTGTGTGTGTGTGTGTGTGTGTGTGTGTGTGTACCACCATTTTGCAGTGCACGTTTGCACTTGAGCAGGATTAACAGCATACACCATGCCCACTACATGGTGAGCCATCAAAGAACTAAAACAAATTATACAGTGCTCTACTAGCTGACCTCACTGCTTTTTATACAGGCAGCAGATAGGACTGCTCATATCAAAGAACTTACTAACAATAACAGCACATGCTCCCACTACGGCACTATAAATAATAAAAACGGACATCTATTTTCATGAAGTTGACATGATTAATCACTGAGACTAATTCTAAAAGCTTTGATGGCCTCATTTAAGCTTACTGCGAGTTAATGGTAAGAGCAGTTAATTACAGCTAATCATGGTAATCGCCTTCATCTTCAAAAACAAACAGCTGAAATGCTCTCTTCTCACTCACAGCCTCAGCCTGTCTTACAGGAACTGATAACGGATTTAAAAAGACGTAAGCTTTCTTTCTAGGGGACAGGTCTGGTCATGCAGCTCATCAATCATAACAACAGCCCATTTTCGCCTGTAGCTCAGCAGGTGTGGAGAGATAACACACGTACCAACCACACACAAATAAACACGCCTCTGTTTTACATAAACACACAAATGTAAACAACACTTTGTTGGCATCCTTCATTTTTAACCATAGCATCTTAAGCAAGACTAATGGCACAAGTGTCCTTCCTTTTGCAGATTACCCAAAAAAATAGAGGTTGACTAGAGAAGCTCTCCACAGGGCGTGTGCCACTGCAGACCTGCGCTCGTATTAATTACACATGTGCAGCACATTTGGCTGACGTGTGGTCAGATGCAGGCTGGAAACCAAGGCCCCCGGCGCACAGCCTCCCAGCTCTCAGAGAAAAACACCCAAAGAGGGAGTGGGGGGGGGGGGGGGGGGACTTTAATGAAGGACTGTATGCGTTCCAAACACTAAGGTAAATCATTTGAAAACAGAAATGTGCTTTGGAAGGGCTAATCTTTATCTTGGATCAGAGCAGTGATCCCAACCGCAGGCTATACAACGATATGTTTAATCATACCAACCCCTCAGGATGATCACACATTTATGATCTTTAGAGGCAAACCATTTTAACACACAACTTCGGAGAAAATGGCCGCTGAATGGCACATGACAGCATAATTTACGCTCAGCACTGCTTTGCATTAACCTCAGCAGCAGTCTGCAATAACAAGAAGGCCCTTGTTTTAAAGCTGACTAGAGATCATTCTGAGAGTTTTCATCATTTCTCTAAGATGTTTACATAGCATTCATCTAAGCAATAGTTGTAAAATTTGAAATTTCAAATACTGCTCTAACCCTCAAACCAGAAACCAAAGTCAAACAAGCAAATGTGGAACGTCCCATCTGAAAGAAATCTCCAGCTTCTGTGGATCTGCTGGGAACAAAGAAGGGTTGGAAAATTGAGCAAGGGAAAGTACCGCATAAAGCTGGAGAGACAGACACACCTCAAAGGGAACGGAAAGCAAGAACAGAGGCTCGATCATATCTTTCCGCTCCATGTGTCGCTTCAGCAATCGAGGGGAGATAAGGGCCTGTGTGTGACTCCGGTTGGATCCTGGAGATGGGGGGCCCCCATGGCTGATTACCAGACCATTGCCCTGTGCCAGGACCGGCCCTGCCAACCCTCCTACATGGCCACTGATAAATATACACACACCCACACGGTCCAGGTTTTTCTAGGCAGACATCCTTGGCTGGGTCACCATCCAGGTTCTGGATTCGTTATGGTGGGAGAATGATCCTATCTCCTTTAAAGTGGGCTTTGGTGCATCCCAGGGTGCTTCCACTTACCCACAGGAGATTGCTAATCAATTTGTTGTTTCTTTTTCTATCAGACATACAAGATTAACAAGAGGTTACATCTGTCTGAAATAGGTCGCTTTGGCTTCACAAAACTAAGTCTCAATAGAATGCTGCAATAACCTAGCTAACTATCTAACCAAAATAATTAACCTAGACAAACTTGCGTAGATAACTAACTAGCACAGCAACCATCCATCTAGAACTAGTAATAATATGTGACAGGGAAGTACATCTACAAACAATTCTGTTTCAGTCATAACTTAAGCTTCATGTCAGTGTGGCAACCATGACTGTAGCGAAGGGGAGAACCCAGGTCTCCGGGGTACCAAACATGCGCTTTGACCACAACGCCAAAGAGCCAGGCTCATTGGTATGGCAGTCAGAGCACACCCACAACCCTAGTGATGGTCACTCTATCACACTGCCTTCCCCTTAAGAAAGCGCACACATGTGCTTCACGCACTCAGGTGTTCCTCACACATCTCCCACCATACTTCTCCCATCCAGGGTGCCCCACATACTCATGCTTCACCCATCATTGGGGTCTCTTGCAGCAACCTAACCTGGGGGTCCCTCATATGGCTCACAGTTTGTGCGCCTCCAATAACTTCACGCATCCCACTTCTGAAACCATTTGTAGCAAAGGGGAGGAGAAGTCACCCCACCGGACTCAGAACCTGGATCTCCAGGGTATCAAACATGTAACTTAACATTATAACACATTAGATAGGCTACACAGCGGTGTAATGCAAATACTTGAGGACCTATGCAGCTAACAAAAGTTAAAAACAAGAGACATTAAAATCATGTGTAATGGACACTTTGAGATGTGGGGGCCCTACCCCAGAAAATGTTTTAAAAATTAGATTTAATTAATTTTGCACATTCTGGTGCAATTTTACAGGTTCTTAGATCTACAGAAATTCCATTAAAACAGGCTTAGCATTTCATTCAATGGCTTAATACTTGGTCGCCACTTAAAAGCAAAAGTAATTCGGTGAAACTAAAATGTCAATGCAACACTATTACAAAAGCTAGATAATTTAACTCATTCTTATTCTAGTTCTCTCAGCACTGGAGTGGATGGGACAGGAGGACAGGCCTACAGACTGAACAATACAATCATAGCAGTTCTGCTAGCTCCGGTATCAAATATGGAGCAGGAACAGGTTGCTGATGGATGTTATTAAATGCATAAAAAGACAATGTGAACGACATCAAATGTTTAAACATGGACCACTGGCAACAATATCTACAAAAACACTTCAGCCCGTGTTAGTTAGCAAACTTACACTAACGTGCTAAAGTAGTTTGTGTTTAACCTTTTGTAGAAGCAACGCTACCCTTAACCTGTCAGAGAAGTCATTCATCCTACCTTCTTTCATGCAAGCACACAACTTCTTTCTTGTTATATCCGCCACTTTCTCTTTTCCTCTTCCTTTTTAAACAATGTGTGTGTGCACCAGGGAGTTTATTCATGGCTGTTTGTGATTATGCTAGACTACAGATTGTATAAAACGAGTCACTTTGCAGCCAGTGCACCAAAGCCCACTGTTCCAATACTCCAAAAGAAAATGTTGAAAAGTAACAAGACCGCTAACCATAACAGTAGGCTACAAGAAGCCGTGCATTGCTGTCTAAAGTAGCCTAAATTCATTTTACCATACATAGATTAATGGCACAGACATATTTAATCAATAGGCTAACATTAAAAGAGTGTGTTTTTTATTGACTAATCTTTGTCAAAACAGAAATGCATTAATAAAGACAGACATAAAAATGCCATTTTCTTTCGATTCCTTGTGCCCCACCTGCAATAAAGAAAGTTCCATCCAGCTACAGAAATGCCTGAAGATGTTTTAAAGTAGAATGAAATTATGTATTTAATAATAAAGTCATTTATTATCTAACAGGAAGTATTAGCTTTCGCTGCTGATCACCCTGGTGCCCATTATCCATCTTATACCACACTGGTTGCAACACTTGCCATAATGTTAATTTGCAAATATTATGATGACTGAAATATAATTATGACTAAAAGTGGTCATATTAGTGTTGCTGCAACTTTTTTTCCTTTTTTTTTTTCACCGATTTTTCGTCAACGATTGCCGGGACACTGGAACTCTGGGGTACATGAATCTTTGTAGGCATGTAGCCCTAGAACTTTTTAGACGATAAGGAGCTTTTGGCCCCCAAGACCCCCTGCTATGCCAGTGTCCATCAAAGAGGGGGAGAAAAGTTTCTCAATAAAACTCAATGAACGTTTCACCAAACATGAAATGTCGGTGTTACAGAAACGTATTGACCCAGCCTGTAAACACTCACTTGAAGCATAGCGTCACCTAGTGATGGGTAAATGCAAAAATTGGGATTTTGTATAGTCACTATCTTAGGACTGAGAAGGTGGGGACTGCACAAAATATGTCATGCACAATCAGCACAAAGACCTCTAAAAGCACAGCACATGCCATACAATTTGGCCTATAGGGGGTGCTGTAACTGTACGAAATGTTGTTTGCCTATTATCTAGAGAACAGTAATGTTTACAACCAATTTTTTGTCGTGAAATCTGTTGACATTCACGCATTGAAAACACTGGTCAACGCCCACTTCCAACAAAAAAAAATCAGTGCAATTTTAACATCGCGAAAGCAAACAATCATAGACCAAATTGGGTGAGATTCTCATTAACGACCTATGTCATCTACAGACAATGCTGACAAAATTTATGAAAGGATTTATCTTGAGGTAAACCATTTGAAAGTTACATGTCAATGATTCAAAACATAGCTTAAAATTCTTCAAAAGTGCATGTTGGCTTCTAATTGCTCAAATTTGGTCAAAGTTGACATGCCAACTTCAAACAGCTTTTTTTATGTGCACCAAATGTTATGACATTTCGTCAAAGGGGGCGATGTTTCTTGTCGAAGCTAGGTGTCGAAAAACTGTTTTTGTTAAATAAGTTGTGAACAATTTTGCCCAAGACACCAATTTTGTGTTCATATGCCGGTGTTACAGAGGCGTATCGACCCAGTCTATAAACACTGACTTGAAGTATAGTGCCACCTAGTGATATGGGTAAATGCAAAAATTGGAATTTTGTATTGCCAATATCTTGGACAGAGAAGGTGGAAACTGCACAAAATATGTCATGCACGATCAACACAAAGACCTCTAAAAGCACAGCACATGCCATAACATTTTGCCCATAGGGGGCGCTGTAATTGTACAAAATGTAATTTGCCTATTATCTAGAGAACGGCAACATTTACAAGCAATTTTCTTTGTTGTTAAATCTATTCACCCAGACACTTTGAAAACACTGGTCAACACCCACTTCAAATGAAAACAATTTCCGTGAAATTTTAAAATTGCGAAAGTAAACGAACTCGTCAAAGGCCGTCCATGTGAATCTCACCAAATGTGGTACGTCATCTACAGACAATGCTGACAAGAAGTTATCAAAGTATTTATCTTGAGATTAACCAGTTGAAGGTGACACATGAATCAAAATTGAAAACGTAGCTTAAAATTCTTCAGAAGTCCATATCTTGGCTTCTAATAGCTAATAAAATTTGGTCAAACATGCCAACTCTAAACAGCTTTGCTTATTGGCTGAGTTGACATACTTCTGCAACACTGGCATACTAAACGAAACCTGTTTTTGGACATCTAGTTTCCACAAGAAATATTGCCCCCTGCAACGAAATGTCAAACAATTTGGTGCACATCAAAACACTCATTTGAGGCATAGCGCCACCTAGTAATATGGGTAAATGCCAATATCTTGTACCAAGAAGGTGGTAACTAATAAAAAAAACATGTAGGCTACATCCATACTATGCCAACATCTATCCTTTTCACAAATCACTCCTGCACACTACATAAACACACAGAATGGCATTTATTCAAAACCCACATCCATGCTCACTTCCAGGAAATCATTTCCACACAAATTCTCACCTCACAACACTGCCCTACCACACACTGCGGTAACAGCTAACTGATTCTGACCCCTTGTAAATGTCACATGTTTTTATCTATTGAATCCCACTTGTGTTTATTGGGTAACAGATTCGTGCATGCGTGTTTGCGTCTTGATTCTCCTGCGTCCACGGCAACGCTGAATCTTCTAAACCAAAATGGCGGCTACCTGTCTACAATCTTAAAATTATCTTTAGTTTGGCACTTTTACACTTAGATTTTGAAATCGAAGCGAGAAATCAATATAATACGATCTCAAAATCAGAATGTCTACACTATTCATAGCCTGTTTTACGATTTTGATATCCGCCAGTCAACTACCCAACGTAAGCTAATGCTACGTGCCCAACTCCACAAGTAATGCAGTGCGCATGTGCAATTTCTCATCCACCTGCGGACCGCGAATCCTGAAGTGTAGAATGTGGAAATCCAAATCAAGCCTTTCTTTGCATGCATGCGACCTAACTCGCGCCTGCTGCTGCAGTGTCTCGACTTAACCCCCCCCCCCCCCAGGACATCCAAGGACTTGATATCGAATTCCGCAAGCAACCCATGGGTATCTACCTTATCTGCAAAGACGGGGGAGATGCTGGAGACCACAACGATATTGGGATCCATGTTGAGGGCACCATTGTTCTCAACAACATTGCTAGTGAAGCACAGGCCTGTGTTTTCATGTTTCACGTCATGAACATGGCATATCCACGTGAGCTCAGGTACTTTTATGAGTTTGTCCAGAAAGTGCTCATGGAGATGGATTGGGAGAGAGTCTCCCCAAGAGTTTTTGGACTAAAAAACAAATTGGATGCTGCGCTGTAAGATGTTGGGTTTTTTTTATTTTGGGGGGAAAATTTTCAGTTCAAATTTACAGAGATACTTTGAGGCTGATGACTTTTTTATTTTATTACTATGGGGAACATTTAAGTTCAGAGCGCCCTCTCCACGGGGAATAGACTGTACACACAAGCCTCGCTGACCCTGCCTGGTTCATCGCAACATGTCATGTTTTATTTGTTCTTCATCTTGTTTATGTACTTACCTCTTCTGTTTATACACTTACCTTGTTGATATACTTCCGTCTTCTGTTTTATATACTTACCTTATGTATCTAGACCTAAGTGGCCTACTTGTGAAGTGATGCGCATTGGTAGCGCGACTAGTTAATTAGTACACTTACAGGTGCATGGCAGACTAATTGTGGGTAAGACAGTTTTTTGACAGCATAGTTTTGTGCTCTCAGTTTAAACAGTGTTTCTTTTGTTGGAAAAAATGGAACGTCAACCGGACTGTGAACAATAAATGGACATCTCGTTTTATTTCACTGTATGTGTGTGCTTCATTCTGGAATGTGCGTCTTAAGTTGTTTTCTTCGTAATGTGCAAAAAAACTCTTCAGATCGCTCAGCAGAGGGGTTTTGTGTGTCAATCATGGCTGTCATTTTGCAGAATAAGGGTGTTTCACTGCTTCTTTACTATTTCATCACTTTATTTTGACTTACAGACTCAGCAAGTCAGAATAAAGTGGTTAAATGGTAAAGACGCAGTGTTGCGGTCTTCCTCTGCAAACTAAATTAGGCGTTAAACCATTGTATTGGTTGGAATATACACAATTGCATGTGGTATACAATAAATAAGAAATATAAGTAAATTCTATTCAAAAAATTGAAATATACACAATTGCTTTAGTTTTGTATAGAATAAATAAGAAATTTAATTAAAGCCATATAAATCAATATAAGTAGATTGGGTAAATGTTGTTAAAAAAATTGCCTGCAATTACATAAAAAATATAAGTAAATTCAATTTAATAAATATAATCGTACTTTACTAAAAAAATATTTCTGGATTTAGATGATTGGAATTTGTGCGACCTGTTGACATAATGAAATTAATTAAATCCAAAGAGCAATTTTTTTCAGTGTGTAATATTTGAGAAATAAGACGAGTGACAGTGTGGCTTTGTGCCTACAGCAGATTCATAGTTGTGTCAAAATTATTTACAAACACAATGTTATTCCGCTACATTGCCTTCATACAAAATTTGCTTTTTGTTTATTTTGTTCACTTTTAATTTTGTATTCGTATTTAGTGTTCACCATTGCCAAGGAACACTGCCACTCTGCAACCACGTTAAGTGAAAAGCACTACCTGCCCATCTACCTGCCCATGGTCTGTATACCAACTTGCCTGCATGTTACATGTTACTTCTGTGAATGAGAGGCACTATCTAACATGCTGATCAGTACACTCACTTGGCTACATGTCACATGTTATTTCTGTACTCCGCTTGCTCCATTTTCTCACTCCATGACACACTGGCTTTGAATGACTGGAATGTTGACCTACTACAATTCAACAGTTGGAGCTTATCAAATGTGGAGTGGTTACTAGTGGTGACGAGTCACAAAGTAACCACTCCACATTTCATCCTGGGATTTTGGCACTCAAGGGATAGCACCCATCCAAACAGAAATTTTGCAAATTGTTAGTGTGGACATACCTCTTGTGTTAAATAAATATAAACAGAGGTGCAGTAGGTAGATCTAACTAAAGTCATTTATAATTCATACCAAGCTAATTCTCATAACTAGTCCCAAAACTCCCAATATAATAGCACACATATCCACAACTGCAACTTGGTATTGGGTTTTGGAAACAGTTATCTTCCACATAGAAATCTAAGTAATTAACTATACTAGTAAAGCACAACTGGCCCTAACATAGAGTGATGCTAAATGTGAACACCTCCGGTTAAAACCATGCAGAAAATATTTCCGAACAAATGGGAACCAAACTTGACCTCTCTTCTGCCAGTCAGTGCGCCTCTATCTCCAATTTCCCTCTATATCCTCCCCACACATCTCCAGTTACATTGACAGTGCCTCTCATGTCTAGCCTAATGCCCAATTTATAGTCCAGATGACAAGTGTCGCTCGACAAAATATTAAGTAGAAGGCACAAAAAACAATTTGTCACGTACATCAAAAATCGCCCACTCTGACTGGATAGCAACTCAAATTCTGGGTTTTGGAGATCACGCGCAACATGCGTCATTATTATTTGAATGGGTTTGAAGAAGTGTTCTATTTGATAATGGATTTTTCTTGTGGGTACAGAACTATTAAAGCCTCTAACACAGCAACATCTGTCGATGACTGTTTTTTTGTTGGGTGACACCTGTCGCCAAAATATTTCATCACATACGTGATCCGGCCATTTTCTGATCCAGTGGATTCCAATGAGTGACACGAATCATCAGACAGGTAAATGAGCTAATTAGTAAAATTAGTAGCTGGTAGCTGGTATTGGCACCTCTGCTCTGCTGTAACCTGAGTACAACCTGGATAAAAAAATACATGCTAAAGCTCATGTGGCATTACAGGTGCTATTGAGATGTCCTAAGAATGGTCAAGGATGCTAAATCTGACCTGGGGTAGCAGCTTCACATATGCGTGTGTGTGTGTGTGTGTGTGTGTGTGTGTGTGTGTGTGATGATTTTCAGTCAACTGCCTGCAACCAGATCTGTCTGCTTGTCCATACACTGTGTCTCTGTCTCTCTCTAGGGGCTGGAGACGGGCGACATAAATCTGGGGTGGCGCCGGAGCTCTGCTACCATCTATAGCGGCCCACTCCACAGCTTCGACAAGGACCCGCAGGCCCTGCTGCCTGCCACCCACCCACCCGGCTGAGGGGGTCAGGTTTCTGCGACATGCCTGCGGTATTATTTTGGCCACCACGTTTTGTAAGACAAGTTTTTAAAATAAAAAGGGGCCACAGCGAGCTGCTGGGGATGGCGAGGTGATTTGTTGGCTGCCACCAGAGCACACAGCATGAGACTGACCCCACTGCCCAATGTCAGTCAGTCTTGAAGCAACTAGGAACTAGTGGTAGTGTGTGTGTGTGTGTGTGTGTGTGTGTGTGTGTGTGTGTGTGTGTGTGTGTGTGTGTGTGTACATAAGTACATTGACATGGTTATTTTGGGGAAATAATGACCTATACATCTATACTTTTATCTTTATCAATACAAATAACTACTGCATACATGATTGAGAAGTAAAGCAACTATCCATTGTTAGGACTTAAAAGCTGACAAACTCACCAACATCAATATATCCTAGGATAATTTGTGTTTACACACGGATGCCCTCCAGACCCTGAGATCTAATGGTCTCTCACACCTGTCTCTACTCTGTCTATAAACAAAGACTAAAATATTACATCCTGCTGCACATAATCTCAAATGTTGTGCACCTGGTGTAGGTTAAATAATTTACTGAGCATCAGAAAAAAGCAAAACACATACAAACACATACGAACATAAACTATCTCTCTCTCTCTCTCTCTCTCTCTCACACACACACACACACACACACACACACACACACACACACACACACACACAGTATGGGTATATATTTCACCTGACAGTCATCATTAGGCACTAACTGTGCATTGTAGAGGTCCCAGGGTGGATTATAAATGAAATCAGTATTAACAATATCTCGCTTTAGCAACTTGTGCAATTTTATGCTTTCCTGAGTGCTTACAGGCAAATCGCTTGGAGGTGATGATTAACCGCACGACTACAGCTCCAACCGAGCGGCCAGGAACTTGGACCCCCGTGAAATGTGGATGGGGGGATTATAGAGCTCCCTGCTAGCTATTTAACATCAGACTGGCAAGAAACCAAATCACCAGGCAGCATAGCTGCCCACTTCTTATCAACCTCCCGCAAGCTTTAGTACCAATGCAGTTTTAATGATCTTTTTCAACTTCATTTGGTATAGGATCACCATGACCAGAGCTCTGAAAACAACACCACGGGTTTAGGACAAGGGGCATAAGGCTTTCCACTTATTTCAACCTTAAAGAATCAACACAAATCTAGAGAAGGTATTTGTGACCTGCTGGGTGAGAGGCGGCTTCAATTAATTTGATTGATTTTTAATCCCGATTCTGATGGAAAATCTGGGCAAGTTGCAGGTAGTCTGAGGTGATCTCAGATGGCCGTGATGTTCAGTTGCAAAATTAGTAGTCATGTCTATTGGGGAGATTTGAATCTTAAACAATCTTTTTGATGCAATTTATGTTTAATATGATTATTACCAGTCTGGTCTGTGCTTCCATGGATGCAATTATGACACACAAATCCACTGTTTTTTCACAGTCATCATGTTTGGGGTTACGACCAACTCAAAATCGCATTCAACCTAATATGACAAAAAATGATCACAGTATAATTTCCTATATAATAAAATTCATAACATAACCCACCTCCCCAAGTATTGCCAGTTCAAAGATGCAGTAGGAAAGTCTACAGAATTCCCAGAGCCTGGGCACGCCGCTGCATTTGCATTTCGCCTGCAAGTCAGTCTGGCCAAGCTGCCTGTCTATACCGTTTCTACATTAACAGAGAAACTGGGACCAATGAAAATCTAGCATTTCAAAAAGGCAATGACGCGGTAGTTTAGCGACTGGAAATCTACCTCAGTCACTGTCAACATGGCGAACGTGGAGCAACGGCAAGATTTCAATGCAGCTGTAGCTGCCGTTTTGGAAGAATTCAAAGAGAAGTTCTCTCTGGAATTAGAGCAAAGGTTAGCCCTTGAATCATTTATTGCAGGAAAGGACGTTTTCGCAATGCTACCGACCGGCTTCGGTAAAAGTTTGATTTATCAGCTAGCCCTGCTGGTAGCCAAGTCAATGGGGCTTTGCAAGAACCCTGTTGTTGTGGTCATTTCGCATACGTCAGAGGACAGAGGAGTGTAATTGGTTGAATCTTCGTCCAGTAGCAAACAGAGGCTTTTGAAAGAGGCAGATTAACCCCGCCCTCTGAGAAATGGGTTTACAACACAGCTTGGCCAGACCAATGTTCGCAGAGCATTGATAAGTCGCGTTAGCCAGGCTAGGTTGAGTCGAATTTCAAGTCAGAAATTCAAAATCAGGTCCCTCCCCTAACCTCCATGAAGTTCCAAAACCGAATCCCAAACCACTCCCCGAGTATAGATGAGGCAGTGTACATGAGTGCACGCCAGGGTGTGTGCCCCCAAGCTAGGAAACAGGTGTAAAGTATCTAAAGCAACCAAGCTAAACTGTTACAAGTTGCTGTGACAGTAAAGCTGTTACGCTTTTGTCAATAGATACCAGACATAACTTGTAATACGCCATGACAACATCCAACAAAACCTGAAATGAGTCTACTGGCCAGTACTGTAATCTTAAGCCATGCTAGAACACCACTGCTCAAGGCTTCGGTGTTGAATGGCATGCATAGAGGCTAATGTAATGGCCTAGTCAGTACCACTACTTCCAAGCTGTTAGCTGGTGATTCACACAGAAAAGCAGCTTAGCTTGTGAGTAGAAGGGAGTCATATCAACACAAAATCCAAACCAACACGACTATACAACTACAGCATACAATTACAACGCTGTGTCAGAATCACCCCACCGTAAACATAGCTAATTCTAAACAAGCTGCTGTCCTAACTGCAGTATTAGGCTAGTAGAAGTCCTTAGCAGACTGTGGATGCATATAGAGCAAGTTGCCCGTCACCTGTAGTTGTTCTAACAATATACACCTAGCTGCAGATACAGTAAATTAGGACAGCAAACAAAGATCACCGCTGGGACACATTATATAACACTAATGCTAACCACCAACGTTGGCCTCAATACTCTATACTCATGAACCTATTTACAGAGTGTAACTGTTGTCTACTGTAGTTTTTACATGTCATTTTTTGTCATAACCAAGTTATCAGCAACTGACATTGTGTATCCTCTCTTTATAACAGTGGCATCAGCTTTAGGGATAACTCTTAAGTCATGTCTATCACGTTAGCTGCCCTCAGCTCCACTTTCGTTTATTTTACTCTTTACTACCTTTATCTTCCCCAGCAGCTCACAAATGCCCATAGCAGAGGGAAAGGTAGATTCGCACGGGCAGTTGTTGTGTCATTTCTGCCATGTGTTGTATTATCTATTAAATATGCCCAAACCTGATCATTGTGATTAACTTATTTATTATGATCGATTAATCGCCTAGCCCTAATCCAATCTGAAGGTTTGATGTACTTGGTCATGTTCTAATCAGAAAAGACAGGAACATAAAATGGGAAGTTTTGGTTGCAGCTCCTCTGAGAGAGAGGCACACACTGCCTCTGGCTTCCTAATAACAACAAAACTGGAAATTTAACCACAGGTGCCTGGCACACGCTCCTGCCAGGAGAAGTAAAAAAGCCGGTGGAGATGCCTGCCCTTTGTTGTGGCTCTCTCAGGGAGAGAGGAGTAAACAGACTCATAAATCACTGTGAGCAACACACAGAGAGCTAATGAATCTGCTTATCTGTGTGGGTACTGTGATAGTGCACAATGACTTATTTTGAGATGGCACCTTTTCTGCATATTACATTATTAGAACAGTGGTGCCCAAACTTTTAACAGCTGTGAGACACCCTATGTCCTATCAAGTGCCCCTCACACTGTGAACCATTGCATAACCATGCATTACTTCTGCATTAAGAGTATGTGAAAACATATGTATATGTTACAAAGTAATGTAGTGGTAAACTGGATTGTAATGTGAACAGTTTGAATGCAAGATCTTCCATTCAATTTTCCATTAATAGTCTGTACCTGAACTTTCTTTTCCTTTCACATACCCCCAGTGGTACGCTTTCCCCAGTTTGACAACCACTGCATTAGATCTCATGTAAAACTACAAAACTGCAAAGCACAATATATTGACCTATTATAGCTCATACAATGATGCACCGTCTTGTAGAATTCAGGAACTGAATGTACGCCCATAAAAATTCCAATTTCTAGGAAAACAACAGTCACGGCCGTTAGTGTGTAGCTGAACACTCCGATCACATGATAGAGGTGGGTGGAGGACTAACTCACAGGGGGGTCTGGGTCATCGCATACAAAACACTGCAGTGTGGCAGCAGTCAAACTGTGCGCTTCAAACACCAGTCTAAAAATACACTGGCTCTGCTCAACTCTCTCTCTCTCTGAATGGATCTCTGTTTGCAGTGAGGCTCCTGAACTTCATGGCCTTGCGGAGGCCGGCATAATGCAACAAGTGAAGAAGTATCATTTTGACCGGTGATGCACAATAGAGCCTCTGTCAAAGAAGGGGTAGATTGGCAGACATTTTGGGGGGATGTCAAGGGAGAGTGGGACAGCAGGGGACACTGGGGACAGAGACCCTTTTGTCTTGTGGGTGTTAAAACGTCTCTGCAAGCTGTTGAGCCTGGGGGACCTGACTTGTGATAATAGCAGCGCTTACAGGACAGTGTGGGTGTACGGGTGACAGGAGGAGAACTCACTGGCTGATGGGAAGTGAGGCAGCTGTGGGGGTGACAGAACAACCCCTGCACCACAGTGAGGACATGAAAAGATAAGAGGACAGGTGCTTATAAAAAAACTGCTGTTCCCAGTTAGTGGGTGAGAGTAATTGTGTATGGGAGGAAAACTAGAGAATAGTAAAGGTTCCATATGGAAAGAGAACTTGTTGGTTCTGCATGGAAAGACAACCTTTCATCCAAAGATGCAACTGACAGAAACAGTCAAACTAACTCCCTGGTTTCCACTCAAAAGAAAGACAAAATAAAACATTTTCTTGCTTTTGTGGTACACTCTCCTATGCCACATATACTCATATACCATACCAAGACAGTTAAAACTGGAAAAACTAGGGCCATGAAATTTTTTCCACAAAGCAACAACACTGCAGAGAGTACCAACATATTTAATGGCATGGAGTGCACCAACTCTAAGAACTAAGAGCCCACAACCTACAGCATAGAAATAGGACATCACAAATAGTACAGCAAGAGGAACCAAGTGAGTTAAGCCAAGTCTGCAGGAGTCTTTTTAAAGAAAGCTTCAACATAGAACCAACGCAGTTGATAGCAAGTGGCTCATTCGGGCTCTATAATTCAAGTAGACCCAACCGAGAGTTCTAAGAGTTTAGTATCCAGAGCGAGGTGAGGGCAAATGGCATTATGGGAAGTGGCGCCACACAATTCACCCCACTCTGCATTTATGGCAAAAGAGAAGAGGAGGCGGTAGAGGAAGAGAATTTAGAAATGGAGGAAGGCCGGAGGCTTAGTGTGCGTGTGCATGTGTGTGTGTGTGTGTATGTGTGTGAGTCACCATTTCCCCTGGTTCCTGGCTTGATCCAGTACCACTGCTGCCTGACAAACACACCACACACCAAGGAGAAGGCAAAGAGAGAAAAGAGAAAGAAAGCAGACCAGATATAGAAGTTGGACACAGACAAAATAAGAGTCTCTCTCTCTCTCTGTCTCTTTTTCTCCCACACACACACACACAATCACACACAAACACACGCATACACACACACACACACACTAGTGTGGGCTGAGACTAATGCCTGTGATGATGGTGGCTGAAATATGGTTTCCAACTCGAATCCAGGAGGACGTAGCCTGTTGGTCGTGTGCGGAAATCCAGTGCGCACGCACACACGCACAAACACACACACACACACACACACACACACACACACACACACACACACACACACTTCCCCCGATGCTCCACTGTAACCAGGAAGAAATATGGCCCAGTACTCCTACAGTTTCCGACACCATGGTGAGAGCAAGTCTGAGAGGTGACATCTCACATCATTTAACCGTGATGGAAAACTGTGACCGCAAGGGTACACGTAGAAGCAAAAAAACCACAACACCCTCCATAAAAGCAGCAGCAGGCAGGAAGAAGGGGAGGAAGAGTTGGGAAGGTGTGGAGGTCTGAGTCAAGTGTGAGCACCTGACGAGGTGTGATGAGTCATTTGAAACATTAACTTTTCCCTAATACACCAGACTCATACAACACTGTCTAAAATACACACACTGACTATGTTGAAATGAGTCTTTGTATTGTGCCACTAGCATGTCTGGACAACACAGTCCGCCTGAGGGCAATCTGCAATCGAAGGCCTGTAGTGGTTGAACATGACAGTGACAGGTTATCCACTGAAATAAGATCACAATTGTATGTACAATAAGATCCTGTATGTGCGTGTGTGTGTGTGTGTGTGTGTGTGTGTGTGCATATACTTATGTGTGTTTGTACAAAGCTTTTGTGTTACTGGGGGTACTGTGTAGTAGCAAAGTAGGCGAAGCATCCTGTTCAGACACTCATTTCCTGCCAGTATGTGTGTATTGTGTTTCCTGAGGCTGGCCAAGAGGGCAGGACCCACCAGGGCATACGTCTTAGTACAACTCATACATGTCCAGTACATTAAAGCAACAAATAAAAACATTAATATTCTTAGGATAAGTGATTTTGTAAGCATTAAGGAGAATGGAAGGAAATGGAATTATCTACATATAGCATACGGAGAGCACACAGTAATACCTGCCCTGATAACGACAATACTTGTCCACATTTTCTTACACAACCAGCGTATATATTTTGAAGAGTTGCAAGTTATTGATGTCAAGTTATTAATGTCAATTGCTTATCATGAATTATTGGGTATTTCCAATTAAAGATTTTACGACTGAAAAAATGCATAGGTACAGAAACATAATAATCTGTTCACTTTCGAATTTTCTTGATGTTTCATCCAACTGTACCTAGTGCGTCTACAAAGGCACCATAGAGGCCTTCTGTACACGCACACATTTATTTTAAAGCTAGAAGACTATTGTAAACCTTTTGTGTGGCACCAAGAGGAAATGGAGCCACCTGCTTAGGTGGGAGAGTCAGGGAAAACTGAACTCTCACATGGGAACTAAAAGGAGACAAAGGCATCCTTCATACCCATGTTGGAACAAAGACTACGCTAGGACCTATTTACAAGAATCACTCAACACCGTCCATCATCACCAGTCTTTTCCCCGTCGTCTGTATTCTTTGTGTATGAGTAACTGTGAAGCTATGCTAATGCTATGTTATGCTATGTTTGAGCAGAACCTAAACCATTTAAGGTGAAGCTAAAAAACCTCAATATTAAAAATGGCCAGCCTTTATTTTTAGCAAAAGAGTATTCCAAAACCTCTCCCCACAACATAAAACCATCTCTCCAATTTCCAGCTTGACTAAAATAAGCCCAAACGCAAATTAAGAGTGACTTTCAAAACGGTATATTACACTCATACTAAGTGCAGTCTGCCGTACATCTTGGGGTTTGGGACATGTTCATCATACTACATTTTAGAATGCTGGTTCCACCACTGGATAACATGTGTACCTTTGTTTACTTCACTATTACTTACTTTACTATTGTTTACCATTTCAAATCTTATTGAATGTGAATTCAATGTATAAAAATCAGTGTTACATAACATTTAAAAGATCTTGTGCAAGGCTTTTAGACCTAAAACACAACAGAAATGGTATGCAAAACAATCAGATCAGCCAAATGGAAAGAAGATGAAAGCTACAACTATGATAAAAATATGGGGTCATTGTGCCATTATGTTTGGGCTGACAAGTTACCTATAGTTTCAATTCAACACACACAAACCTTAGTCATATGTTTTCTTGTAGACCAAGTCAAGGTCTACTTGGTCAAATGGGTCATACCACTGTGTGTAGAGCTGAAAAAGACACCCACAAAGAAATAAAAAAAAAACCTAGTAGTTATTGAAATGTTCTTTGGTGTTTTAAACCACCCAAAGGACAATGAGTGTGGCACCACTGATCTAGAAGGTTCCCCCTAAACTGCTCCACCACTGAGGGGGCGAGAGCAGCACTGACGTGGGACTTTCCCACAGTCTCAGAAACCTCTCCAGGGTCTTATTTGTCAGAGAAGTATCCTGCTGAGGCCATACACCAGCGCTCTGGCTGTCGTTAAAAAAACAACACAAAATGTTCCAAGAGAAACCCAAATAGGCATGGTTCCTGCCAAGAGCACTCAAAACATATAGATGCCAACATGGAGGAAAATGTTTACAGCTGGGTGTCTAGTGCCAGTCTCCAGCTTTGCATGAATAAGAGGGAATATGGACACAAGTGTCATTCCGCAAATTGCTGAAGTTTTTGTCCTTCATGCCTCTTTTCTGAGAAAGAGCGGAATACTCCATTCTTTCATCTTCTGTGGGATTTACCCCTCTGAGTCACGTCACCAGAGCTGGAAAGACTTGCAGGCGCTTCGTTTTTTCCCCTGTTCTGATTGAGCAGGCTTTAGCTTCTCACTCTGAAATAAACTCTGGCCTGAAATAATCAGCTCGCCTCTCTGTGTGGGATCTACCATGCTTATGCAGTGTTGCTGAGCAAGGCAGGAGAGGTCTTAACAAAAGTTTTTGGGCATAAAAAGGATTATGAAAAAGGTGAAAAGCACGCTCACATTATTGACTTTAAAGCAGTCATTGAAGGACACGTTTCAGCAGCCTTAGCCTTTCTCAGTGTCTTCCATCTGTGAATGCTTTTAAGTCAATAAACATGCAAGTGATCGCTTGAGAGTGCATTTATTCACTTTTATTTTGTTATTGAACAAGACCTTTCCCCAGAGCCTCCTAAAGACCCTTTCTGATTCAATGGCCCAAAATCTAAAGTAACCAAATCTTCCTCTCCAAACGCGCTCTCATAACTGGACCAACTGAAGTACGTAATAGAAGGTTTTTTAGAACCCATCTGATAGTGAAGATCCATTTAAAAGTGTCTTTGAAAACAGTTCCTTGCTATTAATCTCCATGATCAAAACACCTTAAAGCCAGGCAATTAAATGTCTCAGCTGTGTTATTTTTCCTTCACTCTGACGAGGTCATGTTTGCAGAAAGGCGAAGCGGCTCCAAACCAAGGGGGCCCTTTTCCCTGATTCAGGACGACGGTGTTAACAGGCTTGAATCATCACTCACTCATCTCTAAACAAACACTCTCCAATCTGGAGAGGCTGCCCACACACAGAAACAGAAATCCTGTTCATTTCCGACACCCCACAAGTCTACTGGAGCAGCTGATCTCTAAATAAATGTATGTTCCCCCCTTCTGAAGCTATTTACTTGCTAAGCCACTGCAATACAGAGCTGTATAACTATTTGTCATTGATGGCAACATATTACTAAAAAGTTTGCATGATTAAGTATTTCTACCCCTGGCAATGAATTATGGTACATTTGGCCATTTTATGAAACACAACAAAATGTACTATGCAGGAATTAGATTAAAACACTCTGGAAAGCAATCATTCCATTGCAGCACTTAAAAAAATCAACTGCTAGATTAAATTTCCTGCTACACTTAAAAAGTGACGTCAAAACAGGCAACATGCATTTAAAGGGGGGTGGGACGTTTTCATAAACAAGTCACAACTGGGTAGTGCAATCTAACACTAGTACTGTCAAGTCTCCCTTCAGGTGTGTTTCTAGAGATTTAAACTAATTTCACTGTTTCAACTTAATCCAGCGTGACAAATGGCACATGTAAGGCACACATTGTTGTTAGCAGATGTCCTCTGTGATTCATTTTGATGGCCTTGTTGTTGTTCTACCAACTTAACAAGAGTAACTCTAGTGAACATCTGCAACGGTGCTGCATGTTTTTAGACACAAACACATGTACATGAGAAGATAAAAGCAGGTGATGAAAGGTACAGACACATCCAGCTGACAAATATGTGCACATATTACTGTATTGCATGAACATCTTGTAAATTTGTGTATATTACTGTCTTATACATAATATATGTATACTCTGTACAAGTGCCCTATATGTATATGATGTTACTTATCTCTATTGTACGGTATAATTCTATACATGACGGCCAATATGTTCTATATGTTCTACTACTTGTCTAAATGTATACTAGAGAGTAACAACATCCACTGCAGTCAAATCCCTTCTCTATGTAAGTAATACCTAACCAGTAACACAGATTCTGATTCTGAAAAACAAGAAGCTAGCGGGATAAGGAAGGGAAGACGGAAAAGCGGAAAAGGAAGCACAGTCCCACCTCAGCGGCCTGAGTTTCCTGATGCAGCAGCGTCAGGCCCGTCAGGTCCTCCAGGAAGGAGTGGGAGGAGTTGAAGACCTTGGACAGGAACTGGAAGCCCTCTCGCTCGTAGTGATCGAGGACCTGTAGTTCAGCACGGGGCAGCAAGGCAACAGACACTATGTCAGAAGGGAAGCCACCAGCCATTGCTTAACAGATGATATATTATCACAATGGCAGCAGAAAATCCCTCACAGTAATCTGCACCACAACTCCAGCTCTGATAAGCAAGACATGTTTATTACTACATCTGAGAAAACACACACAAACATAAAATACTGACAAAATGCACTGTTTAACGCACCTGCTTGTGAATGGCGAATTGTTAATTACTGAGTAATGCCACCTTCCCTGTAATATTATTTATAGGAGACAAATACAGTTTTTCAAAAATGAGTGGGCTATCCTTTATACATGCTATCTACAGCTACACTGACACCAGCGGTAGTAGTCGAGTCGGTGACATATTATAGCTCAAGTGATAAAGCTTTTGTGTGTGTGTGTGTGTGTGTGGCTTGAGAAGGGATCACTTTTCGCTCTCCACCGAAGTCATTGTAAGCTTTTGCAGACATCTGGCACCACTGCATGTCTGGGTTGGAGACAGTTTGTGCCCCCTCTCTTCACAGACCACCACCCGCCCACCCCACCCCTCCCTCCCTCCCTACCCCCATTATGACTCCCCTCTCCGAGACGGTCCATTATCACTCTTCTGTCTTCATAGTAGATAGAGACCCCTCTCCACCAGCAACCCCAATGCAGGGTAAGTTAAGTGGGGTAAGCTTTTAGTGGTGGGGGAAATGGTGGGTGGTGGGGTATATGTGTGCGTGTGTGTGTGTGGGGGGGTGCATTGTTTGGGACTTTCTGGATGTTTGTTTTAGTTTCCTGTTTGTTTAGCCCTGTGTGTATGTGCCTGATGTGGTTGATGTCCGCAAATAGTGGGATTTTTCAGAGCCTGCGCAGAAACAATGCCCTTGTGATGTGACACACTTACTCCTCCCTGGATTGTAACACAGCAAAAAGGGGGGTGAGAGCAACTTTTACAGGATTTTATTATGTTCTCCAAAAATGGATCCCCCTTTCTCAAGCATGTGTGCTGTTGATTGATGCAGTCCTGTGTAAACCATGGCAACTGTGACACAGAGGGGGTGGGGATGCAAGAGTGGGGAGCGCAGAGTGGACAGAGAGAGAGCACGAGAGAGAGAGAGAGAGAGAGAGAGAGAGAGAGAGAGCAAACAGGGGAGGAGATGGAGGGGGCAGAAAAGCACATCTGGTTTGCATAGAGTGGGGCTCACACACAGTTTAGATGTGGTACGCCTTTAGCTTCTTATAACTCCCCCTCTATAACTGTTTCGCGAAAAGAGATGGGGAGAAATAGACACCGGAAAACTGAAGGAGGAGGAGGAGGAGTTCAGGGAAAAAAAAAAAATTGGAGTGTTCAAAATGGTCCTTTGAAGCCATCTTGTCTAAAAGAGCAGTCATTAGCCCTTCTGAGCCAACCACCAAAGACAAGAGGCCCAGGCTCATGTCTGCCTACACTAGCCAGGCACAGGGCTGCCACTGGAGGCTTCAAATAGGCCAGTGGACCAGCTGGAAACTAGGCTTTCTAGTCGTCAAACTGGCAGCGCTTCAACTGTTCCAGTTACTGAGTAGTACTATGTCTACCTCCCTATGCGTACTACTCGAAGCGGCAGCTCCACAAAAAAAAAAAAAAAAAAAAATCAGCATTTGTTTCTTTTTTTCCAAAACAGATATGCAGCAACATTCACAGCCGTGTTTATTTTTCCGAGATGTTGTTTCAGCCGTTTTAAGTTTGGGGGAGGTGGGAGTGGTATGTTGGAAGTGGTGGTGAAGAGAGAAAGAAGGCAAGACAGAAAGAGTGTCTGTGTGTCTGTTTGTGACAGAGAGAGAGAGAAAGTGAGAGAAAGAGAGCGAGACAGAATCAGAAACAGGCTTAAATTTACAGGCTCTTTCTGCCGAGAGGCGAATTGTTTTGTTTCCATGGTTTCGCAGTCACACACAGCTGAGAGTGGGCCAGTGTTTCAGTGATGTATACGCTCCCAGGACGTGACACACACAGCAGAGCCAGAGACTCACAGCTGGCAAAATGGACTCTAGCAGCATAGCCAACACCACCTGATATCTTTTAAAAACACAACTACTTACACAGCTTTGCTAAAATACTTAGTGAATTTGATGACTGAATTTGAAGGTGTCTACATAAAGATGACATGAGCCAATTATAAACATGACATGACACAAATGACAAAACAAATGACACTTACTTTATTCATATTTATGACTGTTGAAATTGTCAAAAATGTACATAATATGCATCATGTCATGTTTATAATAGGCTCATGTCACTCTTATGTAGACACCTTCAAATACAGTGTTGCACAATATACTAATGTACGCTGTTGTCTTATTTAACTCTCATTGACCAATCTGTATTTTGATGTTCTCTCACAAGTTTTTCCCAAAGAAAAAGGCAATGCAAGGTACTGTTGTGTGTACGACCTCCCTCCAGCATGAAGCTGTGAAAGTCGTTTGGGAGCGTTGGTGCTTGTCCTTGTGTGTGCTTGGTGCAGAGGTCAAGGGTCACCAGGCTGCCTGAGGGGTCAGAGGTGTGCTCACCTCGCCACTCACCGTTCACACATGAAAGTGTCACATCTGAGCCTTTTATGACCCTTTCATGACTACAAAGGAGCCATTCATCGCAAACACACAGAGAAAGGTAGAGAGAAAGCGAGACAGCAAAGAAAAGAAAAAAAAAAACAGAAGGGCAGCTGACTCATAAAGTCACAGTAATGTTTGAGTAATTAGACTAATGAACAGTGGGGAGTGTTCAATATGTCGACATTTTTAAAGTAGAGGTATGTTTGACTATGGACATTTCTTTTTACATACTGTATGTGGATTTCCTGGATTACCACCAATATCTGTTCAAAATTTCATAAGACCTTTAAAGTCCATTAATAACGCTATGTACAATAAAGTAAAACTAGTCTGTCTGATTATGCACACACACAGACACACATCAGAGCAACTTACAGTGGGTACTAGGACAGTCCCCCAGGAGCAATGTGGGGTTAGATGCCTTTTTCAAGGGCAATTCAGCTAGGGATGCTGGTTATTCACTCCTCCACCCACATTTTTCCTACTGATATGGGAATTGAACCTGCAAGCCTCTGATCCCAAGACCAACTCCCTAACCATCAGGCCACAACTGCCCCAATTTGAAAAAAGAGAGAGAAGTAGGTGGAGTGCAAGTATTAGAAAAAAGTGCAGACGGTCATGAAGGTCGACTAAACTAAACTGTGGGTTCACTCCCAGTCTCATGCCCCTGGCCTGACTGGCACACTCTAGCCTTCATCAACCAATGAAAACAGAACACCAGGAGCACAACACAGCCTGCTGGGAAGGCTATTGTCCCTGTGGCTGCAGAGAAAAGAGAGAAAGAGTGAGAGAGCGAGAGAGCGAGAGAGAGAGAGAGAGAGAGAGAGAGAGAGAGAGAGAGAGAGAGAGAGAAAGAGGGAGAGGGAGGGAGGAAGGGAAAGAGAGAGAGAGAGAGATACCACATCCACACATGCTGAAGAGATTGAGTGGCTTCCCTCTGCTGTGATTTATGGAACTCAAAGCCTTCGACAGCGTCAGGTCCCCAGGGAAAAAACACTCCTGCCCGCCATTTAATTGCTCACATACGACAATGACATCAACAACCAACTGTGGCCTGCTTGGGACCATATGGCCTCTGCTTTGCCCCAAGACACTCTATAATTTCCCCTTAAAATGCCTTACACTCATCTCCACACTCCAGTCACTCCTCAGAAAATCCATGGTATTCCACAGGGGAATTTTTCTGTGCAGTCTGAAGGGGGATATGAGAATGTAAGAGAGATAACTCCCAAGTGAAACATTTCTTTTGTCTGTGTACTACTAGGAGGGATAGTGGATTAACTTCTTAGCAGAAGTGTCTGCGTTTCTGTGTGTGTGTGTGTGTGTGTGTGTGTGTGTGTGTGTGTGTGTGTGTGTGTGTGTAAACCTTAAAAGTGTGTGCACACTGTACTGTATCTGTCTTGCTTCTACTGTGTTTTAAGAGTTGCAGGCATCACCAAAATGTCCCAGTAAATTGTTTCATCTTAATACGTTTTATGTATATGGCTGAAATAAAGTAGACTTAAATTGAAAATAGAGTTCACAGTCTGTAAGTAATCAACATTAAAATGAGACTGGGCTGCTCATAGGAGACAAGTGTATTATGGTGCTGGCTACTTCAAGTCCAGTGTTTATGTTTCAATCCTTTAGTGCTTTGTAGCTGGGAGCATGACTTACTATTGGTGAGCAGGCGGTACACTTGTCAAAGGCCAAACTTGCAGGAAGTACGTTGTCAAATCGGGACAGAAATCCTCGGATCTGCAGATTGGAATGGAACACAGAATGAAGTCTTGAATGAATGAAGTTGACATTTTTTTTCACACATGGTTGACCAGAGCACCCCCTGGTGTAGGTGACAGAGGACAACATGCTGGTCCTGATTAAGATTCAGAAGCTACAATCCAATGCCACATTTTCTAAATCACCCTGTTCTACCTGTGCACTTAATACAGGTGATTTATAAAGCCAGGCCGCCAATCTGGATTGCGCACCCTGAGTCACTGGACAAAAATCTGTAATTCTTTCTCACACATTTTAAAACCTTTTTATCGTATGTGGTTGCCATGCAAATTGTTTGTATTTCCAGAGAAAAATAAAAACATAGGAGAATGAGCGAGAGAAAAAATTTACATACAATACAATCTCTTTCGCCTGCCCTCCCTCCTACCCACCCACCCCCTCCCTTTTTTTCGTGCTGTCACGTTGTGTAAAAATGTATCCATAGGCTTCTTCTCACAACAGGTAAGTCAGAGCCCTTTCTTTAGTTAGAATGTGGCCTGTGGAGCAATGAATGTAACTGAATTCTAGAAGTGTACCTGGCTACCACACACCTCTCTGCTCACTCAATTAGCTTTCATCTAATTGAAAGAAAAATTAAAAGCAAGGTACCAATGGAAGACAAACAATGTAATATACATGGTATTTGTGTGTGTGTGTGTGTGTGTGTGTGTGTGTGTGTGTGTGTGTGTGTGTGTGTGTGTGTACTTGCACACTTTCCTAAAGCTGGGAACAGGCCTCACGATTTGTTCAGTCTTTCATAATTAGAATGTGACTGAGCACACCAAACCTACCAACATCTTCAGGTGTGAGTTTGAGTCAGTTATAAGCACAGACAAGAAGACTGGGTAAAATACAGGGTAAAAGAACTTCCATGCCACAATCTCAACCATGTTACTGGTACCGATGAAATCAAACATGTTTGATTTAATCAAAATTGTATCTGTGTGTGTGTTCACCCATTAAGGGACCTATAAAGTGTGCCCAAAATAAAAAGGTTGTGACATTTATGAGTAGAATTACAGACTTCTATTAAACCTGCTGAGAAATCACTTGGGTCAGCATCTGTCTAAGATGTTTAAAAGCTCTAACCACAGGAAAGAACAGATTTAAGGTACATTGGGGACACTACTGGTCCTATATTAATCTAGTATTCAAAAAGAGGAGTTCTAACCTGATCATCGAGAACCAGGAGCTTTGGCTTATGACACATCGCATTGCTCCATTTAATTAGAAAAAAAGGAAATATGCCCCCATAGTGTTATATAGTGTTACTGTTGTCCATGAGGTCTTCAGTGGTATGAAACCAAGAGATGTAATTTGCAGGTTATTTGACAGTGAATACGTTAATCACCCATTATATTTAAAGCAACACTAAAGCACGTTTCCTCTTCAGTCGCCCTACAGGCTGTAAGCGGTATTGTCCATTACCGCTGTCGTAAATAATTTAGCCTACCACAGCCATACCATTGCATGCATGCGCTAGTTTGTTTGGTATCCACATTGCCGTCCAGTTTGTTGACCATGTTTACCCAGCAGCAACTTTGGAAATAACAATGCCCTCAGACAAGGTGGAATAGGCCATGTTGTTTCATTTCATAAAAGTATGATGTATTGTGACATGAAAAAAGGAATGAAAACAAAGTAGGCCTAATATTGCTTGAATTTTTTTTAGATTGTGTAAAACGGTACTTTGTAACAGTCTAGCAACAGCAGAGACAAGCGACAGCATTTTAGTGACACATTATTACTGGAATAGTGGGCATAATCTCCTTACTGCCCCATTAGCTTCTATGTTGCTACTTCTTTCTTTGAGCAACTAAAGTGCTAAATTACAAATCATGCTTGCAAGTTATTGACCTAAGTGACCATCACTATTGCACTTTGTAGCCTTCTTTAGCGCTCGTCAACAAGTGCAAGCTGGTCCGATGTTTACTCGAGTTCGACCTCGGTCTATTATGTTCCCGTTTTCTTTTCCTCGCCTCCTCCAACATACCCTTCCTTTTCTTCGCAAGGTCTGTCATGATGACAATTCAAAAGTTGGTTGTAGGTGTCTTCCATTCATATGTACCTGCGAAGATGCTTCACCTAGGGCCTTGCTCTACCTATCGGTTACGCCTCATGTAAAGCAAGTCAAATTTGTGATATCATTCAAACTACAGAGTGGCGGCCCACTTTGGCAAACTTCCATAGTGCGGTTATAGCACATGGAAGCGAATTCAGAAATACTGTTGACCCTGTTTTGAGTTGATGAAACACTAAAACAACTTTGGAAACATTATTTAAAAGTTAAAAAAAGTAGGCTACTTAGTGTTGCTTTAAAGGTAGCAAGGAGCATTGCATCTTTTTCTTTAATGTTAAAATAAAATGTATTTGACTTTGATTTATAAAAAAATAAGATGCAACTTTACAAGACCAATAACATCTTAAATTTAGACTGGGGATTAAAATGGTCTATTTAGGTTACATGGCACCCTCTTTTGGCAATCACAACTAAACTATAGTTGATTTTAAAAGATATGACATCACAACCCTGCTTTGTTCCAACTCAACCCTTTTCAGTGGGTATTTCACCATTTTATATTTACATAATATTCATATTATGAAAGAGAGTACAACCATGTTTCACATTCATGACAGCTCTGTAGCCATGCACAACTTCTCCAATTTAAACTAAGGTGAAAATGGTTTTCCATTCCATGTCCCCTTTAATGCAAGCTGGCTTGTCGGCTGTTGGATGGCAGGTTGGGGCAGGGTTGCTGGGCATTACAAGGCAATGTGAAACCATTATCAGATCATGCAAGTAACGGGCAACCAACATTTAGCGGTTACAATCCAATACCACATTTTCCAAATCACCTGGTCAAAACGGTGCTCTTAATACAGGTGATTTCATTAATTAACCCCTCCACCTAGCCAAAAAGTTGTGCTTATTAGAATCAGCTGATTTAGTAAATGGTTGGTATGTGGTACTGGACCATAGCTTCTAAATTCAGGTTGACCATCACTGGGTCATGCTTCATTATTTCAAGGGCATAAAGGTCAACCACCCACAAATGGCCAGTTGTCTATCACTTTTCTTCAAAGATTCAGGTTCCTCCACTCTGAATAATTTATTGTTTTTTGTTGAATGAGTCAACCTGTTCATGAACAGTAAAGTGGTGTTAGCTAAACCTAATTAAAGTGTAGGTCAGGGTTTTCAACCGATTGTTCATGGCTCACTGGTTGTCTGCAATGGCAACTTGGTAGAAATAATGGTGTATAATAAATAATCTTTGTGGCATGTTTGTTTCATAAAATTCATTGATTCATTTTTCACATGTTGTGGCCACCAGCCAAAATGACCACAGTAATTCTCATTTTAGAGGCTTTTACTCTAAAACTTACTGAGCTGTATAATAAAATGTTTCTGACTTTAAGATATCCACAATGAAGTTGAACTATAAGGTTGGACAGTCAGAAAAGCAGCACCAAGATTGTAGTTTCGGCACTCAGGTTGCCCATTACTGGATCTGTTGCACTGACTGGGGCAACACAGATACAAAGTCAGTATATTTCCTTGTTTCTGTCAGTTTACGTGTCCTTATATGTGGATAATATGACCATTTAAATGAACATATTTCAGTTCTCCTTTACAACCACCAGGGGGCAGTGTGGATCCACAGCTTAAAACCATCCAGCCCCCAAACCACATGGATGAAGGCAGAGTGAGCCAATGAGCCATCTTGTCAAAGACAAGTACACATGCACGGTTACACACAAAAACTCTCCTTCTCTCACACTGAGCTAAGATGGCAGCACAAAAACAGGCACAAGAAGAGAGACAGCTCGGTGGAATGCGATGTTAATCTGTAGCAAGCTGAGTGAAGGCTGCTGTCGTGGTTCCACAAGCTCAGCCCCCATATTTCCTATCTCCAGCTTGAATGTCCCCCTTCAACCACGTGTGACAGTGTCACAGCGCTGACTAATGCCTCGCTCTAATTAATCGGGTTAAGTGTGGAGACTCACGCGCCCACAATTAAGCCTACCCAGCAGCCGTCGTTATTGGACTGGCAGTGCGACGGCTGTTAAAAAGGCCCAACCACAGTGCGTGACACACTCTGTGCTGTTCTGGGGGCTAATGAAGCTGAGCTCCACTCCTGCTGCGTTACAGCCCTCCATACCTCTGAAGCATCGCCGCCACAGGCTGGCAAGGTCACTTCTAGAGCCACGCTCATTTCTATTCTATTCTTTTCTATCCTATTATATTCTATTCCATTCCATCCTATTCTATTCCAGGAAGGACACTAGTGGCACTCCCATTCCATGTCGAAGCTGGTGGTTAAGACAGGAAAAAGCCAGGTCAACGCATTCTGATGTCTTCTGTGACACCCTACGGTCAATTTTATAGTATGTGGGTTACAATGATCTGATTCAAATGGAAGCTTACATGGTGGATGGAACATGAAAACATATTCATCAGTCACAAACTGTTCCGAATTAATAGCCCTAATAGACCTTTTGCGTAACATTAATATAACATGCATTCTGGCAGCTGGTTGTTCATCACAGAACATTACATTAAACTGCACTGTCACAGAGCAGACTGCAGTCTGTTTTATATCTCAAACTGCTACCAAAAACAACATCTTCATCAGAGAGCCTCTGAACTACACCCTTTTGTGTATACAGTAGCACAAAAACCCATTTACAACCACAACATCTCGTCTCTGATGTGCGCAGCTAGGCACTTTGTGAACACAGAGAGCATGTGTTGATATGCATTGATTAACCGGACTTGCAACACCCATCCTGTCCTCCTTTGTTAATGAGGACAGGGAGAGGTGACACACTTATCCACTCTCCACAAAAGGGTGGGGTGGTGGGTACACTACTCGCCTCTGAGAACCTGATGGTGAACCTTGGTGTTGATTGTCTTCCCCTCTCAATTACCATCAATACACCCCCCCAAACACACACACGCACACCCCTTGCCCTTTGTACTGACTCTAAAGGATCAGAACACAGGAAAAAAAAAACGCTCCCTTGTTTCCTGGCGATAAAGGTTGGAGACAAACAACAAAGCAGGACGAGCAGCCTCACAGCAGGGAAGCTTTTAGAGGAAACCCATTCATGATGGATAATCCAGATGACTTTCCTCAAGTCCACCCTGCTCTTCTATAAGAAGCCAAAGTGCAGGCAATCTATACCCTGTCTCCTTCGACACCCATAGAGGATAGAGGAGAGAAGAGAAAGCCTGAAGGTTAAAAGGGATGTCAACATGTAGGATTCGTGTGTGTGTGTGTGTGTGTGTGTGTGTGTGTGTGTGTGTGTGTGTGTGTGTGTGTGTGTATGTGTATGTGTGGTATGAGGCCTGATGTGGTGGAGAGACATAAATGCGATAAAAATTGGAGGATTAGAGCAAAAATGGGTGGTGGTCCAAGGTCACACAGAGATTGTGCCTCGGCAAGAGCTCCTCAGGGAAGCCATTTTAATCCACCCCCCTCCCCACACACATAAATACACACACACAAACACACGGTCTCAGTTACACACACATGCACATCTACAAGCACAGACACACGTGTGCAGTTATATACACACGCAGACAAAAAATGTAATCTGCATCAATAAGCACAGACACACAATTACACAATGCATTTGTGCGTGCATGCATGCATGCACGAGCACGCACACGCACACACACACACATCCTTGTCCTGAAAATAATAATAATAGTAATAATAATAATAATAAATACTGTCTCTTTAAGCTCTGCAGACAGGCATGCATTCCATCCTCAGAAATATGCGTGAGAAGGCTATTAAGCCCAACAAAGATGCAGATCGAGTGAGAGGGGGGAGAAGGGGGAGTGAATGCGAGAAACAGAATGCTCTAAATTCTTCAAGGCTTCCGGATAAGCAAGTTACAATCGCCATGATTGCAACTTCCACTGCTAATTGGCTCGAATTATGCATGTTTGAGTGTGGATGTGTATGTGTGTATGTATATGTATGAATGTGGGCGGGGTGTAGATGGAGGATGACTCACCTGATGTGGGACCAAACCCAAGGAGGTGGGGGGTTCGTTCATGCGGTCATCACTGCTGCTGGCCACTGCATAGCCCCTGCCATAGAGACAGGATGAAAAAGAGAGAAAGAGGGAGCGAGAGAGAGAGAGAACAAAAAGAGAGGGATATTCAAATGAATGTGATGTTCCACTTTTCTCGTTGCCTTGACGACATTTATTTTTTTAAATAGTCATGCTAATAAAGCAACTTAAAATTTGAATTTGATATCTGACCAACAGGGTTTGAGAAAGCAAAGAAGAGGGGTGAATAAAAAGACAGAAGAACCAAGTGTTCTAAAAACAGACATAAGAAATGTCAGGATGCTTCAGTATCAGTGGCACTCATCCCTGACAGAACATTGTGGTATCCGTCAACCTTCGGGCTGCCACTGCGCTTCAAAAACAGAAGTGTTGCAACTTTCCTTTTTTTTTTACAAGGATGATAGCTATAACCTCTGTTAATGAACCAAAATCATCAGTTACTTAAGCGCCCAATGAAGTTGAAATGATTGACAAGATGTCAGTATGGTGAACTTAGACAATTTTGAACAAATAAAATGGTTGCTACAAAGTAAAATTAGGTTTCAAAGTAGTGAAAATATAGGTTGGTAGTTTCCTTGCTCAGATGCTATAGATGTGTAGACTCAAAGCACTAAGGCACTGCCTCTTTCAATGCCATACTGTGTCAGATATGTTTTAACTGTTCCAGCAGGATTTTGACCGTGCTACTGTTGCCTATTCCCATGACATAAGCAGGATGTGTTATAGTACCATCCTAATTCTACCTACTACAAAAAGCCGTGAAAAGCAATTAAACTGTATTTTTCTGATATCTTTCATGTAACCATACCAAACACGTGTTTTTACTTTACTGTGTCTTTAAAGGGAAATGGTGATTTTCAAGTAACAAAAACCTTCAGCAACTCTACATGCAAGTGGTGCTGATGCTAAAGTTCAGTACAAGGGACAATAATATGTGTCTCTAGCTAACTGCAATTCAAAACAAACATGAAGGGTTGCTGTGCACACCAGCCATGTG
The DNA here is from genome assembly GCA_030347295.1 of Setipinna tenuifilis. Taxonomy (NCBI): domain Eukaryota; kingdom Metazoa; phylum Chordata; class Actinopteri; order Clupeiformes; family Engraulidae; genus Setipinna; species Setipinna tenuifilis. The sequence continues at coordinate 31,284,258 of CM059267.1, read as the reverse complement.
GTGCAGTCTCCTCTCCCTTACACCCTTATGGCCTCTCAGAGGCCTCCTCTGTCTTCTCCACTCACAAGCCCCTTTCGTACAAGACACAAATTAGACAGACGAGGACTTCAGGCACGGCCCCAGTGCTACCGTCCCCTAGAGCACAGTGGTGGCAATTTTTATGGATGGGATTGGAGGAAAGAAGTAGTAAAACAGGATGTGTTGCCATGATTTGTTGTTTGCTCTCAGTCATACATGGCAGAAACAATATCCTCAAAGTCGAGTATAAACTATCCATTCCACAGGCAACATATTTATTTAACACACATTTTTTTTCATCCCTAGACCATCAAGAACTGAAACGTTGGTTCATTGATCACCTCCAACACACCTGTTCAATAAGAGATGTGGCTGTACCCTGCTCCAGTTGCAGTGGGCAGCAGCCACTGAAACCCTCATCACCAGCACATTACTGTCTCCTGCACCATAGCAAACAGGCTGAGACCGACAACAGTGACAGACAAATTACTTTGGTCACTAATCAGTTAAAATCATAGTAAACAACACAAAAATGACCTGTTATACCTGTGTCTAATGCCTCACTTATGTTGTGAGCGCCGGTGGGTCAGGTAGCATCATTTCATTAGAGCTGAATCATTAAATGCCCTCAGGAGAGATGAGTCATCAACACAAACACAACCCTGGAAAGGTCAATGCTGTGCTCCATGTGTCCTTAAGAGAACTGTGTTGTACTCTGGCTTTCCCAAAAAAGCTTAGCAACCCAACCATATAAGTGGTCTCCTTACAGACCAGTATGTCTGAGCTGCCTAAAGCCGATTTGATACCAAACCCTTTACTAAAAAGGCATATCTATGAACGACTCCGGTGAATGTCTAAACAGCCTGTGCAGTATATCTGCCTCTACTGATGCTGATTATGAACTGCTACTTTTTATTGCAAGAGTGGTCATGAGAGGGGATGGATTTTCAAAAGAAGCGTGATACATGGATGGGCTGCGGCAGAGCATCTTTTCCGCTGTCTTAGCCTCTTCACCACTCAGTCCTTTATCAAACCTGTGCACAAGGCTGCCCTCCTAGAGCCTAGTGCCTTTACAGACACTCTTAATGAGCAGCCAGCACCATCTTTGAGGGTGGGAGGGTCCCAGTCACAAAGGCAGTTTCACCACACACACACACACACACACACACACACACACACACAATACTGCATGCAGACAGTCAGACAGACAGACAGACACAGAGACACAAGACACACACAGAAATACACAGCATACACCCTTACAATATTTACAGTCAAAACAGATGAAAGTATTCCTTATTATTTTTCAAAACAAAAAAAGACCCAGTTCATTTCCACACAAATGGCAGTGCCAAGTCTGTGAACAGAGCACGAAAGAAGTGCTTGGCTTCTCGGTGGGGCTACGCAGTACAGCACAACTCCCAGCTGGTTGAAGCTGATTATTATTCATCGTGTAGATCTTTATGACCGTGCCGCTTCAATGGTGCTGCTGATGTGATGGCTGCCACTTCTGTGTCATGTCTCCCACTCTCGCACTCATGCAACCTGCCATTAGACTGGCAGTCTGGAGCACGCTACACTGAAAGCCAGAGACCAGCAGTGGCTTAGCAATAGCCGGCCTATCAGCACGCAAGACTAATATTATTCCAACGGGGAGGTATTGGGAAAAAGTGAAAGGTCCACAGCCCTTTCTGGAGTGACTATACAAATCTGTAAAAAGATGATTTAATGACTGGGAAATTACAACAGTGGTACAGCATGTTATTGATCTGAGAAGACATTCCTTTTGTACTTGCACTACATACAAGAGAAACTTAACTATGTTGACACAAGCGTGTGAATTCTACCTTCCCCTGACAGTGCAAGTCATTTTTGTGTATGGGAAGTGCCTTAAGAATGGCAGTTTGTGAGAAGAAAGAAAGACAGAAGAAGGAGAATTTTTCAAAAAGCAATAGGGCTTTGCAACCCTGGTGCAGGTCACAGCCTGCATCTCCGGTGTGTTGGACCCTAAAAAGTCCCAAAAGATCTATGCAGTCTAATTTTACCAACTGGGAGATATGACACGGGTACTGGACTCTACTCTCTGGACTCTACTCAAGGGGTTGACTCCAACCTGGTCTATAGAGTGTCTATAAGCATTCCTCAACCATTATTGATACCATTTTCATGGCAACACTCATTCATCTGCAACACACCATCTACAATAGTCAAATAAACATTCACTGAACAGATTAATGTCTATCCCTCTGGATGCTGTTAATGTTTTGAATTTGTGCTTTGCCTCTTGCCGCTGGAGAGGAACAATGCCTTAGAATGTCATACGTTATATATATATACACAGTATCTCACAAAAGTATGTACACCCTTCACTTTTCAACAAAATAATTTGCTATATCTTTTCAAGGGACAATGCTACAGAAATAAAACTTTGATATGTTTTTGAGCAGTCAGTGTACAGTTTGTGTAGCAGCATTCATTTACTGTCCTCTGAAAACAACTTTACACACAGGCATTTTTGATTAAATAGCAGACCACAAAAATGAGTACCACTCAACTGGACCATACAAATGTGTGTCATGTATTAGAGCTATTCATTTTAATGTTTTGGCTATAATTCTCTCTAGCCATTGGATGTCCAACATGACTCCTCATGGCAAAAAAATCTGTCTGTGTGAAGCAAATCATTCAATTTCTGAAATCCTCAATGATGGCCTATTTATAAAAGATCAGCAACACCATGAAACTGAGCTACATCATCGTGGCTGGATTCATTAAGTGGTTTTCCAAAACAGGTTCCACTTCAAACAGGCATTGACAGGATCAATCAAAGAAGTAAGGTACACACACTCAGTGTCAAATGCAGAAGTTGGCTGTAAAAAATAAATGCATGACTGCAGCCAGCATTGCTGCAGAGCTTGCAGAAGTGGGAGGTCCGCTTGTCAGAGCTCAAATAACATGCAGCACAGTGCAAGAACCTGGTCTGCATGATTATCCTCCGAGATGAAAGCCTCTTGTAAAGTTTGATCACAAAAAAAGCCTGAAAACTGTTTGCTGCATGAATTCCTGAAACCATATCCTGTGGTCTGACTAGAATAAGATAAACTTGTTTGGCTTAAATGGTGTCAGGCATGTGTGGCAGCAACCTGTTAAACAGTACCATTATAAGTGTGCCTTGCCTAGAATCGAGCCCACTGGTGGGAGCATCATCGTTTGGGGCTGTTTCAATGCTGTCAGAACTGAGGAACTGCAGTTCATTGAAAGAATCATGGATTCCGACTTGTGCTGTGACATTCTGAAGCAGAACATGACACCCCCCTTTGGAAAGTGGGACATACGACCGTTTTTTCATTATGATAACGGCCCCCGAACACATCTCCAAGATGACCACTGCCTTCCTGAAGAAGTTGAAAGTGAAGATAATGGAATGGCTAAGTATGTCTCCAGACCTGAACCCTATTGATCACCCATGGGGCATCCTTAAGCATGAGGTGGAACAGTACCAGTGTCTAACATTTGCCAAATCCGTAATGCTATCATGGTGGAATGGAAAAGGATTACAAAAACAACCTGTGCAGCTCTGGTGAATTTCATATTAAGGCAGTGCTAGATAACAATGGTGCGCACACAAAATATTAATGATTTTGACAAAATTTGGACATGTTCACTTTGGGGTGTACTCACTTTTGTGGCCTGCTATGTTTACAAGAATGATTTTGTCTGAAGTTATTTTCAGAGGGCAGAAAGTCTATACTGCTACACAAGCTTTATACTAACTACTCAAAAACATATTCAACTTTCATTTGTGTAGCATTGCCCCTTGAAAAGATATAGCACATTTTTTTAAGAAATGTGAAGGGTGTACTCAGTTTTGGCCACAATCATACATATAGCATCAACCCTATATAGTTTCTTGTAGGAGGCCCACATCTGTTGAATGCCTTACCCCTCTGGATGCTGGAGGATGGACACCATCATCTCCACAGCGAGAGCTCCTGCGATCATGGCAAGGCCCGGTCTGCTCACGGTACACTGCTGGTCTAACGTCCTGTCCCGGGTGGACTGTAAACACAGTCACACAAAAGGAAGCTCAGGTGGTGCCAATTGAGTTTCACATCAAAGTTGATTTAAGGAGTCCTAAATTAGAGTTTACTCACTTTGAATTAAAGCAACACTACATAGTTTTGCAGCCTTCAAACTATATTTTTAAAATCATACTGATGGTACACTCAAAATGAGTTCAGTTACACCTTTATCATCACTTGAGAGTGCCTGTATCGTCTACACTGGCACTATGCAACTTCAAGGCTCGGGTAGAAACTATGTCCCCATAAAAACTACAGAATTTGACTGCCTTATAGCATACGTAACATCCCTCCCCCTTCAAAGGGTGAGGTAGGCGAACAGAGCCGAAACCATAGACAGTAAAAGAAATGAGAACGAGCAGTTGTCATGGCTAAAGCACCAAGAAAACCTAAGAGGTTAAATGTGTATTCAGAAGGTGCAAAGAAAAGAAAGTGGGAGAGTGATAACTAGACCCTGGACTACCGTGAATACTGGCCCTGCTTTCACTTACTGGAGTGAGGTGAAAGAGGAGGAGGGATACCCCACCGACGGTGTCTTAGCACTGTTACTGTTGGACAAGTATAAATTCTTTTCCTTCTAATAAATAATTATTGTATTGTATTATAGTATTGTATTCAAAACAGTGTTCGTATAAAATTATGTAAGGATAGCCTACTTGCCAATTTCTTAAAACAACCATAGAAGAACCATGGGTCAGTATTACTTAATGTTTTTGTAATGTTCCCTGTTAGCTTTGTTTATCTCATCAGAAATGGTTGAAGACATGGTTGAACGCAGACATATAGTTAAACGTGAATCAGTCCTGTCTCCATGTAATTCCGCCAGCATCAACAAATGCATGAGATACAGATTTCATGACAGTTACTACAGACAGTACAGTTTCTGGACTGTAGGGGGGCCCCGTGAGCAAATCCTACTTTGTGTTACTTTAAATGTAGCACACAAACACTTGGAGAGACTAATTTAGCAAATGAATTAGATAATTTAAGTCATTTAACTGCTTGTGACAAAACTTCCACTTATTTTGATCTCAAACTTTTGTGTCAGTCATTGACGAAGACATGATTGCTAATATCCTTGAAGATATTTTTGGCCCACAGCACCTTATCAGACATCTGTGTTTTTTCCTCTTATAATCATCTTGTTTGACTAAAGGCAGTGCTGTGATTGACAGTAATTATCATTTTATTTACTTACGTTTAATCAAATTGGGACAATGTACAATTTTGAACATGAATGTTGTGTCATTGTGTGTGTGCATTTGTTGTGTTGCATGAGAGTTAGCCACAGACTAATTTACATCTGCAGTTCCCTGGCAGGATATAATTAAACATCCAACAGACAGCAAATTAAAAAAACAAAACAAAAAACAAACAAAAAAACAAAACAAAAAACAAACAAAAAACAAAACAAAACAACCTTGTGCAGGAAGAGAGCCACTCACATCGCCTGGGGCAACCACATCGTTGCAGAAGTAGCAGCCGAGCCGGTGGCCAGGGATGTTGGAGAACAGAGAGGCTCCTGGAAGAGAGGGCATCCCGGGCATGGAGGAGGAGGAGGAGGCGGATGTGCAGGAGGATGATGGGCTGGACTCTGCTGACTCACCATGGGGACGTTTCAGGCCATGCCGCATCACCACGAAGGTGTCAAACCCCAGGGCTGCATTCACTACCAGCTGGAGACAAGACACAAGGTGTGCTGTCATTTACTTTAACAGCGAATCCAATGTTATAGAAGAAAACTGAAACCAGGAAAAAGCCTATGCTTCTATGGATAACGTTTAAAATTTGAGGCAATCAAAAATGACTACCTTATTGTCAAGAGAAAATCTGTCAGCAGGTTTGACTTCCAAATTTATTTATTATTTATTTATATTTAATACAAACATGCACTGCAGATGGAAATGTCAAAAAAGTTGGTTTTGTATCCCAAATAAAATATCCTAAGTGGGTGTCATCACAAAATAGGATGATGTCTGTACAGAAAAACTGTACATCCTACATCCAGAGAGTATCTAAAAAGGTTCAAGAATTGCTGGCAGTAAAGACTGTTTAATTACCTGTACCTGACTTGTTTAAGATACAATATTACCTATTATTTTTTGAGTTTGATAGAAAATGTATTGTTTTGCTGGGTTTCAAAAACTCCTTTACAACAAATATATTTGGTACTCTATCATTTTTAGACTCCAACATAAGCATTTAAAATTTTTGGCCCACCCTGTATAATAAATATCTCCTTCTGAAAGGTACACACCAGACAGTAGAAGGACGCACATACACATAAACACACACACACACAATGATAAAAAGGAGAGGACATCTAATAGAAGAACATCTGTGCAGCAGTATGGGGCGTCAGCCTAATGAATGGGGCCACTAACAAATGTTCCTACTCCCTCTACAAGAGTCGAGTGTTCCATTTTTCTTAATGAAAGCATCTATTTCTTTCCAAATTACATGTCATATTTCAAAACCTAGTGAATACCTTGAGTCTCTTTTTCAACTTTCCAGGACTTAAACACCTAACACATCTCTTCTCTTGATAAGTGTCTAACAGTGGCATCTTGACTTGTTTGTGTGGAATGGGCTCCCTGCTCCTGAGACACCACAGACAGAGGTCACAGCCTTACTCGGCCTCTCCTCTCCGCATCCCTGAACAAAACTACCACAGTATTTGTGCAGTTTAAAGGCAAACCAAATTACCTGTTGACAAAAAGGGCCAGGGAGCAGACCCATTACTGAACATAAAGTTACACACAATAAGACAAACAGAAGAACCAGCAACAGTGGAGGATGGATGGACTCTGGATGACCTCAGCTACTTTGTCCTAAACTACCAGGCAATGGGAAGCTCTTTTTTCTCTTAGCATGTTTAACCTAGTTTGCAATGACTACTGTGTACCCCAGCCTTCAGCCATACAAGGCTATAAAAATAACTGCATTTAAAAAGTACCCAGCATCAGTCTTGGTCTTCATTTGTCTCAGTCTTGCCTTACCAAAGCTGAGCCAGTTAATGATGGGGATATGGGATTTGATATGCCAGATTTCATAATGATGCCAGGAAAAGTGCAAACTTATGAGCCAAGTCTAAAAATGATGGCAAAATCTCATTACTGTTGTAGCTGTAGAAGTGCACTTCCTTTGACCTGTAGAAACTCATGAACCCTAGACTGCGGCCAAACACCATTATTCTCCCTTCACTTTATGATTGCGTAGAGCAAAGTAAAAAGAGAGAGGATAACCAGGCCTCACATTTCATTTTTATCATTGCATTCGACCCTGCTGTTCAAACACTCTGACAACCAAGTAGTCCCCCCTTCACACATTCACTATAGTTAAACCAAGGACCAAGGGGCGCAGGTGTGAGAGCTGGTGAACTAAATCAGCTAGGGTGTGCCAGCAAATCAAGGACATGAGGGATACTTCAAGTCTTGTCTAGCATTGTGTCTGAAGTAGAGGCGGGGGAATTTTCTGAACAAGGGAAATGACGGTCAGCAAATCTCCAAGCATTATAAATAACTTCCTTGTGATTGTGAAAGTATACACATCTTTCATGTGAAAAACAGTGTGAGAAATTGAACATGTCTCTTTCGTATGCATACACACACAAATGACTGATTAAAGGGTTTTGGCATCTGTGCACCCGGAAGTCACTCATGACATCCAGAAGGTCCAGGTTTTCAGTGCCATCCAGACTGCAAGGACTTATGCTGGTTTTTGGCAACATCATGTTTTCCATGGGCTAGTCATTATCACCCACAGACTTTCATAACATTTGGCCAGTCCCCAGTGAACTATTTATGTTGTCTTTTTGGGTTGTCTGTTTTGGCCAAGTGTTTGTCTTTCAGTGCTTTGTAATGTACTCTTTGCATGAAAATGTGCTATATCAATGAATGAATGAATGAATGAATGAATCCATTCATCCATCTGACAAAGACAAACACCCATTTGGATCCCCTGGGTCTGTGTAAGTGTGTCACCTTGCGCTGGCTGGCTGCGAGGACAGTGGGTAGCCAGCGGCTCTCGCGGGTGTCCATGAGGAGGAAGACGACATCGTGGGAAAAGATGAGTGCCTCCAGCTGCTCCACGTCCCGCTGCGCCTGGCCCAGCGTCACCTCCGAGAAGTTGACCGGATGGCCAGGCATGGGGATGCTCATGTTAAAGCCCTCTGCATTCTGCTCCACACACACACACACACACACACACACACACACACACACACACACACAGTTACAAAGGGGTTTGAGTGCAATGTAGCACAGTCAACTCCAAGAAATTCATTAACATTTGAATTAAATGTATTTTATTGACTGCAACATGAATGCAAGCTGAGAGACTGGTTAGGTTAAGGCTTTGGTGGAGATCCTGGCTCCAGGAAATAAAAACCTCACTGCCATGACCTCCTGCTTTTGCACTTAACACAGATGATTTCACCATTTATCTGTCTGATGATTCTTGTGCTCATTAGGATCAGCTGGTTCAGAAAATAGTTGGATCAAATATGTGGCAGCCTTTTTATTTTCTGAAACCGTAATCACCTCTGTGTAAAGCATTGGTTTACATGCGTTGGTCATTACATGCATTGGCTTAGCAAAAAAAAACTACATGTCTCATATTCACTGGTCTAGACAAAGTACTCTACATCAGTAACTCAGAGTGAATGATGAGAATGTACACAAACTCATTCTGTTTTGACAAAAATAGACAAATCGAAGCACCATTCCAATGCATAATATGGGGGCTGTATAGAATGTCATTTGTAAATTATAGTGCTACAACCATCAAATTTATCAGCAGTTAAGTAGACAGTACACTACACCAAAACTGTCCCTGCTGTAATAAACACGTTGTTTACTCCAATTCATACCACAGCTGACACCAGCAGGGGATTGTAGAGCTCAGCCAAGTCCACCTGCAAGCTTTGGACATACATATATGTCTACAAATGAATCCTGTCTGTGAGTGACTCACTCTGGTATGGTATCAAGAAAATAAGAAAAGGTACATGTTCACGCTATAAGGGCGTGCTTTATGAAAATCAGATGTGTGTGTGTGTGTGTGTGTGCAGTAGGTGATTACGAGTGTGTCTTATACGTGTGATCCAAGACTCAGGAAGGTCAACCATAATTGCTCCCGGTGGCCTTTTCCCTCTTTCCTTCTCTTTCCCCTAATCTCCCTGTCTGTGTCTGCTTAACTGGTCCATCATGCAGTTGATCTGCTCAGGTAAACCCACAGCCTTTAGCTCATTAGACCTGTGGCAGGCATGGGAATCAATAAATCTCTCGGATATAAATAAATAATACAGTGTGGGATTGGCCTGGCCAAGGAGCTCATTTCGTCACTGTGGCTATCACAGGCCAGACAGCCAGCTATTTCAAGGAACAGGGCAGTGTTGTGTGCTAAACTGCTGCCAGAACTTTCTTGTATTGTGTCATTTTAATGATCGGTTTTGATCAAAATACAGCCATCACATCCTGCAAAAGACTCCTGTGGTACATGGCAATGGTGAGTGACAGGATACAACTTCTTTAAATGTAATTTTTCACATTTACACCCAACTTCTTGATAAAAAGCATCTTCATGGCTGGTTTTGCAGGAGAACAAAACAGCTTTAGGAGAGAGAACTGGGCATAAATTGCCTATTTACATTTCTTCCCTATTAGTCAGAGGCAGTATTTCAAAAATGCATTTTGTTTAACTTGACAGACTATAATGACTCAGTTTAGTGAGCCACAGGCAGAAGGCCAAGGTTCAGGGATGACACAGCTTCTAGCCTGATGTTTGTAGAAAGTTACACGTTATTATGAACAGAAGACAGGGAGTGCAAGAGAAACATTAAGGTTAAAGCAAGATGGAAATGTACGACTATGACCTTTTGTATGAAATTTGGACAAGGATGAAAGAAAGCAAGAGAAAATGACTGTTATTTGAATGCGTCTCGCTAATGAAGTTTCAGACCTTCTACAAGCACAAGTATGAGGCACTGTCCTAGGATCTTTCGGACATAATACACAATTATGCTTACGTGGGAAAGGTCTAGTATTTTATGCACACTGCCAACAAACCACTTAGAAAAGAACATTCAGGAAGACATTTATTTAAACTACAACAGGCCTACAGAGCAAAATGTCCCTTGTTTGTTTCCTTGGTAACCCCTCTACTAGACACAAATATACACAGATGAGAGTTTTTACAGACCATATTACTTTATATTTTTCAAGTTAATTAAATCAATTACAGATCATTTTAAAATGATAGGTGAATGGAATTGAAAGGCATTCAAATTTATTCTCATCCCCTGCAGGATATAAAGACACAAATTTGTGTGCAATCATAAATGTCTTCACCCAGCATAAAGACACACAACAGGTATTTGAAATTCAGCACTCAACCGCTATTAGTAGCAAACAGCCTCACCACTCCAGGGAAAATCTTTCGCAGCCTCTCCACCGCAGCAAGTGCTTTTGATTTGCCTCCGGCCAGGCAGTCGTCAAACTCATAGAGGGGTTGGCGGACTGGGTTTGAGTAGGAGATCTTTGCGTTGTCCACAAATGTGATGTGTCTCACTCCCCAACCCTACAGCACCAGCATCAAAGAAAGAGCCCAGTCACCACCCTCTGAGTGGTACAAATATCACTCGCAAAGAGCCTCCACACTTCCTTACAAAATGAACGTGTAAAGTAGAGTAAATTAAAATGTATTTATAGCTCTTTTCACAGATAAGCCAGTTCCAAAGTGTGCTATAGTAGAAGGACAGCATAATAAAATTAGTAATGTAAAACAAATATATACTAAGAAGGACATATACAAATGAACGTACTCCAAGTACGACAATGAGATAAAAGAAGACGTTTAGGTACAGGAGGTTACTCAAATATTTGTTTAAACAACTTATTGGTCACATGCCTTTCAAAACAATGTAAAGTGTACAACTATGCCCAAACTGTGGTCCGCAAGCCAACTACAGCACGTCGCTCATTGTTATGTGGCCCCCCAAGTATGTTTTTTATTATTTTCTTTATGGACAGACTGACTGGTTGTTATAATAATCTACACATACATATGAGATATTAACTTGTTCGGCATTAAATGGAATATTTCGATCAGCAAAAGGGTCAAATGCAGCTCCTTATTTTGTATCAGCCCTTGTAATTTTCTGTATCTGGCCCGCACACAAAAAAGTTTAGCTACCCAGGGTGTACAGTGCAAACTGGGCTAACAGCAAGCAAAAGGTCTGGATGGGTGCAAATCAGGGCTAGACTCTCACCATGAGTGTGCGGGCCACGTTGCAGCCTAGGGTCCCAGCTCCCAGCAGAAGACATTTAGTGGAGACAACCTTGTCCAGGTCCAGAGTGGGGACTAGTCTCCAACGCATCAGTTTCAGATTCAGATCTACAGAGGACTCAGCAAGTCTTGCCAACACATACAGACGTACACACACACACACACACACACACACACACACACACACACACACACACACACACACACACACACACACACACACACACACACACACACAAGCAGAGTGAAACACTGACTGGTCGAAACTGCACATTTCACTACTGAGAGAATACATGATGAATGTGATGTGTCAGGCCATCGGCTTGGTCAGGAACATTATTAAGCATAATGCAATGCTGCTTATCTTCCTGTCATTGCTTGTAGGAGAAAATGGCAGACTAAAAAGTCATTGTAGTACCTTTTTGGATCCATACATTCGCTTAAATTGACACTTCTAGGTCCCATAGCTCCTTTCTGGTTCTTTTCCCAGCCAACACTTTTGGGACAACCTGTACAGAAATATTCAACAGAACAGAAAGTCTCAAATCAGAGAGGTTGAAATGTAAACAGAACAAGTATCTAAGACATGCGGTCCTCCACTAGTTTCTAACTGCAATAGTTACACACAGTAGCCATGGCCATCTACCAGCCTCAGGACAAAATAACACAACTGACATATTTAAATGTCGACGTTAAGTCAGTGATCCTGATGTGCTTTCATTTTGATCTGAGAGGTTCTTTAAGCAACTTTAGGTTTAACACTGCCAATGAATACAAGTTTATATTTAAGCTAGTGTTTTACATATGTTCTGGTTTATAGAGTTAAGTAATTCAGAGTAAAAGGAGTGTTTTTGTCAAAAGGCCCTTGCTTAAGCCTTGTTTGAAAGGAGCTGAGATATTGATTTACTGCTGACAAGTTGGTACAGTAGCATAATGTTAGGCCCTAGTTGAACCCTACAAGTTAACATTCAATCAAGGCTAAGAAATCTCTCTTATACTGTGCCATAATTAGTACCAAAGAGATATAGCATTCAACTTTGCTCTGTATACGTCATATTTTCATAATATAAAAAGAGAAAGACTAGAAAAAGAAAAAAGCCTCGACATTCATGAGAAGAGGTACTCAACACAACGGCAAACTCAAAAACTATTTTAAACACACAGTAATCGCCTACAGCTAGAAAACAAATGTTTTTTTTCCCTTTTTATTCAAACTGACATAAAGACATAAAAAAGGTTCACCCCAGAGGGGTTAATCAAAAACCCTGCCATGGCCAGAACAACCCATGAAAAGCAATAGATTCCATATTAACATTTAAATAGCTTTCATCCCCTGCTCACCATAAGATAAAAGGGAAAGGATTCCTTTTCTGACCCAGGAGTGCCTGCTCGACACTGCTGAGGAAAATTACCTGTACTGGCAGAAAGATCCGGAAGCTTGACCTGAAAGATGATGCTGTGTTGCACTGAGCGTGTCCCTTGAAGTGTCCTGTCCCTAAAGCACAACACCTCCACCACATCCAGCTGTGCCCCCCTAAACAAACACAAAATGGAGTTAACTTTGCATATACAATATATAACTGTGGCCAGACTTAGGCATGTTAGTAGACAACCTTAATTCAGAGGCTGCAATCCAATACCAATATCTTTTTAGTTTATACTTAGTCCATTAATTACCAGCCATTTATTTTTTAAGTCTTTTTCAAAACATATTGTGAATAACTGTTTGGCTGTATCTATCTATATCTATCTAAGTGTGTGTTATAATTTGATTATTTCTCCCCACTTCATAAATTATCTTTTGTTATTTTTCTATAAAATAGCTGAGTATGTTTTGTTTATAATATTGTACTTATAGTATTGTATTGCTAATCACCTGGTTCTACCTGTGCACTTAGTGCAGATGATTTTATTACAAAATTCAAACTCTTTTTGTAGTGAAAATGGGTTAAAAATCTTTTTATAGTGTATTGCTGAAACAAATATTTGGTACTGGACAGTAGCTTGTCAATTCCTTCCATGTGCTTTTATCACTCAACATGAAATGTTGTTTTAGTAGATTGGCTATTAGTTCTCTTCGTAAGGGCTGATGGATAAATATCTACCATTTGCTTGCAATGAGTATGAGGAAGTTTCGGAGTGGCCAGCCTGGGTGCTGAGCAAGTGTGCAGGGGTCATATACTCCAACAGTCACCTAAGAAACCAGTCACAAAACATGCATCACTGAATTAAACTCGTCAGACTGAGAGACCTAACTGCATATAAGAAAAATGGTTACAATTTCAGAAAATGTATTCATTCTCATTATTGTCATTATGTGACACTCTGTTGTGCTGCTCTGTACCGTCTTGAAGTCTGTATAGAAAGCCTCCCACTCATGTATCGGAGCAACCCTCACTTCCTCCTCTGAGTATTTGACGAGGAAGTAAGGGACAGCTGTGGTGTTGTTTGTAGTGCAGAGATTGTCATAGGCTTCTTGGAGGCCAGATATCTGTAAGAATATAAACCCAGACAAAATTTCTCAGCAGCACTTTTTTACACACACTGTACCGCAACCAATGGTAGCGTTAGTCTTTTCTATAGTCACCAACATTTGACATATTTCAACATATTGGTTCTGACAATTTTTACAGGTTGCTATTTTGTTCCACATAATCATTGAGGGTTGTGTAAATAAAGTTTTATGCAAACGCAAAGGTGTCTCCTCTATGTCAGTTATGCAACAAATATATGTGGTACTATGTCATTTTTATAATCCAAGATATCAGCATTTAAAATGTGTCCAGTATTTGTGGCCCACTCTATACTAACCTGCTTGGCAGAGAACTTCTGACTGAGAGAGACAGGCTCTTGGATAATTGGAATGCCTTCCGAGAAACACAGTACAGGGAAGCAGAACCAATAATAGAAGTGATACTTCTTTAAATCCTGAAATAAAAAAAATGACACATTCATCATCCTGAACAAAACAGCTAATGTAGGAACTTAAAAAATAAAAAACAACACTAGACTTACCGCAAAGGTCAACAAAATGAATTTGTTTAGAATTGAGGGGTTTTGAAGAGCAGCGCCTGACTGGATTTCCTTCCATATCTGTAAAGAGCAAATTGAAAAACTCAATGGCCATATACAGAGCTACACAACTTGCAACGCCACCTGAACTGACTGAATCAATTGAATCAGTTATTATTGATGAGATACTGTCTTTAAACACTGAGCTGCTAAACATGCTTAAAGGAAATGTGCACACTGCTAACATGGCAACGTGCTTCTGCAGAATACTCAATGTCTCGATTACTACCTCTACCCAAGCGTTTTCTTCTCCTCGATCGAGACTCTTTGACTTTGGCAATACCAACCAATGTCTGTATAAAATCCTTTTTACCTCCTACTCCTTACTGTGAATTAAGCAAAACTGTGCATTAAATTGTGCACCAAGCACATGAAAACAAGTACATGTAGAACTGAAGCATAGACTCACAACAACTTCTCACAAGTTGCATCATTTGCCTCGACTGTAACCAATATTTGACCATCCTGCCCAAAAGTTGGGTTGCAGCATGACTCAGCAAAAGTAATAAGTACATTAACCTGACATCAACTGGAATTTTGTAATACCGTTTGTATGCCGAAACTTTAACTGTCACACTGTCACAGTGAATGATGAAACAGACAGATGGGAATGCTTTCTGAGCCCAATGCCCTTCTTGTCTTTACCTCACATGCTTCCTTATCCAGCAGGGCTTTTTTGTCAATGGATCTGAAAGCCTCCAATGTGTTCGTGTTGTAGAGGATGCCTGTGGCTGGGCAGCAGCGCAGTGGAGTGGGCCCATCACTACATAAAACAAAAAGCAGAGTTAGCCCTTAAGTCCTCTTCAGTCCTAATATAAGACAAAAGAGTAAATCTGTACTATATTTAGAGTAAATCTATCTTTACTATATCTATATTATACGTTACGTCCCAACTAACCCTCCTGGCTCGTTAAACCCCCTGAAAGATTACAATAGAAAGAAAGGGGAGCAACAAGGTGTGTGTGTGTGTGTGTGTGTGTGTGTGTGTGTGTGTGTGTGTGTGTGTGTGTGTGTGTGTGTGTGTGTGTGTGTGTGTGTGTGTAAAAACAAACTCAAAAATGAACTGCTGGCACCTGACGAAATCCCCCAGGGAGATGAGGCTTAACTTGGCGTTGCCGTCAGAGGTTCAGCCCTTGGAAGAGCCTGTGCATGTAGTATCCCTCCTTTCCAAGGGCTGTTCAGTTTTGTTTTTAAGTTTTCATACAGTTTATTATTTACAAAAAATTAGGTGTATCCCCCAATAACCAATGATTCCAAAGTGAAAGTGATGGCATGGCGGTGATTCCCAGCGTGGATCTATCAGCGATTTAATACTGCGTGGTTAGCCAACCACAGAAAACAAACTACGTCGCTGAACTCCAATCAAGAAAGAAAACTCTCCAGTCCAGGAGAACCCTTGTCTGCTCTGGCTGATCAGACTACAAGCAACCTCTCCAAAATACAAAAAAACAATGATAATCTTCGACTCCACCGCTGCCAATACTTCTTTCACCAAGCACATGTTAGGCCTAGCCCCACTCCCACTGAGGGACCATCAGCTACACACAACTCAGTGCATTCGGTGCCAGCAAATAAAAATAAAAGAAAAAGGTGTTGTGTATGACAAAGTACCTGGTTGTATATTTGCATTCGTAACATATAGTAAATCTATATAGAATAGAATAGAATAGAATAGAATGCAAGGATAAAAAATCTTTACATGATTTAAAGAATGTTCTTAGTTTTTGTAGGTATTTAGGAATTTACTAAATTATTTTAGTTCTTAAGGGATGGGACGATGGGGAATTGTAAGACTCAAGCACTAATAATAGTAAGAGCCAACTGCATTAAACTTCCCTTTCTGGTTTGTTTACAAACCCACGTATGTACACAATATGCTGAGTTGGGTATGTATGCACTACAACGACAATTAAAAAAAACAATGAAAAAACTGTACATTGCACCACCCAATCTTTGCTTTTTTAAGGACTTAAGAAATTGACAAAATGACAGAGTATTCCAAATACCAAATTATAAACAAAACACACACTCAGCTAACTTACAAAAATAACAATTTATGATGTGTGGAGATATAATTAAATCATAACACACATATATGTTGACAAAGTCAAATAAACAGTCTTCCTAAAGAAGAAAATAAATATATATATATATTTTAAAACAATTTAAGACTTTGTGTATTTTAATTTTAAAAGGCTTTACACCTACACATCAAATGCACTGAACTCCAGAGTCAGGCGGGTAGGGAGGCCAACAGGATCACCTGTAAATTTCAACACAAAACAAATGTATCTGTCTGCCAACAGCAAAACAATGTCATATTTCCATATTGATCTGCAATAATATTTTGTTATAAAGATCACAGGAATAGAATTATAGGCAAAGTGTAGTTTCTAAGAATTTAATACTTGTAGTAACAAATCATTTAATCAAAACGATACCGCTGTTTCACAGAGAAAATGCAATACTATACTAGGCTATTGTATATAACATGGAAAATCATTTCTATACTATTACATACTATGAAGAAAGCACACAATTTGATTATGTACCAACACTGTAAACACCAGATTAAAAGAAACTTCTCACATAAAGTGATACTTACCATTGTAGTAGTATCCTTTGATGCTTTTAGGACTTTCATCAAGGCGATAGTCATTAAGTTTCTTCTGTGTCAGCTGGTGCCAGAAACCAGCCTCCAGAGCACTGCAAAACGGGGCGAACTGCAGCTTTGGAGTACCTGGGCCCTTATCAGTGGAGACTTCAGCCATTGTGAAGCCAAGGTCTATCACTGTTCAGTAAAGTGATACAAAAATGTTGAAGGGTAGATTGATGACTTTCAAGAAGTTGTAGTGTATGCTGGTGAAAGAAAAGACTAGGATTGAAGCTGAGATTTTATGCACATGGGATCCATTTAAGAGAAAACTATTTTCTATAAATTTGTGCACTCTGTTCTACAAAAAAATGACAATGCATTGCTAAAAAAAGCCCTTAGGCTACCCATTAATAGAAACTTAGACAAATCATTTGGATAAATACTTAGACAAATTATTTTATTGTTCTTCTACTGTAATGCGCCTACTGTTCGTCTATCACCTCCCACTGTCTCCTGGTTGTAGCCTACAGTCATTTTTATCATGACAGTGAGTCGATTAGTAAGATCGACTTTAAACTGCCCAATGGGCGAGTAAACTGGATGATGCACAACAGACACTGCAGTCGAAAGCCTTATTGGGCTGTCCACAAATTACATTATAAATAAGTAACAATATCTTTGAGCTGCTCACTGTCTCTTCATGTGACTGAACCGCTCATGTGACAACGCGGATGAATCAGTACTTGGTCAGATAGATCTAATAATCCCTAATTTAAGAGCTACTGAAGGTAAATATCAACGCAATAACACTGGTGCGTTGCGGTTGGTCAACGCACGAAAACTGACAGCTGGTTAACCGTGCAAAGATTTAACAAAAAGCTAAGTTGGGCATTTAGTCTTGGAAAATACATGATCATCACAACACAAACCTCACTCACCAACACGTTGACTTCCTTGTTCAAAGCACGTGATCCACTGTAAGCAATGACGTCAAACGGAATGCATTCTGAAATTAGCAAACAAGCTAGCTAACTAGAGGTGGAGGTAACGCCTCATAGACAGTAGAAGAACCTTAGTAAAATAAATTACCAGACCCAGTTGCTTAAATGTAGTGTTTAAAAACGAGTCAGTTGCTGCGTCTGTTGCGGACGATGCACAAGTAAGTAAAGTAACACTGACCACGTTGGGGTATGACAATAATGCAGTTAGCTACGTCCATTCATTTAGGCAAAATTGCAAAAGTTTTGGGTAAGAGCTCGGATGGCATGCGATCTAGGTGTAACGAGTATTCCACCTTTCAATTTATCGAACTGCTGATGCCATACCATTGCCTGTCTCTTTAATTGTGCAAAGGAATTAATTTGGCTATCTCCTATTGCGAAGTCAAATGCAAGCCTGCTCCATAGCCTAATAATTACGGTGCCAGCAACATAGAATAAAACACAAAAAACCAGAAGACTATTAAGACAGCACAAACAACAAGACAAGAAAAGACCGACAGAAATCGATACGTCCCGTTTCTTCTCATGTCTACCTAGCAAGTGGCGACGACACCTCTAGATTTTATTGGACGCCGGTGAGCAGTTTGAACTTTTGGAGTCAAATTCGGCCTAATTTGTGCGTTTACAGGATCACGAAAAAGCAGGCGACTGCGCTAGCATGGAGTGCTGGAATGCACAACGCATCCTCTTCGGAACATTGTGTCTCTGTGTAAAAGCCGAGGCAGGTGTGTAGCCAGAGCCTATCATAACAGACTTCAATGTAGGCCTATCGGTAGCCTGTATAATGCATGAAATCCTTACTAACCATAGGGACTAACCCTGAACGTATTTTCTTTTGACTTACTAAGGAAATGTGATAGGGCTAATACTGTTTATGAATATGACGCAGGATTGGCTACCGTTAATCGCTAACAGCAATTGATTTTTTTTACATACACATACGTAGGTAATTTGAGTTTATTATATTTTAATGACAAACGTTTTAATCAAAAAGACTGTGGTATAATCCTACATTTGTACATAGTGAAGATGTGTTTTAAGAGGCACTGTTAACTGGTACTTCTTTTTTTAACTATGTTAACTAACCAGATCATGAGCAGATAAACATGAATACACTAGTGTATGACTGTAAACATGATTCTGAAGCAAAATAAAGCATTACAAAAAATACAAGGGCAAATTTCTACACAGACAGAACCTGTCAGACTACAGTGCAGTACAGCCTACTGTAGAGGCTACAGTAAACATAACATGATGGTGTGTAGTTCCTAAAAAAAAAACTGTAGCAACCTGCAGGTCCTTACAGCCAGTGATGTTCGCTCACAAACTCAGTTTAGTTCTATTAGGCAAAGGTGGAGATTTTGTGGTTGTCTTTTATCAATTTACATGGGCCAGCTGGCAGTGTCCTTGCAGCTTATATCCACCTTTTTCTTATAGTCATTGTGCAACATAATTTTTCCCTTGCACCTTTCACTGTCTGGTCTATAACACAAGAAAACGTGACATCTTTTTTATGAACAGCAACTGGGGATACCTCTGACTAAAAAAAATCTGTGGTTACAAATAGGACTCTGACCTGTTCTTGTATTCTAGCACATTCAATACTTAATACACAGTGTAACAAAAAATGACCACTGATGTGTTAATGTAATATTTTCAGAAAGTATTCACTAATTGATGTACTTTCCTCCATAAACAAACACACTATTTTTTACATTGGGCTCATTTAGTGCAATTAACTTGCACAGTAATTCATTTCAAGCAAAGGGCACTGTATGTGACAGCTGTGGCCTAATGGTAAGGGAGTTGGTCTTGGTAGGAACAAAGGGTTGCAGGTGGATGAGGAAGTGGATAACCGTAATAACCAACTCATCCATGGCTGAAATGCCAACATTACTTCAGGGAGGCTGTCCCTATGCCTAATTCATTGTAAGGCGCTCTGAATAAGAGTGCCAGATAAATGTAATGTAATGTTTATGCCACCATGTTGATCCACCAGCTGTATGGACAGAACGCCAATCTTTAATCACCTAAATGTAATCAGATCTTTGCTGAGTAGGTGAGCATTCATCTGTCCAAGTTGACAATTTAGCAATAGTTTTTTTGTGTATTCTTCTACTACAAATTCACTGTCATTGTTTAGAAAATGTTTTGTTTAATGGTCTAGACAAGTTGTTTCAACTCAGGATCCCATCTGAAGAATTTTACATTAAGCAGTGTCAGTCCTGTTCCCAGTCAATCCCAAACCAACTCATCAGTCTTCTTTTTTGGAACTGTATTTATTCTATCACTTCAGTCATCCAGTAAAACTCACAGATATAGTTTCAATTGTGAGCCAAGGGACAAATAATACAATAAAACTAACATGTTTTTAAAACCAAAGTATGTGGATAGTGCATTTTGTATAGCTGTGCGGAAAATAGGCAATGGCTTTCTAAATGTCTTCTTCATTTGGTGACTGTAATACTTTGTCATGTTCTGTTAGGGACTTACTGGGTACCATCTATTTAAATCTTTACAGTATTGACCATGGCTACACTGATGTCCACATAAGGCACAACTCTATTACCACCCACCTTGTCTCTCTTCTCAACATTACTCCTCCAGTTAAATCCAAGTAAATTTTACGTCTTGTTTCATCTGATACAGATTATTAATTATAAATATGGTGGTAAATACTAAAATGGATAGAGAGACTCCGAGAGTTCCACCAATTTTCAAGATTTCCAAGGATATGGGGAATAATATATTTACATCCTTGTTTTCCTTGACAGATGTTATGTAAAATAACATTCATTTTACCACTTAATTACAGGTACATGTGGTGGCATGGTTCTCTAACAGCCCTGTCATGAGGCAATATGAAATATTCTTTTGAACACCCTTTTGAAATTCTCATTACACATGGGGTACAGGAAAGGATTCAGCGTCGAGTTGATATACCCAAGCCAAATAGTGAACATGTGTAGGTCATGATGCACACAGGTTGTACAAAAAGCCATCACCATAAAGGTTATGAAGTAAGGTATCCAACAAACCATGAATCCAGTTATGATTAAGCCCAGCTGTTGTGCTGCCTTACGCTCCTTGTGTATACGCAAGTTCTGTACTTGCTGCTTGGACTGATCACAGAACTTCTGCCAGGTGTGTTTTAGAATGACTGATTTTGATGTCTCTAGTTTTTGGTTTGAATCTTGTTGTAAGTGATTGTCACAACGTTCTACCTGATCTAATTGGCATAGGTCAAGGCTGGATGTTGGCTCACAAACACCAGCCACAGAGTTTGCTACCATGACTTTGCAACTGTTAACAGACACAGTCATTTTGGAGTCATCATCATCTTCAGCTGACAACAAAAACTCCATTGGTAGCACTGACACCTTCGGAGGGCTCTCACTCCCAAAGTTTTCATCATTAATTGAGCGAAAAGTGTTCTCAGTGCTTTTCTTGCTTTTAGCAGAGACACGAAAAAAGGAACCTTTCTCACAGAGGGTGTTCTGCACTGTCTGGAGTTCTCTGATTGGCCCCTCATTCATGTCCCTGGATTCAAACTGCTGCTCTAGACTGTACTGATCTAACAAGCCATCAATGTGCATACGAGCAGACACATCAATACTGCCTCTGTGAGGAACTTTATTAACTCCTCTGTGTCCAACTCCATTGCTTAGTGAAGAATCCAGTGGACTGAAAATGCTCTCCCACTGACGATAGTGTTCTCGCACCGCAAGAAATATTCTGGAGTAAAACCACAGCATCAAGATAGAGGGGATGTAAAAATTCAAGGTAGCTGTCATGACCTTGAACCATGTAACAAAACGGAAGTCTGTGTCACACTTTTTCTGAGCCTCAGGTTTTTGATCCACCTGAGCAAACGATCTCCACCCAAGAATGGGTATGACCCACATGAGGGAAATGAGCCACGCCCCAGAAATCATGATGGCCGCTCGGGCTCTCGTCCTATATTTGAGGTAGCGAAGGGGATGCTGCACCGAACGGTACCGGTCCAGACACAAGATGAACAGGCTGAAGATGGAGGCTGTGCTAGCCACGTAGTCCATGACCAGCCAGAACTGGCACGCGGCCCGACCAAGCTTCCACTCATCCTCCAGCAGGTAGACTAGGTTGAGGGGCATGACCGTGGCTCCGACGATGAGGTCGGCTACAGAAAGGCTGACAATGTAAAGGTTCCCCACCGTATGCAGCATCCTGTCTCTCCTCACAGCATACAGAACTAAGATGTTCATGAATACAGTCAGCAGGGACAAACTGCCCAGTAGTATACCCAGAATCAAATTGTGTAGCTGATGCTGATGGAAAGACGTTGTTGAAACGTTAGTTTGGGTACCGCAGTCTGCTTCAGAGGCTTCAGGCCATGTGCCATTATGTTCGCAGTTTACGGAAAAAGACACAGATACGGGCTCCATAGGGGTTTTCCGAGGTGATGTCACATAATGACTAAAAACAAAATGAGAAAGATTTAGAAGAATTGTACACATAAACTGTGTTAATGTTAATTGATTCATAATTAGTTAAGGGATTTTTTTATTCTAACATTTTATAAAAAATAAAGCAACTGTACTAAAGGTGAATCACAAAGTGGTAATAAAGTATGTGATAAGACAATTCATTTGTTTTTAAATGAGGTCATAGCAGCATAGGTCTAAACTGGAGTAAAAGACTCGAGAGGCTAGTTTCTCTTGGGATGCACAGGCATAAATAGTAAGTGCCTGAAGAAGCCTTATTTACCAAACAATGCTCAACCATCCATGAAAAAGAAATCAATCTTGGTGTAAATATTTTCATAGCAACAGACAAGACATGGGTCACTGATGCACTGAAGTATTTTATCATCTAGAAATAAAGCTATCTTTACTTACATCCCCAGTCACTCCAACATGGCACATAGATATTGTATTACACAACATTTACTGAAACTGCTTGAATACCAGACCGTATATACTATAGCTACTTAGTTTCGGACTGTTGTTAGTTCAGCTTTATTAAGTCTCTAAAGGAATACTGATAGTTTATAATTCACAATGTACATCCTAGTAAAACTGTTGTGAATTCCTTATCAACTTTTTTTCCACGTGCAAGCCCTGCTGATGGTTTAGTCCGTGTTCTTGCCGAAGACGAGCCTGCTTATAGAACTCTCAGCAAAGTCATAGCTTTCACACAGGTTATACTGCTGTTAAAGCATAGTTCTGACAGGTCGTTGGGTGCATTACTAAAAGGAAACTATGTTATTTTTGCATTTTGAAATATGGGTTATCAATCTCCATAAAGGCTGACTGTATACAACACGAGAACTTTAATCCATGTTTTTTTTGTTTCAATACTCCTTACATGCATTCCCCGCGGTCTTTATGCATCTGAATTTATTTCTAAGTCATACAGATGATACATTTCTGTGTAACAATTAGCCTGCGTTGTGCTAAAGAAAAGAAATATAGCGTATAAAGGTTTTGACCTGAAAGTATAATCTACCTGTGTTTGATCATTTTATTGGTCCACAAGCTTGCACATTTATCTGCACACATGGCATACCCGAAGAGATCCGCTTAAAATGCGCCGAGCCTCGTCGATTCCAGTGATGTCAACAGGTTTTTGGCAAGCTTCCTCTTCGTCAAAATTAATAGCTTCACTTTTGGTTAATGTTATTTTAAAACTCACTTCTAATATTAAGCGACAGCCTAAACTAAATACTCTAAACACCTGTGGCATAAAAATGTTCATAGCCATTCCTTAAACAACATTTTCTCATAAAATCCCCAGTAGCATGCCATCAAGGCTGGACTACATTATAACTAGCCTACTGTTTTGGTATATGCAAAATTCCCAATATTAGCGGTTTATCTTGAATTTAATAGCCTAGACTACAACCCAAATAAGATGAAGACGTATAGCCTACCCCAGGCACATTTTAGACGAGTCTACAATTTTCAACTTTACTTTTCAGTGTTCGACTGTTTCTAAACTAGGCAAGAAAAAGTCATACTTAAACTTACCTTTAAACCAGTATCTAGAAAACATGGTTGAGGAACAAAATATTCCGACAGAGATATGAGAGGGCTGTTGGTCACAGCTGAAAAGAAAGCTCCGAGTGCCGCGAGCTAACACCCACCCACTGAAGAAAATGCTCTTCACAAAGATTATCATTCGGGTTTAATAATGCTGATAACATTTAAGGTCTTAACAACTGTCTAGTTTGATGTCAAGTAAAACAAAAGGTACGTGTCAAACATGACATAATCCAAAAGATCCAAATGACTTGCAACCCTGAAGAAAGGAGAAACGAGAACCGTGTGTGCAGAATCGAGCACATTACAATACGCATTTTCAGTGTGGACCGCCAGCTTGTTGCGCTTTACATACTTTGAATTTGAAGCGTTTTACTTTGGATGTCAACAGCTTTTGGTGTGTGCTACAAGTCAGGTGTTTGTGTGTGGGGTGGAATGAGGGGTGGATGTGTGAGATGTCAGCTGGGTCATACTGTTTCCCCATTTCTGGAACTTCCCATTGACATGGTCAAAATGTTTCCCATTGACTACATGCATCGAGCTTGTTTGGGCGTCATGAAGAAGACCACTTATTCAAGTGGCCAAAAGACTGTCAGAGATGGAACAAGGTGCAAGCAGCACAGCTCCAACACAAAAACATTTTTTAGAAGACAACTGGACTACTGGATGCTGCTACTATTATCCACCTTACTTGTCTACTACACTTACAAGGTTTTTGCCTACTGGGTTTTTATATTGTGTTTTATCTACAGTATTTTGTATTTTCTCTTTTTTGTAAATGTATACATTTTTTTCTCTTGCATATTGGAGATTGTACAGTGCTGGCCAAAAGTATTGGCACCCCTGCAATTCTGTCAGATAATGATCAATTTCTCCCAGAAAATGATTGCGATTACAAATGCTTTGGTAGTAATATCTTCATTTATTTTGCTTGCAATGAAAAAACACAAAAGAGAATTAAAAAAACATTAAATCAATTATCATTTTACACAAAACTCCAAAAATGGGCCGGACAAAAGTATTGGCACCCTTTGAAAAATCATGTGATGCTTCTCTAATTTGTGTAATTAACAGCACCTGTTATTTACCTGTGGCACATAACAGGTGGTGGCAATAACTAAATCACACTTGCAGACAGTTAAAATGGATTAAAGTTGACTCAATCTCTGTCCTGTGTCCTGTCGTGTGTACCACATTGAGCATGGAGAAAAGAAAGAAGACCAAAGAACTGTCTGAGGACTTGAGAAGCAAAATTGTGAGGAAGCATGGGCAATCCCAACGCTACAAGTCCATCTCCAAAGACCTGAATGTTCCTGTGTCTACTGTGCGCAGTGTCATCAATAAATTTAAAGCCCTAGATTGTGGACGGAAAAGAAAAATTGATGAGAGATTTCAACGAAAGATTGTGCGGATGGTGGATAAAGAACCTCGACTAACATCCAAAAAAGTTCAAGCTGTCCTGCACTCTGAGGGTACAACAGTGTCAACCCGTACTATCCGTCGGCGTCTGAATGAAAAGGGACTCTATGGTAGGATACCCAGGAAGACCCCACTTCTGACCCAAAGACATAAAAAAGCCAGGCTGGAGTTTGCCAAAACTTACCTGAGAAAGCCAAAAACGTTTTGGAAGAATGTTCTCTGGTTAGATGAGACAAAAGTAGAGCTTTTTGGGAAAAGGCATCAACATAGAGTTTACAAAGAAAAGAACACGGTCCCCACAGTCAAACATAGCGGAGGTTCCCTGATGTTTTGGGGTTGCTTTGCTGCCTCTGGCACTGGACTGCTTGACCGTGTGCATGGCATTATGAAGTCTGAAGACTACCAACAAATTTTGCAGCGTAATGTAGGGCCCAGTGTGAGAAAGCTGGGTCTCCCTCAGAGGTCATGGGTCTTCCAGCAGGACAATGACCCAAAACACACTTCAAAAAGCACTAGAAAATGGTTTGAGAGAAAGCACTGGAGACTTCTAAAGTGGCCAGCAATGAGTCCAGACCTGAATCCCATAGAACACCTGTGGAGAGATCTGAAAATGGCAGTTTGGAGAAGGCACCCTTCAAATCTCAGGGACCTGGAGCAGTTTGCCAAAGAAGAATGGTCTAAAATTCCAGCAGAGCATTGTAAGAAACTCATTGATGGATACCGGAAGCGGTTGTTAGCAGTTATTTTGTCTAAAGGTTGTGCTACCAAGTATTAGGCTGAGAGTGCCAATACTTTTGTCTGGCCCATTTTTGGAGCTTTGTGTATTTTTTATTCTCTTTTGTGTTTTTTTCATTGCAAGCAAAATAAATGAAGATGAAGAACTACCAATGCATTTGTAATTGCAATCATTTTCTGGGAGAAATTGAGCATTATCTGACAGAATTGCAGGGGTGCCAATACTTTTGGCCAGCACTGTATGTGTATGTGTGCACACTATGGGACAGCTTTGAATCTCATGACACTCTGTGTAATGACAATAAATCATTCTATTCTACTCTATTCTATTGTATCTGCAAGTGTTATTTGCTGTGCGTATGTCCTCTATTGTAAGTATTGTAATGTTTATTTTTTAGTACAAGAAACCTTAACAAAGTAATGTCAACAAAGCCATCTTTTTACAGATGAGTTTCACTGTGGTGGAATTTATGGATAGTGCCATGGCAGTGGTGCCATCAACATGGCTGGAGAAGACTGATGATGTAAGCAGTTTATAGGGTTTTTTATTTATATTAATTGTCAGGGTTTTTTTTTTCTAACCACACAAATTTTGACACAGGAATTTCTATTTTACCCAATCAGGCGGGCTTGCAGTGCCTGTGGACGGCAGTTAATGTCCGCAAGCGGGTGATGAGCCTTGCTCCACCCAGCATCAATTGGAAGAAGCACCTTATTAAAAAAGTGTGGTACACCACAGGTGAGCTATCTTGGCTATGCGCTGTAATGAAAAATCCATAT
Source organism: Setipinna tenuifilis (assembly GCA_030347295.1). Lineage (NCBI taxonomy): Eukaryota > Metazoa > Chordata > Actinopteri > Clupeiformes > Engraulidae > Setipinna > Setipinna tenuifilis. Next base: position 31,257,248 of record CM059267.1, on the reverse strand, counting down.
ATTTTTTATTTATTTTTTCTACTTGCTCACAAAATCATCTCCTTATATAGACAATTACGAGATGGCAGACAGGAAGTGTCTGCAATTCATGGACACATCATATCCAGAAACAGATGAAGGCACCACACACACACCAAAAGGGTTCGCCGACGTCCCCGGACTTATTCAGTGGGGCCATGTGAAAGCCCAGTGGGTAAGTTGGTCTCATTTGAAAGCCCCGTGGGTAAGTTGGTCAAGTCATCTTGTGTACTTGCGTAGCTAATAGAATAGCCCAGTGCATGTTACGTATGTGACTGTTCTAATTGTAGTTCGCCAGATGCCTCCACCACCATCATGTAAACTTTTTTTTTAGTTGTTTTATGTGTAAACATTGGTTTATGGTTTGAAGTAACATTCCTAAGACGCCCACCGTAACACAATTCACATTTGTATCATCTTCCGATTCAGAGGTGTCGACTCCTCGCAGCCACATAGCCAGTCCCTCTCCAGCACCCAGCCGCTGGACATTGGATGGTTCTTCTATGGAATCCACTGACCCAGCTGAAGGTTCATTTGCCTTGAGTTTTATATTTGCTACCTGCTTACAAGTTCCTAACCAAGACGGGAAAAAAAGTAACTTTTTTTATTTTCAAAAACTTCAGGAATGACCCATGGCGAAGAGGGGACCTCAGAATTGGCTGTCATAATAAAGCGTAAGTACTACATACACACTTGTTGATGTTCACACTGGAAAATTGTATTGGGTGAAAAAGTAACATTAATTTCATTTCAATTCTACCTTAAGTCCTGGAGGAACAAAAACAAACAGCAAAGGACACCAAAAAAAGTAAGTAACGTGTTTTCACACAAGTAGATTTATGTTGAAAAGTTAAAAGGAATTCTTTCACAAATGTTCCTAGCCATGGAGGAGCACATGGGCCGTATATTAAGGAGGATGGAGGCTGTGGAGCGGAGACTGGAGGCTGTGGAGAGGAGGATGGAGGGCTTGGAGAAGAGGGAAGAGTCCAAACCACCTCAGCTTCCAGTTACTCAGGATGTGCTCCTGGGCCCATGTTCAACGGTGGAGGAACTGGAGGAGCTTGATAGGAGTCTGGCTCAGCCAGAAAAAAGGAACCAAATGGTAATTTACTGGACATGACTATATATGAAAATGCACGTGATGTACTGATTTTACCATGCTATGAAAGTACACCACCATGCCTCCACATGTGTTTTCATTGTAAATGATTGTGGAGAGCTTGTGGTATTCCTCGAGTATTAATTATGTGTATATATTTTTTTTCTTTGCGGATATTTTTTCTTGGCGGAGCAAATCAAGGGGCGGCTGTGCGCCGAATCTTGCGACAGGTTGCCACTGAAGGAATCTGAATAATAATAAGGACATTGTACATAACATTTTTTAAGGTTACATTTTCATGACACATTTCTTTATTATTATTTATATTCCTGTTATTTTGTAACTCTTATTATCACAATCAGAGCTTTGTGTGACACTTTCCTGGCCATATCTGTGTCTGCCTACAGAGTTGAGATGTTATGTGTATTCTATTGTCTGCCCCATTCATTCGCCCGTCTGAAGGTGTGTCACACCCCTGTGTCACACCTGGAAGAAGCCTCTCCTCGTCAAACAAAGAGCTCATTCCCGCCAATTTAACAAAGAACCTTGCCACAGTTGTCTAATGCATATTAATGTAGGGTGTGTCTAAGGGGTCACACCCCTGCAGACCTAAGAGTATTTTACTGTTTGTAAATCTGAGTAAGCCAGATAGACTGAAAGACCACCAGAGAAACTGCTGTCTCTCCATTGATGCATCAATGCAAGAAATAAAGCCTTGTTCCTGCTTTCTCCTCAATGCTGACTAAGCCTTCATAATATAACAAAATTACTAGTAAAAATAATTACTATCAAAATGGAGGTTCCGGACCGAGAGATAAACACTTGATTCTACTGGATTTTGGAGTCCTGAGTTTGTGGTAAGACTTTTTATTCATTCTTTGGCTGACAGAACAAGTTTTTTATGTTATAGTACTTACATGCTGTTAGAATTTAGGTAAAGTCCTTAAGCATAGGTTCTCCCCGGGCTAATCTTGACGAGGATTGGCAGTCCAACTGGTCTTTTTGTCCAGTTGAAGTGTGAGTTAGTAAGAAGGCAGAGTCCTCTATCTTTTCCTATTCTATTAACTTTCTCTCTGTTCTCCCTTGACTCTGCTTGGTCTGAACACGGTTTGACCCTGACGAGGGTTCCAGGCAAATTCTTGTTTCCGGATCAGAGCTGTCCTCTGATTCTGTGGGTGCAGATGGTGAATTGCCACCAGAGCTGCGAATTTGATCCTGGCAGAGGAAATTATGGTGTGGGCCCATGCCTCTGGAGAGTGCTTTTGTAGTTACCTTTCTAATAGTAAGTGCTATCTGTCAGCTAAAGATATGTGTAAAAGGTCAAACTTCAGCTCCTAAATTCTGTGCAAACTGATTGGATTTGATTACAAACATAATTGTAATGTATTGATTTTGAGGACTTGGTTAGTATGGTGACAAATCAGGTCATGTGTCTTGTCTTGAGATTCGTCTCAAGTGTCTGCATGTTTTCCTTTGTTCTATGTCTTTGTGTGTCATTCCCTTAAACTGCATGTCTTGTGCTCTGTTGTGAGTCATAATAATTAACCCATGCCTTAGATTTGATGAACGTGTCTGTGGCAGCTGCACATGATCAAAATGCATTAGCTATGGCCATATAGGAGAGAAGGCAGGGATGCCTATTTCAATAATATCTATGTTGATTGATCATTGAGCAGTCGATGACCCAGGCTGGAATAGACTAACTTCTGAGAAGTAAACCTGTTTTCCTATTGAGGTCTCACAACTAACCTAAGCATGTTGTTTTCTTTTGTTTCCTGAGCGAGTGAATGAGTGTGTGAAAAATGGCCAGCCAAGGTAAATGTTTTTGTGTTGTCTCTTTGTGTGAAAACCCAGAAAAACCTAGAGGAGAAAACTTCCACTTTCACAAAGATCATATTTACCACTTTCATTTGTTCACAGGATACAGGACTGTATGGATTTGTAACATGACATTTAACTTTCACGCTTTTTCCATTTATTTGTTTAGGTTTATGAAGCTACGCCTCTCAGACGAGAATATGATTTTATGTAAAACCTGACTTTAACAAGAATTTGATTTTGATTACAGATTTCGAATTGTGTTCAGATTGCATCAGATTTCGTTTGTGTCATTGCTAAATCTGTTTTCTGATGAATCATTCTTGAGTATATTTGTGCAAAATGTTTGCCTTTCCATAACCTCTTTGTGTTCTTTCCTCTTTGGTTTCATCCCTCTCAGAATGAAATTCAGCAGACTTTGAAAACCATTCAGGAAAGAGTTCTGTTTTTTATGCTAATCGATTGCCATTTGGTCACCTAGAGAAGGTGTGATGAATTTGATGTCTGAAACGCCTCAGCATAGAACATAGAAACACATACATTTTAATGCTTTTAAGTTATACTGTTCATTTTGCCTCATATACTCAATGCAGAGATTCATTTATTTATTTTGTTTGCAGTTATTCCATTGTTTGCTTGTTTTAATCCACTGATGAGACTTATTGGTTGTCCTGTCTTTAGCATTGTCATCTCTATGTCTATAAGGTCACATTGATATAAGAAACTAGAAGAGGTCATGTCAATCTGTAGTACATATTATGTTTACAATGCAAGCCCAGGACACTTAAACTTAAATGGCTAAAGTGCGGTTGGGTCTCAACCTCCACACCATCCACTAGTTGTGCATTATTTTAATTCTGCCTGTGTTATCTAAACAGTTTTAAGTTTTTCAGAAAATAATTGTGTGCCACAGCCAAACAAAAGCAAAACACTGAAGGAAGACACCATTAAGAGGTGTTGCCTGCTACACACACCGCGACCCCCATCAGATGTAAGCTGTTCTTGGTCCATCGTTAAGTATTGGTGAGTGGAGAACTCACAGATCACTGTAGGCCCAACAGGTCCGGTTATGTGTGTGAAGCCACTTTAAAGAAATGTGGTGGGACTGTTTGGGTTGGTTAAAAGTGATAAATGTTGGGACTTAGTAAGCTAAGATTTTGAGTAGAGGAGAAGGGGCAAGGTTGTAGAATCACATCACGTGTTAAGCTTTGGTACACTTCTGGTATTATGTCATCTCTCCTTTGCTGATTTAGAGTGAAAAGTTTAATTAATGACGTAAGCTAATAGTGGAGATCAAAAGGTGCTTCCCCGTCTGAGTTATTTAAACTGATGGCGTAATTTAATTGTGGACACTGAATGGTTTTTCCCCGTCAAGGTTAGACATTAAGGATAAAACAAGGTAAAACTTGTGTTGTGTTTGTTGCGAAGGACACTGATCAGCTTAAACTGTCAACAGTTATCACAGATCAGAAAGGGGGAGGAGTACGGTTTGTAGATATAGGCTATTAACTTTCAATGGAAAATGGGGGGTAGCTTGATGGCTGATGAGTCTAGGACCTCCTTCTGATTAGTCTAGAATCACTTCCTGATGGTTTTAGAATCACCACCTTTTTTGCAGACATGTTAAGTCAACACCCATCGTCACCTAACAAAAGCCGGTCAGTCTGAGCTACTCTGAGTTACAATCTCTTTGGGTGTCAATATTGAATACACAAGTACTGTTGGATTAGAGTGTCTTTGTGTCCTTGTGACTTTGTGTCTCTGTTTTAGGTCAGATTCTAAGAAAACAATTGACTCCAATAGCCCAGCCAGACATGTATAGTCTAATCAGACTTAAGAATCAAATCAGTTTTATGAATCAAGTCAGTTCCAATGGAGGATGGGGGTGAGGAGGGGTTGTTGATTCTGACTGTACTCATGCCTGCACTGTTGATACTACAAGTTATAGGTTTATCTTAGATGGAAAGCTAACAAACCGACGGACTCATTGATCACAAGTTTAACCATGTTCATAACTAACTACACTTAAGATTTGTTTGAGATTTGCAGGTAACCAATGCCTTGACTTTCACCATTGAAAGATTCTGCTGACTCTGCTGAATTCACAAGATGTCAAAAGGGGGACATTACAAAGACCCCTGTGCCAAGTCACATTTTATTGGAGGAAGACCTGAGAAAGTTGCTGGTGAAATTGGAGCAACCAACACAGAAGCTACACACACACACACACACACACTTTTAGCATAGTGGACCTACTGTGGGCAGAATAAACCCCATGAGCAGTATGGATCCAAAAAGGCACAGGCAGTCTACCCTTGCCTTTTAATATTAGGCGTTTCAAGATTTAAGAAGATGAAGAGGATTACTCTTGTTTGCGTGTGTCCACACACTGCACACCACACACCACATGAAGAGGAGTCAAACATCATATGCGTCATCCCCACACTTCTTTCTATTACAGGAATTCTACAGCTACCAAGATGATGGTGTTCACCATACTTTTCATATGTCTGTTTAGCATGGTCCGTTATTGTTGCTTTTCATATGTCTGTTTAGCATGGTCCGTTATTGTTGCTTCTCATATGTCTGTCTAGCATGGTCTGTTGTTTTTGCTTTGCATATGTCTGTTTAGCATGGTCTATTGTTCTGTTGCTACTTCTTTCCAACATCCTACAGTATTCTGTCACAGCTAAAATATTAGAATATTAGAGTTTCAACATGTCACAAAATAGGAGAACTAAAGATGATACAATTGTTTAGGCATTCTAATGCATGTTTTGTCCGCTCCCGGCTGACCAACCCTGGATGGCCATTTTTGAGATGGCATCGGAAGAGGAATTTGTCCCAAATCTCTCATCAGGTTTCCACATAATTGGCAATGATAGTGGTTTTACTTTGAGTAACATGGGTTTTGCCTCTCCCCGCGAGCGTGACTAAAGAGAAAGAGAGAACGGCAGCTCTCTTATCCATGGAAATTGTGAATGTATTTGTTTAGTTCTTCCTGGATGCATTAATGTTAGTCGTCAGTTAGAGCTATAGTCATAATATCATGCTGTTTACGGTATTTAATTTGCTCATGGAACCATCTTTCTATCTGTAAAGACTCTCTACTGTCAATTTCCATTTAGGCTGAAGTTCAGAATGTTTATGCACATGTTAAGGCTGTTCTTAATTTATTTTATGATTTAGTGTCAAGTCAGTTAGACTTGAAAAGGGGGACTGAAGGAATCTGAATAATAATAAGGACATTGTACATAACATTTTTTAAGGTTACATTTTCATGACACATTTCTTTATTATTATTTATATTCCTGTTATTTTGTAACTCTTATTATCACAATCAGAGCTTTGTGTGACACTTTCCTGGCCATATCTGTGTCTGCCTACAGAGTTGAGATGTTATGTGTATTCTATTGTCTGCCCCATTCATTCGCCCGTCTGAAGGTGTGTCACACCCCTGTGTCACACCTGGAAGAAGCCTCTCCTCGTCAAACAAAGAGCTCATTCCCGCCAATTTAACAAAGAACCTTGCCACAGTTGTCTAATGCATATTAATGTAGGGTGTGTCTAAGGGGTCACACCCCTGGAGACCTAAGAGTATTTTACTGTTTGTAAATCTGAGTAAGCCAGAGATAGACTGAAAGACCACCAGAGAAACTGCTGTCTCTCCATTGATGCATCAATGCAAGAAATAAAGCCTTGTTCCTGCTTTCTCCTCAATGCTGACTAAGCCTTCATAATATAACAAAATTACTAGTAAAAATAATTACTATCACCACAAACCAGGTCCTTTCCCTCTACAGCCTGAGGGGTAGGAAGGGGAAAAGGGCCTTCCAGACCTTGGCCCTCTGCAAAATTATAACTGGTAAGTTTATCGGGTATGTTTTTCAAATGTAAGTTATGTCAGGTTTGACATATATTCAAATATTCAACTTTTTTTAACTTCCCTTTGCAGAGGCCTGCATGCACAACTTCCCTGATAAAAAAGTGGTGGAGATTAAGGAGTGCATTGGGCATGCACTGAAGTTTGCACCACACAGACGGTAAATTAAATTTCAGTTTCTTATTTACCACTGAATTGTCCCAATAGTTAAATGAAACGTTTGACACTAAGTTGGATGGAATTCTTTTTAGGTCTGAGGGTCCTCAATAAACCTCTCCATATATTTTTGTTTTATCCTTTATATTGCATGTTTTATACTTGATTGTATTTTATTAAGACCTTGTTTTTTAATTGAGTGATGAAGCAACCTTGTAATTACTAACAGTCTTGTGTGCCTTTTTGTTTTCCTTTTGGGTTGTATTTTTTTAAGTGTTCCTTGTGTGTGTTTGCTAATGTGTTTTGTTTGCTGTGATAATCCTGGTTGCCTCAAATTAGGTTGGCATCTGCCTTTTAGAGTCCAGGCATCACTCTAGAATAATCTATTTTGACCCAAGCCAGCCTGCATAATACAACAGCTCAATGTGTACTGTATGTTTGACTGTATGTAACATCACATACGTATAAATGATGATGAGCTCTCATGAGAGATTTGGTGGGGATTAAATGCTTCAGCAGAAAAGCCGGCACTGGTGGGAACCCTGGAGGCTGTACGAGACCGGACGAACCTCAAGTAACGCTGCCTGGACCCAGTTATATACAGAAATTCCTGTGTGTGTATGTGTACTTTCACTCCCACTGTGCTTGCATTTGTGTCCTTAATTCCTGACAGCTTTCTGCTTGAGGTGTGACCCAGGCCCAGGACTGATGGTAACATGCTTAACATTGAATGCTCGCTAACAACAACGGAAAGGGACGTAGGGACAATGTAGGCCTACTACAAACTACAGAAAAACAGAAAAACATTTTGGTGTGGAAAAGAACATTTGGGGAATACTGAGGGAACCAAAAATGTAACCAAGGTTACTAGAAGGTTGTAGGGGGAACCTTGTGGGAACCAACATGTAACATTGGGGGAATGTCAGGAGAACGTCTAGAGAACCAAACATGTAACCAAGAAGGTTATGGGAACGTTATGGGAACGTTGAGCGAACCAACATGACATGAACAGGGATAAAGGCACGGTGGGAGAACGTTGAGGGAACCAAACGGGAATGTTTGCGTAACGTTCTGGGAACCAAATTTAAGGTTTCCTGCTAACCAATTTACAACCAAAAAATAACTTTCAGGGAACGTTTCCAGAACCAAACTGCAACTAAAGCCTAATGTTCCCGGAACGTTTTGGGAACCAAAAATTTTTAGTAGGGAGTAGCCTATAGTGTGCAATTATGGACGGCCTTAGGATAATGTTGCGAAGCGCTTGGGGCCCAGCAAACAAATGTATTGACGTCGTTTAGGGTTTACAAATAACCAGACCTCAGCCACGACGTAACTTACAACAAAAAGTCCAAACCCACAGCTAAACCTACACACATGATGTACATGTGGAAATAAGACCTAATGAAGTGCGTCAGCTTGGCAAAGTGCCAGTCAGAGGTCACTTATCTGTGGCTCCCATGGCCGGAACAACTCCTCTCAGTGGTGTAAATTAATTTTGAAAAATGTGATCCTTTACCAGCCACTGACAAATAAGTTATAAGATTTACCAGCCACTGCACAGCAAATTTTTGTTGTGTCCAAAATCTACCTCTAATTTCCATCATTTCCATTTAATCAGACCAACTTAACCAATTAGCCACAGGTCATGACATCACTGTAAGTCAGTGCTTTCCCTACCATGTGACCTAACCTATCCTAACATAAGGCTCATTTCACTTCATAAAAAAGGCGTGTTCGACTTGATGTAATTGTTTGCAGGCGTTTGCAGTCAGTGATACATTGTAGCATGAAAATGTTGGTTAGATTATGGTTAGAAATTGTGTCAGACTTGCCAGAAAGGTGTGAGGATGTCACCAAAATGTGACAATGTCATATGACCTAAAAACTCACAGGAGTAAGACGCATGTAGACAAATGTAGACAAACCGAAGCACTTTGGGGTATCTCTGTTGTTTTGTTTAAATGTACTATTAAAAAAAAGACTTGACTTGACTTTAAGTCTCAGTGCACCCTACTACAATCGCCTGCCCCTCCTTTTCCCCCACACACATGACCTCTCCGTCATCTACTACGAAGATTGGGTGCAAGCTCAGTCTCGTTAAAGATTTGTGTTTACCTTTACTGCCGCATTTTAACTCCCACCCATGCTGTGACCAGGCTGTGACGAGCAGTTCTCGTTGACATATGTAGACAGATGCAGACAAACAGGTTTGTAATTCGAATGCACCTACATGTTTGCAGTAAGGGATGCATTCTGGACTGAAAGTGTTGCATTATGGTTAGAATTTGTGTCAGACTTGCTGAAGAAGGTCTGATGACCGAAACATTGTAGCCTATTAAAGTTTGCTGGTGGATAAGATAGTGTGCGGGATGTTCTTTTTTACAAATTGACAGCCTTACTGGGATGTTATCCTACGCACCTGTCAAAATTACAGAGGTGTGCAAAAGCGTTTTTATGAACTGTCAGACTTGCTCAAAAGGTGTGAGGATGTGACCAAAATGCAACCATGTCATGTCACTTGAAAACTCGTGGGAGCAAGACACTTTGTAGACAAATCTTACAGACATATACAACTGCAAGGAGTTATAGTTGCCCTGCCTGAGACAAATGCTGAAACAGCCACTTTGAGAAGGTGGTCTGCCTAATGATAATCCCATTATGGTAACAAGAATGGTCCACAATCACCCAACAGCAGAGTTGACAAAGTCAACTATGTGGAAGCAACAATCAATTATAGTATGTGGAGATAGGCCATTGAGACCCATCACAGGAAATGTGTCAAGGTAATTATCATACAGAGAGACAGTCTCTCTAGACATAGTTGCCTGATCAACTTAGTTATTTATATCAAGGACATAGGAGGAGTCTTAACTGTATAAATAGCTAGAGTTTTAGTTGCTTGTTGTTCAGACTAGCATAGCTGAATCCAGAGTATGATTTCCATGCTTTGTTACTGCTTTTTACTGGAATAAAGTATCATTGATGCATAAACAAACCCCTTTTCTTACAACAAATATATTTAGTACTCTATATCATTTCTTAAATCCACAGTATCATAATTTAAAATGTGTCCTGTATTTTGGCCCGTATGTTATCTACATGCCATAGACAGCAGCTACTATAATGCCTCCGTATCACAGAGTCAGAACAGACAGGAACGGACCCTGGTGCGTAACGTAACAAAAGGACTTTTATTAGGGATTCAGGGGAAACAGGGACTGAGTCAGGTAGATAGGAAGTGGGGGATTGTGTTGTCAGAGACGAGTCGGGTCAAGCAGCTGGGACTGGACAGCTGAGCGCTGTCAGAGACGAGTCGGGTAGTGTAGCCGCGACTGAAGAGCTGAGTGTAGTCAGAGACGAGCCGAAGTCGAACCACCAGGACAGAAGAGCAGAGCGTAGTCAGGGGCGAGCTTAGTCGAACCACCAGGACAGGAGAGCAGAGCGTAGAGACAAGCCGAAGTCAAACCACCAGCACAGAAGAGCAGAGCGTAGTCAGGGGCGAGCTTAGTCGAACCACCAGGACAGGAGAGCAGAGCGTAGAGACAAGCCAAAGTCAAACCACCAGGACAGAAGAGCAGAGCGAAGTCAGGGGCTAGCCGAGTCGAACCACCAGGACAGGAGAGCAGAGCGTAGTCACCACCAGGAGACCGATCCGAGGAGTGAGGGGAGGAAACACTGGGGAGAAGGACTCACAGAACAAACAGGCGAGACACGGGAACAAAACTTCGACAGACAGGTTAATGAGAAACAAGACGGACGAGATCAAAACAGGAGTCAGGAGTCTAACCGCTTGCCTTGGAGATACACACCGTGGTTTACAGACGGACTGACAAGGAGGGAGCAAAACATGAGGGTTGCAGGGTGCTGGTGAGAGCGATGATGAGATAAGGAGGAAATGAAAAAGTGCAGGTGCAGGGCACAATCATGAAGATGGAGACACAAGGTCAACAGGTGAGGGGAATTAGCATGGTGGTGCGAGGAGCGCGGAGTGTAGAGTGAATAAGTGAAACCAATAATAAATGTGATTAGGGGAAAATTAACGATGAACAAAGAAAAAACACAGTGCTGCCAGAAAACCCGAAGGAACACCGTGACACTCCGTATGTTATCTACATGCCATAGACAGCAGCTAAGACTATTAACATCAAAGGAATACTGCAGTGTAAAATGATAATAGGCATGTTAAAACATGATACAGAGTTGGTATATTTGCTGAGGGGCAAAAATGTGCTAGCCTGTTGCATATCAAACTGAACTATTTTTACCGTGTTGGTCGAAAAGACTAGCAATGCTAGTACTAAGGGCATGGAGGAAGCTTGAGGATAACGCTATTTTTAAACCATTAAAAACTCAAAGTAGCTCCACACTTCCTTGGTAGACTTTTAGATAGGGAAGAATTGTCCTGTCATTCAAAACGAGCTACTGAAAACTTTGTAAGTGTAGAAGCTTCCACCATGCCCATAGTACTAGGATTGTTAGTCAAGGTTTTTGTATTTTTCTACAAGTGCGTGAATGTTTTTTGTTACAGCTTTGAGCTGGTCATAACAAAGATCTATAGCAATTAACTGGAACATGACCAGAAAAGCTTTTATCTTTTATTTTTTCTTCATCTCTTTTTACTGTCCCATTAGTATTTGTGTTTACTGTACATGTTTTGAGTTTGCTGCAGCCTACATATTCTTCATAGTTTCTAGTTGCTGACTTACCATCATGATGAAAGTCTATACAAGTCGATTAAATTGTGGCTAGGTCAGTGGCTATGTCTAGCAGCCCTTTTATCACACTGTCGCACGCTCTGCTCTGTCGAAAAAAGTACGGCCGTAATGCTCTATGTGTTTGTCTCTGCACCATTCAAGAGATAGTCAATACAACCAAAGATCTTATAGAACATCAACTACAGTCAACAATTCTGGTAAGTGTTCACATTCACACTTTTGCTTTCAGGTCATCAATTGGCTTGTTTGGACTTTCATCATGGTAGTAAATAATTTACGACAGGTAAATTTGGAGACTAAGGCAGCATGGTGGTTGGAGAATCAGGAACAAGGTTTTATTTTACATTGATGCTTCAATGGAGGGACGTTTCACGATGAAGATTCACCTGTATTTCTGATTTAATCAGAGATGGTACAAACAATAAATACCCTCAGATAACAAGGGTGTGTACCCATCAGGCTCACCCTGAACGGATGTGCATCTAGCAACTGTAAAGGGTCTTTGTTACAGTTTGGCTGCAGTGGAGGCATTTTCCAGGTGCCAAACAACGCCTGTATGTGAATTAGAGGAATGTGACAGTTCTTAAAACAGCCAAACGGATGGGATAAACAATCAAGCTTACAATACGCAGATAACATTTCACCTCTTAAGGCTGTTTTACAAAGCTGTGATTTCGATAGTAACAGCTATAAGAGTACAAAATAACTTAAGAATACAAAATAATAATAAAGAAAAGTGTTTATTTCCTAACATTAAAAATGTTATTGTCACGTCAACTCATCACAAGTGTCCCAGTCCCGAACTGCAGAACCTGCAGGGGGCAGAGAGGAAAATCTGTTAGCTGTCAAAGATCACTTCCTATTGAGAACTTCCTGTGAAAGCCATATTGCCTGCACACATGCACATGGAAGGGAAACGTTTGTGAACAAAGGAAAGTTTAGGTACAAAGGTAAAACAAGGACTTATTAGCAGAAACAGATCTCTCAGCTCTGGGCATAACCAGCTGATAACCAGCGCAGCAGCCTGTATGACCCAATAGGTCTTGTTACACCTGCTAAACAAAAGGGTGCCATTCTAGTCAGAAGAGCATTTCAAGAAGCTGGAAGCAGTGCAACCAGAGACACCTGGGACAACTTCCTGTCTGAGAAGTTGAGAGAAGAAGCCATCCAGTTGTTTGAGGGATATATGCGTCTCCGCCAAATTACTTTTCATAGAGACTCACACCAGTCAACTGGATGAGGAAGTCATGGAGAGTAACATTCTCTGATGGTAGTGACCAGAGCTATGGAGCCGTGGTGTACTTCTACACAGATGGCATTTAAGTCAGACTGGTCGAGTCCAAAGCAAAGCTCACACCGCTCAATCAGAAAGGAGAACCAAACCTAAAATCTGTGGTTCTGTCTATGCAGTTCGCCTCAGAAGGTACATTGAAAGTCCGATGAAGTCAGATGAAGATTGAGAAATGGCTGCTGGACAGTCAAACTGTATTGGGAGCAATCCAGTGAGAAAGCTATGGATAGCAAACATTCTTTGCAAACAGAGAAATCCAGGAGTCTAGATCTGTTGATGACTGGTGGTGGATCCCAGGATACCCCAATGTTACAGACATAACAAGAGAATTCTGTGTGGCAGAATGGACCTGGACTTTTTTAAAGTAACCTGTAGAAGAGTGGCCAAAGATGTCTGCCAAAACAGTTGCAGCATGCGCTTAAGAAGGCATAGACAGAGTTCAAAAGAAGTCCTTCTTAGCAGCACTGACCAGAGCACAGGGAAACCAGGAGTGAAATCAGGGTGATATCCCACTGGTGCCAGAGCCTCCAATAGCAGCCAAAGAAGGGAAAGCACAGCAGTCCAGGGAGAAGCAAATACAAGGTTCAAGTCCGAAGACTACCAGCTGGCTCTGCAGTGGGGAAACTAATTGATCCAAAGAGACTGGGCAGTTTGACCAAGTTGATCAGAGTTGTTGCCTGGGTATGGAGGGCTGCAATAAAGTGGAAAGTGGCACTAACAAAGAACTCAATCACAGCTTCAAGTAAGCTTCAAAAGAGGTAAAATCCAAAGCCAAACAAGCTGTACTTACCGTCAGGGAGTGTGAAGATGCACAAAGAGATCTCTTTCTTGCAGCTCAAGAAGGTGCAGTCTTTAAAGACACAACCCTCAACAGACTTGCAGTGTTCAGAGATGAAGGAACTGGACTCCTGGTCTGTGGAAAAAGATTTCAGATTTGTAAGAGAACCACTGTACCAATCTTACCTTACGATGCATGGGTATTCACTCTTGTAGCGCTAGTAGTAGAGCTGATAAGCCAAAAGATTGTGCACAAGATGATAAAAGCATGAAACTTTCAGGGTTTGTTCTTGATGGCATGACAATTTTAGATGTGGAGGCATTCTCAGTTTGAGCTTTGAGGTCAGCTAGAGGACACTGAGGTCATCAATAGGACATTTCCATGGACGGAAGCAAAAATTAGTGTATTTTAGGACCTAAATGTCATGGAAATCTATGTAAATATCCATGTTTTCAGGCATGACTAAATATATATATATATATTATAACCCATTTGATGCATTAAAAAATATTAACGTTTTTAATCTTAACTTATTTACCTGGAACAATCGTCAGTGCGCGGTGTTGCGGAACGTTTGTCAGTACACGGTGTTTTGATGCGCGAGTTACAGTGACGTACACACAGTTCTGACAGTCTCTGGTTCTGATGCATGCATGGAGCGTAACAGCGAGACGGGTCTGCTGGACGGTAATTTTTTATTCAAAAAACGACCTGATGGAACTATTGATAAAGGCACCGTTTATTGCAAACTATGCAGAAAAGAGTTTGCCTATCACAGAAGTTCGTCAACCTTGAGATACCATTTAAATGCGAAGCATGTCGGCGTGATTACTGTAGCTGCCGCTGGGCCGCTGGGGCTCGAGATAGCGGTTCTGGTGAGCAGTGTACATTGGAACAAATGGCGGGATTCCAGAGGAAACTCAGCAAGTCAACATTAGAAACTTTGACAAATGCTCTCGCAAAGTGGATTGCCCAGGACTGTAGACCACAATCAGTTGTGGAAGACAAGGTTCTACAAAGTGTACTACAAATAGCGGCAGGTGATCCAAAGTTTGTAATGCCGTGCCGAAAAAACATTTCCAGCAGAATCCATCAACTGTACGAGAGCGAAAGGCAAGCAAAGGGGGACATTTTGGCGAAAGCTGCATTTGTAGCTCTGACTGGGGATCATTGGACCTCCGTCAGCAATTGTAAGCTTCAAGGGAATCCTGTCCATTCACATGGAATGACGCTTAATTGAGATTAATTACGATTAATTAATTACAAAGCTTGTAATTAATTTGATTAATTTTTTAAATCTACTCCCACCCCTAATATATATATATATATATATATATATATATATATATATATATTGTGACGTCACGAGAGGCCGGGTCCTGGAGGGGCGCTACATCCCCTTGAGATGGCTACAGCAGTACCCTGGCACGGCTCCATCTGCTGGTGGAGCCAGGAACTCCACCACCGCACTCCAAACCACTCAGTGCTGATTGCCTAATGAGGCACACCTGTGGCCAATCTCCTGCAGTGGAACTGCGGGGCTTTTAAGACACCAGAAGCTCTCAGTAGAGGGTGGCGAGTAGGAGAGAAGCTGGAGTCTCTGGTCTGGTGGATGGTTTGCTTTGAAGAACCCGATAAGGAGAAGACTTTTGTGTTGGATTATACCCTTTGCGTTGGATTACTCCTTTTTTTTGTGTTGGACTACTTTTTGCCTGCTGCACTGTGTGGAGATACTGTGGGGGTAAGAACCAAGGATTTACTAAGAAGAAAAGGACAATTGTTTGTGTACTGCCAAGTGAACTGCACTTGAGGAAAGACTTTTGAGTTCCGTTAGAGACTTTTTTGTTGTTCATTATAACGTTTGAAAAGAAGAATCCTTAGTTTGCCTTTTGCACCTGACGTGCTTTTTCTGTTGAAATTCTTGAATATCATTAAAAAGAGACTTTATTTGGAGTATTGTGTCCCTGCACTCATTGAACTGTCCTGCTGAACATTGCTAGCCTCTCATGACATCACAATATATATGGCATTCACCCCCTATTCCGACATGCCATTAGTCAGACATACCACTATTCAGACAACCCACTATTCAGACGTCCCACTACTCAGACATCCCGCTATTCAGACACTTTTTAGTACCGCTATTCCGACAGTTTTTTTTTTCACAGTTAATGATTGACAGCTGCTCTCATGAAGCGGGGCTGCTTGATTAATTGGGTTCAGCTGGTTCAGAAAGTAGGCCTACTTAAATCCTACATTGAGTTTTGTTTAATAAGCACACTAGTTATCAATATATATGCATATATTATTTTTAAACATGGCAGCGAAAAAGAAAGTCCTACTACATAACGAGCATCAACTCACTCACAAATGGTCACCTCCCGATGTGCCTTCTTCGTGAACGTGTTTTCGAATGAGTCAATGAAACACGAAACGAGCACCTGACCAAGATACACACTGCAAGGCATCAGAGGATAGCCCACGTTTTTTTCCCCTAAGCCCTAAAGGAGCATTAGCCTATTCAAAGCGCAACATTGTTACCTTGTTTTTTCGGAAGGTAAGTCAAACACAGAGCGAGTTGGTGTTATCACGCATTTCTCTTTTAATAATTGCGAAATCGGGATCACCGTTAATTTTTGGAGAAAGACTTGTTCTTCCTGTCAATGAAGAGGTCCAGTGCTGCAGAGCAAGATTCAGCATCGGTGTTGAGGGCCATGCCACTCAGCAATGTCAGGGCTGTACATTGCGACCAATTGGTCGCATATTACTCCTAAATTTTGGACTGTGCGAGGAAGAAAAATAAAACGGGCGCACTTGTGCGATTATGTATTTCAACCCTTTCATTCGCATTTTGCTCCTAAAAATAAATATATAATAATAATTAAAATAAAAACATTCCAATCGACAAGAGTCTACAATGTTCCCTGATTTTTTTTCTCATTCCCTTGTCAAATGTGATCAAGCAGGAAGAACTTTGTTCTTGTCATGATGACGCGGTGACGTCTCAACGCATATGGGAAAAAAGTTCTGCACAAGTAGTGTTTCGCTGCTACGGACCGGTCTTGGCTTGCGCTGCGATTAGCTAGCTTGCTCCTTCAGTCGTCATTTAGAAATAGCTTCAATGATCCATTGCTACGAACGGTTAGTGAGGAAAATATGATAACATCTTTCTTTCAACGAAAACCTAAAGAACCAGGAGAGGCAAACAGGAGATATGATGAAGACGGTGAGGATGAGGTGATAGCCACAGGCAGTGGCAGTAGTAGTACGACTACAACTAGCTCCACTACTTCTAAAATCCACAAGTTCCGATCCGAGTGGATGAATATCTTCCCGTGGCTTGTTCATGAAGATGGACAGATGTTTTGCAAATACTGCCGAGGCCAGAAGCAGGCAGGCAATTCGGTATTCGTTACGGGGAATAAACAATTCAAAAAAGATTCCCTCGTGAAACATAACATATCCAAACGGCACATCATCTGCAGGGATGCATTTGTGAATGGAAAGCAACCAATAATGACATAGATGTGGGATCCCTCGGCGCTTACCTGTGACTCTAGATGTGGCACTTATAGCATTTGTTCTATGTTTTATGTTTTATTTTTATGTTTTGTGGTTCATGAGTTTTTGAGTAATCCTGCTGACAGACAGGCAGACAAACAACACAACTGAAAACATTACCTCCTTGGCAGATGTAAAAAGGAAGTAAAAGCTTAAATAGATACACCAATACAATCCTATTAAATGTGCGTGTGTGGAAAAGCTACCCTTTGTACAGTAGGCTATGTGTCTTTGCGTTATAATAAAATTCCATCAAGAAATTTCACAGTGCTCCTAAATTTTTATCTGTGCTCCTAATTTTTTTCATTTAGGAGCACCAGTGCTCCTAGTGAAAAAGCTTAACGTACAGCCCTGAATGTGGCACGGAGGATCAACGAGATGGCATTGGATACTGAGGAACAGTTGTGTAAATGTCTGCGTCAGTATCCATTCAGCATACAGCTGGATGAAACGACTGCAGACAACAACGCTATGCTGATGTGACAGACATAGGCCCGACGAGGGGAAACGATTCTTTAATTTGAGTTTTATTGCGCGTACAGTGCATAACTCCTTGTTAATTGAGCGCACCTATCCCGTTTACTCCTGCTGCTGTACGTGTCTGTCGCTGCTGCTTATCTCTACGTTGTATTGATATTAAAAAAAAAAGAAAAGAGGAAAAAAATCCCTTGCCTGCTGTCACACGGACCAGTTTTCCTTTCCCTAACTTAAATCCGAAAAACTAGTTAACAGGGACTTTGACTACAGTCGGTTTTGCCTCCAGGGTAGGCCTTGGTTTTCAGCGTCACAATAAAACTATTCATGTCGGAAAAGCGGAATGTTTCAAAAATAGCAACATGCCCCTACTCCGACAATAGAAAAAAAAATTGTCGGAATAATGATATGTTTTTAAAAAAATGATAATGTCGCTACTCCGACAATTGGACGCTAATGTCTGACTAATGACATGTCTGAATAGTGACATCTAATCAATATATATATATATATATATATATTGTGTTCAAGACCTGTTGTATATAATGATATAATTGCATTAAAGTGCCACTCTGAAATGCAGGGCATACCAGTATTATGGCAATACTAGGAAGTGCCACCTTCTTTGCTTGACTAAACTGTACAACAGAGCAAGAGCTGTCTCTGCCAGTGATGACCATGATGATGAAGCTCTACTGAAGGCATGCACTGTGATACTGAAGCCATGAAGAGATTGCAGGTACACTCCTCCAGATGAGAAAAAAACTGGGTGATAAAAGGCCGGAAATGAGCTCAGAAGATTGTTGACAACTGTGTAACATGCAGAAAAACAGAGCCAAGGATATCTACGTCCTTTAACGGGAAGATGGCTGCAACAGGTCGTTCAGGTGCTGGTGGCACAGGAATACTCCTGACACTATTAGTTTATTGTTTGCTTTTAACATTTGTAGATACTGGAACAAACTTAGTTGATTCACGAACGTATTCAAATCAGTGTTACTCCCAGAAATGGAGTAAACTCGGTCAACCTAATCACAAACACTTTGGCTATGGCAGCCTTACGCTACTGTCCACTTTCGTGTATCCAGTTTGGCAAGCAGCGTTACCATCTAAACGTCACGGTAGGAGAACAATCAAAACCGCATCTAAATGCCAAAGCTTCGAGGCAGTTATAATTGCCATTTGCCTTCTGATGTCCGGGGATATACATCAGTGTCCCGGTCCATCTCCCACATGTGAAATGAGAGACCATGGAAACCAGCAAAGCGGACGACATTCAGGCCTACCTGAAAACAACATCAGGAGCACCGCGGTGATCTCTCAGGTAAGCTCGGAGGAATGAGGCTCTTCCGTCGGGTTTGATTGCATTTCAACTAACGTGGATATTTCTGCTGATTTAACATCCTTCGGAGACACAAAGACATTGGCTGAGGTCAATATCGGACAAGCAGACGGGAATGATCTTGCCTTTGAAGATTGGCTATCCAAACCGAGGTGCTCGAGGAGGGGAATGGAGGCCGATGCGCCTGCAAACCTGGATCTGGAGATCGGTCATACTGCAGAGGCGGCGAGCGATGACACTGGTGGTTTGGAGAATGAACTCGGACAGATGACGACTGGAACAACTCAACGCTTGGAAAATAATGATAATCATGGGAATGTGGTAACTAAAGTCCCACGGGCAACTAACGTTGGGTCTAAAGGACGCATAAATAAAGCCATAACTAAGCATCGTAAATGGAAAGTTTTCAAAACTGTGAATAACTCTAGATTAATCTGGGATTCGCGTAGCAAACCCAACGGACTCCTAGGAGGTCACATAAATATAAGACGTATTCTTTCTAAATGTGAACAAGTACAACATCTCCTACATGAATCAAATTTGGACTTCTTAGCAATATCGGAAACGTGGTTAAATGAAAACTCGCCACATGCAGCTATAAACGTGCCTGGTTTTAACATTTTCAGGAATGATCGCAAACAGGGAAAAGGCGGGGGAGTTCTGTGCTACGTAAAGGACACAATTAGATGTAATGTAATCAAAGACATTGCATGTGAACTACAATGTCTGGCCTTAAATATTGTCCTCTCCCCAGAAATGTCATTTACCCTAGTTGTAATCTACCGTCCACCCTCATCAAATGTAGGTTTCTATGAACAATTTGGAGAAATGTTGCAACAGTGTGACTTCAATAGGGAGGTGATTGTAATAGGAGATATGAATGTGAATTGGGAAATAAGTCTGCAAGAAAACAACTGAAACAAGTTACTGATAGTTTTAAACTAACACAAATAATCAGTGGAGCAACCAGAATGACCTACTCCTCTAGCACACAGATCGATCTACTTTTTAGTAATAAGTCTGAAAGAATAACTAAATCATATAACTTCATAACTGGACTCTCTGATCATAATCTAATACTAATGGCCAGAAAAGTGAATGTTGAAAAGTGACTGTTTCCACACAGAGCATGGATTTTATGAAGATACCAAAGAATAAAAAGGAAGATTTTAAAAATTCTGTGCATAATATAAAATGGGATGAACTAATGAAATCAGATAATTTGGACTTTACTAGTCAGTATTTAGTGGATAAACTGCATCAACTTATTAAAGAATTCTCAAAAATGTCTAGAAATAAAAACAAAAGAGCTCCCCTCCCATGGATAAATGAAAGTATATTTCAAATGATGAAGGAACGAGATCAGAGCCTAAAAACATCTCTGAAGTCTAAATTGACAACTGACAGGCTTAAATTTACATCAATTAGGAATAAGGTGACAAAAGAACTAAGAAATGCCAAGGCAAACTACTTTCTTGAGGTAATTGTAAATAATAAGGGAAACTCTAAAATGACATGGCAGCAAATAAAGAAACTATCTGGACAAAACAATGTGAGAAAACAGATTGAACTGCGGATCAATGACACTATAACAACTGAGGCAATAGATGTAGCTGAAGCATTAAATCACTTTTTTGTAGATTCTGCAGCTACTATTGCCAATAGTTTTTCCTTACACCAGCAATATGCTGTCAAGAAACCAATGGCAGGACCCAAACTCAATTTTGAAACAGTATCTGAAATGCAAGTATTAAAAGTGATTCATTCACTCAAACCTAAAACTTCAAAAGATGCCTATGAAATGGACTCTGCTATGATTAGGGAGTGTGCCAACTCATTGATTAAACCAATCACTCATATTGTAAATATTTCTCTGACTCAAGGGAAGCCAATATTGGAAGCCAATATTGGAAGCCTGCTGTGGTTGTTCCAATTTTTAAGAATGATGACTCTCAGCTAGTTTCAAATTATAGTATACTCCCTGTCCTGTCCAAAGTTATAGAAAAATTAGTGGAGGACCAACTAATTCACCATTTAAATTCAGGCCAACTACTACATCCGATGCAACATGGTTTTAGGGCACACCATTCAACAGAAACAGCAACGGTGTATTTTGTTGAAAGAGTCAAGTCCTTACTAGACAAAGGGGGTGTGGTTTGGGGCAATATTTTTTGATCTACGAAAAGCGTTTGATACAGTTAATCATAATATTCTTCAGTCTAAATTTGTACAGTTTAACTTTTCTCAGAATACATCTAACTGGTTTAAGTCATATCTCATTAATCGTTCCCAATGTGTTAGAATACAAAATACAAAACCGTCCTTTAAAGAACTTACAACAGGGGTGCCCCAAGGCTCAATTTTGGGGCCACTTCTTTTCAGCCTTTATATAAATGATCTTCCATCTGTGTGCCAAGGTAGTGAGACCCTCGTGTATGCAGATGATATTGTCATATTTATTAAAGGTATCAATCATTCTGAGGTTGCGGCACAGCTTACAAAAGTTATGATTAACGTATCAAATTGGTTGAACATGTGTCACTTACAACTTAACACTTCTAAAACTGTTGCCATGTTCTTCTCTAAAACAAAAAAATCTTACATAGAGCCTGATGTCTTCATTTCAGGACAGAGAATCCAAATTGTAAATGAATTTAAATATTTAGGCATTATTTTGGATAGCAACCTGACTTTCAAGCAGCATGTAAAAAAGGTGAGTAGGATCATAAACTTTACACTTGCAAATTTTAGACATCTTAGAAATTATATGTCAACAGAGGCTGCAAAAATGTACATGTTCTCACTCATAATATCACACATTAACTACTGTCTGCCAACATGGGGCACTGCAAACTCCTTAACATTAAAGCCGATATTATCTTTATATAAACAAGCTGTCAAAATTCTAGATAAAAAAGCAAGATCCTTCCACCACTGTGCAATATTGAATAAACATGGGCTTCTAAACTGGACCAACCTTGTTTTGTTTAAGAATAGTTGTCTTGTATATAAAATCCGACACAGCTTAGCCCCACCACCACTTTGCAGCCTCATGCAATTTAGATCATCTGTAACTAGTGCTACTAGAGGGGCTGCGAGAGGTGATTGTGTAGTGTCTTACAAGAAATCAACTTTTGGTCAGTCAGTTTTCACTTATAAAGCCGCTGCTTGACCATTTGAATACACCATCCAGACCATTTGAATACATCACTGTGGATTTATTTGGACCTTATGAAGTAAAAGATGAAATAAGGAAGAAAGTAAGGTTGCAAGTATGGGAAATTGTATTCTGCGTCCCAAGCTCTGCATGCAGATCTTGTCAGTGACATTCATCTCAAAAGTTTCCTGCTGGCCTCAAAAGTTTCCTGCTGGCCTACAAGAGATTTACAGCGCTAAGAGGGCATCCAAAGAAACTGTAGTCAGACCCTGGAAAGAACCTTGTGGGACCCAGACCTGCCCTCAGAGAGCTCTACCTCTTTTTGAACAAGCTAGAAAAAATCAGAAGTTGGAAATGAGGCCTCCGAGCATGGAACAGAATGGAGATGGAAAATTCACCCTGCTGATTCCCCTTACAGTAATGGAGCTGTGCAGTCGGCTGTACGCACTCTGCACGAGATGGAGGCTTTACATGGAGTGAATTTCAAACCTTTCTCTACTTAGCCGCTAACCTTGCCAATGAGTGACCCATAGAAGCCAGAATTCAGAGTTGAGAGGACTGTTTTGATTAAAATCAGCCCCAATTCCCTTCTGCTTGGAAGAAATGGACCCAGAAGAGATCTGGAGAGCTTTGGATTTGAAGACTACCCAAACTAAAGTTGACCAGTTCCGGAACTGGCTTTTCCGGTGTGCCTCATGAATATCCATGACGTGGCACTTCTGATTGGGCAAATTCGCTGTCTTTTGCTCACCTAGCTTCTGTCCACCAATCCTTTGGGATGTGGGCTTGCCATACATGGCTCTGGGCGGGGCTTACGGCCTAGTGACGTAGATAGGTTTAGCATGCTCTGATCCGCTCGTTTTGGTTAGCTCGACCCTTCAATGACCAGTAAAACTATGAGGGTCGAATTTCACGTCTTGGAATGCTGCGTGCATATACTGCTTGTTGTGACCCACCACATTGTAAATAGAGCTACTAAAAGTGTTTTTTGACAGAAGGACCCCTTTAACAAAATGTTACTACTGTGTGTCTTGGTGATTATAGCAGAAGGTACACAAATGTGAAAGAGACAGTGAAGTGTAAGCTGTGCTAGAGCTTCCTTCTGCCTCTGCACAATAGGGTTAAGTGACTTATTGAAATTATTTGTTGAGAAATTGATTTAACAAAGAAGAGGGCTGTGTGACAGTGATGGTGCTTGTGGATTTTGGTGGGATGATGGAGGTGCTTGTGAACAGGTTGTGGGTGGGATTGGATGGGATATTACATATTTGTATTGAGGAAAATGATCTGTTCTACTGTATTGGGATGTTGAAGGCTGTGGTGAGTCCATAGGTGCTCTTTGCCATTTGTCTCCACCTCTTGGATGAGCTTATGACGTTCAGTTTCCATTTGGTTCTGAAGGGCCAGAAGCTGCTCCCTGCCTACAGTGCTCGTTCTGAAGTAGGTGGCAATATCCCTGGCTTTGTTACGGAGCATGTCCAGACCTGGGGCCTAATTTATCAAGCGTTCTTACGAACAGAAATGTGCGTAAAGGGTGCGTGCGATCATTCCTGCGCAACGTGTGGGATTTATGAACCCGTACTTGAACGTAGGAATGTGCCTAATTATACACACAACTCTGACCAGTCGTACGCACAGGAACCTAGTGGTAGAATAACGAAACTGCAAATAGTATTGAGTCTAGAGCTTCGTTCGCTGCACAGGAGCATATATTGGACCTACAATGTTGCTTATTTTTGTATGACAGTGTGTTGGACGGTATTTGGGTCCTTGTATTTAATTCAGAAGTAGGCCTACTGTGGTCTTAAGCATGTTGAATAAAGCGCAAGTAACATCACAGCCTAGCTTTTGTTTAATTCCACCAAAAGTGTAAAATATAATTGTTCAATAGTCCTAACTTGAAAATAATTAGTGTAGCTTAGCTAGGATATTCCTTTAAGAATGCAACATGGCCCATTTGGCATTGCTCGAGGATCTGGAAAGCCACCCGTTACACAGGGAGCGCGTGTTGGCGGAAAGCAGTGAGTGGCTTGTGAGCAAGTTCCGCTTTCCCAGGCATATATTGCTTCATTTATGCTTTGAATTGGGGCCATTTCTCCAGCGTGAAACGAAGCGCACGAAAGCCATACCTGTCGATGTGCAAGTCCTATCCACTCTGGGAAACTGATTCAGACACATGCACCTCCCTGTATGTTTAAAGGTTGTCTGCTTACTCTGTGTCCCATTACACCCTTGTTTGCTTATGTCCCCCTTTTTTGTAAGTCGCTTTAGATAAAAGCGTCTGCCAAATGCAATGTAATGTAATGTAATGTCATTTGGTGTCATGAGGTCCGTATCCCCAACTGTGCCACTTAAACCGGAGCATGCGGAGTCTCCAATAATAGCTGCTATTCGTTCTTCCAAGGCCACACGTTTTTTTTTTGCATTTACTTTAACATCAAACCACTTCTTTTTTTATCTCGGTCACAGTCCGTGGTTCCAATCCTACTGCATTTACGCCGCTTGTCACTTTTTCCCACGCCATATTTTTTCTTTTGTTTGTAACCCCTACCTCCAACGTGCAAAATATGATTTTTTTCATTTTGTTGGACCTCTGTGACCAGGGTTTTGATCTCCGTGTCGGAGAAATTGCATTTTTTTGAGCGCCTCTCCATTCTACCAAAGGCTCAATTAGGAATTCCTGTGGCTTTTAAAGGGATTGTTGATGCCATATATGGGTAATTGGGGGCGTTGCGGGATGTAAATTAGTCTGATCGTGCCCGCGCAAGGTGATCTGGAAGGTGTGTATTTATCATTGCAGGTTACCTACCTGTGTGCGTACGAACGGTTGATAACTGCCGAAATTTCCGTGCTTACGAACATTCTAAATTTCATTCGTACGACAGATTTTAGGAGAAATTCTACGAACTGATGATAAATGAGGCCCCTGGTGTTGAATTAATTGCCTTCTTCACCACCAAATTCAGTGCGCTACACAGTGGCTGTGGCGTACCTGCAGGATGTTACTGCACAGGCCCATATTTGCAGCACCATCCTTTGTCAAGCACATCACCTTTGCTTTGGAGATGCCCCATTCTTCCCCCCCATGTTGGCAGCAGTATGCCGCTCGCCAAATTTACCAACAGCCAGCAACACTGATGCCAACTTGTCCTCATCTACAAAGTGACATGTGAAGGCCAGGTATGAGTCCATGTGGATGGACGTCCACATGTCAGACGTAAAGGCCACAGCAGTAGCCTTTTGAATTTTCTCCTGGGCCTTTTGTTTCTCTTGCCTGTACTTGCATTCCACCATGGACTTTATTGTTTGCCTTGATGGTATTACATAGGTAGGTGCCACCAGCTTCATTAAGGCCCTAAAGCCTTCAGATGCCACAACCTTAACAGGAAAAGACATTTTAGCATATGCTGTAAGTACTGTATCTATGTGATAGGCTAAATAAATATCATACTGTAGCCTACTTTGAAAGGCAGTGGATTCAGCACAATCGTATTCATCACCGCCTCATTGATTTTGATCTTCAGTTTACCTGTAAAATTTAGCTAAAAGTTAGCTTTTGCAGTGATATATCACTGCAAGTAGGCTACATGACTTAATGTCATGAAATGAAATGAAATGAATGAATGAGTGAATGAAATGAAGAATAAATATTAACAAATTAGGACACATTTCAATAAAGAATTTTTTAATTAAAAGAAATGAAATGGTAGGGTATTCACTCTGAGGGCTGGATGGACCTTGGGCACTCTCATGCTTAGCACAAAAGTGCCTCAGCATGGAATAGGTGTTATTATTATAAGCCAATTGCTCATCGCAAATAAGGCATTGGACCTGAAAACAGAAATTAGGCTTTTAGCCTAAATGACATTTCTCAAAAATAAAGCTTACTTCAATAAACATTTAAATAAATAAACATTAAATAAGTAAATAAATAAATATTAGTGGGTGCACCTAAGCTAAGCCTAAGCCACGTCATCCATACTAGCCAATAGCTACTACAATTGATAGCCTATAACACAGGGCCAAAAAATTGCCTCTTACAGTTAAAACACTGTGTGTAACAAACCTGTAGGCTATGCAATTATAATATCAGAATAATAAAATATAGCCTTTCCACACGGTGTTGCTCAAGCCGACAAAAAAAACAATTAGGCCTACGAAAATATGTTGCCAGCTCTATCTATCGCACACCTTGTTGGGGGAAATCAAATTGAAATGCTTGACATGTCAGAGCGACCTCTCTTTGCAACCGGTTCCATGCTCATTCTTCAATTCTATTCACATGCTATAATCTCCACGAATGTGCGTTAAAACGAAGCAAACGTCACAGGCCACGTGATCAACAGCAAACGATACATTGCTTTGCCGAGTGGATGGAGGTTGAGGAGTCGGATGGGCCGGTGCTGACGTTTCTGTTTGGCACGTGTTTTGGCAAATACATTTCGTTGCAACAGTAGTAACACCAAACTAAGGTTAAACTGCGATTTTTCATAGGATGCCTTTGTCTTATTTGGGGGACGCTATGGTCTTCTCTGATAGTATGGATAGTGCGGGGGAGGAATGTCAACTTGTGGGTAAAACTAAAAGCCAAGGGAGCAAACGTACAAGAGAGAGGCACAGCACATCTAGTACAGGGAGTGATGGGGAGTGCGCTTAAAAGCGCTTAAAAGTAAGGAAAGCGCTTAAAAGTAAGCCGGTGAGTGTGTGGTAATTGTGAAATTGAAAGCACTGGGACAATACAAGAACCTTGAACAAAATGCAACTGGCTGAATGTCTGGTGAAAGAAATAGGGAATTTCCAACACGTGAAATCTCTTCCTAATGGAAGGATTTTAGTGGTCTGTCATTCCAAATCTCAACAAGAACATGCCCTTGCCATAACATCTCTGAACAAGTGTGATGTGGAGGTTTATGTACCGGGGGTAGGCTCTAGGGCTAAAGGTGTAATTTATGGAGTGCCTACTGAGATCACTGATGAAAAAAAATTGCACAAAGTGAAAGGGCCAAAGGTCTCTAAAGTTAAGCGTTTTCAAATCACACGAAACAATGAGAGAATGACCAGTCAAACAGTCTTGTTGACATTTGAGTCAGAGTCTATCCCTAGGCGGATTGGACTTGGGTTTCAAGTTAAGCCTTATATCAGACCCCCTCTGTGATGCTTTAATTGTCAGAGATATGGACATGTGGCGGCTGTATGCAGAGGGAAAAGAAAGTGTGGTAAGTGCAGGGGGGACCATAGCTACGAGGACTGTGTGTCGGCTTTACGCTGCCCAAATTGTGGGGAAGAGCATAGCACAGCTTACAAGGGGTGCCGGTTTTATGTGAATGCCTTGGAAGAAAATTAGAACAAATGAACGTGTGTCATATGCTGCAGCAGTGAAAAGAGTGAACAATCTTAACTCTCACAGCAACTGTTGGCCAGTAGAGCCCATGTTTTTTCTCCTCCAAGTGATAGTTTTATTATCAAGAAGACTGATTATGTGAAGTATGCAGAGTTCCTGAGACAATTTCCCATGTTTTACTAGAGTGTGTGCAATATTGTGAGTTCAGACGTACGTTTTTTTAGTAAAGTGGAAAAATCCAAAGATCTTGGAGATAAGATCTTGCCAGTAATCCGGGGCCGGTCACTAAAGAGCGGAGAAGAACACCATGCAGTAACAACAGCAGGACCCTCTGGACGAGTACAGGAGCCATGGACGGTTCCTGGGGAGCAAGGAGGGCATACGTGGAATACACCTGTGAGTAGCAAAGGAGGTAGGTGAGGTGACGTAATACGACAAGCATTAACATCTGATTGGACGTTAGTTAATTGATAACGTGCATTAGATCATCTTGGCAGAACTTCTTGCTATCCTTACATTTTAACGAGAAAGCCCCTGAGAATGAAGTAACATTAAGAATTTTTATTTGATGACAAACACATGGCACACTAATTTTGGTGTAGGTCCTGTCCTTTGTCCCACTAGATACAAATTAACAGGACAGATCCTGACAGTAGTAAAGGTAGGGCATATAACCCCCCCTAAAGAAGGTAGCCATACCTATAAAATGGCAAGTAAATCCCCTCCCCAAAGAAAAACAGTACTTACCGAGAAGAAGAGATACCCACCAACTATTTAGATGATGTCATCTTCAAGACAAACACAGTTATGCAACAGAACACAGATTAATCCTCCATTAGAGTGACTCTAATATTGACATAGACCACGAATGCTTCCAGTATCAGCATTAAACCACCAATGCTTCCAGTATCAGCATTAGTCCACGAATGCTTCCGGTATCAGCGTTAGTCCATGAGTGTTTCTGGTATCAGCATTAGACCACGAATGCTTCCAGTATCAACATTAATTTAATCATAAAAGCATAAGGACAGAAAGATCCTGAGACTTTAAAAATTCGAATTAAAACACCTGACCTGTGAAAATTCGTTTTAGAGTGTTTGAGAAATATTGAGAAGATTTTCTTGCGGTTTTGTGTGATCGACCGACGCTAGTAGAAGTCACAATAAGCAGACGGCAAATCCTACGTCAAATGACTTCAGATGCAATGGAAATAATATTACTTGATTGTCTTGGTAACTAGTGTCACGGCAGGCATATGATAAAGGAAACCTGCTGTCCTACTTTAAGTAGGTGCAGTTATGATCTATTTGTCCTGATGTCTTACTTACTTCACGATTGCAAGTGCACTATTTTTTACATCAACAATTTTTTTATTGTAGGCCAAGCATGTTGGTATATTCTGTATGCGAGCAGTCCTCGCTATTTGAGCAACCAGAACTCGGGATTCACCCAGCTGTGCATGTCTAGTTAGTAGTAAGTAGCTCACTGGAGGTAGTCTGCGATGTAATTCTTGATTGATGTATCAATAGGCGCGTTCGAGTTACAAACCCGTTTGTCAGCGTCTGTCTACTGTACATACGTCAACGAGAACTGCTCGTCACAGCATGGGTGGGCGTTTAAAAGGTCAAGTCAGACACAAATCTTCAATGAGACTGAGCTTGCACCTTCCTGATCTTCGTAGTAAATAACGAAGAGGTCATGTGTTGTGTGTGGGGGACAAGGAGCGGCGGGCGGTTGTAGTAGGGTGCATTGAGACTTCAAGTCGAGTCTTTTTTAATAACACATTTAAACAAAACAACAGAGATGCCCCAAAGTGATGCACAACACAAGGATGAAAAACAACACAGCAAAACCATAACGCAAAGGCCATTAATAGGTATAGCCTACTGACAAAGCAATAAAATAAAAATGATATTAACAAATACATAAATAAATAAAAGAGTGAGCTTGACAGCATCAGATAAACGCCCCAGAACAGCCTAAAAACTGGACTTAAATAACGTACATATAAGATGAGAAGTTAAGTGCCAGAGCGCCACACAACACACATGCACAGATGTCAATGAACTTTAAACCAACCATGGCAAAGTTGCGTCACCACGGAGGTGTTAGTTAGACTGGTGATCCACTACAGCGGCACGGCAAGCTAGCTCGCCGCGCCGCATCCCCTTGTGTTGCCGGATCGCTACTAGGGGTGGGCGTTCTCGGAAGTGTATATAGTCTTGTCGGGGAAGGTAAACGAGTTGTCAAAAAATCTTAACTTTCATCCATTGTGGCTGCTTTATTGTACATTACATCCTACACTTCATTCATGAAGCTATCAAGGGGCAAACGACGTGTCTAACTAGCCATTACAAGTGCCTGTATCGTTTCCAAACTGTTCACATAATTTGTACATTTGCACAGTTCACACAGATTAAACCCACCAAGGACACCGACAATTTCGGCCACTTTCCTCCACGCCTCATTTTTCATGTTTGTGGCTCTGTAAGAAGCATAGACAGTAGACGAAGGTAGGAAGACGGGGACATGTCTAAAATGCGAAACCCAACAGAACTGATTTCGTCATGACAGACCTCCCCTGTGATCTATTTTTATTGGATAACGCGGACGCGTTGGCCGGACTAATTTACATAAAGTTCAGCAGAGCCCAACTTCTTGACGCGCCGCAGCTGTCCGAGCCGACGCACCGGAATCCCGATAGGCTTTGCACAGACAACAATAACAGCTTGACGGACTCCATTGAAAATGAATAGAAGCCGTCCAAAACGGCAAATTTGCCACTGTAGTGGATCAGCACTGTTAGACACTTGTAAACCAAGGGGGCAGGAACAGATGCAGAAGTTGAAACACCCATGGGCGAAAAAAACCCCGGAAAGGGCCCAGTAGCCTTTAGCATTCCATAGACTTCCATTCATTTTAGCTTCACTTTGACATGAAATAACTTTACATAGGAAGCACGTCATACCTTGATATTGGCATTGTTGAACACCGGAGAAACCACTGCAAAACATATTTGCCTCGATCGGAAATCTGTCATGTCATTGTCTTGTAATAAAAGTTTTTCTGAAATTGTGCTAAAAATGACGTCACAAAAATTTACTGTACTGTTTGAATAACAAGCCGTAGCCATACTCATCCCTGTGTAGTTTTCTGTCCATGTCGGGGAAACATTTTCAGTAACATTTCCCACAAAGGTAGCATTGAGTTTGTATTTTTTTTTGTAAGAGGGGTCGTTATCCCGTTATGGATCTTTACCATTTGATGCCAGTAAAGCCCAACGAAAGATGGCTAAGCTTAGGTAAACAGCTGCCTTGTATGTAC
The DNA here is from genome assembly GCA_030347295.1 of Setipinna tenuifilis. Lineage (NCBI taxonomy): Eukaryota > Metazoa > Chordata > Actinopteri > Clupeiformes > Engraulidae > Setipinna > Setipinna tenuifilis. Next base: position 31,226,291 of record CM059267.1, on the reverse strand, counting down.
ATGTTAACTAGCTAGCTCCCACAACATGCTAACTTGTAAGATAGCCTGGACCAAAGTTAGTAGAGAAAGAATCAAGTCCCGAAGTACAATATTAGCCCCCAACTTAAGTTAACGTGATTATACTTATGATGATGGTAAAAATATATTTATTAAGAAAATTATCGTATGTCGTATTATTTGTGAATGAGCATCTACTAGTCAGGTTATTGTATTTGGGTTCGTTGGCCAATGTCACCAGGCAGTGCATTTCTTCTACTGTCTATGTTGTTAACATGTGGAAGCAACTACAAACGCTTGCACATTTGTGTACATGCGTATACATGCGTCTTACTCCCACGAGTTTTTAGGTCATATGACGTTGTCGCATTTTGGTGACATCCTCACACCTTTCTGGCAAGTCCGACACAATTTCTAACCATCATGCAACATTTTCATCGCAAAATGCATCGCTGACTGCAAACGCCTGGAAATGCCTGCAAACGAGTGGGGGAGGGGTAGCCAAGTGTTTGTATAAACTCTGCATTAAATCACGTTCAGTTCTCTTACACAGACGTCTCTCTGTCTCTCTTAAATTCAATTTAAATTTAAATATGCTTTATTCGCATGTTGCATTGCCAAGGCATCCATAGCGGTAACAACAATAATAATAATTAAAAAAAAAACTCTCTCTCCTAGACGCCTTGTGTGTACAGCCGCCACTGATCCAGGGCTATTCCCAAAAGATCCTGGGCTATAGCTTCGAATGCCCAGGTCTAAGAATGCCCCTGGTGAGGTATTAAAAGATTGAGCACTGGTGCAAAATTTATCGGAATGCATGCCTGCCTCACACCCCTTTCCCCACTAATCATGGACATCATCAACTCCTCCCTCACCTCTGGCACAGTACCCCTTCCTCTCAAACTCGCAGCCATCACTCCTCTCCTCAAAAAACCCGGCCTTGACCCTGACGACCCCAACAATTTCAGACCCATCTCCAAACCTCACATTTCTGTCTAAAATCCTGGAAAGAGCCATCGCCACTCAACTGAAGACCCACCTACACCAACAACTTGTACGAAACCTTCCAATCCGGTTTCCGTACCCACCACAGCACTGAAACAGCACTCCTCAAAGTCACCAATGATCTCTTACTCTCCTCTGACTCTGGCTCCCTCACCATCCTCCTCCTTCTCGACCTCAGCGCTGCCTTCGACACTGTAAACCACACCATCCTTCTCAACTGCCTGGAATCCATTGGCATCATCAACACAGCCCTTTCCTGGTTCAAATCCTATCTGTCTGACAGATCCCACTACATCACCATCAACCCACACCACCCCCGTCATACACGGAGTCCCCCAAGGTGCAGTCTTGGGCCCCCTACTCTTCATTCTGTACATATTTCCACTTGGTCACATTATCCGCCGCCATGGACTCAGATTCCACTGCTACGCCGATGATACCCAGCTGTACATCACCTCCAAAACCATGTGTCCCACCATCCTCGCCACTATCAACGACTGCCTTACAGACATCAAAACCTGGATGAACCACAACTTCCTCAAACTAAACAGCAATAAAACTGAAATCATCGTTTTTGGCCCAAAAACCATCATGGCCACCTGTCAAGATTTCTCACTCTGTATTGCTGGTCATTCTGTCACTCCCTCCCCCCTCGTAAAAAATCTTGGTATCTACATGGACCCTACACTTTCCTTCAAATCACACATCAACCATATAACCAAGACATCCTTCTTCCACCTGCGTAACATTGCACGTCTTCGTCCCACTCTTTCCTCCACAGCTGCTGAGACACTAATCCACGCTTTCATAAACTCCAGACTCGACTACTGTAATAGCATCCTGTACGGCCTCCCCTCCACTGCTCTCCAAAAACTACAATATGTCCAAAACTCTGCTGCTCGACTGCTCACCCGCACCCCCTCCAGAGAGCACATCACACCTGTCCTCCATCGACTTCACTGGCTCCCCATAAAACAACGCATACACTTCAAAATCCTCCTCATCACCTACAAGGCCCTCAACAACCTTGCACCCCTGTACCTGACCGACCTCCTCCACCGACACTCCCCCACCCGCCGACTATGCTCTGATGATACAAATCTCCTCACCCCTATCACCACAACCAAATATCGGACCATTGGTGACAGGGCCTTCGCCATCGCTGCCCCCACCCTCTGGACTCCCTCCCCCTGGCCATCCGCAACTCTGACACACTACTCTCCTTCAAATGCCACCTCAAGACCCACCTGTTCAAGACTGCATATGACACATGACCACCCCCCCTCCACCACCACCACTGATCACCCTCTCATTTTCGTATTTTGTTTGTGTGTGTCTGTTTGTGTGTGTTTATGTTTATGTATGTGTGTATCAATCTCTTTGCAAAGCGCTATATAAAACTGATGTATTATTATTATTATTATTATTATTATAAAACCAGAAAAACAGCTTCTAAGAGGGAATCCATGTAAGGTGTAAACAGCCCTGCCCGAAGTTGACACACCAGAGATTTGAGAATTGAAGGTGTGATAGACAGACGTTTGTCTCGCGCCACTAGAGAAGATTTGGCTATACTGCTTACAAGCAAGCATATAGAGGGATTGGAAGATAAGATGGGAACATCTGGATTCTGCAGCCTTGCATGAAATTGGACACCTGCCAACAGTCTCCTAAGGGAAGACACCTTAAGACTATGAGACTGACTTGGCAGACTGTACCAGGGAATTGACAGCCGGGTTCAATCCAATATGAGATCCTCTAGGGCAGGACATTGAACAGGCTCCTTGTCGGTGGTCAAGCAGCGGCATCAACTCGTCAGTGATGTCGGCTTTGGCCAACCATGCACCTTGCCCTGCTACCTTAAATGAATAGCATTAGCGATAGAAGTGTAATAGAGGGCGTACGGTTGCAAGGGGATACACGTATTAACACTGGCCACATGATCAGAATGAGGCAAAGACATGTCAAAAATTAAACGTTTTTTGCCCAAATACTTCCTAGTTGCTACACCCAACGAATTAACTTGGAATCAAGTAACTGTTATTGTTCTTCAGTAAGCAGGCTAGATCCACCATCAGGTTCGGCTATAGTTTATTGGAGGTTTTATGCCACGTAAGACTGAGTAAGGGGAGATAGTACCTACACGAAACCCTTGAGAAAGACCAGTGAGCAGAAAATCGACAAAGGAGCGATCAGAGTGAAAAGAGAAAAGGTAGGAGAGTTCAGGCACGTTGGGGGTAGTTGGACGAGCAACAAGTGTCAGTAATGGCTCAATCGAGCCTTGTGTTATGCAATGCGATTCAGGCTGCCAACTTTGCAGAAAAGGCAAAATGGTATTCATAAAAGAGTCACCACATAATGCTGGCTAAAATTTTCCATCATAGCGGGATAAGTGTCCATCTCCTCTCTCCATGCAGGGAAAGCCTGACAGAGAATGTCCCTGTAAACTCTGAAGGCTAATACAAATTCGCCACAGCAAGAAACAGGATTGGCCTTTGTCATCAACATTAGCAGAGCAGTAGTCTTAGTGTTAGTGGTCTTAGCTCTTAGCAGTCTTAGACTCTTAGGTAAAAAAAACTGGCTGCCTCTCCTTTTCCAGATGTCACGTTTGCACAATGTTTCGTAAAATTGCTCAGGCTGGTGAACAGCGAAGCAACAGATACCAATTCAGGTCTGGGTCCAGAACTTTGTCAAGCACTTCTGGTACTGCAATAAGCAGTCTGCCAATGAGGAGAAGTTGATGGTATGTTGGAGAAAAATAGATATGGTGTTGGCAAAAAAAAAACTTGTAAAGCTTATTTTTTGGGGTTATTTCATGTAAATCGTGAGGATTTACAATTCTGCAATTCTGGTTGACAAGAGGTGGTTAATCCAACTTCAGGTAAGCCTTTGTTCTCATTATCAATCATCTGTGAACTATTCTCATCATAGGTAGTATTAGACATATTCAGTATTATTTTTTACTATTTTTAAAAATAACATATCAAATCTGAAATCTGTGTGTGTGTGAGAAAGAGAGCTTCTGGCATAGTTGCAGACATGTGGTGAACCCCTATTTGTGTACAAAACCAGAATGCTGCAACCTCTGCTAAAGAGTTGTGCTAATTATAGCAAACTGATTTAGTGAATGGCTTGTAATACATGGTACTGGACTGTAGCTTCTGAAGCCAGTTTGTCTATCACTGTGCAAAATGTCAAATCAATAACCACTTCAAAACCCAGTCTATATACATGACCATGTTCATGAGAAATCTAATGTTCAAAGCTGCTAAGAAATTATATTTAAGTCCTCTTTAAATTAACAGATTGCATTAACATCCCAAACCATAATTATTTACTTTAATATTTTATTCATCATCACAGTCTTTCATGGTGGGAGGAAATTACTCACAAGGCTCTGGCTCACGGGCAGAGGTGGGAAAGGACAAGTGTCTCCAGATTCTAGAATATTTACACAGGGTACCAGATGTATTAATGACAAATCTCCAGATTTAATCTTGACAAGGTGGCGGGTTATCAAGTCATACCACATGACAAGGTGGAGAGTCATCAAGTGGATGCAGCAATGACCATTCACATCCATCTGTGAGGTTCTTCTTTTTGTCTTAGATTTAACTTCACACAAGATTTTTTAAGATAATTTACAAGTGCAGCTGTACTTGAGGGAAGAAAAAAGTGATTGAGTAATGTTGCACACAAAAAAGACAATTGTGACACCTACTGGTCACTTTGTATTTCAATCTTAACATATTTGTCTTCAAATAAGGTATGGCTTGATGCATACTGAGTTAACTCATTTAATACATTATCTAAATAAGTAATGGTGAAATTGACAAGTCTGTTATGTTTTTGACAAAATTGTGGTCATGTCATTTTGGTTTTACAAATGTTTTAGACCTCTTTCCCTCCTGCCCAATGTCTTACTAGACGCTGATGCATGCATCCATGGTGTGGCCCCCTATCTTAACTGCATTTGGGATCCGATTTCTTGTTCTGCACTGTATGATCACAATAGTACAAAACAGCAGGAAATAGAAGACAATAGAAAATGCTGCTTTTTATTTAGGAGGAGTAAGTCTTTATTCATTAGCATGTTCTCTTCATTAACTCTCCCTCTCACGCTTTCACTCTATCTTCCTGTTTCTCCTCCCTCTTGATGAATATGTAGATATCTGTTATTTTTATCACCTCTCTGTTCCTTCTCTCTTTGTTATATGTTCTTACATGCTCCTTGTCTCTCTCTCCTGGTATCCTCCAGTCAAACAAATAGGCGGGTGAGGAACAGTCTCATTATGTAATTTACTCTCTTCCCATAGGCTGTCTTTACATTCAGTGCAGTAACTCTTGACCTCCCTCTCTCTAACTCACGTCTTTATCTTTCTCTCTGCTCATTTTCGTAATACACACATACCTTGATATCTCAGCAACATTAAAACAAAGCAATCTAGACCATCTATCTGCACAGAACACAGTGAGGCTAGATTTTGCTTCTCTCTACAAGTCAATGTATACTCAATTTACAACTAAATGTAAATGTACATATTAATATTCTATCACCAATTTTAAAACGAATACTCCTGTGTTCCTAGGCAAAACACCAAAAGGGATTCTGGTAAAATGCTTATTGTAGAAGTTTGCAGATTGCTATGTGAGAAATACTGTATAACATTAAATGGCACCATTAGTAGAAGTACTGTATGTAACTGCATTGGCTAATGGTGTCTGCCCTGAGAAATATACATGTCATTTTACTAATCAGTTAGTCTCTCTCTCTGTGTGTGTGTGTGTGTGTGTGTGTGTGTGTGTGTGCGTGTGTGCGCGCATGCGTGTGTGCACGTGGAGTGAAGATGCCTGCTGCTTCATCAGAGATGTATTGATTCCATTGTGGAAATCTATTTGCATGTAATGAGCACTGAAGCAGAGTCGCCATGGGAGAGCTGCCAAATAGATTCTGAACGTCAGTCTGCTTCAATTTGAAAAATTAACTGGAAAATGATTTCAGATAAAATCTTTGAAACTGAATGGGAAAGTTAATGGTGGAGTGCATTTTCCCCCAGTGCCTTTCAGTGATTTACACAAATAATTTACATTCTGATGAAGCTCTGCTAGAGGTGTTCAGGACACTTTGAAAGGGCCTGTGGTATGGTGAAAGAGTTTTAGAAAACATGGTAGATTGCATTTATGACCTCCATTTTATACTTTGAAGTTATACAGTTATGTGGTAAACCTAAACTTGATAAATAATCAAGGCCTTATATGTGTAGATGTTCATGCAGAGTTCACTACTTTACTGTCGCATGTTCATATGATTAATGCCGAGGAAACTATACATGCATTCTTCCATTTCTCTTTTAGTACAATTTTGTATACACACTGAACACAACATGCTTGAGGCCTGCCAGTCTTGCTGACAAAAAATGATTTGCCTTTGAAAGGAGGGGGAGACAATTCTGCTAATTACTCTGTAATGGGGGAAGTGTTTTCTGTTTCTCTGTAGCACAATAGAGTCAGGGTCCATTTTGATTGACCTGTTCCCTGGGTCTGTCTTAAACGGACAGGAGCAGCCAAGTGTTCCTAATGAAGAGTAATGCACTAGACCCCAGCCCTCCTGACACACAAAGCACCACTCAGCATGGGCACGCATACAATGCTGCCGCTGGCCATGTGTATGCTTTCAAGCCACCATTAACAGTTCTGCCATTATCTTCGGACCCCACACACACAGAACCGTCGCAAGAAAGGAGAACACATACACACTCCGTTGTGGCTTTTCAAGACCCCCCATCCTCTTGCCATATAAACAGCACAAGCAGCTACTATGAACCTTTGCACCGACAAGGCGCCGAGGTAGACCAAGGTCTGAAACCACCCAGAGGTACTTGAGGCTGACCGATTGTGAAGTGCATTTAGAAAATGCAAAGGAGAGGAAAGCAGCACCCTGTGCTATTCACCCACCAATGATGATGTCTAGGTTCAAGTGTCATAGGCCTGTCGATGCTGACTTTATAATTACCAAACAGCTAATAAAGGCACTGGTGATGGAGAAAGAAAATGCTTTTTTATTTTAAAGGCGTACCTCATAAATCATTATGCATACAAGCTGGTGACTAGTGGGGACCACAGGCCCTTAGCTCTATTTTTCCATTCCATTTTATGCTTACTGACTAGGTTCACAATATGGTCTTGTGGTGCTTTAAAAATACATTTCCTGTTTTAAAAGAGCAATTATTTTCAGCCTCATTGTTTTTAGACATATCATTCATCTTGCAGCAAAACGACCTGCATGGAAAGGTACCCCCTTCCTCTCCTCTAAAACAGAACTTCATCACAGACTGCACCATTTGAAACAGTCACATTTTTACTAAGTGAATGTGTTTGCCTGAGAAACATATTTAGAGGGTCCTGGAGGCAACTCATTCAGCCATCAAAGCCGTGTCAGAAGGGCCAGCAAGGCTCTGGATCTGGCATATTAGTGGTGCACGGCATCTCTCCTCTGCTCCTTTTGCTCCAAAGAGTCACGCAAACACAGCCAGGCGTTGGCACGAGACTCTGTCACATCCGTTGGCCCGGCCACCACATCTGCACCCTGCTGCTTGGCAGCACAGCTACTGGAGTGCTTCTCTGCAACCAAAGTGGACAGCTTTGCTCAAGACGAGGTCAATCAGCTGCGCTGGCATCACAGTGACACCGGAGTTAATGACATACATTTCCTCTGGGGGGCATCTCATTGGCTCCTGATAATGCAAGGCACCGACAACCTCACACAGCTATGATGATGGCTGCTCCTTGCCCATATTGTTTCCAGTTATAGAGACAAAGATATCAGGTCTTAAATCAGACCCAGGATCAAATCTGGTGATCTTATATTGAATAGTGTTCAATATTATCGCAGCCTGAAAAATTGTGGGGTTTTTGGAATTTACTGTATTTTCTTATCAGGCGATGGCCTTGTACTCTATATTTTTTCTAGAGAAGAAGTTAACAGCTATATAAATACATCAGTAGCTGATATGAGCCTTGTGATGTTTTGCCATCAAACAAATTATTAACAAGAGGACGAAGAATACCATACAAGGAAAAACACTATGAAGAAGTCTGTAATTCTTGCTCAAATTAATAATATTGACTTAACTCTTCTGTATAAACACACTGCTGCAGTGTTGTTTTCTTGCTGTCAGAATCCTTTGAATAAGAGGAGAAAGTCAAAGGACCTTCTGCTCGATAAACACGGCTAATTGTGTTTGTAATGGTCTTCGGAGACCCTAAGCTTCCACCCAGAGGCGTCTCTCTGTAGCCATGCTGCATTAAAATAATGAGCTAACGCTTGCAGAGGGTAAAAATACTCCCTGAAACAAATCGCGGCTTGTAGGATTTTTTGGGAAGATGATGCATGCGTGTTATGTAGGCAGCCTGAAGGACACACTGCTGCCCATGCTCAAAGACTCACTTAGAATTAATATGGCTTTTAATGTATACAGTTATAAAATAACAGACCCACCACAACATTAATAAAAATATAATGGAAAATTCACTGTTTTTCTATTTCTCTTCTGTCTTCTGCCTTTCTTTGTGGCATTTTCTACACCAGTAATCATCTTATCATTAATGACACGCAATACCTGCATTGTCTGATAGCTTAAATAGTAAATATACATGTGTGAAGAAGAAACAGACACACACAATTTCTATATCTATTTCCTTCCTCCTCTTCTTTTCCTTTGACAAAAACAAACCCTCCTCCTTTGTCACGCAAGCTCTCACTGTCTTCTTCCTAGACTGTCACGCACTGTCACACACACAAACACACACAAATAATGTCATTGCACTGTTTCCTCTTCTCTATGTCTCTGTCACCACACACACGCACACATACACAGATACAAATGCACATCTTCACTCACATGCAAACGCATGTAAACATGCACACATCCATACCATACGTGCGCACACACACACATACACATGCATCAGCTATGCACAGACCACATGACCTTCACTATTCTATTCAGACATAACAGTTAGTAAAAGCCTTTGCTGTCTGGGGGCTGGGGGCCTGTCTCTGGGCGGCCACGTAGCATCGTCATCTCTGCAATTCCATGTGCTGTCCATCATGTGGCAGTGTTCTGCTTCTATGAATCAACCCTTCCTCCATTGCCCACCGCTTCGGCTTGTGCCTCTAAGGCATGCAAATCCACATGCTACCCCACAACCCAACAGCAGTGTCTGGGCTTTATCACTCCGTGCAGCTTGTGAGTGAGCTCCTGCTCCCTCTGAGAGAATGCCCTAAATCTCCCCTTTGATTTCAGTTTGAGAAGGGGAGAAAAATATATCCAACTGGGAGAGAAAACAAGGGCAAAATGGTTGTATACCTTAAGAAGGTAAGAAAGGAAAGAGGAAAGCCCAGGTTTTTTAGTGCATAATGTGCCGATATAACATCAACCACAGATGACTTCAGACACTCGCTTCCAACATTTTCATTAGAAAAAAACAAACGATTATAAATGAATCCATCACATTAAAGCAGAATAATTACTCTCAGACAGTAGTTTTATCCATCTACTTGGCCTACTTTTCAGTGATTTATGTCCGCAAGTAAAACATAAAGGTTCTAAAGACATCCATCTTCCCTCCACAAACCCTGCTCTGGGCCTCTGGAATGGGAAGGCTATGGTTCCCTAGTGCCAGAAATGCATCCTCATTTCCACATTGGCTTTGGAGTCAATGATCCTATTCACAGCAATCTGATGCATCTTTGTTCCTGAGATTAACTTCAGTTTGATGGATGTAGTGTGTAAGAGACACAGGATTGAGCATCTAGTGACATTCAAATAGAAGGGTAAACATTCTACCTCCTTTTTAAATTATTTTAGATTCGTGCAACCCATACCAGATTTTACATTATATTTGTATATTTGTGATTTTTTTAATGTGTAGAAGTGAAAGATGTCCTATTTTATGTAGTCAGTAATGTTTAGAGTGATCTTTAAACTGTTAATTACTAGAATTTTAAGATTTTCTGTGTGTGACAATAATAATACATTTTGAATAAGATAAGAGGAAATGGTGATGTATTGTCTATCTATTAGGCAAGATGATTGATTTACCCAAAGTTCTGCTGTGCACAACCACTTTCATTTAGGTCAGTATACATTCAGACAATGTAAGAATAATGATAGATATTCAGACACCAAGAGAATTCTGTGAACATAAATTAGCTGTAGGATTTAACTCCTCACAGTTTGACTTAATATTCTGAATAACTATGTGACAAAGCAAAGGTACATATTTGAAATATTCCGATAATTTGAGGACTAATTTGAGCATGAACTTTCAGCAGTCCAACATACTAACTTGTCTGTTTATCTTGTTTGAATTTAGTATCGACTATTGTCAACATACAAGAAGAATCCTGAAAGCAACTGCATGATTAAATAGTGTTACAAAATGCAATTGGCCACATGATGATGATGACAGTCTTAAATCGTCTTTGCAACAATGAAGAACACATGATAAACACTTGAAATAGTTGCACCAACTTTATTATGGCTATAGCATCGTATCAATTTAGACTTTAGACTTGACTTATCAATTTAGTTGATGTATTTTGCTACTATCTATTTACTTGCTACCATATATTTATATAGTCATTATCTGAATGGTGGAATGGCACAGACAAAGGCTTTCCATAAGAACTTTTATTAATAAAGACGCCACTGAGAATGCCACCGAGTAACTGACAACTATTGTTCATCTATCTATCAATCCATTCATTGTTTATGTTAGTCTGCAGTAAGTACATGTCTATCCAATAGTAAAGTGGTTGTAAGAATAATTTCTACAAGTCAGCCTTTAAAGCTACACCTGAAAGATTACATTAAAAGCCACTACCTTACCCACCCCCAACCTGTCCTACCCCTACCTTTATCCAGAAACTAATTCTTGCAATGATGAATAAATGTGACTACAGAAGCTCAGAGCATTTCACGAATTTACGCTTTCTTTGACAAATAGCATTGTTATTACACTCTATGCACAGTATTAGCACACATGGGGTCATACACTAATAGTCCACATGTGCAAAGACCATTTTAGAAAATTTCCATTTAGTGCCACTTCTCCTTTGTTGGTAAAGCCACAGATGAATGTCTGATGAGATGTGCCAGAATATACATAAACAAGACCTTTATGTGTGGCAGCGTGGATTATGTTTAAAGAAATACTCTACAGATATTTACAGTATCAGGGTACCAATTGAGAAAGAAAAAAAGATATCACCTGTTTGTTGTTAATCTGGATATTCGGCTGTGAAAGGGAAAAGAGGAAGGACACTTGGGGACACTTCCCATCAGGACCAGGTCTTCAATCATGGCTGAACACATAACAAATCATGAGTAGGGCTGGAGATCCACATTATGTGTAAAATGTGAGGGTTTACCGATCGTCCACAAGGGCCAATTTTTTTTCAGGCACCTGAAGCAAAAGCCGACTCTTGACATTTATGTCTCTATGGCCCTATGAAAACAAAAGTGGCTCATAGTCAAACCACACATGTTGGTAATGTGCACCATCCATCTACCTGACAGCCTGGACCCACACAGATTTACACTCTAAAGTGGCAAAATAAAAACACATCTTCTGAAAACAGCAGAAAGAAACCACAATCAGACTCTCAGAGAATATCAGTAAAAGCACATTTTAATTTATATATATATTTTGAATGCTGTAATTAGTGGCTCATGTTTGTTTAAGAGCACAGAGCATTGAGAAAAGCACTTGCTGAAACGTCTGCTCTTAATTCACGTCACTGACACTAACATGAATGGCACCAGCATACACAATTGTGTCTGCAACGAGAATAATAAAGTTTTAGAATCAGTAGTGTGGCACTCACCAGAGTAACATAGCACAGAACCAGGGGAGGGTCAAACATCAGACTGACAGCCCCGTTAGCCAACCCTGTCAACCTTGTCACTTCTCATCATCCTTCTCCTCCTCTTCCTTTCCAGACATGTGCAGAGGAGATGATAAGGTCGGGGCTAATGACAGTAACACTTTAAGTTAATTGCTGACTGATCTGTGCAATACATGTCACAGAATTAATTATGTCTGCGGAAGTGTCTGTTTGCCTGAGACGTGCCTGGGAGAAAAGCAAAGTCTATTTCAACCTTGACTCATTCAGATAGGACTGTCTGATGTAGATTTTTTAATCGGCCATTTCTTTCCTTGTTTGTGTGCTGATTAAGGCTGAAATGTATCACACAGCTCAGCTGTGGTGACTGTGGTCCACTGAGTGTGAATGCATGGTCAACCACAGTGTCCCTTTACCATCTGGCAGAATGTTCTGCAGCATCAGGTCCAGCTCTGCAAGGCTCTGCAGTAGCTTCTTTTACAATTCTTCCCCTCTTCACCCAACCTCACCATGACTTACACCAACCAACCTCTCATTATGCTTGGAGTTGTTTCACCTCACCTGATCTTTTGTGGTCTTTTACTTTACTTTATTGAACATTAAAATGCACATATTGGTCTTTTTTGCACTACATACCTAGTACCTCTAACTACACCGTAATCATGTCTACTGACAATTTACAATATTTACTGAGTTGTGTAAGGTAGATTTTATGTAATAATAAGATGTGCCTAATAATGCAGTAGGTCTGTGGTTTGGTTCTTGCACCTTGGTCCATTAAAAAATCTAGGTTTATACTTTGCACCTGGATGAATGACAATAACAGTTGACATATACATCCACATATAGCAAACAGATAAGTAACTATATACAGACTTGTGCATATCATATGTATACATGTTTCCAGATTCATCCATCAATCAAACATAAGCTTGAAAGTGATTGGGCAAATGCTGTGGAGTCTCTGGGCAGGACTGGCTTGGGAGCACGATGTAATGCTATGCAAGGAATGCCAAGGCCACTTGAGCTTTGTTACATATTCAACAGCATGGGTCTCCAAGCACCATTGCGCTGTTTAAAAAGAATACATTTCCTGATTGTTGTAAATCACAGATGGGTGTGCATGTGTTAAGAAACCCTCTAAAGGACGGGGTAAATTAGGTTTTCATCATTCATCAACACATTTGCCTCTGTGGGGAATCTGTTAGTATAAAATAAAAATGATTTAATTGCAATAGTGTCTGCTACCATGTGTCTGACATGTTTTAGTGATGGAACATCACACTACATCAAATCCTCTATAACCTTACCACCCTCTATATTTTGTCATTGAAATGGCATAGCCTTGGGCCACTTCCCTACCTGGCCAGGACAGATTATATGCCTTCACACACACACACACACACACACACACACACACACACACACACACACACACACACACACACAAACATGAATGCACGCACGTGCACACACACAGACACACTCACACGAACACACACACAACAGTATATATAGTATATGTATGTGTCCTTACCTAACTTTGGGAATTGAATAAAATAGTTGTCTAATCATACAACTGACAAACAAAAATATATTACAGAGGACAGATAGGTTGCTCAGTAGGGGCAGCTTCACCAAACTGGATGGATCTTTCAAGAACTTTAAAGTTTTCATTTTAACAGAAACATCAGCCAAATAAAGATACATGTTTTTCTTAATATCTTTATTTTTCATATTGTCTACATATGTCTGTACTATAAACAAGGACTTGTACTGTTGCATATTGCTCCAAATAATAGCCCTCTGAGACATAGTTTGTTGGTGTGCAAATTGGTGTCCAAATCTAATCTAAACTCCATTAATTCTTCTGTAATGGCTTCATGGGAAAATTAAATTGTGTAGCAAAGAAACATCACTGACTGTAATGTTGGATAACTAAGCAACCGGACACTTAATCTGTAACAGCTCCCCTGCTGTCTTTTTATAGGAAATAATGATCTGCTAGTCAAAAAGTGTAGGCTACTGTTTAGTCTCAGGCAAGAGAAAACTAAAAATCAATAACTTTTAATAAGAGGGAAATCTTATGGGCCTTAATGAACATTATTGTGCAGGAGCTTACTTACTGCTAACACTGATGCTGCTGAGGTGAAAGATTGCAAAATACACATGGACTAAATATAAGACAGCAGTTTTTGCTGCTTTCCTGTGAAGATGAACTGGTCAATCGTGTTGAAACTAGTAGGTAGTGTAAAAATGAATCAATCAGGGATCTTGCATTTACATACAGGGCCCTATGCAAATGTTGGAATCCTAGCACAACAACATTAAATTCATATTTGAAAACAATGAAAGCCTCATCTAATCAGGCAAATCTGTGGGCGTGTTACTACAGTAGACGCGATGGTGACTAAGACACCAAATGGAAATAGACCACTATAACAGTTTGACTAAGAGATGACAGTCCAACCTGCACTCCCCTGTATCATAGTCTGAAGGACTTGATCAGCCACCTGCTAAACCACCAGTCATGTAGACAACAAAGAGAAAGAAGCCAAGTGCTCTACTGTGTCTTGTTGTAGACTCCAGATAAAAACGAAAGTGCTCTAGAAGTACATCCTGAAGAATCAAGAATCGCACCAGATGCTATTATAAGGATGCAGAAACCAAATTCGACGATGACCAACAAAAACCAGGTCTATCGTCAGTTGTGCATTGCTGAAAAGCTGTTTTAGGGTCGCACAACACTTGAACCTAGATGCACCTACTGCTGCCCCAGAGAGATGAGCTCAACTGGCAGAAGAGCTGCAACATGTATAGCCTGTATATCCATGTATTTTAATGTTTTAGTAAGCAAACTGGCACAAATGTATAGCAATGTTCTGCAGTTTATTTACGATTTCTTTTGTCGTTTAAAATAAACAGCGTGGCAAGTTGTAAGAAATTAAATGGACAAATCAACAAAAAGACAACTAATGGACTAATGGTTTAATGGACCTCAACCTTCTGTTTATTTTTGATGTTTCCTTTGAGTTGAAAGCTTTTGTTTCCCCCGTCTTCTAATGTTGTTGTACGCTTTCGGCACTGTTCGGAAATTATCTTCTTGCTAAAGGAGGAGCACATAATTATTAAAGATATTTCCTGCCCTGTGGAGGTTTTGGGGGATTCTTTCCATCCCCGAAGATTAACTGCTCACGCACTTTTACTTAACGCACAAGCAGATCGGTCTCCTGCTGTTCGCGTTAATCCGCCATCGTAATAGCAACACGCCATGAAAAATGTGCCGCTGCCTTTTAAAGAGAATGAGAGTATTAATTCTGATTGGTTAATTGTATGTTACACCCAAAACACACTTATGACAAATTAAGTGAATTTAAGACCAACCCTTTTGAACAATGCGCCTGGCGCAATGTTCACTTTTTCCAAAAAAAAAACAGAATTGTGTCGGGAACGCCCCTAAAGCACCTTGTGCGGCAGACTTTAGACAATGCGCATATGATCGTGAAAATAGAGTCCTTAATGTTTTGACAGACAGATGCCTACTGCACTCAAGACACACCCAAAGGCTTTTTTATACATGCTTAGTGATCCATACATTTTAGAAACTGCCTTGTTTTTCTGAATACAATGATTTTGTTTTCAAAATGTTTTGTGAGTGAACGTTACTGTTTGGGAAGGTTGAATAGAACTTCTGACATGACAGTTAAACGTTGCCTGGCAAACGTTGCCGACGCAAGTATAATACACTTAGTACAACATTATGTTGGCAACCACCGTTACGATGGTGAAACAATACACTATTGGCGTCCAAATCTAATTTAAACTCCATTAATGCTGCTGCAATGGCTGTCTTGGGAAAATAAAATGGTCTCCCAAGGAAAGACCACTGAACTGACTGTAATGTTGGATAACTAATCAGCATGACACTTAATCTGTAACAGCTCCCCTGCTGTCTTTTATTAGGAAATAATGATCTGCTAGTCATACACTGTAGACTACTATTTAGCCTTAGGTGAGGGGTCACTAAAAATCAATAGCCTTAGGTGAGGGGGGAAATCTTATGGGGCTGCACAGTGTTATTATTGTGCAGGGTCTTACTGAAGATTTGCCATACCAGTCTAAGAAAAAACATCTTAAAATAGCCTCTTGAAAAGAAACATAAACCAGTTATTACTTCCAATAAATGTTCTATATCAATCAAGTAGGCTACTTCAAATATTCATTTATTTAGTAACTACAGTGTATGCTTTAACCGTTTCTGTGACAATTTCCATATGATACATGTATAGCAAATTAAATGCATTGTCTGCTATGATACACTGTTGCGCCTGTCAAATAATGCCATCTCCAACATCAGCAGTGTTACAATGCTGCCTTTCAAACTTGGAAATTGAGCAGTCAGCGATGGCACCTTCAACTGCACTGCACATAAAACTAAATGACTGGCAAATGTTTCATCTAAATGTATATGTTTAACATAAACACTTTGTACCTTTCAACCAAAAAACTTACATGGAATACACTTGTTTAAACTTAAGATTTAATGATAAATTTGTGTTCTTCTTGTCCCCCTGCTCTAATTCAACAAGATCACATGCCTGTATGCTTTGAAAAGTCTCTTCATGGTTAACAGCACCTCAGTCTATATGGTCTGTAGTAATTTCTTGACATGAATGTTGACATAACATATTCATAAAGCACTTTTCCATTCAGCAGAGTACCCAAAGCACTTTACAGTATAATGCCTCACATTTACCCACATACTGATGGCGGTAAAGCTGCCATGCAGAGCACCAACCAGCACATCTGAAAACAACTGTTCTGCTGGAGGACACTTTGACGAGGGGAAATCGAACCAGTCTTCCGCCAATAGTTGGGCGACTTCTATACATCCTGGGCCTCTGTTGTCCCAAACAGATAGTAGTAAAGGTAGTACAAACATGACAAAGATATGTGCCTGTGACTGACAATGTAACACTAATTATAATTTTGGTAATTGTACAATAAACACCATTATTATCGTACCAAGAACTTTTTAGATAATTCCTTCACCACTTTGTATGGCTTGAGTACACAAGTAATTACAGAAGAACAAGAGGTTAGTCAAAGGTAAAACACGCCTCCAGTCCTCTCTACACCTTTAGTCTCGCTTGGGCGAGTAAGGCACATCCTGATTTAGCCACGCACGGCTGACGCTGTCCCCCTCTTTTACATATGCAATTGGCTCGAGCGCTAGCGGTCCACAGAGGGAACGCTCACCCATCAGGATGCACTCTCCTGAGCCAAGCTGACAGCAGGGGATGGTGAGTCTCTCTGTCCTCAGTCCTGTTCCCTGAGTCACCATCGTCACCTCCACCCTCCACCCTCCCTGGCCTCAGGCCCTGGGGTTCTGATCACTTCTCCACCTCCAGCACCCCCCCCCCCCCTTCCAGGAGGACTCTTTAGCATCAATGTGGATGGGAAATTATGCGAAACCAGGGCCCTCGCTGTGCAGTGGCGAACATTAGCATAATGATTTATGAGTGAAGTCTCGCACACTGGGTGTAGCCAAAATGGGCCACCTCAGGGCACACACACCACAGTGACATCATTAGATGTAGAGACTACTTTGCTTGACTTATATGAAGCCTTTGTATAAAGACTTTATTTTCCTTGTGCAGCTCTAAAAGAGAACCCCCTCCCCCTCCAATATTGTTTATTAGAATCATGTGAATTATGTACTGCAATGTTTCAGGGTGTACAAGGAGGTTGCTAATTACCTTGTGTATGCTAACATATATGTCCACATAAGTTGTATTTCTATGTGGTATAATAACATTGTATTATTCTTTTAAAATGTTCTATATGTTGTTAAAATGTTCTATATATACAGTATATACTCCCTTTCCAATCAACCCCCTGACAAATCACACCCTGAGTATTAGCAGTTGCATGTTTTTGTAACAGTGACAAAAGGAAATCCATACCATGCTATGTAAAACTGTAGGCCGTGGTATTATGAGCATCCCCTCACATAAACTTGGAGGGAAGCGAGGAAGCATGTCTATGTTCCCACATTTACTTTTTCAGGAATTTGTATCAGATTTTATTCCCTTTTGTCCCACGTTAGTAGCCAATTACACCCAACCTATTATCCTGTAGCAATAGCCTTCAGATGGAATGTAGCTTTTAGCTGAAGGTGGTGTTTGTTTAGTGCAAACATTTACTGTAAGTGCACATTGTCCCTTTAAATAAACCATCAATACTAAGTAGCACAGAGGCTTTGCATTGAGGAGCCTCTGGTCAGCTCAGTCGAATGAAGTGCAGCAACTGGACATAACTTTGCAGTGCAGAAAAATCTTAGAGATGTGGGAACATTGGGCTGTGGAGACATAAGCATCAATAACAATGACGTATTCCGCTGATTATACTCAGTAAGCTGTTGTGAATGATAGGTGCTACACATCAAACCATGGCTGCTATACAGCACATTTTGGCAAGCATGCAACACACAGGCAGAAACACAAAAACACTGGCAATGGCATCCCTTATCGTCTCATTCAAATAACACAGTTCTTTGGGACAACCTGTCACCTCTGGAGATGTACAATGATGCTGCTATTCAGGAATGATACCAACTTCCAAGGCAGGCCTCCTGAACCTCATTGGCGACAGGACCGGATATGGCCAACCAGGAGGAAGTATGTGCTTAACCCGCAAACACAACTCCTTGTCGCCCTTAGGTTTTATGTGACAGGCAGTTTCAGGCAGGTTGTTGGGGTGGGCATGGGCTGACGAAGACATCCCTGTACACTCAAGAAGAGAGGGCAACCATTCAAGGCCATTTTTTTCAGGAGTTTCCACATCCCACAGGTAATCAGAGCAGTGAACAGAACTTACCATGGAGGTGTCAGAGCAATTTAAGATGCAACTAGGACTTGGCACTGGAGTGGTGTACCATCTCAGCCAGCACATCACAGAGGCCAACCACAAGTTATATTTTGACAAATATTTCACATGGTACAATCTCCTGGAGCTGCTGGCTGAGAGGAAAATTCATGCTGCTGGATACTGCAATGGTCTGTCGCTGCCAATCCTCCTCTTCAGTCTGACAAAGAGATGCCAAAAATGCTACGATTAGGCTGTAAGCTGTGATGGCATTCTCGTCAAAGAGAGATGAGAGATGACAGTAGATCAGTCATCATGGCCTCCAACTTTATTGGCAGCATTGGGACAAAAAGAAACAATGATTTTTTTAAAGGTGTCCTGTCCAGAGGTGGTCATGTTGTATGTCATGACTACCTGGCTCAGCAGTAGACATAACATAAAAGGGGAGACCACGACCTTGGGATAGTGTGCCAAAGAATGCTTTTTATTTAAGCATTACCAAAATCAGTAATGGAAACCAAAAGTGAAATGTTCATCAGTGCAGTGTAAAACATGTGGTGCAAAGGGAAAAGGAATTGGGAGCAATGGCTGCTCCTGGCCTTCAGGAATCCAGCCAGAGCAAGACCCAGCAGAGACAGAGTTGCAGGCTGGCCTGATATTTAAAGCCAGCCAATTACCAATAATTGGCTGGGACAGCCCACCTGCACCTGCAAGATATAAGACAAATGGCAACTAGAGAAGAGAGCATGTAGCGCACCCAGCACAGCCAAGCTGGGGCGTCACATTGTACAACAAAACAATGTGGGGTGTTGACCTGCTTGATCAACTTCTCCATCTTTACGCACAGAAATTCGGTCAAAAAAACCCCCCTAAGAGTGATTACACATGTGTTTGATCTGGCCGTGATCAACAGTTGGAGTACAGAGTACAGGCTGGATGTAAAGAAGGCCAATCTGAAGACAAGGATACCCTGGATCTTGGCCATTTTAAGATGATTTTGTCCCAGTGTCTGGTCAGTGTCTGTAAACTCAATCTCTCTCCGCATGCTCACAGACCATGTCTTCAGGACGCAAGACCTCTAACAGAAGAACTTTCACCTGAAATTTGCCCATCTCAGTCAAACAAACCCAGTTCCAGAAAAGGGTTTTATTCTTAGTGGAAAACGAATACACCATGTGTCCTGTTAAGGATGAATTTGTGCACCGTGTCCAAACACAATAACTAACCATTGCCAATCTATTGGTGTGACTGACAGTGGCTAGTGTTTCTCCCTGTTGTGATGTCACGAAATGCATTTTGGATAGAGGGAAAATCATTTTAAACCTCTGTTTGTCAGCGACCATTCTCAACAGCCTTTGCTTGTGCTTTTCAGAGATTTTTCTCTGGTCTACCACTTCTTTCCTTCACAAAGACTGTTCTCATGGCCTTCCAATTCCTACTTACTTATTGTACTTTGTACAATAGCTGGGTCTGCTAGAAAACGCTTCTGCTCACTTATCCGTAGTATGTGGCAGGCTTGTTGCATGTTGTATTTTTTTTATTTTTGCTGTGTTTCTTTGGTTACTTTTTGCATGCATTTATATTTGTGGTGTTGCATTTGTCTGCTGTGCCTACAAGATGTACTGCTTAATTGGGTTGTGTTCCTGCTGTGTGATCCAGATTGCTGCCTAGACGGACTCATTGGACAGGGCCCTCCCCCTCCACCTGCACTCATGGCAGGGTTGATCAGCACTGAGTGGCTGGTTACATACAGGTGCTGCTGATTAGAGAGGACCCTCTTGAAAAGACTCTGAACTCTGGCATTTGGATGGTGTGTTCTGCCCGGCTCACATGCTGTGTCTGCTGCTCTCTTTCCTCCCTGGATTCCTGCATGCTGTTGCCTAAATTTGTGGTTGCAGTGACTGCAGTTGTGCTTGGTGCTGTGCCTTGACATTGTATGCAGCTGGTCTACTGGCGTACTGATCTGGGGCTTGCTCACCTGGTTGTTCTTCTCACCCACACTGCTGACGCCTGTCTAACTGCTCTTGGCAGCAGAGCTCCTGCCCTCCACAAGTAGGTGTTTCTCAACAGGACTTTGACAAGATCAGATGGCATGGGATCCAGGGGGGAGGTGGATGACTTCATGGTGGATAATATTTTGGACAGATCTGCTGTTGTTATGGGTGTGAAGTGTGAAAGCCGGTGAATAGAGGCGGAGGCAAGTGGGGGTTCTGGGACTGGGATGGTGGCCGAGGAGGGTGCAAGTTGATTATGGATGGTGTCTATCTTTGAGGTGAAAAATGACATGAGGCGGTCATATTTTTCCGTGGTTAAAGTGGATGAAATATTGTCATGAGGTTTGAGTAATTTGTTTTTGGTGGAGAACAGGGAGCGTGGGTTGGAAGATCCTGAGAACAGGAGAGCACTTGTCACAACCATTTGACATCATCGACCCAGAATGCATTGCGAAACAAGGATGGCAAACTACTAGCTGAATAGATTTTCTACATTTTCTTGTACAAATGAACATATTTGAGTATTTTTTTGTATAATGTGTATATATAGCTGATGCCAGTACTAGTCATATAAGTCACTTGCAGTTTGTTACATTTGTTTATTTAAATTGCCCTGATCCTCTCTTGCGAAGATGGGGCAAATTATCAGTGTAGTGCAGTTATAATGCTGGCACCACTGCCCTACACGCTTTAACCTCTAGCTATCACGCAATAGATGAGTAATAATTTTCTAAAACTAAATGACAGAATTGAAGTTATACTTATTGGCCCCAAAGATAAATGAGAGGTTCTTTACTCTAGCCTTGGAAACCTAAACCAAGAGAAAAGGTAACAAGCCTAGGTGTGATCCTTAATCTTCAAACCTCGCATCAACAAAATAACAAAAACTGCATACTTCCATTTAAGGAATATTGCAAAAAATGTTCCCCTTCCTGGCCCAACAGGATGCTGAAAAACCGTTTGACACATTTATCTCTAGTAGATTAGACTACTGCAATGTCGTATTTAGAGGCCTCCGAAAAAAACGGGAAGAACCGGGAGACAGACAAAAACAGGAGCGGACCCAATAGACTAACATGCCCAAGAAAAGATCTTTATTAAGGGTTAAGGGAATATAGGGGACTGAGGCCAGTAGCCCGGGGACGGAGACGTTGATTGTGGTCGATGGGAAGCCGAGTGAGAGCCAGGGGTCAGAGAGCCGTGCAAGGTCAGGAGCCGGGCCGGATCAAGAACCAGGGGTGGGAGAGTCGTGCATAGTCAGGAGTCGGACCGAGTCGTGAACCAGGAGTCGGGGAGCTGGGCATAGTCAGGAGGCGAGCCGAGTCAGAAGCCAGAGACTGATCCGAGGAGACGGGGAGAAACACTAGGAAGCAGGGCTCACACAAAACACCGAAGACTAGGCACAGGCACGGAAAACAAGAAAACAGGTACAGGACACGACACTGGGAATCACAAAGGCATTCAGGAATCACGCTTAGCCGTAGAGAGAAACGCCGTGGTTAGCAGGCGAACTGACAAAGAGGAAATTAACATAGGGGTTTAAAATAAGGGTGTGGTGCAGGTGAGTGTGACAACGAGGTGATGGGCAAACAAGGAAGTGCAGGTGCAGTGCATGATCACTCAGACGAGGATGAGAGGGAACACGGGTGAGGGCAATAAACGCGATGGTATGAGGGAGCGGAGTGTGGAGTGAGTGATTGAAACTAATAATGAGATAAGTGACAGGAATAGCGGTGACAAGAGTGGAAACAGCGCTAGAGGAAAAAACCCAGACGAAGAACCGTGACACTAGAAGGAGGGAGCACATCACTCCTGTACTAGCAAAACTACCTGTTTCCTACAGAATTGATTTTAAAGTACACTTCCTAGTAGACAATGTGGTAAAATGGTCTTACCCCATGCTATATCACTGACACATTGTCCTTTCTACATTTCAGCACAAGCCTTTGATCCGCTAAAGCCAGCCTCCTGAGAGCTCCAGAGACACCACCCAAAAAGATCAGGGAAGCAGCCTTCTCATATTATTCCCCAAAGAGAGAATGCTCTACTGCAACACATCAGAGAAGCTGAATCCATTGACGCTTTTAAACAGCAACTGGAGACTGACCTGGTCTAGGGGGCACCTGAAGGGGGACGCCTCTTCGGATGGCCAGCTTGTGGAGTACGCAGCACGCCATGATAATATTGCACACCTTTTCGGGCCGGTATTGCAGCGTACCCCCTGTGCGTGACAAACACATCCACCGTCCTTTCAGATGACCAATCGTGCGCTCTATGGTGGCTCTGGTGCGTACGTGGGCCCGGTTGTATGATCGCCCCTGCTGTGTCTGCAGGTTGGTTAGTGGGGTCATCAGCCATGGTCTGAGCGGGTAGCCTTGGTCACCTAGGAGACATGTGGCATTGCATAGCCTACATTCAATTAATTTACCCATGATGTAGTACAACTTTAACACGCCAATAAACATGGCCCATCTTGCAAACATGCTGCACAATACTCACCAATGAGCCATCCATCTTCAACAGCTCCTCCTTGTAAATGAAGTCCCACAGAGCTGTTCTGAACAATGAATGAATCATGTGTTCCCCCAGGCCATCAGGCAACAACGTTCAATAGCAGCAACTCGCTATCGCATATAAGCTGCACACTGATAGAGTAAAAGTGCTTTCTATTCATGAAGTTATATTCGTGCCGTGATGGTGCTTTTAGTGCAACGTGAGTGCAGTCTATTGCTCCTATCACATTGGGGAAGTGTGAAATTGCATAACATCCTCTCTTGACTTCGGCTTGACGTGGACCTGCATAAAGGAATCGAATGTAATTCGGTGCCAAAGAAATAATTGCATCCAACACTGTTGGAAGAATTTTACTCATTGACGGTTCAGAAATACCGGATCGATCT
The DNA here is from genome assembly GCA_030347295.1 of Setipinna tenuifilis. NCBI lineage: Eukaryota > Metazoa > Chordata > Actinopteri > Clupeiformes > Engraulidae > Setipinna > Setipinna tenuifilis. The sequence continues at coordinate 31,202,619 of CM059267.1, read as the reverse complement.
GCAACCTCGCGCTGGAACGTACCTGTGGCCAAAAAGCCCAGAGTGGATAGGACTTGCACATCAACAGGTATGGCTTTCGTGCGCTTCGTTTTACGCTGGAGAAATGGCCCCAATTCAAAGCAGAAATCAAGCAATATATGCCTTGGAAAGCGGAACCTGCTCACAAGCCACTCGTTGCTTTCCGCCAACAAATCTCTCCGCTCTCTAAATACGCGCTCCCTGTGTAACAGGTGGTTTTCCAGGTCCTCGAGCAATGCCAAATGGGCCATGTTGCGGTCTTGAAGGCATATCCTAGGTATGCCTTTTATACCCATATTAATTAGGCTATACTAATTATTTTCAGGTTAGGACTATTGAACAATTATATTTTACACTTTTGGTGGAATGAAACAAAAGCTAGGCTGTGATGTTACTTGTGCTTTATTCAGCACGCTTGAGACCACAGTAGGCCTACTTCTGAATTAGATACAAGGACCCAAATACCGTCCAACACACTGTCATACAAAAATAAGCAACATTGTAGGTCCAATATATGCTCCTGTGCAGCGAATGAAGCTCTAGAATCAATACTATTTGCAGTTTCGTTATTCTACCACTAAGCTCCTGTTCGTACGCCTGGTCAGAGTTGTGCGTATATTTAGGCACATTCCTATGTTCAAGTACGAGTTCATAAATCCCACACTTTGCGCAGGAATGATCGCAAGCACCCTTTACGCACATATCTGTTTGTAAGAACGCTTGATCAATGAGGCCCCAGGATCTCCGCCACTGAACAGAAATGGTCGCCTGGCTTTTCTCGTCAGGCCGAGTTCCATTCTCGCATACTTTGGATTCGCATACTTTCTTCATTTAGTAGGAAGCAGTTCTAACACCACTTGTTGAAAGGACTACAGTGCTACCTAGTGTAGCGGAGTTGGCCAGGTCTCTGACTATTATCTGATTACACAAACTCCATGTGCAGTTGGATGTTGAGACAGACCACCCGCTGGGTAGCAACATCAGATTTGGAGAAATCCAATACGATCCTACTATGTGCATGTAATGACTGATGCTGCTTCCTCTCTCGGGTACGGTGGGTTCTTTTGAGGGAACTGATTCGCAGATTCCTGGTCATCATCTTTCTAATCTTTTGCTCTTGGTTCTCACTCCTCAGCTTTGCATGAAATTTACCCCATAGTCGTGCTAACAAGGAGCCTGCTCAACGTCCGGCCCTTGAAGATGTCCTACTGCCCTGAATCCGGCTCTTAAATCTCTGTTAAATTCTGCCAGAGCATATATGGCTAAAGGCATAGTGCCTTTGTAGTCCAAAAATTAGTTATCAACAAAGTAGAGACAAAACCAAGCCAAGTAGTGGTAGATGACAAAACCCTCGAGGTTTATTGTAACGGATCCGGGAGCTAATACAGTGTGCACCTAAGGCTGTCACCATACAAACTCAATTATACGGGGCACATCGTCTTGCTTTTATACAGGTATGAGAGTCTTTGTTTCGTGGTTGGCGGGAGATTCACCAACCCCTATGGAGTTCCTTATGGGGCTCGTGCATGTGGCGCGCGAGCGACCCCAGCCCCTACAGAGTTCCTTATGGAGCTTGTGCATGGGGCTCGCCAGCGACTCGGAGTCCCTATAGAGTCGCTTATTGTGCCGGCGACTCCATGGCGGCTTTTGTTGTCTGGCCGGGAGTCGGGATACACATTTGTAATGGAAACACGTTTTAACAGACATGCATCTTTGATTTTTCTACTACACCTTCAACTCTTTAAGCGTATTCTTATGCCTGGTCTCTGATGTTTTGTTTTCCAATAGTTATCTCCACCGTCTCTGCCTTTTTGGTTCGTAACTTCCAGTCTCATAAACTTAAGGTTACCTCCCTTAAGAGATTGTTGGCTGGCATCCAATTTCACGCTAGGCTGCAGGATCCAGATGTTCCAAGTATGTTTTCTAATCCCTCAATACGCTTGCTGCTTAGAGGCATAGCAAAATCTTCCCCGTTAGTGCCTGACAAACATCTGCCTAATACACTTTCTATTCTCAAATCTCTTGTGTGACTTTGTAAAGGGCTGACATTTCCTTCTCTATGCATTCTTACTTAATATTTCTGAAACACTCCAAAACTGATTCTCACAGGTCTGGAGTTGTAATTTTTTTAAGTACCTGGATCTCTCTGTCCTTAAGCCTCTATACTTCACTTCCTCAACCTTCGTCCTCGCACTTCGATTGATGCGCCATTTTTTTTTTTTCTTACGGGCTCTCGGTAGTTGTGGGTTATCTCCATGTGCCTACACCGGTAATTCCTTCCGCATCGGTGCTGCTACAGCGGCAGCTGACTGTGGGATCTCTTTATCTTCAATACAAAGACTGGGGAGATGGACGTCTATAGCCTACAAAACGTATATCAGACCCAACAATCATATAGTCCAAGAAGCTGAAATGTCAGTTTCTAGAACCCAAGGTAAGCTAATTGTCTCATGGTGGTCGTTTCGTCAATTTTGTATGTCATATTGTCGTTGTTGTAGTCTATGCCAACGTTGGAGGCATCCACAGGTCCATGCTGACAGCGAAGGCATTTGTAGTCTATGCCAATACCACATGCATTTATAGGTATCTGATGACACCGTAGGCATTCATAGGTCGGCGCTGACACCGGAGGCTTTCATAGGTCCTTGCTGACATCAGAGGCATTTGCAGTCCATGCCATTAATGGAGGCATTCGTAGGTCCATGCTGATACCAGAGGCATGCGCAGGTGCGTGCGAACACCAGAGGCATTCCCATCCCCAGCAACTAACCATGGTTCCTGTCTTAGTCCAGTGCTCTACTCTGCTCCTTCAGTGGCCGGGTAGGATCCTGTTGGTTTTCCACGTTTCTCCTGGATTTCTCCACTCCACTCCACTCCACTCCACTCATTCAAGTTCCGGATACCTTCCCACAAACTCGGCCCGCTCCTGTCTTAGGGCAGACACTGCTCTGTCCGCCCCTGGATTCTGGATACTCTGCTGTTATACAGGTGCTGGTCATATAATTAGAATATCAGGAAAAAGTTGATTTATTTCAGTAATTCCATTCACAAAGTGAAACTTGCATAATGTATACATTCATTTCGCACAGACTGACATATTTCAAGTGTTTATTTCTTTTAATATTAATGATTATAACTGCCAACTAATGAAAACTCCAAATTGAGTATCTCAAAGAATATTGTGAAAAGGTTAAATATTGAAGACACCCAGTGTCACACTGTCATCAAATTATCTGAAAGCAAAGGCCTTTATATGGTCTCTCTGTCTAATTCTGTAGCCTACACAATCATGGGAAAGAATTGTTAAATAGGCTGGCTGTGCACAGAGCTCTGTCTCCAAGCACATTAATAGAGAGGCAAAGGGAAGGCAAAGATGTGGTAGAAAAAAGTGTACAAGCAGCAGCTGGAGTCAGTGCTTCAAGAACCACCACGCACAGACGTATGCAAGACATGGGGTTCAGCTGTCGCATTCCTTGTGTCAAGCCACTCTTGAACAAGAGACAGCATCAGAAACATCTTTTCTGGGCCGAAGACAAAAAGGACTGGACTGCTGCTGAGTGGTCCAAAGTTATGTTTTCTAATAAAAGTAAATTTTATATATCATTTGGAAATCAAGGTCCTGGAGGAAGAGAGGAGAGGCACAGAATCAACATTGGTTGAGGTCAAGTGTAAAGTTTCCACAGTCAGTGATGGTTTGGAGTGCCATGTCATCTGCTGGTGTTGGTCCACTGTGTGTTCTTAAGTCCAAGGTCAATGCAGCCATCTGCCAGGAAGTTTTAGAGCACTTCATGCTTCCTGCTGATGACCAAACAGCAAACCAGCAAACATGATGACAGTGTGTGAATGTGCAGTGGTCTCCCTTGCTGCCCTGTTTGATATGTGTTGACTTTTTTTAATCCATAGACATTACATGATACTTTCAGCAGTCACATAAACTAGACAACGTTTTAAAGACATAGAGGTCTATGGATTGTTTCTGTCCATCTCAAAAAGAATTATTGACTGCACACAGACATACTGCTACAATCTCATTGTAGTTTTACAGCTGCTATTACGTATTCTGACATTCTATTAAGGTAGATTGGTGCAGCAACAAAAACTAAGGAAATAGTTGTGAACCTGATAAGGAAGCATTATACTTGATCAGCCCATATCTTTTGCTGACTCCTTTAAATTTCTTGGCTCTTGCATCAGCAACACTCAGCAACAGCAACACATTTCTTAAGGCAACTGAATAAGTTTCACGTAAGTAGACATCTGTTGGTGCATTTTAAAAAAAATATCAAAGAGACTGTCATCAACTCTCCCATCACTGTCTGGTATGGAAGTGCAGACGGTTGCCCCAGGAAAAAAACTTGGATTGTGATCAAAACCTCAGACATCATTGGTTGTGACCTCACTCCAGGGGCCTGATTTATAAAACGTTCTTACGCACAGATTTGATCTTAGAGTGTTCGTACGAACGAATTCACGTCAAAGTACAGATTTATAAAAAACATCTTTGACGTGGAAAAGTACTTATTTCCACGTCAGGTTCCAGCTTGGCGTACGACCATTTCCTTGTGGCTATGCCTGGTATTGCAGATCTTTTCCGATGCACGGGCTAGGAATTTCATTTAAAAAAAGACAATCTCGCCTCTTTCACTAATATGATTAGGATTTGCTGATATAAGCAGAGGTACCCTATCAATACTTTAAAAAAATATATTTTAAATGTTTCATCATCATCGTCATCATCATCAATTACACAATCAAATCAATACAATCAAATTAATTACATGAATAGGCTGTAGTTGATCCAAATTAAGGTATGATAAGTGTAGATTTAATTCCACACGTGTAAAACATTTGGTAGGCTATAAAAACTGTCAAAGTGTGTTGTCTTTTTAGTAAGAGACATGGCTGCATTGGCCCTATTAGAGGATATTGCCAACCGTGCAATACGGAGACAACAAGTTTTTCGTGACCGCGCAGACTTTTTGGCACAGGATGACACATGGCTGATAAGCAGGTACCGCTTGCCGAGAGCGGTTTTGTTAGAGCTTTGTGCCCAAATGGGCCCTCATCTAGAGCGACGCACCAGGCGCAACCAGGCTATACCCGTTCAGGTACAGGTTTTGTCTGTTCTTGGGTTCCTCGCGACAGGGACGTTCCAGCGAGAAATTGGAGACCGGTCGGGAATATCCCAATCAACATTATGCCGAATATTGCCAGATGTTCTTCGCGGAATTATTCGCCTATGCCCGCAATTCATTCGCTTCCCATACAGTGCCCAGGAACAGCGAGAAGTGAAGGAGGATTTCTTGCGTAAAACAGGGTTCCCAAATGTGCTCGGTGTGATAGACTGCACCCACGTTGCCATACGAGCTCCACATGTGAACGAGTACATGTATGTGAACAGGAAAAACTTCCACTCCATAAATGTGCAGCTCATTTGTGATGCTCGTATGGCAATCTTAAATGCTGTTGCGCGCTGGCCAGGGTCAACGCACGATTCCTTCATTGTGCGTAATTGTAGTGTTGGAAATCGACTGGAGGCGGGAGCGGGCAGAGACGGCTGGCTTCTAGGTAAACCCTTTAAATGTCGCCCAATTTATTTGCTTTTTTTAGAAGGAACATGAGGTTAAATGAGGTTCTGTCAACAGGAGACCGAGATTATCCTTTGAAGACATGGCTGCTCACCCCGATTGCGCACACGGAGACAGCCGAGGAGGCCCACTTTAACACCAAACATTCCCGTGCGCGGTCGGTAGTGGAGCGCAGCATCGGCATGCTGAAGGGAAGGTGGCGATGTTTGGATGCCTCTGGAGGGAGACTGCTGTATAATCCCGAAAAGGTTTGCCAGATCATCCTAGCCTGCTGTGTGCTACACAACATGTGCGTAAACCTTGGCATAGAGCTACGCGAAGAGGAAATGCGCATGGACCTAGATAATCACCCTCCCCTCCCCGCTGACCGGAACGCGCATATCACTGCGCTGATAAGAAGACGGGAAGTGATTCACCAATTATACCAACAGGTAAATAATTTTAATGAGAATAAACACACACATGTTCACATTTCTACAAAATGTTTTATTTAAGCAATTTGTTTAAAGTACCCGCAATTGCGGACAAAGTTTGATTCATTTGCCCCAGCTCATGCCGTACTTGCCGAAGTTCGGTAACCACCTCACTAACAGACAGGTTTAAATCCCTCTGTGTCTGTAGGACGGCCTCGGATAAGACCCTACCACGGGTGGAGGATGAGATTGAGGGTCGGAGGCGCGCACGATGGGTTGGAGATAAAGCGGTTGGTTGCCGAGGTCTTGATTGTGAGGGAGATGGGGCCTCTGGTACGGAGACTGCAGGTGCAGCTGGTAGCTGGGAGGCAGTCCGACTGCAGTGTCCAGCTCGTCTCTGTATAGGCTCTTCATCTGATTAAATAAACGTGTTGAATTATAACAATGTTTGAAGATTCATTATTCAATTAAGGCACTTCATTTGAACCAAACACATACCTTCTGCAGACAAAAGGTCTGTGTCACCCTCCTCATAAACTCCCTTTATGGCACCCTCTCCAATGATCGAGCATATTCTCTCATCCTGTGGACTTAGTTTGGATGTGGCTCCACCACCCCCAGTAAGCCTCACTTTAGCCATGTGCGCCGCGATGCATTTCTTTGAGTGTAATTTCAAATCAGCCCATTTCTTTTTTACCTCTGGCAGGGTCCTTTGATTCCCCCCAACCTCATTTACAGCCTGGGTAACGGCTTGCCAGGCCACATACTTAACCTTGGTAGTCACGCCAGCAGACAGGCTTCCAAATATCACGTCCCCCCGCATCTGCAGCTCCGTCAACAACACGTCAATTTCAGCCTCACTATAATTTTTTTTCTTCCGTTCCTCCTTAGTTGCCATTGTCACAGAGAGTTTTTGCTTTGAGGATGAGCTCATTTTATATGTTAATTCATTAAGCAGGGGCGTTTTGAGGGCGGAGCATTCAGCTGCACACAATTCCACGATCATTTGTGATTTATAACTGATTGATTGGCGTACGCATGAATTTCGTGCGTAGGTTCGTTGTCTCTGAATTGCACTTACGATCAAATCAGAAAAGTTCTTAGATAAAATCAAGGAAGGTTTCTACGCAAGTCTTTATAAATGAGGCCCCAGTCCTTATACTCTGAACGCAGTTTAAAGCAAGCCTTGAAAATAATCAATGACCTTTCCCATCTATGTCAGTTCCAACGTCTGCCCTCTGGAAGACGGTTTAGATCCATTCGCACAGAGACAACACGGTTCAGAGACAGCTTCTTCCCATCAGACATCAGACTCCTGAGCAGTGCTAAACTGACCGGAATGATGTATTTTTTAATATTTATTTTATTTTTTCTTTCTCCTTGACTTTGTTGTGTGGCAATACAGTATTATCCTATCTTATTGTTTTGGGCAATAGATAATTGACTGATCAATTGTTGTGGTAACTAAATTGTGTGAAACAACTAGTTTATGCTCTTTAATCGAGTTACTAAAGCCAAAACAGAGGACGCATGTAGCACCACAGTCACACAACTTATGCCAGGGGAAACAATAGATTCACCACAAAGGTTCTGGGGAAAACAGCCCTCTTAATATGCAAACACAATATTCACTGTTTAACAATCATGAATGCTCACTTGCTTTCTCATTAAGTCTAACATTAAATGTAGTTACTGTAGACACTGAACAGAACAAGTCTATTCATACTGTTCATGTTGGTAGAAGGCCCAATCTAATTTATCTTTTCTTGGCCCTTACTTTGAAGAACCAAGTGGTACCCTTTAGAAATAAAGCCAAAAGGGGTAGGGATTGATGTCTCTCCCTAATGAATTGAGCACCAATGAGTAGGCCTACGTTACCAGTAGGCAAAACAGTGCCTAACCCTACCACTATACCAGCTGCAGTTGCCTGGGCTGGAGTAATCATGCAAGTAGATGTATTTGATTTTACATGAAAGCCTGTTGTTTAAGTGTCAGAATGCTTGATATTGCTGTCTTTAATTAGCGACCTAAAAGGCAATTAGAAAATATTATTGTTGTGACATGAAGTCTGAAAGTAAGTTTGGCTGCAAGCATATGTATCAGGTAATCACTGAATGTGTGATAGTGGTCGCCTAGCAATTAAGGTAACATACCTGAAGGTAACAAAACATAAGGAAGAATCACTTTGAACAAATCATTTTGTTCCATTTATGGTTGTTGGAGAGTCAATGTGTCCTGAGATTAAATATTGTTCAACCCCTAATTTTTAATACCTAATGAGTAATATGACTGCATGAAAAAAAGAAAAAGGAGGAAAGCCGCAATCAGGACAAACAGACACATTGGATCTCCTTGCTAGCCTGGTAAACCAGCCCCTAACACTTCAGCCTCACACCATTCAGTCTGTTGTGGCAACACTTCAGAATATTAAAGAATAAAAGTCGGAGCAAGAAGAATGTTTGAGGAGTTTCATTTGTGGAAGATATGTTGGGGCCCTACTCCACACAGGGTCCGTGAAAAGTTTAATTTTTCAGTTTGCTCCATTAATTGTTAGTCTGTTAGTTTCCAGACTAACAACTAACGTCACGATTAGACATTAACAATTGGGGTAAAGGCAGATCCAATCCGAGAGTCCACACCTCCAGGAATAACATTTCTCAATACAGCACCGCCAGACCCTCTGTACAAAACAAAGTGAAGTACGAGGGGCTAGTTTAACAGGCTATCTCCTTGCTTAGTGTCACATTACTTTACCTGCCTGGGGTGGTGTTGTTTCCATTGTTTTGTTGCTAAGAAGGGTGTTAAGAGCACTCCAGACCCTTTTTAGAGATCCTTCTTCACACCACATCTTCTAAAAACCATTTAGGAAAACGCATTTGCTGCTTACAGAGCCACTAAGAAGGGTCTAAAGAAGGTGCTAAGAACTTGGAACTGCATATGGGAAACCCAGACATTAGTGCTAGTTTTACTTTTAGTGTTAGTTTTCGTTTATGTTATGAGGTACCGTGCAGGCAGTCAGTTGGAGGCAGAGGCTGGTACAGGAATTCCGTTGCAACCAGATTTTTATTTTTCAAACCACCGTCGGCACCCATGTGCAGAAGCATTTACAGTGAAAATACAAAAAAACTGACACAAGGGTCAAAATAAATAAAATGAACAAAAATGCAAGGGACACTAAATCCAGAAACAACTACTGCTCAGTCAAAATAATACTATCTAAGAATAGCAATAGCAAAATTGCAAATAAAAACTGAAAAATGAGAACAATATTTCATACACTGAGGGGTTTAAGGAGCCTACCATAAACAGGTGCTTCTTCTACACTAAGCCAGGTAAGGATTTTAAAGAGTGTAAATGCCTGTGCACCCTGTGGATCATACCACTCAACCAACTTCAACAGGTACTATGGCATTTACACACATAAATAAACTAAATAAATACAGAAATGCAAATAAAAATAACCTAATGCAGAAAAATAATACTCCATGCACTGAAGGCATAACTAAACCATACACAAACATGAAACACCAAATAACACGAAACAGGATAAACCATTGTGACGCAGCAGCAGCGCTCATGCCCCCTCGAATGTGCATTGGCAGAGAAGCACGTAATATCAGATGGTGCCTGCCGGTTGGCACTCTTTTAGTGCGATGGGGAGAGGCTACTACACTGGTAAGTGTGCTCTTTAAAATTCGAAGTAATTTTTTTTCCTTGTACTTAGCTTAAACAAACCCACTCGGTAACATTTACACAGGTGGATCGTTTGAGTCATGAGAACATATTCAAATAAACAAGGAATGTTTATGAGCTGGTGTCTTGTGTTGTGAGTGTAGAATGTTAGCATGTAAACTGTAATGCCTGTAAAATGTTTGGCCGCGAACGTACAAATGTGTGCACCCATGTGTGCCCCAATCAACACAAAACACAGCATTTAAAAAGGAGGATCCTCAAATGCAGTGGTTTGTAGCAGTGCTTAATTTGATAGTAGTCTGAACGGAGAAGTTCAATGAGGAATAGCGTTTGTCATGTTCAAGGCGGCCACCATTATGGACACCATTATGACGTGGTGGCCAGCCACGGCATTACACAACCCCCCCTTAAGACTGACCCTTCTCGTAGAGGTGGGACAGGTAGTCGGCTACCACATTAGTCCTCCCAGTCCGGTACCTCACCGCAAAATGGTAAGGCTGCATAAACATATACCAGCGCGTGACCCTTGCATTGGAGTCCTTTATTTTGTGGAGCCATTGCAGAGTTCTGTGGTCTGTTTCAGAGTGTAAAGTCCTTGCCGACCAGATAGTAGTGTAGAGTCTTCAGCGCCGATTTCACAGTATTGTCTCACAGCTTCCTGCTAATGTACTGGATGGTCTTGCTGTCCTCGCCCTCCCCCTGGAGCAAGACAGCCCCCAGGCCAACACCTGAGGCATCTGCATGAATAACAAATGGCAAATCAAAGTTGGGAATTCCTGGAAAGCCTGCTTGTAAGGCTCTGTCCAATGCACCTTGTTGGGCTGCCCAGCTGGCAAAATGCGAGATAAAACGCCAGTACCACCTAACCAGTCCCAGGAAGGACTGGACCCCCCTCTTGATGGTGGGAGGCGGACATCTGCAAATGACATTGACCTTGCTAAGTTGGTCCCCTCCAATCACATAGCCCAGGTAGGCAACCTCGGGCTTGGCCAGATAGCACTTGGAGGCGTTGACCACCAAACCAGCCTGGTGAATGCATTGGAAGATGTCCTTTAGGTGGGCCACGTGCTCCTCCCACATGGAGCTATGGACTACCACGTCGTCTATGTAGGCAGCCACATAGTCCTCGGCACCCCGCAGCACCTGGTCCATGAGGTGCTGGAAGGTTGCCGCGCCGTGTAGCCCAAAAGGGCATCATAGTAAACTGAAATAATCCAGATATGAATCGGAATGCAGTCAACTCCTGAGCCTCTTGTGTGATCGACACCTGCCAGTACCCCTTGCACATATCCAGAGGCTCAGGAACTTGGCCTTCCCCAGATGCTCCATGAGGTTATCCACACAAGGCATGGGGTAAAGGTTGAAAGCTGAGATTGTGAGTATTCGAAAGTCGACACAAAAGCGTAGCCCCCCCAACCTTCTTGGGCACTAGGACAATGGGACTGCATCACTCACTGTGCGACAGTTTGATGACCCCAGCCTCCAGCATGGACTCGACCTTCTCGTTAAGCACCAGGACCAGCTTGGCAGGGACTTGGTAGCAGGTCTGCCAGATGAGTCCAGGTGAAGTCAGCCAGTTGTTGTACTGGGTCAGGAAGGTCCTGCCTGGCTCCTGGTGATGTGGAACACCTGCTGAGGCTTTCGATGACTGGGCATGGAGATCTGGTTTGTCACTGGCCCCTCAGGACCTCGAATGGGCCCTGCCACTTGGCCAAGAGACTACTCTCCGCAGACGGCAACAGCAGCATCACCTTCTGCCCTGGCTCAAAAGACCAGCTGCACGCACTGCGGTCATACCACGGCTTTTGCTGCATCTGTGCCTTAGCCATGTTCATGAGCAAGGGTGGTGAGCTGCTCCAATTTGTCCCTTATGCGTAGCACATAGTTCACAATGTTCATTTGTGGGTCTGCTGGTCATCTTCCTAGGCTTCATGTAGTACATCCAGGGGGGCCCTCACAGTCCATCCAAACAGGAGTTTGAAAGGGGACTAGCCTGTCGATGCCTGGGGTACCTTCCAGTATGCGAAAAGCGGGTAGGGAAGCCATTGGTCCTAGTCAGAGCCAGTGTCATTGACAAGTTGTCATCTACCGTCCGCCAGGACCTCTGGGTGACTTTGTCAATTAACTAGACACTCTACTGTCCTCCATCCCAGAACTTGACTGCCCGCTGCTGATTCTTGGTGATTTCAACATCCACCTAGACAAAGCATGCGCCACAGACTTCCTATCACTTGATAACAAGTTTGACATGCAACTGGTCTACACCCCCCCCAACTCACAAAAGCGCCAAACAACTAGATCTCATCTTAACAAAAAACTGCAAACCTGATGACGTGATGGTCACTCCTTTACATACATCAGACAACTTTTTCATCCACCTCATGGTGTCCCTACCGGTACTACCTCCCACCCCTCCACCCATGGTCACCTTCTGCCGCAATCTCCGCAACTTGTCTGCCACTCACTTTTCCTCAATCGTTGCTTCTGCCCTTCCCCCTCCCAACAGTTTCTCTCCACTAGATGTCGACGCTGCCACAGAATCTCTCAGCTCCACACTAGCCTCCTGTTTAGATACCCTGTGTCCTCTCTCCACCAAACCCACACGCTCCACCCAGCCCCGCCCATTGCTAACTGATGCCATCCGCTCATCACGCACCGCACTCAGAGCTTCAGAACGCAAATGGTACAAATCCAACAACCCCGCTGACCTACAGACCTTCCAATCGCTCATAGCGTCATTCTCCACCTCGGTCACGACAGCAAAAAAGAAAAACAAAATTAGCAGCACCACTGACTCACGCAAACTCTTCTCTGCCTTCACAGACAAGGTTAAGGCTATCAGCAAACAATTCTGTGACCCCCCCCCACTCACAACCCATTACCCCCACAGGACAACAGCACAAAACTCTACTCGTTCTCCCCGCTCTCAGAAGACGAGGTATCCAAACTTATTACGAACAATCGCCCCACTACATGCCCGCTGGACCCAGTCCCCTCTAAACTCCTGCAAGCTATCGCCCCTACGGTAGTCCAACCGATCACCTCCGTGATCAATACCTCATTATCCTACGCCGTATTTCCTGCTGCCTTCAAACAGGGCAGAGTTACGCCACTGCTGAAAAAGTCCACGCTTAACCCTGCCCAGGTTGAAAATTACCAACCGGTCTCACTGCTTCCCTTCCTCTCAAAAACCATTGAGAGGGCGGTCGCTAAACAACTCACTAGCTTCCTCGCCCATAACCACCTACTCGACCCAAAACAGTCTGGCTTCAGGAGCAGCTGTCACGGTTTGATGTCTTGTGTTGGGGATATTTTTGTGTTTGGGAAGTGGAAAATGTTTTTACTCTTGTATGGACTAAAATGGGACTATTTGAGAAGTGAGAATTGTTTCCTTGTGATTGAACTGAAATGGAACTGATTGATGAGCTCGTTAACTTTGTTGTGTGCAGCACTTTCCCTCCCTTTGTGATTGAACTGTTAACACACCCTAACGAGCTCAGGTGTGGGCCATCGGGAGGTGGCCTGCTGATTGGCTGTTCCAACTATGGGCTGCTGCTTGGTTGGGGGATAAAAAGCCAAGGCTCCTGCTCAACTGTAAGATTGCTCCTCCGGCAGTGAGGTGGACGGACGGACGGACGGCGAGCCACGCGCCACGACAAGCCACATGCCATGGGCCACAGGACGGCTGGAGGGCACCGGAGCCGATCACCCAAAACTAACAGGGAAGTGAGCGTTGGCTTTTCTTTTTGTTCTAAGAATTCTGTCATCTTGGCTGACGGTAGTGCCCACTTTCCCAGGTCGTGAGGTGCCACAGGATTGAACCAAGAGGAGTGACTGTGAAGGAACTGTTTCGGTGACTGGAACCAGAGCCTGCACCACCACCGAGGACCCAACCATCCACCTGTATCTTGGGACCACTACACCATCTCCTGTTGGCCCCCTGCGTGTGTTGGGGTGGGGTGAGAGACTGCTCCAGAGACACTTGAGTTGTTATCTTATTTTGGCTGGGAGAAGCCCCTGCCAATGAACATTGATTCCTTTTTTTGTTTTCTACTTTCTTTCTTCTTAATCCTGCTCTCCATCCCATGAATGTTTTATTGTATTTAGGTGCAAGCTGAAGTGGGTTAATCCAGAGCAATTGGGGAGGGAGGCGTTGAGGGGCCCGAGCACCGTTTGCTGTGTTGGTAGTGCCACAACTAGTTGGAGTGATTTTCGCATTTGCTTTGCCATGCCTGTGTGAACCCTTGCCTTTGCAGTGTTGGAACGTTGCCCTATGTGTGGGGGTGGGTTTTGGTGTGTATTTAAATTAGCCCTGAATGTGACTTAACCTTTTTGTTTCGATTTAGCCCATCTTCACTGTGCACTTAGTTTTACTATTTGTGAATTAATAAATTGTATTTTTAAACCTTTGTTCTTGACTCCTTGCTTGTTGTGTGTAACTGGGATTCCTTGTAACAAATGCACCCTTTGCTGGTGACACAGCCACTCCACTGAGACGGCTCTATTATCTGTCACGGAAGCCCTCAAAACAGCCAGATCACGCGGTCATCTGTGCTCATCCTTCTGGACCTATCACCTGCCTTTGATACAGTCAATCACGACATTCTGCTATCCACTCTCGCCAACATGGGCATTGCAGGCACTGCCCTCTCCTGGCTCAAATCTTACCTCACTGGGCGCTCCTTTAATGTGGCCTGGCAAGGTCGTCTGTCATCGACTCACACCCTCTCCACAGGGGTTCCCCAGGGGTCAGTGCTGGGCCCCCTTCTGTTTGCTATCTACACCACCTCGCTGTCTCATGTCATCCGCTCACACGGCTTCTCTTATCACTGCTATGCCGATGACACACAGCTGTACCTGTCGTTCCAACCAGACGACACCACGGTCTCTACACACATCTCCACCCTTGAAAACACCTGAATCAAGCAGTTGGATATCTGCCTAGCCTTGGTGTTACGTAGATGGAAATCTCTATGCCCACCCCTGCTTCTCTCTAACGAGCCAACAATGTTCATAGCAATATGGGTAAATGGCACATCAACTATGGGAAGACTCACTAGTGGGGCTTTGGTCCCCCTATTGGCTTGGGAGGTTATTGGCACTGCTGGCATGACTTGCAGTGCAATATTCTGGTAAAATCCCGGACAATGAAACCGGTGAGCTATTCTGCTAAGGGTTTTCTGCTGGCCTACACCATGTCACACCTTTAAAACAGTGCCTCGCAGAGATTGTGAAACTACCAGCCGCTCACCATCTCCGCTAATGCAAATAGTTTCCCCTCTTAACCATGTGGCACTCCTTCCCCTTTGCCTGGAACTCAATTAGCCATTTAGGTGTTATGGCCTTTTTAAACGGGCTCCAAGGTAGGGTCAGCTTGCTGCATGGCTTCGAAATCCTCTCCTATTATGTCTTCCTCTCTCACTGGGGTACAAGGGGCTTTCTCCACCACACTAATACCTCTAATCTTGCTGTGCCTGTGTTCAGCTTTGCCCTTTCTTTCCTTACTCCTCGATACAGGAAATGGCAATTCAAAACAACGTAGAGAGACCACAAGTCTATAGGCCACCTACTGACCATCGCTATCTGTTCGAAAGTCGTTAAATAATGTTCTATGTACTTGTCCTCTTTGAACAGGCCCATCTTGTCTGCAGCCACAGTGATAGGAGGTGAGGTAGGGCTGTACACAGCAGACACAGTCACTAGATTGGGTGGCATGCTGTCATATAGAGATACCAGAGGCTGGTACAGGAATTCGGTTGCAGACAGATTTTTATTGCTAGCTAAGAACAGCAATAGCGAATTTGCAAATGAAAACTGAAAACTGAGAATCAGATCTCATACACTGAGGGTTTTAAGGAGTCTACCATAAACAAGTGCTTACATGTGGCTGGCTTCTTCTACACTGAGCCAGGTAAGGCTTTTTAAAGAGCGTAAACGCTCCTGCACCCTGAGTGGATTATACCACTCAACCAACTTTGATGGGTACCATTGCATTTACACACATAAATAAATAAACCTTGTACAGAAATACAAATGAAATAACATAACACAGAAAATATTACTCCATGCACTGAAGGCATAACTAAACCATACACAAACATGAAACACCAAATAACACAAAACAGGATAAACCATTGTGACACACCAGCAGCACTCATGCCCCCTTTCGTGCCTACGCAGAGAAGCACCATACAGCATATCAGACGTAAGCACTCATTAGCGCGATGGGGAGAGGCTGCTACACTGGTAAGCATGCTCATTAAAACTCTAAGTAAAATTTTGTCCTTGTACTTAGCTTTAACAAACTCACTTACTCATTTACAGAGGTGGATCGTTTCAGTTACGAGAACATATTTAAATAAACAAGGCATGTCTATGAACTGGTGTCTCGTGTCCTGCTTGTAGGTGAGTGTAGAATGTTACAGTGTATACTGTAATGCTTGGCCGCGAACTTACACATGTATGCACCCATGTTACGCCGCAATCAACACAAAACACAACATGTAAAAAGGAGTATATTCACACACAATGGCTTGTAGCAGTGCAACAGTAGTCCGAACTGAAAAGGGGGAATGGCATTTGTTCAAGGCAGCCGTGATGATGTGGTGGCCAGTCACGGCATCACAGTTTGCTACAAAAACTCTGGACCGGAAGGTAACAGGTTGAAGTGCCACTAAGGTACCCTGAGCATAGTACTGTCCCCACACATTGTTCCCCTGGGTGCCATTGTCGTAGCTGCCCCCTTTTGTGAGTACGTCTGCGCCTGCCGGCCTCCATGAGAGTCCACCCCACGTTCCATGTGTCTCGGATCAAGCCGGTGCGGGTCAGTCCGCACACCCCTCCTGAGCCTCCTCCTCCAGCGCCCCGCATGCTGGATGGGGACCCCATCTACACCGTCCGACGCCTTCTTCGCTCCCGGCGGCGGGATTGCGGGTTCCACTATTTGGTGGATTGGGAAGGGTACGGTCCAGAAGAGAGGTCCTGGGTCCCCGCAAGCAGGATCCTGGACCGTACCCTCATTGCTGAATTCCACCGCCCCCACCCGGACCAGCCGGCCAGGGTCACCCTAGAGGCGCTCCTCGACCTGCTCGTGCCCTCCCACCGACCCAGATGGACCATCCCTCGCAGGAGGAGGAGGCCCATCATTCTGACCGGTCCGAGGAGTACTGACCCACCACCTTCTCCCCTCCACCCACCCGGTTGGTGTTCCCATATCTCTCTTTTCTTAATTCATTATTAGTTCAATCACTCACTCTTCTCCCCGTTTCCCCTCACTACTGTGATCTCTGCCCTCACCTGTGTTGCCTCTTGTCTGTGTCTGAGTGTTTATGCACATCACCTGCACTTCCTTGTTTGCCCATCACTTCGTTATCACGTTCACCTGCACCACACCCCTACTTAAACCCCTTCTCTCAGTCAGTTTGTCTGCTAACCACAGTGTTTATCTCTTCGGCTAAGTTTTGACTTAATTGACTACTTCGTGTTTCCCAGTTTTTCATGTCGTGTTCCTGTTTCCCTGTTCTTGCGTGCCTGTGCCATGTCTCCAGTCTTGTGTGTGAGCCCTACCTTCCAGTTATGGTCAAGCGAGGTTGGTCCTTAAAAAAAGTAGTGGTAGCTGTGTGTCTGCTGTGTGCAAGTCCTGTTGTAAAATGAAATCTGCATCTCCATAAAAATTGGTCAGCAGCAGGAAGCATGAAGTGCTCTAAAACTTCTTGGTAGATGGCTGCATTGACCTTGGTCTTAAGAACACACAGTGGATCAACACCAGCAGATGACATGAACCCCAAACCATCACTGACTGTGGAAACTTTACACTTGACCTCAAGCAATGTGGATTCTGTGCCTTTCCTCTCTTCCTCCAGACTCTCGGACCTTGATTTCCAAAGGACGCTTTTTACACTGTGTTTTATGCCCCGGCGAGACCACCTCTCAGTACACCCTCAGCTTTTGGCCCCCAAGGGCCACCCCCCACTGTACCAGTGTCCATCAAAGAGGGGGAGACGCCGAAAAGTTTTTGCTGAATAACACAATGAACGTTTTACCGAACAACATGAAATTTTTGTGATATGTCGGTGTTACAGAGGCATATCGACCCAGCCCATAAAAACTCACTTAAAGTATAGCGCCACCTAGTGATATGGGTAAATGCAAAAATTGGGATTTTGTTTTGCCAATATCTTGGACCGAGAAGGTGGGAACTGCACAAAATATGTCATGCACAATCAGCACAAAGACCTCTAAAACCACAGCACATGCCATAAAATCTGGCCCATAGGGGGCGCTGTAATTGTACAAAATGTTGTTTTGCCTATTATCTAGAGAACGGTAAGGTTTACAAGCAGTTCTTTTTTCTCGTGAAATCTATTGACCCTCCCGCATTGAAAACACTGGTCGACGCCCACTTCCAACAAAAAGAATTTCTGTGAAATTTTAACATTTTAACAATCTCACTAAATTTGGTACATGTCATCTACAGACAATGATGACAAAAAGTTATCAAAGGATTTATCTTGAGATAAACCGGTTAAAAGTTACATGTCAATGAAAATTTGAAACATAGCTTACAATTCTTCAAAAGTCCATATCTTGGCTTCTAATTGCTACAATGTAGTGAAAATTGACATACCAACTCTAAACAGCTTTCTTTTCATGCGCATCAAGCTAGCTGTCCAAAAACAGTTTTTAAAATAACTCAACAATTTTTCCCAAGACAATGATTTTGTGTTAGTATGCTGCACAAAATATGGCATGCATGATCATCAGAAAGACCTCTAAAAGCACAGCACATGCCATAAAATTTGGCCCATAGAGGGCGCTGTAATTGTACAAAATGTCATTTTGACTATTATCTAGAGAACGCCAATGTTGACGTCCAATTTTTTACTGCATTGAAATCTATTGACTCTCACACATTGAAAACACTGGTCGACGCCCACTTCCATTGGCAAGATGGGCCCGTATGGGTCTAGGTTTGTGTTTATTTCATTTATCGAATGATTAATTGAGTTGGCGGTGTTGGTGGTGGTTTTTCAGTTTAGTTTAGTTTAGGTTCAGTCAGAGTAGAGGGCCCCGGAAGACTCACACATTTCCTGTCTTTTGTTTCACACGTTTCACACGTTTTACCGAACAACATGAAATTTTTGTGATATGTCGGTGTTACAGAGGCATATCGACCCAGCCCATAAAAACTCACTTAAAGTATAGCGCCACCTAGTGATATGGGTAAATGCAAAAATTGGGATTTTGTTTTGCCAATATCTTGGACCGAGAAGGTGGGAACTGCACAAAATATGTCATGCACAATCAGCACAAAGACCTCTAAAACCACAGCACATGCCATAAAATTTGGCCCATAGGGGGCGCTGTAATTGTACAAAATGTTGTTTTGCCTATTATCTAGAGAACGGTAAGGTTTACAAGCAGTTCTTTTTTCTCGTGAAATCTATTGACCCTCCCGCATTGAAAACACTGGTCGACGCCCACTTCCAACAAAAAGAATTTCTGTGAAATTTTATCATTTTAACAATCTCACTAAATTTGGTACATGTCATCTACAGACAATGATGACAAAAAGTTATCAAAGGATTTATCTTGAGATAAACCGGTTAAAAGTTACATGTCAATGAAAATTTGAAACATAGCTTACAATTCTTCAAAAGTCCATATCTTGGCTTCTAATTGCTACAATGTAGTGAAAATTGACATACCAACTCTAAACAGCTTTCTTTTCATGCGCATCAAGCTAGCTGTCCAAAAACCGTTTTTTAAAATAACTCAACAATTTTTCCCAAGACAATGATTTTGTATTAGTATGCTGCACAAAATATGGCATGCATGATCATCAGAAAGACCTCTAAAAGCACAGCACATGCCATAAAATTTGGCCCATAGAGGGCGCTGTAATTGTACAAAATGTCATTTTGACTATTATCTAGAGAACGCCAATGTTGACGTCCAATTTTTTACTGCATTGAAATCTATTGACTCTCACACATTGAAAACACTGGTCGACGCCCACCATTGGCAAGATGGGCCCGTATGGGTCTAGGTTTGTGTTTATTTCATTTATCGAATGATTAATTGAGTTGGCGGTGTTGGTGGTGGTTTTTCAGTTTAGTTTAGTTTAGGTTCAGTCAGAGTAGAGGGCCCCGGAAGACTCACACATTTCCTGTCTTTTGTTTCACACGGGAGACAGAAATTGTGTTCACTGTCTTAGGGGTCTTAGGGTTTTCTTTTGCTTTAGGTTTTTGTGTTTATTTCACCGTCCAGCTTTCTCCTTGTTTAACAATATATATTTTTCTAGTATAAACGTATCATTTCACCTATTACCGACTCTTTGGCTCTTTATGTTATGTTGCACCATTTATACAATTGATGGTCTCGTAACACAGTGTTATTACATAATGTGTTGTAACATATCCTCGGAGCATTATATTACAAAATTCCAATTATACTCCGCAGTGAACCTCAATTTAAAAAAAAAAGTTACAAAGTAGCAGAAAATAGTAAAAATGTCCAGGTTACCTATTAGTGGTCATAATAAAGCAAATGTTAAAATGCATGAATTTATTCTCCTGTTTGATTTTGAATTAATGTTTGGTGATTCATTGTTTTGTCAGTGGTTGCATGTTACCAGTGAGTTGTTTAAAAACTATGCTTTTGTTGGCTGTTATGTGCCTGTGCATGTGCTCTCCTATCCATCTGTCAGCATCAGTTTCATTCATTATGTTTGATAAATGGCAAAGACATGTCTACATGACTACATGAAATAAGTGTAGTAACGGATGACTAATATGGTCCATGGGTTACTTTAGGGCACCCACTTTTTTCAGTTTCTGGACAGGCCTCGTATTGAGTACACCATATTGCACCATCAAGAGAACCTATTGTCCGTGTAAAGGAATGAGAGATTTCAGACTTGAATTGCCCTGCGGACACAGATGGGCCTGGCAGATTACAGACACACAGGCCTTATGTGAGAGCTCCCAATATTACTCAGTGAATGCACTGGAATGTATCAGACATGGGGACATGGCTTCATACATACCACTTCATTTAAGTGAAGAGTAGAATCTTTCTTCCTTTTAATTAGCCATGCTTTATCTCAGAATGGGATGTTTGCTTATTGTGTGTCTTTACTGATGCTACTCTGAAGTAAGAGCCTCACTAGTTTTTCACAGTTTAAATGTGATGTGAGACGTCTGTGTTGCTTAAATGATGTTTGCTTCCTTCTTTTTATGCTCAATTGTTTTTACCATTTTGTGCACGTAATTTAGTTTTAAACACTGACATATTGACTAGGTTGAAACATTGTTGTGTATGTCTTGAAATTTTCATTTTGGAGAGCTTTATAGAATAAGGTCCAATGGTCTGTGACCATCTGCTAGCAGATGGGACCCAAATACAGGATACCACAAACATGTTCAAAATCCATTCAAACTACTTACTTGGGAACCATACCAGGATACAAAAGAACAATAAAGCGACATTAACACAATGACCAAGCAAAAAAACACAGAACACACAAGGAATAAGATACAGGGACAAACTAATTAAGAGACACACATTACTGAACAAGGGCAACAAGTCAGAAGTGAACACAGCGATTTTTTGTTGCAAACTCGGCGATTACATTTCTTTTTCTTTTGATAAAAGGACCGATCCACATATTCCTTCCTAAAACATTAACAGCAAACAGCTCAAACACCACAAAAGGTGAAGATAAAAAAATGTCATAGATGCAACTGTGGTAACTGAGACCCTCTGTACAAACAATATATTTTGCAGAAATATATATATATATATTTGTGTGTGTGTGTGTGTGTGTGTGTGTGTATGTGTGTGACAAAAGGCTCAATAGCGGTATTAAGCAGATGGAGAGACCATCTCCTTCCTTTTGCAGTATCTGTCACTGATAATTACATTGATTGAGAGTGAGCATATTTGTGATTGCAGTTAGAGCAGGCAGCAGTCCTATCACGCCCTGAGCCTGATGGCAAAGACACCCAAGCATGCAGACATGATAAAAAAACGTGTTCCTGCTAATTAACGTTTGGAGTTTCAATTCTTCAAGCAGCTTGCTGTTCTTGGTCAAAAATTGTCCAGGTGCATAGCTGAACTGTTTGTTGTCTGCTCAGACAGAGGAAAATGTGCAAGAAAACCAAAATAAAAATCAGTAATCAATTATAATTTTGTTATTTGATGGTCAGGTATACGTTTTCAGAAAGTCTTAAATTAGTCCAGTTCGACCTTTAAGGACAATCAGTATCAAACAAACATAATGTATTGCTGTACTGGACTAGTATTATCTTGGTTCGACACATGTTGGCTGTGAACAAAAGATGGAGCTCCTTTCTCTGTATTTCAGTGCTGATAGCTATCAAGCCTGTGTCCAAAGCCTCTCATTATGTTATTTTCAGCATGGGAGAGCTCAGCACTCACTGAACCATTTGGGCTGAGACTGTGTCTACATTCATCACAAAACTCCTTTGCTTGTAGCATGCCTTTTTATTTAGTTTTGTCCACAGAAGGTGAAATGAATTACAAGCACTAGCAGCTGGGTTTGGAGCAAGTAATGTTATCAGTGGCAGTCATCTAAAGCCGAAGTGGCTTGCTGGTTGAAAATAGAATGGAACTGGGGGTTGTTTTTTGCTCTGAGGATGTGAGGAGCGCCCAGACAGTGGCTGCCTCAAGGCTCCATGACTTACAAAGCTTCAGTGAACAGAAGAAGGGGGGAGGGGATGAATGTCTGAGCAGAGCATCAATGCTTGCTTTAAATCTGGCTGTACCAAATCTGTTGACATTGACAATCAGTGTAATAAATGATCACAAATTGGACTGGGTAAGAATATTATATTATATTATATTATATTATATTATATTATATTATATTATATTATATTATATTATATTATATTATATTACTCATTTTCAAAATGATTGTGCCCACAAAAAATGGGCTAAAGGACCAGTGTGGGTTTTGCATAAAGCCATTATGGATCACCAGTTTTATTCTTAAACTGGCCTTTCTCCGGGCCACACTGGCAGCAATCTTTCCCTTTAAAAATGGGACAGAGCCTTGTGAGTGATCTGTACTCAGTGTACTATGAAATGTGCTAAATGCCGAACAGTAAACAGTGCCACACTGCTTTCCCCAAGACTCCCCAAGACTGCTGGTGACATGACTTATACAGTATTATCCTTTCGGCAGAAAAATACTAGGGGCTTGTGGACTGCATGATGAGAGATTATGACAACAGAGACAAGACAAACCTTTTTCATCTTAAAATGTAATGTATAAGTATTGGTCTAAAACACTTTTGAGAACTAAAGCTAAATAGTCACGAGAGAATAAAATATAAAAAAGCACAACTGCTGTAATAAAGTCAACTGCCATTACATGATGGATTGCCATTGCCAATACTTATTTCTGGTAAAAGTGATCATCTCTGTTACTTGTGTGTAATCTGGTGTGCGTTCTCCTCAGACCTCGGTGCAGAAAATTCCTTATGCTGATTAATGCATTGCCCTGCATGGCCCATTATTAGCTTAATTTACCACAAAATTGGGCTTACGTTTTACAATTTTATAGTGTTGTAAAACCACACCTTATTTTTGTGTCCACACTATACTTAGTAAGTTAGAGGGGTTCACAATGCTAAAACCACATGCTGTCTTGGTTGTCTGTGTGTCCTAATGTCTGAAAAATAAGTGCCTGTGTAGATGGTGCCTATGTACACACTGGTAATGATGGGTAAATGTTAGGGATGTTTTGAAACACAATTCGGTACGATTCAAGATACTTGCAGTACATCGTTACAAGCTATGTTGGTAGTATAGTTTATTGATTGGAGCTAGCAACATGTTCCTGTGGAGATTGTACATTTTCTTGAAGGCTACTATGCTAAACTCTGAGCACTGTAATGTGCTATAAGAATTTTTGCCCTCCTTTTTATCTTCTTTGCTGTGCAGTTGCGTTTAGCCCTGAACTACACTCCCTAGAATCCTGTCAGCATGACATCTTTACTCTCCCATTTTGTGCCATTAGAAAGAAATACACAGTCTGGAATGGACTTATGCTTCAACCGTGCAAGAACCTGATGATGGCCAACCAACATTTCTGACGTGTCAGAAAATCATGCGAACATCTGATTCCCAGCAGGGAGCAGTTGATTGCTCCTCACTAACGCCACACTCAACCCACCCCCACTCCTCGGTGAGACTGCACACAAGACGTGTGAAATTTTGTCCAACTCTGACATTAGTCATGCAACTCAGAAACTGTCAGGAAATGGGCCCAAATCATAAACTATTCAACTATTATTTATTTTTTTCACCGATTTTGTGTCTTGTTGGGGATGTAGCCCCATCCGGATGATTTGTAAAAAGAGGTTTTGGTCCCCAGGGCCATCCCCCCTCTGCATTGGCCAACCAAAAAGATAGGTAGAGAGAGATTATTTGTCACAGAATAGGCGCTTTCGACTTGCAATCCCGCTTGTCAGCGTTTGTCTGCGTCTGTCTACATACGTCAGCAAGAACTCAGCTTCACAGCATGGGCGGGTGTTTAAAAGGCATCGGTCAAGTCGGACACAAGTTTTCAACGAGACTGAGTTTGCACCACCTGATCTTCGTAGTAGATGACGGAGAGGTCATGTGTTGTGTGTGGGGGACAAGGAGGGGGCGGGCGGTTGTAGTAGGGTGCATTGAGACTTCAAGTCAAGTCGAGTCTTTTTTTTTAATAGCACATTTAAACAAAACAACAGAGATGTCCCAAAGTGCTGCACAAAACAAGGATGAAAAATAACACGGCAAAACCATAACCCAAAGATCATTAATAGGTATAGCCTACTGACACAAAGCAATACAATAAAAACGAGATTAACAAATACATAAATAAATAAAAGACTGAGCTTGACAGCATCAGATACACGCCCCAGAACAAGCTAAAAAGAGAGAGAAAAGATATGTCTTCAAACTGGACTAAAATAACGTACATTTAAGACGAGAAGTTCAGTGACAGAGCGCTACACAACACATGTGTGCAGACGTCAATGAACTTTAAACCAACCAGGGCAAACTTGCGTCACCACGGAGGCGTTAGTTAGACGGCTGTAGACGTGTGGAAGCATCTACAAGCGCTTGCACGATTTGTCTACATGCGTTTACATGCGTTTTACTCACATGGATTTTTAGGTCATATGACCTTGTCACGTTTTGGTGACATCGCCACGGCCTTTCTGGCAAGTCTGACACAAAGTCTAACCATCATGCAACATTTTCGTCCCACAATGCATCACTGACTGCAAACGCATGTAAGCGTATGTAAACGTTTACATCAAGTCGAACGCGCCTAATAACTTACCAACTGTTGCAAGACCAAAAATATTTGTACATTGGGCTCAACAAGGCATATACACTCAGTCCATAAATGGTAATTTGCCATGTTGTGCCGCCTAGAAAGTATTGTACATGTAAAAATTGAGGTTTTAAACCGCCAGAGAAAGTCGTTATCACATCAAATTTACCATGTAAGATCACTACTAAAACCTCTTGAAGCACATTATGTTTCGTAACTTTGTTCTATAGGGGGCACTGTAATTACCAAAAATTACATTTTGGTTAATAGCTGCAAAATAATAAGGTATAGAAACAGAATTCCCGTTTCCCCACATTCCTGACACAACCTGTTTCAAACACATTAGGCCACCCCCTTTTCTGTTGGCCACATTTAACTCATTTCATAAAAATCTGAAAGCGCAAGTAAACTCACTCCTCCAACGACATTTATCTGATTGTCAGGACATTTGGTGTATGTCATCTGCAAACATGCAAATGCATCTGCAAATGTTTTGAAAAAATGTCTTCAAAGAAACGTCTTCAAAAGTTAAGGTGTTAGAATCAATATTTGAAACATAGCTTGTATTTGCACTACTCTCATATCTTGCTTTGTATTTGTCTGAATTTCATTAAACCTCCCATACTCAATGGGCACATTCTTTAAGACGACACCACATTGTGGTAAATTTTGTGAGTAGGGGGCACAGTTCTCTTACGAATTGTGCAGCTAAAATGTGCAGTTTTTGTAAGTTGCAACCAAAAAGACAAAATATTTTTTAGATCTTGGGCTTGACAAGGTGCATAAACTCAGTACATGTACACATGTTCATTTGGTGTGTAGCGCCACCTAGTGAAAATTGTATATGTAAAAATGTAGGTTTTGACTTCCCAGTATCTTGCCAGGAGATCAAATTTGCCATGTAGGACCACTACTCCAACCTCTTAAAGCACATTATGTTTTGTAAAGTTTGTCCCATTGTAGGTGCTATAATTACCTAAATTTCAATTTCGGCTAACAACTACAAAAGGATTAGGTATAGAAACACAATTGCTTTTTCCCCCACATTTCCTGAGACAACCCACATTGAACACATTAGTGTGTGATAAGATAATAAGATGAAAGCGAACTAAGTACTCTGAGGGCGTTCATCCGATTGTGAAGAAATTTGGTGTACGTCATCTCTGAACAGCTCCTAATCTTACAAAAATATTTCATTCTCTTTGTGCTGAACTTCACAGCACACTGCACGACTCAATACCATGTACCTCTATGTGGTGCATCTAGGTAGTGCACCCTTTGATCAGGGTAAATAAGAAACATGTAGTACATTTGTACCGAGTGATTAGAGTTAGAGTTTTCTTCAGATGATGTGTATAATTAGGTCAAAAGTATATTAAACTAAATGATCATAATTTGAATGTCAGAACTGTTTAAAAATAAAACAACATTTATCTGTGCAAGGTCTTCTGTGAGACATACACGAACATGGCTGCTTAAGCACACCTCTGTCCCTCACAATTGTGCATATTAGTTATGGGGGGTTTGGGTTTTACAGCTTTGTTTCCACTCTGAGTTCCCGACCCTTTGGCCTCATGTTGCTGGTGTGAACTCTAATTGGTCGTTCAGAGGGGAGAAAGGGGTGAAGAACGACGCACATCAGTCATTGCTTTTGCAGCAGTTCTATTATCCGAGGAATCAGTCTTTGTTCTTTGGAGGGCAGTGGTGTGTGTGTGTGCATGTGCGTGTGTGTGTGTGTGTGTGTGTGTGTGTGTGTGTGTGTGTGTGTGTGTGTATGTGAGGGGGCAGAGCAGTGATGTGGCTACCCAGAGGGAGGTGGAGGGTGGGGTGGGGGGGTGGCGGGGTCATACTGCTCCTCTCCACATCACAGAGGTAATTATCTACAATCAGAGGGGCTCTGGAGAATCTATAGACCCCTTAAATGTTGTTTCTCATGGGAGGGCCTCTTCTGCCCCATTGAGCCTCTTGCCCCGACCTTTAATCGCCACACAACTGCCAACCTTGACCTTGTCATTAATAGCAACCATTGATAGAAACCAATGGTGTGAATGACAGGCAGGCAAAATGGAATTGAAGGAAGTCACAAGATGCAATGAGGAAATCATCAGCCACAGAGCTGGCTAGAAATTGAAGCAATGTTTGTTCTGAATTTCTAGGAGCCTGAGACAGGATTGAGAATCTATCAGCCATGTATTCTGCTGTGCAAAAGGCAGAAGACTGTAACTTGAGCAAAAAAATAGTTATTGTATTTGGAACAATACACATCAGTATCATCCTGTGGCCAAATATATTGAGTTAATTTTGTTTCTGGGGGGAAAAATAAGATGTTGTCTTTGCTGTAATGCTGAAACATGCAAGCAGAAGATTTTTTCTGCAATTTCAATTTTTTTGTGTATGACCTGTACATACAGTTTTGACATGAAGCTGACTTTGACTTAAAAGTCATTTTTCTCTGTTCTCATTCACACTAGTGAGCTAAGGTCTTTTGATTTTGTAGGATATTATTGCTCCCTGCCTACTGCTTTGCTATGGGGTGTCTCATAACTCTGCAGCCATAGGGGAAAAAACTGGTCCAAATTCCAAATTGGTCCCAAAATGTATTAGATAATGTGTCCAAAGTGTCCACCATTATGTTGCACACATAATTGAAGGTGCTATTTCCAGGGCTGCACTCTCTGAATTACAGTCACAGACTGTCTTCCCTACTTGTCAAACCTTATGGGACTCTATGCATATGTTAAGCTGCATCAGTTTGAAACCCTTCACAGTTATGTAGAAAATGTATTTGTCTCTCCCTCGCTGTTTATGGGTATTTATTTCAACACTCTTTTAGCTGTTTGCCCTGAACAGCCTGAAATGACTAGGGGAAAAGGCATAGACCATAGACAGGGCACACATTTAGTGTAAAGCTATATTGCAACGCTATAATTCCTTCTCCTGCACATAGCCTACTCAGAAATCATATGAACAAATTAATTCCACACAAGACCTCCCATTAAAAAAAAGCCCCAGTGACGGCTGTAATATCTCAAGCCTGCAGCTGTAGCATCTCTGTGATGAGTTGAAGGAACCCTCTGATGACTTCTTTCATTGCTGGAATGATTGACTGTGGCACTAGTAGGCTTTGCTTCCTGACTTCCTTCTAGTGTGAAGTACGCTGAATGCTTCCCTCCTCTTGAGTGCTTGTATCTCTATTTAGGACAAATGGTGTGCTGTCTTGGCCCCGGGCTGATTGTTTTATCATGCCATTGATGTATGGTGTGGGTTGTACCACTGGTGAGGGATTAATAACACACGGGTGCACATAAAGCAGGTGGGCAGCCATTTGCTATGGAGCTGGCAGTTTGACCACTCGTCTGATATACTGACCTGTTTGTTTATATACCACCATATATTGACATAATTGTCCACCTGTATTCAGCCATTTGACTGCATTTGTGCAGGGCTTTAATGGTTAAAAAATGTGTGTGAGAAAGTTCATTTTACAATTTTAACCCTCAGTAAAGAAACGGAACAAATAGCCTGTATTGTATAGATGAAAAAGAACAGACACTTCAGGGCACTGTAATTTAAACAATTAGTGTGTATATATATATATACTATAACATCAGTGTGTATATTACATCTAGTCTAAAACTGGCACCTTGGAAGGTTTTTTGGTGCATCAGCAAACAAGTTTGATTTCCTTTGGCTGCTGCTACTCACAATGCAGTCAAAGAGCAGGTCCCATTGACTCACAGTGGTGAGGAAATACACAAACCTTGTTATGTTCATGTGCCTTATTGTGCTCCCTAGTGTATCTATTCCTGTTTAGCCTATGTCACTGAGAGTTAACAGATTACCTACTGTGTCCTGCAAACATCACTCACCAGACTTTATTTTCTGTGCGGGGTGACCTAATACTTTCCTCCTGAGATTAAGTCATAGAGACAACAGTCGCTGATGCCTTTCTTATGAGTATAGATGACCTCAGCTGCAGTGTGATTGGTCTGGAAATGAACTGGGATACAGTGCTGTGTTCAGTATGGGAAGGGCTGCCAACCGTCTTTAAGTGAGATGGATGTCATAATTTTGCCATTGGTCATGATGTGTATCTTCTCTATTTATGGGCTGGTCATAATTTTATCTTTATAAACAGTGTCAGCTCAAAATACATCATTGTCACATTATGTCATGACTAGCAAGCTTCTTTTGAATGTGTGAAATACAGCTTCACATACACTATATATATACATTTCTGTGTAATGTCTTTTGTGCAATGTAAATATAGATATATTTTTTAATGATGACAATGTCCTTATAAGGTATTGCCAGACTATATTAGAACTCATTATTATTACACTTTATCTGAAGGTGTCTACTGACTAAGAGTGACATTTGAATGTTATAAACGTGACATCATGGTGACATCATGAACATTAATAACACTTCATTCATATGACTGTTGCCATTAAGTGTCATTCAGTTTTTGTAATGTTGATATTTTGCTACACCCAAATGATAAAAGTCATAAACATGAATGAAGTGTCATTAATGATCATAATATTTGTCATGTCATGTTTATAAAAGGCTAATGTCACCCTTATGTAGACATAAAGTGTTACCCATTATTGTAGTCAGTCTTAATTCCAGAGGTGTCATTCCCATCTTCAGAAAGTAAATCCTGCCACATATTTGATCCAACCATTTTCTGAATCAGCTGATCCCAATGAGAACACATAATCAGACAAATAGATCATCTAATTAGTGAACCCACCTGTGTTTAGTGCACAAGCAGAAAAAAATACATGGCAGGGTCCTTTCTTTACCTTGTCTAGAAGTGTGTAATGGCTGACCTTGGTGTTAGGAATGGGTAGTACTGTTGCAATAAATAACTGTGATGTCATTAGCTCAAGATGGACAGATTATGTTACAATGACAATAAAAAGGGCAAATTAATAAATATTTAGTTTATACAAGGATATAAGAATATGTTATAAACACCTCAATAGACATTCTATATTACATTTATAAGTAGGAAATATGGAAAATAATTATTTTAAAATAATTGGCAGGGTCAGCAAAACCCAAATTGAAGTAGAATGTTTTCTAAAATCATTGAGTGTAGTGCCTCCTGTACTAACTATGGCAGGAGGAACCACACTGTAAAAAGGGATGTGTAAAATACTCACAAAAATATCTGCATGGCTCTTTTGTATTGGTTTAATTTGCACTGTTTAGTCAACATATGTTCATGGTACATGGGAAAAAAAGTGTTTAGTTAAACCAACATAATAATAATAATAATAATAATGACTTGGATTTATATAGCGCCTTTCATGAAACCCAAGGTCGCTTTACAGAGCTAGATGGGGCTAAGGAAAGGGGAGAGGGGAGGAGGGAGGGGTTAAGGACCATAGGCCTCAGTGAAAAGGTGGGACTTGAGGTGCTTTTTGAACGTAGCCAGAGTGGGGGCTTGGCGGATGTGGAGAGGTAGACTGTTCCAGAGAGTGGGGGCAGCAATACAGAAGGCTCTATCACCAAAAGTCCGTAACTTGGACCGGGGGATGGCAAGCTGATTTTTGCCAGAGGACCTCAGGGACCTAGCTTGAGAGTAGGGCTGGAGAAGATCTGAGAGGTACTGGGGGGCAAGGTTATGGAGTGATTTGTATGTGAGCAGTAGGATTTTGTATGAAATGCGGGACTTCACTGGGAGCCAGTGAAGCTGCTTGAGTGTGGGGGTAATATGTTGCCACCGCTTTGTGTGTGTGAGAGCCCTGGCAGCAGAGTTTTGAACACGCTGTAGTCGGTCCAGGGCTTTGGAGGGCAGTCCATAAAGGACACCATTGCAGTAGTCCAGGCGTGAGGTGATGAAAGCATGGATCAGTGTCTCTGCTACTGTCAGTGACAATGAGGGACGGAGTCTGCAGATGTTTTTGAGGTGGAAGTAGGCGGATTTGATGGTGTTGTTGATGTGGGCCTGGAGTGAAAGTGTACAGTCCAGAGTGACACCCAGGTTGCGCACTTCTTTGGAGGGCCTGATGGTACAGCCATCCACATTCAACAGGATATCACCAACTTCCTTTGACAGTGATGGGGGGGACACTACCATGAGCTCTGTTTTATTGTTGTTGAGCTTGAGAAAATTAGTGGCCATCCAGGTCTTTATGTCATCCAAGCAGTGGACGAGTGATAGAGGAGGGAGGTGTGCAGTTGGCTTGGTACTGATGTATAGTTGAGTATCGTCAGCATAGCAGTGGAAACTGAGACCATGTTGACGGATGATGTGACCGAGAGGAAGCATGTAGATGGTGAACAACAGGGGGCCAAGCACTGAACCTTGCGGCACGCCGTGGTTGACTGGAGCAGGGGTTGAGTTGGAGTCCTTGATGGTGATATATTGTGTCCTATCGGAGAGGTAGGAATGAAACCAGGAGAGAGCAGAGCCAGTGAGGCCTAAGCGGTCATGGAGACGGTGGAGCAGGATGGTGTGGGAGACAGTGTCAAAAGCTGCTGATAGGTCTAGGAGGATGAGGAGGCTGATGTGGCCATTGTCTGCAGCTGTGAGCAGGTCGTTCGTTATTTTGATGAGTGCTGTTTCCGTGCTGTGATGGGGTCGAAAACCCGACTGGAGTGGCTCAAAGAGCTCATGGTGGGACATATGAAGCTGAAGTTGGGCAGCCACTGCCTTTTCTAGAATTTTGCTGAGGAAAAAATTCATGCAGCCTTTTTACCTCCGCCAAGAAGATTAAGTTTTCGCTTGCATTTGTCTGTCTGTCTGTCTACCTGTCAGTCTGTTTGTTAGAAAAATAACAAAAAAGAACATATCATTCTGAAATGTTTGCAGTATGTTGGTATTGTCACTGCAACAAGTTGATTCTTTTTGGTGAAACTCAGTTCATCAGTTACCTTACAAAAAAACTGAGAAAATTAACATGGGACATCTCATTGACAGCAAATGATGGATGCAAATGTGTGATATTTTTAGTGATATGTTTAGCTGACCAGCAAATGATGGATGCAAATATGCAATATATTTAGCTAAGTCCTCTTTTTCTAACTCTAATGGCCTTGCATACATCTCTTTGCTAGGATGTCTTATTTTGCATATCTTTACCCTTTCCATGTGAAAATCTGTCATCCTGTCAACTGGGATTTCGCAATAGCTTTGTCAGCAAAGCTATTTCCCCATTGCAAAATATAGGCACAAACAACCAACGTAACTATGCAAATATGTGCTATTTGTTATATTTATGAACACAGTTAAGTTACGTTTTACATATCATAACATAATCCACATGAAACCTTGTCCAGGAGTCAGTCTCTTTTTGTATTACCGGCTTAACACAAAAATAGAGAATGAAAAAAAAAGAGAAAACGGCAAGTTTTCCCCACCGTTCATGGATGTGACATCCTGTTCTGTGTTTTTGTTTGCCCTCATTTTAGTCTTTAAAGAGAAATTAAACTTTGGACCCACAGACTGTTCACATTTCTTGCAGCACACTGCTGATTTGATCAGGGACCTCTTATTGCCTTTTCACTTAGTCATTCTGCTTAAAACTATATGTTGACTATAAAAAAGGATTTTTTTTATGATTTTCGTGTTCCAGGCAACATATAATCAGTTGGCGCGGCTATCAATAGTGATCTTTGACTTACATTAATGTGACTTAGCAATGTTGCCAACTGAATATTTATGACAAAATTGTATAGTTACAGAATTTTACCTACAGGAGTTTCATTTTCCTGATTATGCTCTTCACTGGGAGTCAGGTAATTCTAAATAAATCTGTCTGTGCCCACATAGTGGTGGATTTCTGGGAGGCATTGGCCAGTTGGCTCTAGCAGTGGTCATTTTTTGGGTCATTGTATGAAATTGAAATCTTTAACTTGGATAGTGAAGAACCATTTTTCATCAGGCACCTTGTCCTGTTCCTTAGAGAAATATAATGTTGCAAAACTGTGATATTGTGCAGAATAGCAAGTTTCCCCCCTTAAATGCATCATAAAAGGTTTAGTTTCCATAGATAATCCCCATGCCAGGTCCAACATACATGCCAGCCTGTTTTCCTCAGTTACATCGCGTAACTAGCGCACTGTCTACAATGTCATTTTGGGAGAAGAGCCAGTGCGGCTCTGATTAGTAACATTACAGCTCATTCTATACCTCCTGATTATAGCTGCAGCTGTGTTGTGTTTCTACCATATTTTTTTTAAGTCAGTCATCCATCTTCCTGAGTCCTCTTCCATCATTGTGATTACAAGTACATATTATGTGTTCCGGTTCCTCTGGCAATTCTTTTCCATTTAGGATCATAATATAGGGATGCAGATAGACAAAGGGAGAATGGTTGTCATCCCAATGGGTCGTATACAATTGGGATAACTGGAAAGTTTTTGTGAGTGATTTGAGCCATCACAAAAGTATATATTTTTATGGCTTTAGGTTTCTACTCTGAGTATATTGTCAATAGACTATAGCCTTTCCAAATTATTTGTTTTCTATGAGGTTAGTTTTTCCATGAATACCATGAAGGCCTATGGCTAATTAAGATTTGGTAAATTGTAATTTAGATGGGCTAAGAACTGCTAATTGAGATTTTGGAATGTTAATACTGAAGTCAGTCATGTTTCAATGTACTGTATATGCCTACATTATTTGCTTAGGAAAATATGTATTAGCATAGCAACATTATGATTAAAACCTGGTGGGTTTTTGGTTATTATCAGAGTATTTTTCAGAAGAAAACTACATGACTACATGAGGACATTTGTTTGATTAGTTAATAGGTGCCAGAATGTTTACTGATGTGGGAATGCACAGTCCATTTAAGTACAGTAGATTTTGCATTCTGATGGCACCAAAATCCCTGACAGACTGTTTATAATTGCCTCTATGTTATCTCCAACCCCCTTCCATATAAAACTAACCATATTTTAATTTGAACGCTTTACTTAGCAACTTGAAGTAATGAATTAATTGAGAATAATGAATGGTTTGGAATTTAGTCCTTAATGTCACCCACTCACCCCCTGCTCTGTGAACTGTAGTAGGTGGCATACACCAGGTGACTGACCTCATGATGTTGTGCTGTCCCTTTACACCCATATACTTGTGTATATTAATATAACAAATTTTAAGCATTATTCCATAGGTCTATGCACTGCTTAACCCTAAGGACTTTCCATTGAAAAAAACTCACCTTGTCTCATACTATGAAGATTGATGGTGACTATGAAGATATGTCATGGTTATCATAACTCCTATTGAATGTGGAAGATACACTAAAAGTAATTTTTAAATGACTGAGTTCTTATATGGTATAGTCAAATTTGAGCCTTACTAAGTCAGTAGAGCAATGTTGAGAGAAAGTAGGAAGACTATTTTTTAGAGGGGCAGGCCTGTAGTGGCAGGGGGAAAGGGATCGTATGTTAACTGCATTCCCCATTTGTAGACAGGATGGCAGATGGCTATCTCTTCCAGGTGGAGTGAGGTGCAAAAGGTTGTGCATTGTACAAAGGCGTCTTGGAAGAAAGGAACATTTGCCCGGATGTGACAGTGCTCAAGAGATATTTTTGTACCAGAAGGGACTATTTTAGCGACAGACAGCTCAGCAGTCCTACAAGCCCCACAGAGTACTGTAGTAAAGGTTCAGGCATAATGTTGTATTGGGAGGTAACATATACCATACTCTTTTTGTTTCAATCAATAAATGAAGGTTTTACATCATCCAGAAAATAAATTAAAAAAAAATTAAGCCCCCTTGAAAATGTATTAGCCTAAATCAATCACTATTTGTTTTTTATGTTGAAACATGTATTATTATGTACAATTTAGTGAGTAAGAGTATGATCTTCTGCCCATCATGTTCAACCAGGAGTCTCCTGCCTGCATTGTTTTCTTATTTCCTGGGAGTTGTCCTGGGAGAAATATATATCTTGTAATCATCTGAGTAATTGGCTAATCTTTTATTGACAGCACCACAAAAATATGACAAGAGATGAGGGTCTGAGAGGATGAATGAAAAATTACTCAGACCTGGGTCCTCATGTGTACTAAGTCAGTACCTTATAGTGCGTCTGGCTAATGCTACCACTGTGCAATAGTGTCATAATCACGTTATATTGTAATAATACGGTGATACTAATATGACTATGTAATTAGTGTGATTTTATTTCTAGAGAAAATACACACATGAATAACATAGCACAAATTTTAGTGCCTATTGTTGTATCGCAAGTAATGGTGATGATTTTCTGTTTTAAACTGTTAAACAGACATGCTTTTTTTACCCATTACAAAATGATGGTGTCAGTGTAATATCTATACCCTGTATAGTTATCTAAATGAGAAATAAAAACTCCAAGTTATAGCAACGGAATTTTAAAAAATCGCTATTTACAATGCACTCTTAACAGTTGGCTAAAGAAATGTTCGATGCATCTCTGAACTGTGGTACCCTTTTTTCTTATCTATGGTATCCTTGTTTTTTTCTGATCAGACTGTACCTTGTGTTCCACAGCTGGGAGTGAAAGTGCTTTTTGCTCATAGGCCATCTTTAGAATCCAACCCCAGGCGATCTCACTTAACCACTTAGGCCATGAGAGGTCAGCACACATAACAGAGAGCAGTCCACCACCAGAAAAAAAGAGTACAACACATTGTCCCACAGGATGCTCTTTTTTTCTCATGGCTATTTCTCACAAAGAGTTTGGTGACATACATGTTGCCCATCAAGAAAGCAGATTCCAGTTTCTTTGGTCATCTGAGGGGCCCAATGCATTGAGACTTTTGTCACCAACACATGATCACTGCTTTTCTTAACAAACACACTGTTGGTTGTTGTATAACTAAAACAAAAGTTCCTTGAATACCTGTGAATGTGTGTCTACATGTGCATCATGTTACTTGGGAGTAAAACTCAAGAGGATAAGATTTAATCACTGCGTATATGTGTTGAAGGGGGAAAAATGAATGTGACTACTTCTGCAATGAGGCAGCTGTGTCTGACAAGCTCTCGTATTGAATTTGCCCCTCCATATCGTTCACAAGTATGAAAGGTTTCCAGCCAGCAGTCTAATTATACACAATTCATTCTCAACATCCCCTGCAGCGATGCACCAAAGTGGGTGCATGAAAGACAATTGCATGCTCTGCTCTACTGCTCTCCTCACATTCGGGATATGAAACATGGCCTTTACATTACCAATATATGATTGCTATCAGTGTTCAAATGTAAGAATGGTAATAGCTTATACTGCCATGCATCAAATGCTTTTAATATGTATTTGTCATTAGAAGCACAATAGGCGTGTTTTGGACACCATTATGCTATATGATGGCTTAATTTGAATAAATGGTTTAGCGCATTGTTCTTTTTGAGAACATTTGGTGAATTTTTTCCATTTTGTAGTTGATGAGGTATTTCCACAGTAGTGATAATCTATTAGTATTAGTCTAATAGTCTAATAGTCAGGGTATTTCAAATTCTAACAGCTTTGTGCATCATTGTGGATTTCCCAGAATTAGTTGCCAAGAAATGATTTCTGAGACTTTAGCCTATGAATGCAGAGCATGTGTCTGTGTGGTCTTCAGATATCTCTCAAACCATTCCACTGATTGACTTTACAGTTATCTTGGTAAGGGTGCAAGTGAATGCACTGATTAGTTTGATATCACGTCAGGTAGAGTTAGCGAACATAAACTTTTACTAATTAATCACTAGTTATGTAGGCACGTAGATGAGCATTTCCATTTTTTAAATTTTCATTCACATCTGTACTTTGTGTAGTTTGTGGTGTGTGTGCTGGTGGGTCATCAAGGGAAGTATTCAAGTAAACATCACTTAAGAAACATGGCTGGTGACTGGAGTAAGTTTGACTTAGCTTCTGCAGATCTTCTGACAACCTGGTTATCTGCAAGAGCCTTAAGGCTAGGGAGGAGTGTGTATATATTAGAAAAATATAGATTGCAGTAGCCATTTTAACAAAGTTATCCTCATTCATTTGCCTAGATGTCAATCTGAAAACAAAGGGTATGATTCAGTGTCTGAATTCTGTGTGCAATTAGTTTTTAAGGTAAAAGTGCAGTGGAAAAGCTGCGTAACTTGCTGATGAACTATCAGTAGTGTTGTGCTGTGAAAGCAATATTTAAAACCTACAGAGTGGGCCGTGTGTTTATGCATAAATGTTCTGTCAGTTTGGGGAGGAAGCAGCACCTGTCAGCTGTGAGCAGACAGGCAAGAAAACATGGCCTCACCCATCCACAGCAATTACTTCTTGCACATTACACACACACACACACACACACACACACACACATACACATACACACACCTTTCAGAAATATCCCCATTCAGCCACATCACCTGAGGTTCAGAGGTTTACTCATATGTGAAAACCATCAAACAAAAATCATACTTCATATTACAGTGAAAAAGAGGTGTGCAGTAGTCACAGTCATGGATATCAGCAGCGTGGTGTCCCCGCTCAGTGGTAAATTTCGCCTCAGGACTACATCAGGCAACTCTCATCAGAATTTGGTTTTCCCAACTAAAGTTTTTAGCAACCAATCACCAAACAGAAATTGAAGGCAGAATTAATAGCGTTAGCATTAGTTCTGGCAGGCCCCACATAGTCAAGCCTAATATCAGCTGTTATGTGTCCTATTGGTTAACGCTAACCCAGCCCACATCAAGTGTTTGCTTAGCTAATCAGCTGTTGTTTGCAAGTGGCTGCTTGTTATTATTATTATGACCTCCACTAGCAAAACTGGTGTAAGCGGTCACATTGGTCCTTTTGTCACTTTTTTCATCAATTTTCTGTCAACTATTGTCAGGACACTGAAACACTGAGGGACAATAAACTTTGTGGGTAGGTTAGTATCAAATATAACCTTTTGGCCCCCACTGCACAAAATATGTCACACACAATCAGCACAGTGGTCTAAAAGCATATAGGGGGAGCTGTAATTACACAAAATGACATTTTGTCTATTATCTGGACGACACAGATTAACACCAAATGTTTTTGTCTTAAAGTCCACTGAACCTCATGCACTGAAAACAATGGTCGACGCCCACTGTCAACAAAAAAACAATTTCGATAATGATAACTCCTATCGAAGCTAGAAGTCCAAAAACAGTTTTCACTAAATAACTAAAGACAACATTTTTTTGTATGCCTGTGGTACAAAAGCACATCAACCCAGCCCATCAACACATGTTTGTAGTGTATCGCCACTTACGTAGTGAAATAGGTAAATGTAAAAATGATGAATTGCCAATATCTTAAGCCGAGAAGACAGAAACCGCACAAAATATGTCATGTACAATCAGCAGGACAACCTTTGAAAACATGCCTAGTACCATGAAATTTGGCCCATAGTTGGCGCTGTATTTTTACAAAATGACATTTTAGCTATTATCTGGAGAATACTATGGTTTAAAGACATTTGCTTTTTTGGAGGTAAATGAGCCTTGCTAGCAGTGTTCCCCTTCAAAGTTAGAAGTGTCAAAAAAGTTTTCATCAGACAACTTGACAACAAATTCATTTTTATATGTTAGTGTCACATGTTATATGTTTTTTTTTGTTAGTTGTTTTTTATATGTTAGTATGTGTAGCATACTGTAGCACCAGCTAGTGAAACAGATAAATGTAAAAATGGGATTTTGAATTATCAATATCTTGCTGGAACTGCACAAAATTTGTCATGTACAATCATCAAATTCGTCACACAAAAATTATGCATAGTACAATGTGCAGTGAAATGCTTGGTCCAAGACTGTGTTTATAACAATAAAAATAACAATGTTTAAGCTATATACAAGAATGTAAACTTGCTCCTCAATCTTTTAGTCCTTGTTTTTAGACTTCTGTAACATTTCCCAGACTTTAACAGAGAAAAGAGACTGTTGTTGGGATGACTGCGGTCTCTAATAATTTTTCTGGCTTTGGACCCACACCTCCTGGTATAAATCTTGGTAGTGTAGTCCTGATGGAGCGTTCTACTGATCTCTTTGCAGGGCTTTACTATCTTGTTGTGTGCTGTTACTATACCAGGCTGTTATATTCCCTGTGAGAACACTTTTAATAGTAGCTCTGATGCTACTGATGCTACTCTTAAAGCAGACATTCGTCGGCTTACTAGCGAGCTAGGCCAAAAAGACCTGACAATCACAACACTAAATGCCACAGTAACTAGCCAAGTGAACCGGCTAACCAACATGTTTCTCCTCACCTCTCTCTGGAAACCAGCCTGCTCTACGCCACGCCAGAGCCAGCCCTGGACTGAAGCTGTCGCTTGCCGCCAAAAGGGAGTACGGAGATTTTCTCCACTTTCTACTCTCGATCTCGCTAACCATTACACAGCATTAGCCAACACAAACATAACTCACCCCTCTCATGTTGTCTTTCCTGCCCAGTGCTGCTCTCAACCTCAACGTTGCTCACCGCCTCAGCCAAAGCCAGCAGCCCCGAGACGGATCGACTGGGAGAGGCCTCATCACCCCCTGTCCTCCACTCAGCCAGCAGCGGTCCTCATCAGGTCCTCGGCGGTTCTTCATGTGTCCCTATCGAAGACTGAGACGTGGTGTCTTCCTGGGGCTCAAGTGGAGGAGATCCAGGCCAGCGTACCAGACATGGTGGACCAGCACCCGACCGCCTCCACGATCATCATCCACATTGGTTGGAACAACATCAGGCTCCAGCAGTCCGGAAAACTTTAGTCCAATTTTACCTCCCTAATTCAGACCATATTCGCAACAGGCAAAAAGTGCATCATCTCAGGTCCAATTCTCTCTGTTTGTTTTTCAGACATGCAGTTCTCCCGGATATGCCAGCTCCACCTGATGGGGCACTGCTGCCGTGAGAACATCCCGCTCACTGATAACTTTGGAAACTTCTGGACGAGACGGAACCTGTTCACACGGGACGGGCAGCACCTGAACAGGGCCGGAGCGGGTCTGCTAGCTAGCAACCTGGAGCGAGCACTAGCAGCCCATCAGACCTCAAACTAACACGTAAATTCTAAGCCAGTGCACCACCTATGTAATATAACCCGAGCTGATGAATTACCTTGCATTAGCACTCATAGGCTTCGGAATACTGTGCACATGGCTGATGATTGGATTCCCTCCATTATCCCTCCATCCCTCCATCCCTCCATCATAGGCAACGCAAACTTAGAACCACAAGCTGTGTACGCAATAATTTAATTAGTATCCCACTCCAGTGGCGATTTACCAATCCTAATACCATAATCAAAAGCTGCACTTCTTAAAGTAAGATCCCTTACCAACAAGAGCTTCATTATAAATGAGTTTATCCCAGACAAAAAGCTCCATTTTATGTTTCTTGTAGAAACATGTTTCTTGTAGAAACATGGCCAAAAGAAGATGGGGCTGCCACTCCCATTAAGGCCTGCCCTCCAAACTACAAATTCCATCAGTCAATAAGAGATAACAAAAGGGGAGGTGGTGTAGCCGCCATTTTCTCCGATCAATTATTTCTAATGAGATTAATCGTGGCACTTTCTTAACCTTTGAGTATCTAGCAATTAAAGTAAATACAAACCACAGTTTGATTCTTGTTACCCTTTACAAACCAAAAAACTAGCCAGCATTTGTATCGGAATTCTCCACCCTCTTGTCAATGATGGTCACAAACTACGATAGGATAATTATCACGGGAGATTTTAATATTCATTTCAACAAAAGCTACGACATAAACGCTAAAGAACTGTTGAACACTTTAGATGGCTTTGGTCTATGTTAGCATATAATGGCACCTACTCATCGACTAGGAAACACGCTCAACCTAGTACCTAAACTACCTAAACATGATGTTAACCTTTAACATGGAGGAAAACTAGTCATGATGGAGAAGCCCACTTCACTCCACTTCACTGCTGAGCTGTTGAAGGATGTCTCTGGAAGTGGACTCAGCCATGCCAAGTGCTTCCTAATTCAGGCAAATTTGTACATATGCTTCCCTACTGTTTTGTCCCCGTTGATGAGTTGTGTTCAGAATGCAAATCAGGAGTAAAGAAAAACAGGTCAGCTCTTTTGAAATCAGTGTTGTTTCTGCTCTCTGCACTGTGCAACAGCCAGTTGTTCATATATTTATTTATTTGTTTTTTTAATGTGAAATGAATAAGAACGTACATTACATTCAAATTTTTCAGTAAGAGTAAGAGTATGCACAGTGTTAAGGAACGTGGCTTGGGATAAAAAAGCATACAGCCAATAACAAGCATGGTTTAACTTAGCAAAATTCATATTGACTCTTATTGTCAGACACTATCAGAGACAGAGGGAAAGTTGCACACACAGGATTGGCAGATACAGAGCCTGATGGCCAGAGCACTTCAGCATTGCATCACTCACTGTGATCTGTGTCTGGAGGAAGGAAAGAACTGCAAATTACACAGATAAACATTTTGTGGCAAGGAGTAGATGACCCTATCAGCACACACTCACACACACACACACACTGCTAATCTGTCAAAAAGGACTGGTAGGTTCCAGAAACAATGTGTGAAGTAGACCATGTCAAGCACCATCAGACGTACATTCTCATGCTATTACTCAGTTAGATCAGGACTTTGTGGTAGATTATCACATCTTTTTATTGCTGAATAAGGCCATATACAACATATCAAACATTACAAAGAGGTTGAAGGAGAAGATAAAGTAATAAAAATGTGCAAAATATATCTATATAAAATATATAGCTGTATATCTTATTTTGGGGATATTTGCAACTCAGGGCATCACTGTCTATCTTGTGTAGTTTGTCATTGATTATTATTGTATGAACTACATATTTCAAGGTACATGTCTAATAATAATAATTCTAATAATTTGTTTATATGTAAAGCATTGTATTGAACTGGAAATATTTCTTTTTGTGTGTCAGCATAGCATAAATCAATCCGGGACATGAAATTGTAGTTTATAAAGTTTGAATAAGCTAGGAATGTTCTTTTCCTGCATTTACGTTTTGATTCTGTGTGCCTAGTACTTGCACAATTCAATTAAGACATTTGTGTACATCTCCTGTACATTGTCAACAATGATAAAAATGCAGGCAGACTGTAAGGAGAGTCAATATAGGGTAACTGTGAGCAACTAAGGTGCAGTGAATGGATAAAAGAGTGTACAAGACTAGAAATGTGATTGGTAGCAAGCAAAAGCTTTATGTGAAGTTTTTCAATACATATCTGTTTTGTTGCCTGTGGTAAGTAAATGCATTTCAGTTAAACGATTACACATCAATGTCCAACTATAACCCAAGTATGTTACCCAGCTATTAATGAACAATGGTTAAGAATTTAGTGTGCAGTGCAACTACAGTGCAGTGCAGTGCCTGGTATAAATGCAGTCAGGTGGGATAATTTAAAAAACAGTCATATATATGTCTTGTATTTTTCACATGCAGAGCAAAGTAAGTGGTTTTAATACTATTTTGTATTTCACTACAGTCATTACATTAGTCAATGTTATGGTTAATGTAGGCTACTGTCCCGTTATTTGTTAACATGAACAATTGCGCTGTCACTTTTCTTGTTCACTTTGTCTTTGTGCTAGCACTTTTGGAACCTAGAAGACTTTGAATGAGGACAGTTTAAATGGATTGCTTACATGCAATTACCCCATTGTAACACTAAAAACAAATTAAATTGTCTCACTTACTATATCAAACACATAATTGAAATCTACCATGACTGCCTCATGGGATTTCTACTTATTCAAATTATTGTCCTCCTCTATCTTGTATTCTTAAAACAAGAAGGTTAATGTTTTAGGTCATTTTGTTTTGTTACATAGCAACATTATTTTGTGATCGTATACATCAAGTACAATAGCCATCGAACACCATGACATTAAGATCTGCTTAAACATTTTGCAAATCATTGAATGTATAGTTATAATGCAAATGTATATCATTGCATTCAAAAATGAGGAAGGAGACACTGACCATGACAACATTCATATCAGCAGATGAGATGAGGTGAAATTTGGATGGAACTGGCGTTCCTTTTACAGTGTATGTAAATGTAACAACATGTAATTACGTACACTGTGCATACCTCACATTAACCATAATCTTACCCTAACCTTAAGGTACATTGTAAATACTCTATGTTACATACTGTTACACACTTTGTTACACTGTATGACATAGAAACACCGTAACTGGGACTGTAAAATTAACCCTAACTGGAACT
This sequence comes from Setipinna tenuifilis, assembly GCA_030347295.1. NCBI lineage: Eukaryota > Metazoa > Chordata > Actinopteri > Clupeiformes > Engraulidae > Setipinna > Setipinna tenuifilis. Next base: position 31,159,344 of record CM059267.1, on the reverse strand, counting down.
GGAATAATTTTTTCTTACTGTACATAATAACATTTTTTAACATATAAAAATGTGATCCAATATGATGTTATACTATGGGTGGCTTGGCATTTTTGTTCTCTGTCTTGGAGTGCTAAAGCAAGCTCAAATACTTCTGTGGTGCTGCCTGTGCCATGGACAGCCTGTGTACAAACAGTTTTTCTGATAAACAATCTGGAGACCAGTGGGGTGTCTTTCATTACTGGTTGGTACACCAGCTGATTAACGGCACTACGGTTGAAGTGGCCTTTCCTCACAGCTGGAGTGGTTAAGACGAGTGGACATGAGGAATAGAATGATGATGCAGACAATCAAAGACAACCAATCAAAGCTCTCCACAGCATAGGGCTTTAAACATGTACCACAAACATCCACTGAAACATTCTAAAAAAATGCAGGTTTTTAAAGGATTCAAAGGATTCAAAATCACCAAATCATTCAAATCGCTTGATATCAAAATGTGTATCATGACAAGAAGAAGTGGAATGATGATGGGGACAATTAAAAACAATAAAAGCTACCCATGGCAAAGAGCTGCAAACACCAACCAAAAACATCCCCTGAAACATTCTGAACAAAATGCAGGTTTAAAAACATCTATCCATAAATGTTTGTATTAAAAGGATTCAAAATCACTATTTGGCTGTGGGCTTAAGAATAATGTATGTCGTGGCATATCGTCTACAGTATATCACATACTGCAGTTGAAAAATGGCGTTGCTTATGTGGGTTTTACCGCTGTTATTTCATATTAGCACAATATATTCATCAACCCAGTTTGCCAAGGGGCACACTAGAACCTCTGCATGTGATTGGCCCTGATTGCTTGACTATTTATTAGCATGTGAGGTAATTATCTGCAAAGACTGAACAACGTGTGTGCAACTAAATAGGAGCCAAACTGTATCCATGCATGAACACCTTTCGAATAACAATTTTTATGGCAATTTCCATTTAGAATGTGTAAGGAAAAACTAAAAATAGAAGAATAGTGCATAATAATAATAATAATAATAATAGTAGTAGTAGTAGTTGAGATTATATATAGAGTTAAAAGAAAGGTATGTGGTTTCACAGTATAGCAATACAGCAGATTTATGGAATTAAAAAGGAAAGAAGTACGATTTAAAAAATAAAAATCAGGTTGACTAAAAAAAATTTAACAAATGTGTGTGAGGATCTAATGGGGCACAGCTCTGCTGCTTTGTGAAACCCCCTTGCAACAAACCCACAGTGTTTTTGATGTTTCTGTGTCCTAAACCATTTCATTTTGTCAAACACGGGACATGACTGTGGCTTTGGGTCATCCTGTCTACAATGGATGCAATTAAAAACTGTCATTACGCCGCTTCTGTCAGACAATAAATAGCTAATCCAGTCATGTGTTACCCCTTGATAAGAGGCAGCTTTTTCTTTAGCGCAGTGCTATTCTGGAGGGAGGAAGATATCTTATCAGCCTCTCTCCGAGAGAGGTTGCCAGGACAGCTACTTCTGTTTTTTTGTTTGTTTGTTTAGCGTATTTCACACACTGGATTGATTGGTGCCCTACAATGGGAGTGCAAGGGGCTATGGCCACTCTTTCTCCATTTACAGACAAGCATCAGTGAGAGATACAGGAGTGTAGAGAGGCAAACAGAAACCAATATGATCATGATCAATATTCATGCATGCCTGATCAGCCATGAAATATGTTCAATATTTGCTCAATGTGCTGAAAATGCCACTTCGCTATTAAATAAGGTTCAGGTACCTTCAAGAGCAAAGCTGTGTCAATGACTATATTCTGGGATTAATGCATTTGTGTGCATTTGTGTGTGTGTGTGTGTGTAGGTGCTTGCTATTACATACTCTGTGATTTTGATCATGTAAGTCTTTGTCTCTGTGTGATTGTCCATAAGTCAACCATGAGTATGTGTCCCTTCTAGCACCGGCAGTAATATTTGTAATATCTACAGAGAAAAACAGTGGAACATTCAAACACTGTTGTCAAGTGTTGTATACCATCTTCTAAGCACTGTCCAAAACTTGAGCTCTACAGTACAGCATATTCATGGTAAATTTGAGGTTGTTGTCAGCAGGACACAAATCCATTTGCATAACATGGGATACCTTTGCATTTTTTGTTTCTTTCGAAGAAATTTAAATTCATTTTCTAATGTTCTAGTATAGAGTTCAGTCATAGCGATAGTGAGTCAATAGGAGCATAGTGAGCTAATAAAGAATTTAATTCAGTATGCCAATCTGTATCCAAATTCTTAAGATGCCATTAAGAAAGATCTATGATTACGGAGATGCCCATATGTCAGAGAGAGCACATTATAATCTATAATTCTTTATTTTTCAGATAACATATATGGCAATCATGCTTTTTATATAACACCATCTAGACATGTAGTATATTTTTTTACATATAATATTTTACAGTAGGCCCATGAAACAGTTAGAAATATACAAAACAATATTCTTTGACTAGACATAGTATCTACAATTTTATTTATTACACTTCTGTTATAATAATTATTATTATAATTATTGTTTTATACATTTCATAAAGATATGTGCTTTAGTTTCTGAGATCATAGTGTTATTGCAGAAAACAGCAAATAATAAACGATAAGATTCTTCAACATTTAGACAAATACATCATAGGTCAAACATTCACAGTTACATCTTTTACACAGTACAGTTTTACAACATTTTTTTTGATCAGAGAGAAAACTGCAGTATGATATCTTTATACAAAATCACCGTACATGATCGATTGCACATTTTAGTTAGATATCTTTGCAGAGAGCAAAATGACTAATTGATCCAGATCCCTGTCATGTGCAGCTGCCATAGAAGCAAACTAACATTTTTTTCTCACTGAAATGCAATCTTAATAATACCTTGTGGAATTAAAGCTTTGTGCTTTTATGGGGTGAAGTTAAGGTATAAGGGAAACAAACAGTAAACTCTCATATATAGTCATCTCTATTTGAATATATTCTATTTATTGCCAAACAACTCAGTTTTCTAAAAAAAAGTAAAAAAATAAAAGAAACAAAACTTAAACATGTCAACTTGTTGGTTCATCTCCAAGGTGTCCTTACATTGTTAACCTGCACAGTCATGTAAACAGACTATGGCTTCAACCAAATTTAATGGCTGGCTGAAGGCCTTCTCACACCTTCCAAATTTCAGGAAAAAATTTGGTCACTTCCACCGTTGTTCCTGAGGAGTGGCACACAATTGTGTTGAGTGACTGTTTCAAAATGGACATGGCCAAAAATGCTTATGTGGCAAGACCTTGTACCCTGTACTTTACAATGACATATATGACATTTTATTCCAAATCTAGGTGGCACTTGTCTTTTTCTCCCCACTGTATGAATATGGTTTTGGTCCTTTTTAAGTCTTATATAGAAAACACCCTAAATGAATCTAAAAAACATACAAAATCATATTTGTATTTAAAAAAAACACAAAGATAAAATTGTAACAGTCTGTCATAATGTACTTCAATTGCTTTTGTGGCAGATACATAATCATACTGGCCTTGTGCTTATTTTTAGAAACATCTTTATACTTGCTGGAAAAAGGTCTGTAAACCATAGGGTCTTGGTAAAGACTGATAGTCAGGCTACATATATAAGTATACATACATCATGAGATTTGGCCTTGCCATTTGCACACTCCCGTAATGGTCATTGCTTGAACTGGTCAAGAGAATTCCATTATGCAACCACTGGTATTGCATTTATGTGCCTTGTATCTTCATCCTCATTTTCTGCATTTCAATCAATTACAATCGACTACAATCTGATTCTATTCTATTTGTTTTTTTTTCTCTTTTTACAATATTTAATAGATTAATTACATGTCAATATCTTAAATTAGCACAGTAGTGTTGAATCACATTGGGCCTCCAAATTTCACATCATTTTTCAATTTACAGTTGTTCTGTGGTTACCATGTGACATTTTAGACTAACACTTTGCATATAATGTACAAACTATCACTAGAAGTCTGTTTTTTTTAGTTTGTATTTTTTCTCTTTCCCAAATGTAGAGATAGTAATCAGGTTGGTCACATTTTTATCCCTAGGAGGTAGGTGATTATACTTTTAGACATGGAAGTCCTTGGTTGTGTTCAACAGTGATTACGTGTTTCTGCATGAGTGTTGTTGGCCTGTGGGATTGGGCTTTTAGATGTATGCTTCCTCATTGGCAGGGGTGGGGTTCTCAGGCTGCTGTTCTGGCCCATTCTCCTGTGATTTTACCAGTACTGTTGGCTGGAGCATTATTCGAAGGCGCTGAGGACAAACAAAACATTATCAGCCCCCATTTTGTGGGTGATCAATTTACCTTTAGGGAAGATACTATGTCAACAGTCTAAACTCTGCTCACAAAAGGACAGGATGTTTGAATTTAGGCTGTGCCATAAGGCTGGACCCATAAGAAAACTGGGATTCAGAAAGTGCTGTAGCAGTGGGGATTGTGTCTTCAATTATGTGTGCAACACAACAGTGGACACTTTGAACACATTATATAATAAACTTTAGTCACATTATGTAAGAAATTCTGAGACCAATTTGTAATTGTATTGTTTTTTGTATTTTTTCCTATGGGTCCAGAGCTAATGGACATCCAGTAGTTTAATGTTACATCAGCTGAGGCCAAAGAGTGAAAAATAACCCTATTAGAACATTTTTATGACTGTAGTGGTTCACAGCTAATGGTGTATGCGTGTGAAGCTGAATTGAAAAACAACCGTTTTTTTATCACTGCCACAGCTGGTAAAAATCACTACTAACAAATATTGTTTTTTGTATGGCCTTTGTATGGTCCATAGTGCCTACTCAGCAGAATCTACGTACCTCCATATTTGAGCCCTTTACAGTTACATAGTAAGTACTCATGCCTTTATACAGTATGAGTCCTTTACAGCTACACACCAGCATGAAGCAGTGTGTACTCACCTCTTTATATGAGCCCTTTAGTGTGAGGAACATGTAGCCCATGTATCCAGGGATGAGCACCATGGAGGACAGAGCCATGCACCAGCCCACACCCTGGCCCCATTTGGGGAACACATAGTCCCCCAAGGTCAGAGGAACCATCTGAATGGCACTAAAGAGGAAAACGCCCTAGAAAACAACAAAGGTAGGGATGAATATAGATACAAAATCTGACAGATAATATATATTACATTTTCATTTATGCATGTGTAATTTACATACAGTGAAGAAGGTAACTAATTTTACATAAACCACATCAGGAATCAGGTAATACAAACCAAAAAGCCTGGGGCTGTTTCAGGACAGTCCAGTGTGTTTTTCTGTGGTTAAATTTGTGATACTGCCATTTTTGTCTTTTAGAGAACTACCGTTTGGATGAGACGATTTGGCATTTTCAATAATAAAAATATTGGCATTATTTTCCTCTGCTACACAGTATGCTTTGCCATATTGTCAAAGAAACATACAGTCATATGTTACATCATCTGCATTGCTAATCCAAGCAGCGGGATGTAGGCTAAGCTCCAGCCAGCTGCATATGATAGAGCCCACTAGCACCACCACTAAAATGAGGCAGTAAAATAGGGAACCTAAAGTGACTGACATGTACTTGAGGGACAAGCTAGGGAAAGTAATTTACATAGCAAAAATAAGCAAAATTGATGGATGAAGCAATGTTTGTTGAAGTCAGCAAAAGGGGGCAGTAACATTTTTCACATTAACCATTGTTGTTTTGAGGTGTGTGTGTGTGTGTGTGTGTGTGTATGTGTGTGTGTGTGTATTCTACCTAAAAACAACACAAAAAACATAAAGAGAAAAAAGAAGAAATATCAACCAAATGACATTTATTTACACACATGTACCTAATATATACCAGTACTTACAGCAACAATGAGAGGGGTGAAGACCACCCAGCACAGTTTCCACCAAAGGCAAGGCTTGTATCCAATCATCTCCTCTATGTTGTCGTAGAACTTATTCACACCTGCCAAACACAGACATGCACATTTACAGCGTGCTTTTGATACGTTATGTAAATATGGGAAGGTGACGCCCATTTAACCTCACATTACTGCTGTTAAGACGTCTGAGGACTGGCTGCTTCTTATAAATGCAAATATGAGTCATTTTGCATAATCAAGTTTGTCATGCATAACAATTAAGATTTAGCATATTCGCAAGGCTCAAGTGAGGAACTGGAATCTGGTGCACAAATTTTCACATACAAGGTTATTTGATTGGATATGGAATATGTGTTTTCCTCACAAAAGCCTTTGAGATAGCTTGTGAGGTAGCAGGCAATATGTTCTGTAGCTTGGCTTCTGTAGCATGGCTTAAAAATCATGGCTTTAATTCCCATGTAGAATATTAGATTTAATGTTATATATGTTCTGAGTTCTTTAGATAAAAGCATTGGCTACATGAACACATGTAAAAGACACCAATCCATGTTTATGTCACACAATTAAATAAAAATAAAATTATAGTAAGCACGCTCCAATCTAAAGATGAAGGGCAAATGAATGATTGGACATAGTGCATTGATTTTCAAACAGGAGGACTGACTGCATATATTACCAAGAGGTTTGTCAATTTGAAGGTGAACTCACCATAGAACCATGATATGGAGGTGCACTCAAAGAACACCAGAAACAGCAGGCACATTCCACTAGCAGAGTAGTAGTCAAAGAGCTTGAACACATATAGGCCACCCTGGTGAAGGCAAAAACCACCCAAACCTCATTAACATACCTCAGGACACACATATATGGGAATTGGCAACTTGGCTTCAAAAGCTCAATTTAAAAACACACATTTTTTCTAGCCATTCACTTAGGCAGGCAGGATTCCACCAGTAAAATTACCTGTCCACAGGTAGAACCAGGTGATATAGAAGACGTGTTCCTCACCATGCACACACGCACACACACACACACACATTTTAAATACCAGATGAACATGTTTAATTGCACATTGGTGAGGTGAGCTGTAAGGGACTCAAAATAAGAGGAACACATAACTGTTGTGAAAACACAACAAATACAGTGCAAATGTGCAACAAATACAGTGGAAATGGTAGCTTAAAATGTTTAACCTTGACTGTACGGTGAGACACAGTGCAGCAAGTGGTGGTCAAGGAAATTTTTATATAACCTGAAAGATCGTAGTGTCGCACACAGTTGGATATAAGGACCACTTTTCTTCTACTGTTCCTGTAAAATACCCATCTTTCTGTAAATGTGTAACTACTATGATGGATTATGCATGGTCTTGTAAAAGGTAAAGGAGTAATATCCCTTAATGTTTTATTTACATATGCTATATGTTCTTTTGTCAATTCATGTAAAATATCAGCAGGGATAATTAACTAAAACCTCTGTATGAAAGACCTTACTATCAATCATTTTGACAGTACTGTTACCTTTAACTCAATAATTTTCCTATCAGTATCCATACAGTAACTACCTAAAATTAGGAATAGTTTAATTACATAAGTGAAACTCATAACACTGCCAGAGTGATACAAATTAAAGTAAGGTACAATTCAAACAAAAATTGAAAGCTTTGAGGGGTTGTAATACCCCAGTCAATACATCGAAGCATACTATATTAGAGCCATTTTAACTGATCTGAAAAAAATACATGCTCAAGGGAACATCAGATCATAGCTTAATGCATTATGCAATCAACAAGATGGCTGTGATAAAGGCCACATGTAGCTACAGGGATGGGGGCGCTTACTCTGAGGCTCTTACCTGCGTGATATTTGAAAGGCCAATCACATAAGACACCAGGCAGACAGCAGCGATGAAAAGCTCTCTTCTCCCCCTCAGAGCCCGGGGAAATTCATCCACCAATGCTGTGATGAAGCCCTCCACTGTGCAAAACTAAAGAGGAAACAGCCATTAGGTCAAATAAAGTTGTTGGGTATCAAGGTACACTTTGAAAAGTGCTGCTGGGAACTAACTGAGAAAAAATAGGACATTTGGTTTCATGGATCTATTTTACACTGCTTTAACTTGCACTATTTTTCTTGAACAATTATTTTTAAATATTACAATTTAGTTACTTAAATAGTGCAAGGTTAGCCGTCATAGCACATTGCCTTGTTAGTATTTTTATGTTGTTTTAAGTCAGCACTTTTATCCTGTGCAAGGTCCATATCGATATGTTTTTTTTGTTTGTTTGTGTTACCTGACTGTCGATTCCCAGCATCAGCAACATTGAGAAAAAGAGAATAGACCACAGAGGTGAAATAGGAAGCTGTGTCACTGCCTCGGGATAGGCCAAAAAGGCCAAACCTGGACCTGAAAAACAAGTATTCTCAGACTTAGTTGGATGCTGATTACCACATTACAGATAATCTTTACCAATACATAACAATTGAGCAATCTGTTTTGGCAAAAACAAACGTAGAGGGGGGGCATATTAAGGGGTTACACTTAGACATATTGAATTGTTTTAAATACAAGACTGTCTCTAAATTGAGAAATCTTATTTGTAGCAATTACCTGATGCAGCTACGTCAGCAATAGGCCTCTTTGTTATGTGAGCCATGAAGCCGACAATGGAGAAGATGACGAAACCAGCAAACATGCTGGTAAAAGAATTTATGCAGCAGACAATTATAGAGTCTCTGTAGGGAAAGGAAAAAGACATAGCTCACTGCCATTGAATCATATTGATTTCCTAAGTAGTTAACAGTGAAGGGGACATGGTTTGACTGATTGGCAAGATACAGTTGAAGCTTAATATGTTTATAGCCACGCATGTCACAAAATATCTAACATTACTAAACTGCAAATTACTCTTTAGAGATTGACAGTTCCATGATAAAAGGCAACAGCTGCCAACTGAATGTAGTGGTTTGACTTGCACCATGTATATGGTGCAAAGGAAACTTTGTACCAACAGGTGTCTATGTGCCTGTCATTTCATCTTACAGTTGCTGCCTACTTGTAAACATTGTTGTTGAAGGGGTTGTAGCTCCCAAGGGCAATAAGAGAGCCCAATCCTAATCCATAGGAAAAGAAAATCTGGGTTGCAGCATCCAGCCACACCTGACAAAGACCAGCAAGAGAGATTTGAGAAGTTATGGTTAACACAAATGGCACTCTGACAGCCTGCAAACAAACAAAAAAACAACTGTAGGACAGAACCCTTTGAAAGCAACATACTGCACCTCAGACTCTTTGAGCTTGCTGAACTCTGGGGTGATGTAGAACAGGATGCCTTCCTTTGCTCCAGGCAGAGTGACTCCACGGATGAATAAGATGAAGAGCATGAAATAGGGGTATGTTGCTGAGAAATACACCACCTGGGAAGAACAAGCAATATGTAGATGTTGCTGTAACAAATGATCGACATAGCCTCCTTAAGTCATATATCGTAAAAAGGGAATAGTCCAGCTTACTTGAAAAATTGGTGGAAACCATTGCCTCAAATGAGTTAAGTAAATGTAACTATTCTATTTCAAGCAGTCTAAACATATGAGTAAACATAACTTGAAATAGAAAAGCCTAGTTACATTTACGTAACTCATTTGAGGCAACAAGTTTCCACATTTTTTTAATGTAAGCTTGACTTGTTCTTTTTTTCAGAGTACAGAAGCTGGTTGGGTTGTGGTTAGCATATATGACATCACAGTATAGCAGTGTCATAAAAACTATTTTCTTTGCTGGGAAATATGGCAAATATAACATTTTTATGACTACTAATAACAACAATCAGTTTAAATGTACCACCAACAGTCCCTACCTTTCCAGTCCATCCCACACCTTTCCAGATACAAAAGTAGACAAGCACCCAAGCAATAGCCAGCGTTATCGCCAGAGGCACTCTGACCTCTCCTGGCTTTTCCAGACCCTCTGTCAGCTCATGCACATTACGTCTAGCAGAGTAAACATAAAGAATTATTGGTAACATATTATTTTATGGGTCCTTTTTCAGTGTATCTAAATGTAACAACAAATGTAACAATATTATATACTTACACTGTGCATACCTAACACTAACCCTTACCTGAACCCCATGCTGCAGTGTAAAATGTTACCCACTTAATGTTTTTGTACCAAAGCATTAAGCACACTTGAAAGTTTGGTATGCTTTACCTCAAACACTGAGGTAAATATGCTATCTCAATTATGCAATTCACATTGTGCCTAGTATCTTCTTTCTTCTACTCATATTTTGGTTGGTCGTGTTTAGACAACAAAAATGGGGTATTAGGACCATACAGAACTATATGGTTGAATTACCTTAACAATTATTATTAATAGATTAAACAGATGAAAACGTAAGGTTCCTTACTCCCAAAACTCCATAACAGCACTTGTCAAGTTGGAGGTGTTTGGCAAGCTGTAGTTTGAAAAGCATTTGTCTGTGTTCCAGGGATTATCGCATGACTTCCAAGGTAGATCCTGTTAATTTGTAAATGCAGTATATGTCAAAATGTCCATGATGCTTGCTTTCATGTGCATTTAGTCTCAATTTCATTCATTCATTCATTCATTCATTCATTGATCCATTAATTCATTCCTTTTCTCTCGCTGTCTCTCTCTCTCAGAAACACACTTTATCTGTGTGCTCTTTCTCTGTGTGCTCTTTGAGGAAAATAATGCAAAATATGCATGCATGTCATTTGTAATGACAAAATATAAATATTACTTGCTGTCATACACATTCAGTCTCAAATTCATTCACTAATTCTCTCTGTGTCTCTTTCATTCACTCTCTCATTGTGGTTTGTGAGGAAAATGTGCAAAATATGCATGCACATACTTACAGCAGTGAATGAGTTATACAGGTAGTAAATGGCCCAGGCGATGATGACAATGTAATAAATGTTAAGCCAGAAGGACAGGACAGCGGCTGCCCAGCCAACACCTGAGATGGCGAAATTAGGAAAATATTTACTCGATAAAAACTGTCCAGAAACAAATTAAAAGCGCGCACCGCTTCCCATATTTTACGGTGCATCAATACAAAACGTTTTATGAATTCGGTGATGGTGAGGCCCGTGAGGGTAAACCTGCATTTAATCCGTTACAAAACCGTAACTTTAGGGGATTAACAGCGTTGTGAAAGAGACTTTCAGAACAATTTCCACGGTGCGTAGACTATATTTGCATGTTTACCTTTGAACATTGGAGCGAGTTTCCACACTCCAAGTCCGCCAATGGACGTGTACTGACCAAGGGCAGTTTCGAGCAGAAACAGTGGCACGCCAGCAAATATGAGGGTCAAAAAGTAAGGAATCAAGAAGGCCCCTGAATAGGAATTAAATAGCAAAAGGTATGTAAGTGGCAAAGAAACAGACACAAAGACACAAACAAGATACTATACAGGTTACGACACAAATAGTGAGCTACAACGACACATTTGTTGTGTAGCAAATCAGTGGTGTCGGGAGATGCGCGCGGATTCCTGTGCGAATTTAGATGTGGGGGAGAGTAAAAGCCAAGCCGATGGGACTGTTTAAAACGAACCACCAGAACAATGCAACCACTGACGAGTCCAGTTTTGAGGGTCCACTTGTTTTAGACAGCAAATGGAAATCCAGCAAGTTTTGTTTACCTCCACCGTTTTTTCCACAAAGATATGGAAATCTCCAGACATTGCCAAGTCCGATCGCGTACCCAACACAAGACAGTAGAAAGTCAAATTTCCCCTTCCACGTTTCTCTGTCGGGAATATCCTTTTTCTGGACTTTGACAACCAAGGTTTTGGGTTTATCATTGGATGTCGGAGCTTCGTTTACTTCTGTTAACACGTGTCCATCGGTGGCTTTTGTACCGTTAGTCGCCATGTCTCTTGGTTTCGCAGAGGTCCTGACCGGCGGACGGGAGAATTCAGCACCAGTCCACGTAGACAGCAGTTTCGCGGTTCCTTACCCAAGCTTATGACTGGTTGTGGTACAGGAGATCACAGGTGACGCTCAGAAGTTTCCAAAATGGAATGAACGGCAATCTAAAATGACAAAGAAAATGTATCATTATTAGATTCATTGTTAGAGTTCAGCATATATGCACTAATAAATATCAAACTGTCAGACGCTACTTCTCATTTGTGGCAACGACGTGATGAAGAGACGTCGTCGAAGGCAGAAGAGCGCTCTGAGGGTGCGCTTTCAAACCACTTAAACGCGACCGTGACCGCGACCGTTTATTCAAAACGAAATATTCGCTAAAATACCCGCGACAGTAAGACTTTTCCACTTCAATTTTTCAGTCTTTGTTATGTCAACAACAAAAACGCAGTAAGTAGGATATTGAGATGACTAATTACGACAAGTTTTGTTATTTTAACAGTAAACTATCTGGCAACTACTAATAGATGTAAAACTGAAACGCGTAGAAGGTCAGAATGTGATACTTTGCTCTTTTCTGGTGATGTTCCCTTTGTAGATTTCACTTGACCCCTCGTTTTTGTTTTACGCAACGTTTTGACGAACAAAAAAAAACATAATTGTATGGAAAATCCGACATATAATAATAAAGGCACATTTAAGAAAAGCGCTATTGGTCACTAATTTAGAAAGTGGTAGGCTATTAACCAAATGCTGTGCCAAAAGAGGTGCCGAGAGCGCAAAGCTCCATGCATCAGGCAGCGCTATTGCATATCTTTCTTCAGAGCCCTTTTGCTCATTGGAGATAACAAATATAAGCTGACCTAACGGTGTGAGTTATTTCTGATTTAGTGTCGTTTTAGAGAACGGAATAGTTTGTGTTTACATTAGACTCATCAATGCCGCTCACGCAATTGTCCAATTCTTACGTTTGGTCATTTAAACTACTACATTTACCATGTACACGGTACATGATGCTGGTATATAACTCAGAGTCAAGCACACACCTCAAACTTCTTTTGTTTCGACAAATAATATTACTTACATCAGTTTCGCTTTTGCGATTTGCCAAGACGGGGATATCCTGTGGTTCCTCTTGTTTCATATAAAAACAACACTAATGCAAACAAAAGAGAAACGTCTCCATTAAACTTGAGAATAATTGGCTTATCCGGGGGAAAGGTGTTGAAATGCCGCGGTAAGAGGTGCTGTCCAAATATGTGGTGCTGAAGGCGAGGAGGGAAAGGAGACGAGAGGGAGTTTTGCCTTGTACCACCGTCTAACATCAGCAACCCGAGATGTTACAGCATGTAGCATGAGTCTCCGTTCTCATCTACATTTTGTCAATGTCATCTGAAAGTCGACCCTCCCCAAGTCCAACATTTCCACCACTGAGATCGCAGTGGGTCTGAGACTGGAACGTCTTCTTGACTCAAGGCTTTATATGGCTGGTTTTTTTTTTACTTCAGAAATTCGTGTATTTTTTTTTCTCCTCTTGCAAGTTTAAATTGGCCACTCACTGGTTTCACGTAATTTGATGTTTTATGACTTAACGTTTAGTTGGCGTGACTGCTTGAAAAAGCTTAGCTAACCTTAGCGTATCAACACAATGCAAGACGTGTATTGTGACTTAAGTTTGATTTACCAAATCCATTTACACTTTACAATTTACACAAATGGGCATGATACTGTTTTATACATATTTGCGTAATTTCGTGTGTTTCGGCTATTTGCAATCTAGACTGCATGCATCTCACAATGAAGAAGTTTGTGTAGTTTCGTGTGGATGATGAATTGTTGTATTGTGACCAATTTAGTCAGTTCTCCTAAGTCCTCCTAAGATATTCGAAATTTCCAAACATTCTAGTGAAGTTTTTATTATTATTATTATTATTTTGGTATTACTATTAACAATTTCTGCGCATTTACATTCTCCTTCCTAGACCATTCAAATCACATTTTTCCCATTGTTTTAGCAGCGGAAACAACAGACTGTAAAGAATATGTTTTGCTGAGAAAACCGTGAAACTCATTTAACGTAGCTAACACTTCTGAGGTGGTAGATCCACTGACGATGCCAGTCGTTTGGCTGTTTCTGGCAAAATGTGATAAGGAAACCAGTCAATAAGTAGAGCCTGCAAGTGGGAGATAAATTGACTAAACAGTGCCGTAAATCTTCTTAGCGCTCTGTCCTCTGTGAAGGGACCCAAATGAATACAATAAATGCAGACGCTTACTCCCTTATTGCCATAAATTAATAGGCCCATTATGGAGGATAGTAGGCACATATATCTGTACAGTAGCTTTTAATCATTTAGATGCCAACTTGCACTTAAGTTCAGTGAAGGGCCAAGTCATGTATAATGGAAGGTCTATCCTGCTGGTCAGGTATGTTGATTATCCACTTTAATGAAAAAAAAAGGAAAGCACAACTTAGAATATGCATTTTTGCTATTTGTGCCCACACTGATAAAGTCAGGGTCAGTGAGCTACATGCCACAATGCAGGTGGTGACTACTCAAACATCTTAACACTCAAAACACCCTAGAAAGCACTTCACAGAGCACGTTTTTTTAAGTCATATCTTATAGGCATATTTCAGCTTCGTAATTAGCATACAAGCTCTGCAGGCCCCGATACAATACACACCCCCTCCCTCACACCACTAGTCTTTTTCCTCTCTTACCCTCTATCTCCTTACTGCTCTTCCTTTCACTTTATCTGTTGGATGAACTGTCACAGGCTGCTGAACACATTTCTGTTGTTTTTGTTTTTTATGTGTTTGTTTGTTTTTAACTTTCTTTCACTGCCTGCCTCTGTGTATGCACTGGGAGGAGAGGAGATGCACAGCTAATGGCAGATGGTAAACCAATGAGGGGTGCGCTAACCTACTAATGATACAAAATGAAATTTAGCATTTAGATTTCCATCTGCTGTATTTGCCCTGTGGGGATGGGGGGAGTCGGCCATGCCACACGTTTGGAGACCTGCGGTGAGAATTTGGAGTGTTGGCAATGGCTGGTGGCACACTTGATTGTTCAACTGTGCACTGAACCTTATAATTGCATAAGGTGGTAATAATCCAGTCCCTCAAAACCGCTGATATTCAGCTTGTGTGCTGTGCTAAAAACAGATGCAGCAGCATACCAAAGCTGTAACTGTAACTATGAACTCCAGACAGAATGACATAAACAACACTGGCACTTCTTCTGGTATGAATGTGAGTAGTACACCATTATTTTGTTCTTATTTTAGCTTGATAAACATGTTGCTGTTCATTACAGTGTCAATCAAAAAATGATGCAGAAATTAAAGATATCCCATAGTATTTGTACACTGGAGAGCAGCATTAAACCTGAATAATTTTGCCTGAATGAAAGCAACAAACGTCTCAAAGAAACATGAAAACAAACAGTGAAAACACAACTTTCTAACACAGCCTGAAAGAGAATAAGAAGACATCTCGCCTTTCAACACCAAACCTAATTTTGTTTACAGTATGCATCACTGAGTTCAATACCATCCCTCTCCAATACAAGCCAGCATGGCCACTGATTAGTTTTGTTGGTTTTCATGGGTTACCAGTGCAGCACATAGCTATGGGAATATGACACAGCCGAGGGGAGTGGAGCCCAAACAGAATCGGCCTTTTCTTCCTTTTCAGCGCTTAGAGAAAACAAGGCCTCGGTGTCAGATCTATTTATGTGTGACACTCCAAGGGCCCCCAATGTTGGAGCTCTTCATTGGTAAGGGAGTCAGGTAGGCTGCTGCGAGCCCTCCAGAGGCAGCTCTATGTTGGGTTTCCGCTCCCACTGAAAGACCCCCCCGAAACAGACTGGCATGTCGGTTGCTGGGTGATCAACAAAGATACTCAGGGCCACTTCTGCGAGAGGAGCTGTGAGGGTGGATGCATGGAGAGTTTTCGGGGGGTGGGGTTTCTAGGGTGGGTGGATGCATTGAAAGTTTTCAGGAGGTGGGGTCTCTGGGCCCTAAAAGTGGAGGGAAAGCCAACAGGTGTCTTTTCTTGCAAGGCTGGAATGATGGGAGGGACACCATGGGTGAAATATAGTGTTAAACAACACTGGAAAACAATGATTTACTTCCTTGGAGGGAAATGACACTGAAGCTAAAAATCTACACATATTTTATCCATTTAGATCTGTTCTTTCAATTTGTGTTACTTCTATATTAGGAAACAGCAGTGTAATCAACAACAATAATAATCCCATTTGGGGGGTTCCATTGGGCTTCTTGAAATGACTGGAAGACAAGCCAGTCATTAACATGAACTGTTGATTGCTGAACTGTTGACTTCTAGATCCTTTAGTAAAAAAAGGACAGGTATAAAGCTTCATGTTTGTATGTTTTCTCTCCATGTTACATGAGCATGCACAGTTAAACATACTTCTATAGTGAAGAGGTATCACAGCCTATTGGTAACATGTTATCCAGGGAGTTTAAAGAGGGAGCTCATGTAACAAAGCCACTGCATGATTTATAACTGGTGCCAGTTCTTATACCTTTTATGTCTTATGGACAGAAATTAGGTATTTAAATCCAAAATCACAGTAGTTTAGGTCTTGTTATAATTGCACCAATCCCTATTGCGAGCATTCTATGAAAACCTGACTTAACTATTGGAACCTACATGCAAGCACTGTTCGTCAAAATGCTTTGAACCATTGTAATATGCTGATTTAATAGAGTTGTCTGGTAGTTCCAGAAACACACACATTTTAGGCAGTTTAGCAGTTTCTCCAAAATATGTTTGGACAAAAATTTTGCTTTTTAGATGGGAACTTAATCCAGTAGTCATTGCCTAAACATGAAACACTATACAATTATGCCTATGTCAGAATAACCCTACAGTGTAGATAGTTCAAAAGCAATATTTCAACAAGCTGAATTTAAAAAGGAGACTCAGTTCAGTTAGTATAAATGGTGTAAGTGAAATATATTCAATCATGCATAACCATGTAGCTCCTTTGCATTTTTTACTTGGGCATACTTGATAGACTCTACATAACACACACTTCCATCAGTGTGGGTGGTCTAGGAGAGAATGCAGTCACTCTGCAAAAAGGCCTGGCTTCTGTAGTGCATGGATCCTGTTGTGTTAGTTTACTGCATCATGGCATTGCTCAGTTACAGTAACACAAAGAGATTCATGCAGCACAATGCCTTAATTTTCAAAACTTGGTTCTATGCAGCACTTTTCATAATGGAATAATGGAATAAAAGGCCAAGTATGGGATGGTGAGGTTGCTAGTGTTGTTATGCTAACAGTAAATCGTAGAGCTCTTGAAAAAGTAGTGACACATGCAACATAAAAAGGAATTCTGAGTGCACCATGACCTTGGTACCGCTATTTTACTGTACATTTTACAGTGTATTTACAAACAACAACATGTAAAATTATTTACCTACACTGCATATGCATAATTCTAACTGTAATCATAATCCTAACTCTAACCCTATGGTACTGTGTAAGTACATAAAGTTACATGTTCTTACACACTTTGTTAAACTGTACTTCATGATGTATATATACTGTAACAGGGACTGGTACATTACATTACACACTTACAGTGAATTAGGTACAGAGACAATCCCCCTGGAGCAATGCCTTGCTCAAGGGCACTTCAGCCAGGAAAAAGGGTGCAGGAGTGCATTTCTCGAACGCATGGTTGCTAACTTGTTAGCCACTACCATTGTTGATACTACAGAAGTAGCACCCCAAAGGCTTGCTTTTCTCAAAGCCCACTATGGTAGTGAAAAACTTCTGAAGTAGGGGAGAGCCGTGACGAATGAAACACTTTTTGCTTAACGGTTATTTTCAAAGACAGTGAAGCAAATTAGATTTATTTTGCCATATGGTCATCAACATAAAAGTGTATTCTATTAGTTACTGGTGTAATTTAACACATCCGATAAGAAATCACGTTCATTTTTAACTTTGAACGCAAGGTGTCGTTTGTTACAATCGTCCCTCATTGTCGGCACGAATGAAACACGCAATGATTTTTGATCACAAAAAAACTACCAGTAGGTAATATTTTACTTACCGATGTCAAAAACAGTCTCACGGAGATAACGTTTGAACGCAGTAACGTAACGGCACGAGATTTCACGGGGTTGTGAAGTCTTGCATGCTGAATGTGCTGACGACATATGATGTTTCAGATGTGTATTGTTTTTGAGAAAATAGCTGTGTTTCTTACGTCCCGTGTTTCATTCGTCACGGCTCTCCCCTACTGCAGTTGTAGGAACATTGGTAGAAGGTAATCTCCTACACATTTCTCAAAACCTTCGTAGTAAAGATAGTTAAAAAATTGTAGTTCCTACTACAGCTACCATTAGCTCAAGGGTTGACGCCACCCACAACAAAACTTGCAGTAGAACTTTAGCTGTAAAGTGCCAATATCTCGTAAACCTGTGGTACACACATATTGAAACTCAATTGGTTTGACAAGGTTACTACAATACAGCTGTTATCCCATTTTTCTTGTTAAAATCATATGATGAAACTTTAAAATGTAATGGTTTGAACAGCAGTATTATAGTTACCTCTGCAAACGGAGTTTCACTGAGTTTGTAGACTACTGCAGAATTACGAGATAGAACTAGACTGCATTCCCGCAGAAAATGCAAAAAGTGTGCTTGCATTTTAGCATAGTTAGCATTGCTGATATAGCTACAGAACACTGTAAGCACAGTTAATTACTTCACATTTTTAGCATAGTTAGCATAATTAGCATGGTTAGCATAACTGCTACCAACTACTAGCTGAGTTAACTAAGTAACACTGTTAACCCAGTTAATTACTTTGCATTTTAGCATAGTTAGCATTGCTAGCATTGTTAGCATAATGGCTAAATAGCCTCAGCTAATATAGGTACACAAGGTACACAACACTGTTAGCACAGTTAATTACTTCATATTTTAGCATAGTTAGCATAATTACCATTGTTAGCATAACTGCTAACGAGTACTAGCTGAGTCAACCAAGTAACACTTTTAACCCAGTTAACTATTTTGAATTTTTGACTCTTGCACCCTTTAACATTTCATCATTTTACTGTAAACACCATTTGTCATTTTCCTGCACCCTTTTACATTTCATCATTTTACTGTAAACAGGTCAGAGTGCATGTCTGAAGTTTTAAATGATCAAAACTCAACCGTTTAACCTATAAACTTGATTTTAACTTTGTAAGAGAGGTCTGGGATCTGACTGTGACCTGTGAAATTTTGATGCGGCAACTACTTAAACTGTTTGAAACAGGACAGTTTAAAAATGGTGAAAGAGAGGCAGACAATTGAGTGCCCCAGTGACTTCCGTTTTACTTCCGCTACACGGGACCTCGGAAGTCAGAAAAAATGAATGGGGTTCAATGAGAGCAAAAAACTATTTTCTGGTCCCGTATGAATTGTACCATGAATGGGACATATGATATTTGTCAGTTTTAAATATAATTTTTCATACGAAGAAAACCGCGATTCACAGCGAAGAAGTTTGATGGTGGCAGGTTTTGTGAGAGGCCGCTTTGTGAACTACAGTTCTTCGCTGCTGTCGACGCGAATGAAATACGTCATCACTGAAATTGTGCGAAACGAAAGAAGGAACAGCCATTCCTGCTGGAATGCGTACATTGAGGCACAAAACACATTGGCATCTCTGTTATAAATGTATATTTACTGCTAACATAGATCGGAGAAAGAGTAGGCTAATAATGGGACGTGACGTCAACAACGCGACGTAGTCTTTCTCAATTTTGTTTTCGCTACAGCTTTTATCTGAACAACAGCACAACAAGCGGTAAAACGTTTTACATGAAAAAACACCATTTTAATCCACAAACAACATATTTCATTTCAGGGGCATACAACGACTGGGACCAGAAAATAGCTATTTTAGTCTCATTGAAACTCATTCATTTTTTGCGAGCTTAGAGGTCCCATGAAATCGAGCGGAAGTGGCGTCACTGGGACACTCTATACTGTGGCAGTTGCACCTGGACCAACTGCCATTTTTTAAATGTGGAATGTTCAGGAATAGAACTCTCGTGATGTCATAATACCCATGCCATGGCCTGCATAATGTTCTGCCATGGGAGTGTATTGCAGCCTGTAGTAGTTATCTCTAGTAGTTATCTATGTAGTCAGTGCTACTCTGTTAACTTAGCAAATGTTTGTTAGCCATTATGCTAACAATGCTAGCTATGCCAACTATGCTAAAATGCAAAGTAATTAACTGGGTTAACAGTGTTACTTAGTTATCTCAGCCAGTACTTGTTAGCAGTTATGCTAACAATGCTAATTATGCTAACTATGCTAAAAATGAGAAGTAATTAACTGTGCTTAGAGTGTTGTGTAGCTATATTAGCTGAAGCTATTTAGCAGTTATGCTAACATTGCTAGCAATGCTAACTATGCTAAAATGCAAGCACACTTTTTGCATTTTCTGCGGGAATGCAGTCTAGTTAGAAGTTGGCCTTCAATTGGAACTTTTGCTGGCGTCATCAGCCAAATGAGTAGAGAGATGTGGTTGTTAGTGGTGCAACAGGTGTAGCAATCATGGACGAAATGAGTGTGCCTAGACTGGCATAGGTACGAGACTGAGTCAAATTCTATGTTTCAAAAATGTGTTTGGCCTAGCTTTTCCCAAGCATTGTGGATTTATGTGGAAAAACTGTAATGAAACTTGGAATTATTTTTCAGCCTGTAAAAATAAGGCTTTGTCAATATAGCCATTACAGTAGCTGCATTACTACATAGCTTACAGTTGCCATACCACAGAGCATAAAGTTTTTTCATGAGTAGTGATTGTAGTAAAAAAAAAAAATGCACAGATGATGGTCATATAATTAGAATATCATGTAAATGTTGATTTATTTTAGTAATTACATTAAAAGAGTAAAACATGTATAATGTATATATTCATTTCACACAGACTGACATATTTCAAGTGTTGAGTACCTCAGTATCTTATTTAAATATTGTGGAAAGGTTCAATGTTGAAGACACCTGGTGCCACTGTAATCACCTGGTGGACACTCTAATCAAATAATTAACTCAAAACACCTGCAAAGGCCTTTAAATGGTCTCTCAGTCTAGTTCTGTAGGCTACACAATCATAGGGAAGACTGCTGACCTGACAGTTGTCCAAAGGACTACCATTGACACCTTTCACAAGGAGGGCTACACACAAAAGGTCATTGCCAAAGAGGCTGGCTGTTCATAGAACTCTGTGTCCAAGCACATT
Source organism: Setipinna tenuifilis (assembly GCA_030347295.1). Classification (NCBI taxonomy): domain Eukaryota; kingdom Metazoa; phylum Chordata; class Actinopteri; order Clupeiformes; family Engraulidae; genus Setipinna; species Setipinna tenuifilis. The sequence continues at coordinate 31,138,215 of CM059267.1, read as the reverse complement.
AATAGAGAGACAAAGGGAAGGAATAGATGTGGCAGAAAAAAAGTGTACAAGCAATAGGGATAACTACATCCTGGAGAGGATTGTGAAACAAAACCCATTCAAAAATGTTGGGGAAATTCACAAAGAATGGACTGCAGTTGGAGTCAATTCTTCAAGAACCACCATGCACAGACATATGCAAGACATGGGTTTCAGCTGTGGCATTCATTGTGTCAAGCCACACTTGAGCAAGACACAGCATCAGAAGCGTCTCACCAGGGCTAAAGACAAAAAGGACTGGACTGCTGCTAAGTGGTCCAAAGTTATGTTCTCTGATTAAAGTTAAATTTGTCCTTTGGAAATCAAGGTCCCAGAGTCTGGAGGAAGAGAGGAGAGGCATAGAATCCATGTTGCTTGAGGTCAAATGTAAAGTTTCCACAGTCAGTGATGGTTTGAGGTGCCATGTCATCTGCTGGTGTTGGTCCACTGTGTTTTCTTAAGCCGAAGGTCATCGCAGCTGTCTACCCAGACGTTTTAGAGCACTTCATGCTTCCTGCTGCTGCCTAAGATGTGATACACCAGACCCAACAATGCAGAAGAGCTGAAGACCACTATCAGAGCAACCTGGGCTCTCATAACACCTGAGCAGTGCCAAAGACTGATGCCAATGACTCCATGCCATGCTGCATTACTGCAGTAATGCAGGCAAAAGGAGTGCTGTACATACTCATACGTTTCATGTTCATACTTTTCAGTTGGTAAACATTTCTAGAAATCTTTTTTTCTATCAGTCTTAGCATTTTGATTTTCTAAGAATTTGGGATTTTCATTAGTTGAATTTGGGATTTTCATTAGTTAGTAGTTATAATAGTTTCACTTTTTGAATGGAATTACTGATTACTGATAAATCAACTTCTTTATAATATTCTAATTAAATAACCAGCACCTGTAGGCTAAATGCTACTAGGTGTGCATTGAGATTTGAACCTGTGACTAAAAACAACAACAGTGTCAGTTGCAACCTTGTCTCTCAGCTACAGTACCAGCAAGTGGTAACAAAGTATATTAATGATATTAATATGACAGTGATGAATGACATCAAGACACTGCTAAAACCTATAGATTTGTAAGAATATAATTTCCTTTACTACATGCATCAGCAGCAGCATTTGGGCCAGTTTTGCCAGATGTTTACCATACCTTAGTCATTATCATCGTTATATGATGTCAACAAGGCCAAATACTTGTCTTCAAAGAGATAGCAATGTCGTGGCATTTCAACAAAAAAGTTAGTGATCCAATCAGAATGCCTTTTCCACGTTTTCCCTCTATTGCTTCCATGCTTCACACACTGAAGTAGAAACAACAGTAGAGGCCACAATGGAAGTAGGTACCCACAACACGTATGACGTATGAGAGCTCCAAGAAACGGTAGGATTTCCCCATTACCATAGTAGAAACTTAACATAGTAGAACATTTTAACCTAGGAGGTTGTTCAAGAAATGTACTCCACCCACATTTTTTCCTACTGGTACAGTAGTCAAACCTGTGATTCTCTGATCCCAACCCTAACCCTAACCATTAGGTCATCAGTAAAATGAAGTGGGACAAAGCTATTAGCTAAATAATCAAAACATTGCACTAAACATGCACTATTCTTTATCACAAAGCAGAGGTATTGTAAATGCAAAAAAGCTTGCAATGCTCAGCCCTTTGAGGAGTAGGGGTAGTTTTTAGCTGGTGGTATCTGTCAGCAGAGTGGCAGATAAGCTTATGTGTCTGTCACTGTGTCTCAGTGGCTCAATAATAACAACAGTGAAACCAGGAAAACATAAATAAGCTGAATGAATGAGGGCACCAATAACCCATAAACTGTTTGGGTCTTATGGCTAAAAAGGTAGTGCAAATAGTTCGTTTAAAATACATCAAATTGTATATCTTAATATATCTTGTATAAACATTACCTCTTTCTGTCATTGCTTTTGTGTCTTGCTCCATCAACCATTTCTCACAGTGCCACTGTGTATGAGCTACAGCACAGAATTACAGAACATATTGGTAATTGTGCCATATATTAAAATAATCAAAACATTTTAAAACATACTGCAGGCTATGTCTAGAATGTAACTTTTCTTAATAAATTAACTTGGTTGCCCTGGATGTATTTACTTAAAATGTATTGTACATCAGCAGTCACATATGTTTTAAAGCCAAATTTTGAAGGAAATCAAATCTTAGTCCAAGCTAGTACAAAACAAGCGTGATGAGCCCATTTGTGTCACGTGTGTTCTTTCAGAATACCTTTGTATTTTAGCAATGCAGTTGAACATGCAAGGCTCTTTATTAGACATTTATTAATGAAACAACATTGCCTTTATTTTAATGTTAAGGACAGTTACAGACCTCGTGCAACCTGTCTCTGCATGCAATAGGAAAGCGCTATGTCCATCCAGAGCAACAAACTTGTTTACCATAGCATTACACCACTGCACCATCACAGCCCTGTCGTCATCATCATGTTAAGCCTGCCTAGTGACAAGAATAGATTGATATGATTGGTCCTCCCAGATTTAGGAGAAAAGCTACTGAGCTTCAGTGGGTTGCAGCTATCCATGGATAGAAATTTAAATTGCTACCGCTAGAGACCTTGGCTTCTAAATGCCTTATAAGCAAAGATTGCTGGAGAGCAATGTCTGCTTGCACCCACTATGTTTATAAGGTGGATGGGAGTGTAGAGCCACTAGTGAGATGGGGTAGTAAGGGGAGAAGGAGGAATCATTTGCAAATCCAGTGTGCATGGTACATGAATCAGCAGGCAGGTTTAAATCACCTGTAAGGCAGGAGAGACGGGTGAGTTAGCTGCCATCATTCATCCCTAGGAGCTTCACCTGAACTTTATGTAAAAACACAATACACTACCCTCTGTACACTGTTACAATAGCATTTACTTTCCTGTAGTTCAGACATGTCCATATTTAAATCTGTCAACTAAAACCATTATATAACAATTTGGTGACACTGAACACTGTTAATTCTAAATCATCTTATTAATGCATGTTCTGCAAAACAACATATATTGACAACCTTGTCATGAGACAAATTATTTGTTGTCAGAACTGTAAACCTCAGATAAACCGTTTTTTATTCTCTCCTCTTCTCTAAAACATAGTTTGTATGTCACAGCCTGATTCTTATGCAAAACAAATACATTTCAGTTTTAGCCTCAGTTTTGTGTAATACCTAATTTAGTTTTTTTTTTTCATACGACATTAGCATAACAGGTTCATAGCACCTCAATTGTCTAGATAAGTGTCATAAGGTTGAAGCTACTGTTGCAGTCAATTAAAACTGTGAAGCCCTTAATAAACATTTTTGTTTCAGAACAACCCTGCATGACTCAAAACTATTTGAAAAAATATTTTCAAGTGTTTCTATTTTATGTCTTTTCCAATACATATATTTTTGTTTATTAGTTATAATGAGATCTTTTTAGGTTATCATTCAAGTTTTTTCTGATGGATTTGACAGCATTTCAGGTGGATGTGATAGGCTGGGGTCTTGAGGATTGGTAGTAGGCTAGCTGCTCTCTGCCTGTAGGGATAATGCAGAATTGGATTCTTCAGTCAAAGCTAATATGCTGAGTTAATGGCTTTCTCTGTCCACCTGCCCTCTTTATCAGACATGGGAGCACATTCACAGACAAGGACAGGTTTCCCTTCCATATGTCTTTCGATACAAGCTGCTTACGCCTTCATAGCCTGCTGGCACCCTCATCAAACTGTACTCACACAATGTACTATATAATTCCAATCATCATGTCTCTCTTTAATAAACAGTTTTCCCATGTTTAGTGCTTAGAGAGACAGGTTGTGTGCCTGGCAAAATAATGCTAACATTATGGTAGAGGAAATGTTGCAGTCAGGGGGTGGGGTTACAAAATACAGAAAGCATTTTGAGACAGTTGAATTATTTGTGATTGTGTTGCTAGGCAACAGGGCAGTCAGTTTCAGTCACCGTTCATGACGCTTTTAGCCTCCGGTGGGCTACTGACTGCCATGACAGCTGCTGAAATAGGCTTCATTAAGTTTTATAGAATCTTCATTAAGTGCTCAGATTAGGGTTCAAAGGTTAATTCAGATTCATCTCAACCTTAAAAAGGCTTCTCTGTACTTTGTATCCATGTTCAACTCACACATCATCATAGTAAATTCATGCCAGAGTATTGAACAAATTGTACTTTTCTTTTTTCTTCAACACAAAACAATCAAATCTGCTCTTATTGTCAGTGAAAAGAATATGGACATTTTTTGTCAGACCTAAAAGTCACAAGATTGGAGTGGGCTTGAATATTATTTATTCCATTTCATGTCAATTAGAATTTGTATAGTTGAACTACTTAGTGACCTTTGAAATCTTTTGCCTCTGCCGACATATTTTGATGTTTAAATACAAAACAAGATATCAGTGTATCACTTCAGGTGCATTTTGTATCTGCCCATGCTCTATGCTGTTTGCCATTAATCTTATTATCTGTCAAAAAGTACCGTCACTGTTCTGCTGTCCTCTGAAAAAAGAAGACAACTGTAAACCACAACTGAACATCTTACTCTCTAACAGAGGTTCGGGTCCTTAATTTATGAAACATCCCTTTAATTTTTCTAAGACACATACAGCGTTTTTACTGTGTGTAGGATTTATCCACTTAATTACGTTATTAGTAGACACTTATGCTTAAATCTTAAAATGACTCCCAGAGGCTGGGACAGTGTCTTTGACTTAAAACACAAACCTCAATAAATGGACGCATGTCTTCAGTGGTCATATACATAGTTACAAATTATGTTAACATTTGAGATAATACTAACAGGTCATGTAAAAATGATTAACAAAAGGTGGAATGACTACAAACAATACAAAACAAGCACTAGAGGTAACAAGGAGAAAAAACAATGGGTAAAAACAGATAAAGATGGACCTTATTTTAAGATCTCTAAAAACTTTTTATTAATCTTTCATCAGCCTCTCAATTCTTGGACTATTTGTGTCATGAAACTGATCTGGAAGTACATTTATTTATTTGATGAAAGTGAGATCACGCAAAATAACATCTCTTTTACTGTTTATTTTTTTCTCCATATGGCTATCCAGGCTTCCTAGAAAACAGTGTCAAAAACAGCCAGTATTCTATTAGTACTAGCTACTACAATGGATTGGTCTACAGTATTGTGAGACACTGGCCTGATAAATATAACTTTTATTAATACTAAATTAGGAAAATGTTTACCAGATGTCACAGTTACATACATAGCTTCACATGATGTAACATTCTTTATAATCTCTACCCACTGTGTTCCATACCTCAGTCCTAGTTTGTCACTGTCTCATTATGATTACCTGAGCAGGTGTTGGATATTTCTTACTACATACATTTCTCTAATGGCTAATTAGGCATGTAATGAGGCAGTTTAACCCTCTCCAAGGGTCCTCTGAGGGTTTAGACATTGTGTGTGTGTGTGTGTGTGTGTGTGTGTGTGTGTGTGTGTGTGTGTGTGTGTGTGTGAGAGAGAGAGAGAGAGAGAGAGTATGTGTGCGTTTGTATGTGTCTGTGTGCATGTTGAAGAGAGTCTACTGTGAGATGTTATCCTTATGGTGTCATTCATGATACCTCCTTCTTTTTATTCTGGTTGTCAGTAAGGCAGATTAAATAATACTTTGTGACTCTGTAACTGTGTACCTATACTTCTAAAGTTATACAATGGTAAACAATAGCAATGGAAATAAATATGGCAGAAAATTATCTAAATTTGAACTATCTTGAACCAAAATGCAGAGGGGAAGCTTGTGTTCCATCACAATAAAAGTGTTTTGTCTGTGTGTGAGAAGGGGAGGGGGGTGGCCGAGAGGGGGAGGGGCGGGGGTTTAGGTGCCTGAGACCTCCCGTCACACCATATCCTATTCTGCCCATTCATTGCTATGGAAACCGGCAGGATGAATTGGTGGGTGATTTGTGCCACTCCACCAATGACAGAGTGGATAGATAGATGGATGCTGAGCACTACACAGTTTAGCTGTGCATTTCACCCTGACCTGGTGAATGTTCTAATGGAGGAAAAATGGTAACACATAAGGAGGGGGGGGGAACACTTTAATCATGCTAATCCATTCTCAAATGCCTGTAATATATTGATGATATGACTAATTATGTTAGTTTTGATAATTATTTACTAATTTATGAATTCATTTATTTAATTTCACCTATACTATTTAGTGTATATGTAAATAAAATACACAAGTTACCTTATCATTTACTTATTGAAAATGTCAAAGAAGTCACATACAGTCAAAGTTTAAAGCCTCAAATCCAATAGAGAGAAGGCGAAGATTACAATAATTGACAACACGGATTTTACCAAGGTCAATTGTAGGGTTCTTGTATTTGATTGACAAGCACTGTCTGAGGCAATTGTAACCTTCAAGTGTGACAATTTGCCTTTCCGTGAAGCTATAGGCCCCAGCTGTTTAAAACTGTGGCGGTAATTAGCACGTCTGTGCAACAGAGAACTCAGTGGTCAGCTCCATCCATCATGTGTCACACAGAGCACTAAAACAATGTACTTCCAGCTCATCTGTGCCTCCGTTGCTGTGTATAGAGAGGATCGATAGTCTCTCACCTGATAAAGCACAACACAATAGGAAACATTATAGACAGCAAATGCAGCATCGTCTTGACTAGGGTCCTTGATCCTGTTTTTTTTTAATGGCGTCGTCCTGCATGTTTTTCATCATCTGTCTTCAACAAATAATTTAAGTAATGTCAATGTTCTTTGAAGTAATGTTCAATAATCTTGAAGTAATGTCAGAGGTTTAAAAGAAAAAGGCTGGAAGACATTATAGTCACTGCAAAAGCTACAGTATTATTTCCCAAGTAGGAGAACATACAAAACTATCTGTATGTATCTAAATTCAGATCTCAGACTGAGTAGACTATTCAATCTTATCAGACTTTTATCATTGCATTGCATAATATGTTCATCAAAGATTTCCCAAAAGTAAAAACCAAAAGAATTATTCTGAGATAACAAGATAATTCACATGGAATTCACTCTTTTGAACTCTGACCATATAATCATCACACAATCTGTCCTTTTTAGCATCATAGTCTTAAAATGCACAAAAGAATTAGGCAAACACAAATGATATCATGTTTTCTGATACTGCAGCAAGTTAGAGTTGATCGTAACATTGCATTTCACAGTTGCATTTTTAAATCTTACAGAAACAAATTCATGTGCATCAGTATTGGTATGTTAAACTGTGGCACAATCCTAAGAGCGAATCATGATTTGAAATGGTCAGTATACATTGGTCACATTTTACAAATCTTTCCATGTTATATTTCACAGTTTTTCTGTGACCCGAGTAGTTTGGGTAAGGTAGCTGTTTAGTGTGGCACTTAAAATTTATTGACATTCCAATTTGGTCAAATATGTTTCTGACACAGTCCTCCAGTTTTTAATCGCTTTTGCCCAAAGCAGAATTTGACTATAGGAATCCCATCATGATAAAATTTGCCCAGACAGTCTAGCAGTGCACCCAACTGTAGTGGGTCAGCCTCTGGAGTGGCCCTGGATTAGAAACTCAAAGCTGGGCTTTCTGCATACTAATCATTAGCTTTTAGTGCTTGGAGCTCAAGTAGGCATGTAGCTCCCTGCTTTAAGCATTCAGACAAGGATGCTTCTGGATCAAGAGCATGGGCAGTGACAGTTTAAACAGTAGTTGGAGGAATTAGCTATCAGGCAGCTGTGAAAATTAGGAAAGTGATTATCTGAGAAGAGTACTTCACAAATATATGTTCCAGGAATGATGTCTTGTGTTAATTACATGAGACAAAAACTAAATCTCATTGCATTGCTCTGTGCCTCTCACTGGTATTGAACTTAACGTCACTCTTTGGCATAACCAGGCCTGAACAATTAAATTAACTTCACCAGTACTGGTAGTATATGCATGTGATCTAGAAATATCACATAACTCCAGTATGGCCATTTTTTTCTCAAAGAATCTTTATTCGCTTATGTGTGGATTAGGCTTGGGTGATATTTAAAAAAAATACTGTATATCGGGGTATTTTCAAATACCGAAGACATGATTTTTAATACCGTGGTGTCCTACAGGTCAAAGTAAAAATACTGATATGATCTGTAGGACTAAGGACGATTTGAAAATTAAGTTCCCTCCTTTCTGTTTATCTGGAGTGAAGCTGGGAGTAGCTAATGCCACAAAATACTTAGGCCACATCCTAACTGATACACCGGAGGATGATGCTGACATGAGCAGACAGAGGAGAGTGTTATATGTCCAAGCAAATATGTTGGTTAGAAAATTCCATCACTGCACTACAGATGTTAAAGTTAACTTGTTTAGAACTTACTGCTCCCCTCTTTACACAGCTCTACTCTGGATTAGATATAAGAAGGAGAGCTTGCTCAAGCTGAAAGTTGCATACAATGACTGTCTCAGGATTCTCCTGAAGAAATCAAGAAGTACTAGATCAAGTGGGTTGTTCTGTAAACTAGGCTTAACTACATTCATGGCACTGCTGAGAAATCTCACTTTTAAATTTATGGGCAGGCTGGACCGCTCTACAAATAAGCTTATTGCACAATTAGTAGGTCCAAGTCGTAGCTCTGTTAGGTACTTGTCTATAATCTGGGAGTACTGGTATGAGTCCCTTCATTAGCCTCTCTTCTCTCTTTTTTTAATGTTGTACGTATATGAATGTGAATTGTATTGCATATTTGATATGTATTTGAATTGAATTGTGTAATTGATGTCTGTATTGTAATTCCCCTGAACAGAAATACTTGCCTTTGCCTTTTTTGATAGCATCATAGCAAAGGAAAAATGTTTCCTTTCTCTCTGACCCATTTTAAAAATAGGACTGTAATGGCCATATTCATTTTTCACCTTTCTCCCTCATATATCTATGTCCAGGTCCCATTGTGATAAATATGTCATAGTATTTTCTGTCTGAAGCTCTGCTCCATTAAATCAACCCTCCATCCACACACACACACACACACACACACACACACACACACACACACACACACACACACACACACAAACTCTTTCTTTAGCCCAGAATTTTACATATGTGACCCATTATGGTAAAAAGAAAAGTAAAACTGTAATTTTAAGATACAGGCTGACATCAAATATATTTTTAGTCAACATAACTATGTACAAATAGGATACTTCAGATTCACCTGCACCATTCAAGTATTATCAAACTGTCCAAAACAAACATTTTTCATAGGCTTTAAATTAAAACAAAAAAACATCATAGGATGCCATAATTCTGTTTAAGTTATGATTCTAACCAGGAAATTATTATGACGCTAGCATTAGCGGTCATATTGGTTTTGTCTTTTTTTTTTTTTTTACCTTTTTTATTGTTTTTCCATCAAGGATTGGTGGGACACTGAAACACTGGGAGACATGAAACTTTGTGGGTATGGAGCCCTAATAAGCTCATAGTAAAAATAAGGTTTTGGTCCCCGGGCCAAAAAAATGGCAAATATCGCAGAAGTCAGCCTATAGGGGGTGACATTTGTCCTATTATCTGGAGAGCACTACAGTTTAACACCATTTTTTGTCTTGAAGTTCATTCACCCTCATGCATTGAGTTTCAAATGACTAAGGGGCACTTTACACGAAAACGCTTGGGGGTGAAAAACGCAAAACATTTTATCGGATGTGCTATATCGTAGATGGTGGCGGCGTTTTTGGGGGTTGAAAACGCAAAAAAGTGAAAACACCCTCCAGAGTGGAAATCTTAAAACGTTCCACCCTCGCGTAACCGTGTAAACGGTGAAAAACGGAAAAGTGCGTTTATCGTCGCATAGAAATACGTAAATACCTCTAGGCAGGCACTCTTGGAAGTGTTGCCACCTAGCCATCTGGCGTGTATACTGCATCTATGTATATGCAATTTCACACACTTTTGCGTTTCCGTTTGAACAGAGATTTGACTCAGAAACGCTCGTCTAAATGCGGAGTTAAAAATGAGAACGAAACACCACTTTTGCGTTTTTGGTTCAGATCGTGTCCGTGTAAAGGTAGCCTAAAGTGAAAGTAAACAAAGTTGTCATAGGGTGTTCGAGTGAATTTAATCAAATTTAGTATATGTCATCTGAAAACTATGTTGCCAAAAAGTTATCAAAGGATTTATCTTGAGATGAACCATTTCAGAGTAACATGTCCGTGAATATCGTGGCTTCTAATTGCCTAAATTTGATTAAACTTGCCATGCAAACTTTACATAGCTTTCTTTGAATATGTACCAAATTTTGTGACATGTCGTCACAGGAGGCACTGTTTCCCATCGAAGCTAGAAGACCAACAACAGTTTTCGCTGAATAACTCACCTAAACATTTACTCAAGAAATTTTCAAGATTTTCTTTAGTATGTTGGTGTTACAGAGGTGTATAAACCCTGCCCAGACACACTTACTTGTAGTATAATGCCATTTAGTGAAATGGGTAAATGCAAAAATTGGGGTGTTATATTGTCAATATGGACCGAGAAGGCGGGAATCAGTCATGCACAGTAATCATGGCAAGTACTGTAGTCATGGCAAGTACTGTAAAATTCAGCTTATGGGGGGGGGGGGGCTCTGTAATTTCAAAAAATGGCATTTTTTGTATTATCTGGAGAACGCTACAGTTTACAACTTTTTTTGTTTTGAACTCCAAAGTTGGTCAACTATGACATGCAGACTCTACACATTTTTCTATGCCACTTAATAAAATGGGTAAATGTAAAAATTGGAATTATGAATTGCCAATATCTGTAACCTAAGGTGGAAACTGCACAAAATTGGTCATGTACAATTAGCAAGACAACCTCTGGAAGTATGCCAGGTATCAAGAAATTTCATGCATAGGAGGCGCTATCATTTTACCAGATCACATTTTGGCTTTTATCTGTAGAACACTATGGTTTAAAACCAAAATTCTTTTTACTTATATTCAGTAAACCTCTTTCAAATGTCAAAATACTAAAAGAAAATCAACTTGCTACGTAGGGTAGCCAAAAATCATTACCAGGCAGTGGTCATACCCTGTACCACTATGCGGTATATCTAGTTTTAAAGGAATTCATCGTTGTACAGTGTGTACATTATACTTTTGACAGATCTGGTCACATGTTATCAGATGGAATTTTCAGAAATATGCTGCTAAGATTTAAGGACACAAGCTACTATGTGATTATCCCACTGCCTCCACCGTTTTCAGCTCATTACCTACAGCTAAATAAAATACCTGCATCAGCTTTAGGTTATATCCACAAGTTCAACCAGCACTAATGATAAAAGAAAAAGAAAGGGAGACAGAGAGGGTGATGAGGCAGCCGAGATGTGGGTGGAGGAGGTGGCAAAATAAACAAAGGAAGCCGCTGCTGCTGCCAGGGGTAGCAATCACATGTCCATGTCAGTGAAAGGTTAACATTAGCTGATGTGACATGCCCAAGATCATGGGCCTGCTCTCTGTAACTTTGTGAAATGGTGTGACAATGACAGTTTTTGTGGACTTCACCAACTATAGATAGGAAGTTGTACACCAAAGCAAATACTATCTTTGATGACAAACTGCATTAATTGTCAAGAAAGAGGGGACATCAGGATTTTCTTTCATATAAGTGTTGCCGCGACTTTTCCCCTCTTTTTTTTCACTGATTTTTCGTCAACGATTGCCAGGACACTAGTGCTGGAACTCTGGGGGACATGAATCTTTGTAGGCATGTAGCCCTAGAACTTTTTGAGTGACTAGAACCTTTTGCCACCTCCAACCCTAAACACCGGTTGGTGCCCATTTACAACGAAAACAATTTCTGTGCAATTTTAACATTGTTAAAGTGAAACCAAACAAACTCATTGGGCCCCATCATGCTGCGGTGTATTGTGCATTCGTGACATGCGCATGGTGTCATTGCTATTTTGTGCCAGTGCATCGTTCATTTTTTCAGGCAAAAATCAGGTTGTGTAGATAGCAAATGACATTGCGCCCTCACGGGTGTGTCATTGAAAAGAAGATGTGTGGTCTGGCGCACCAGATGCTATTATGAGGATGCAAAAACCAGTTTCGCCTTTGATCAAGATTAAGGTCGTTTTTCGTCACTCGCGCATTGTTGAAAAGCTATTTTAGGGGTGCACAACGCTCTGAATCCAGATGCACCTACTGCTGCGCCAGAGAGACGAGGTCAACTGGCAGAAGAGCTGCAACATGCATATAGACTGTATACATGTATTTAATGTTTTAGTAAGCAAACAGGGACAAATGTATAGCAATGTTCTGCAGTTTATTTACGATTTCTGGCAAGTTGTAAGAAATGTAAATGACAAATCAACAGAAAGAAAACTAATTTGTTTCCCCGTCTTTCAACTTTGTTGTACAGCTTTCGCTACTGTTCGGAAGTTCTCTTCTTGCCAAAGGAGGAGCACATAATTATTGAGGATATTTCCTCCCATACTTCTTTGACCCGCAGAGGTTTTGTTGGGTGATTCTTTCCAGAAGACTGCTCACGCGCTTTTGCTTAATGCACGAGCAGATCTGTCTGCTGTCTGGTTAAATCCGCCATCGTAATAGCAACAGGCAATAGAAAATGCGCCGCTGGCTTTTAAAGGGAATGTGAGTATAAATTCTGATTGGTTCATTGTATGTTATGCCCAAAACACACCCATGACTGTAATGAAGTAATGTAAGACCAACCCTTTTGAACAATGCGCCTGGCGCAATGTTCACTTTTCCCACCGTCAAAATACCAAATTGTGTCGGGAACGCCCCCAAAGCAACTTGCGCGGCAGACTTTAGACAATGTGCATATGATCGTGAAAATAGAGCCTATTGTGTGTCACAAATTGTGTGACATTTCGTCGCAGGGTGCAATATTTCCCGTGGAAAGTACATGTCCAAAAACAGGTCTTGTTAAATACGTTTGCCCAAGACAACACTTTTGTCTTAGTATGCCTGTTTTGCAGAGGTGTGTCAACCCAGCCCATAAACACTCATTTGAAGCCTAGTGCCACCTAGTGATATGCGTAAATGCAAAAATTTGGATTTTCAATTGCCAGTATCTTGCACCAAGAAGGTGGGAACAAAATACATCATGCACAATCAACACATAGACCTTTAAAAGCACAGCACATGCCATAAAGTTTGGTCTAGGGTGCGCTGTAATTGTACGAAATGAAACACATGTAGGCTACATACATACTATGACAACATCTATCCTTTTCACAAATCACTCGTACACGCTACACAAACACAGACACCTGCTAATAAGAAATCATTTCCACACAAATTCTCACCTCACAACACTGCTCTACCACATACTCATGATACCAAGTGCCCACATGTTAGTACACTGCGACGGTCATACCATGTAGTTCAAATTACAATAACAATTTTGTTCATTTGATTCTACTCTAACAATCTCAAAAACTAAATACTTTCTTACTCACTTGAACTTACTTGCTTCCTCTTGCTTCCTCAGTCTCTGATCTCACTGCAAGTCAGCTATTAGCTAATCTTGTGGTAATGTGTCACTAGCCAGAGTTTGAACTGTTCTGAGGCTGTCTAAATATTAAACTAAAATGGTAGCTTAAAGTGATATGCATGAGTGCATGATTTTCTTGTTAGAGGGTTATTGTACATAATGAAATTGAACTGAAATGGATATTTAAATGCAAAGATGGACAAACTGGCTTGAGAAGGAAAAAGTCCCACCATGTCCCACCTTCTGCCTGTGCTTTTAACACAAGAGATTTCACCAATTAATTAATCTGCCTGGCTGAAGAGTAGTGATAATTAGGATCAGCTGGTTCAATGAATTGGGATACAAATATATGGGATGACTTGGGATATCCACCTCTGTTTTAAATGTATTTTATTCAAGCTTCTCAAATACAACCAGCGCAGTGATGTAATTGTAGTTGAGTAATAAATCAGCAAGCCTACAGACACTTAACCTTGCACCATCACGGGGCAACTTCACGTGTGTCATCCAGGGACAAAACGCTGTCACAAATATAATGCAACTCTTATCACTTGGTGTAAAAACAACATGTTTCTGTTAAAGTGCACTATGATGTTTTGTGATACAACTTTCATTGCATTTTACAAATGTATGAAAATGTATATCTGAATCAATTGACATATCTGAGAAATGTTGTGTGACTGACAGGAAAAAGAAAATGATTGTTTCCCTGCTAAATTAAGTTTTACTGTAGCTGTTGGTATGATATGAAGTGACAGAGATAATAGTTTTGTGTTATTTCTAGTGCATGAAATTAATTCTTCTACCTAGTAGGTGAATGTAAACTTGACATTACAGTCTGTGTCTGTGTGAATGTAGCCACATTAAGCAATGTTTTTAAAGGTTTGATATGAAATACAGTTTGTGAAATGCTTATTTAGCAAGATGTAAGGCCTTTTTAAATAGAATGTATACATGTATGGAGACAGGTATCCCTGAAAGAAAATGCATCCAGAAAAAAACTGATCGCTATCTGCATGTTTCTGGAAAATAAATGGCCTTGAGGTGGTACAAAAGGTTAATGAAACTTTTTGCTTGGTGTCCCACAGGGCCTGGAACTTGGACCTGCCCCAGAAACCACTGGGGCTCCTCTTAAGGTGACAAAGTGTCTTGCCATGACGCCTTTGCCTCTAGCCATAACAGCACAGCGATGGTGATTACACAAGCTTGTCCTAAAACCTTTTAGTCTTTCACTCCTAGTCCTTTTGCTGCTTCCTGTTTTTTGTGGTCTCATATGCCGTGCTCTGCTTCTGCTGGGATACTAAACTTGAACATAGCTGTGTCACATGCAGAACAGGTTTCAATAGCGTAATAATATCTAATTATCATTATATCTGCCAGCATGCATTTATATGTCTATGCAGTATGGTAACGTGCTGAATGTTTTACAGTTGGCTGCTTATGAGCCGTGCCATCTACTGCTGTCAGTCAGATATGACCAAAAGCAAAAGAAGCGCTGTCAGCTCATTCCACGCTATATATCAGTGTGCATATCTGAAGCATATATAATTGCTCTGAGTCTGATTCAAGATAAGGCTGAATCTAATGAAGCATGGGAGCCGTGTCAGAAGGCAACACTCAAGGCACAATGCTCTCTATCCTATTCTGCCTTTTTGTCAGCGAAATATATTACTCATTGAAGCCTCTTCAGAAAAGATATGAAAAAGACAGATGTTTATGAAGTTTGAAGAATAAAACAATATAACATGGTTTGGTTATTTACTGATGCACATATGAGGTAATTTGTCATATGTGATATAAGGTTTTAATATAACAGATTCTCTGTTTGGCTCTCTGCATTCCCAGCTCACTGTGAATATTATACAGTTTCAAGGTGGAAGAATATGTGATTTTAAAAAAGTGTGTGTACAATGTAGGGCAAAGATAGTCAACCAGTGCCTCTTTAAGGAAAAAAGGTCCTAAAGCCACAATGTGGTAAAGTCACACAGAGTAGCGACAACAGAGTAAATAATTGGTTTAAACATATTCAATGACCTGGCAAGTGTTAGCTATCCAAAAACGTATTTAATACAGCAACACTTGATGTTTAAGGTTATTGCTAAGAATGTTAATTGATCACAAAATGCATTCTATTATAAACAGAATATGTGCAGTGCAAAACAATTTTGATTGGGAAGACAGCTAAGCATATTTGGCAAAAGAAGCTTCAAACTATGTCTGTTAAGGCATACTTTCTGGACTCAAAAGATTGTTTGTTTGAGGTGCTCTTTGGATGAGATATTTGAAGCATTAAATCATAACTCCAACTTCAAGGCACTCTCATTGCCCATTTCAAAGAAATGCATTATGGTCATATGTTTTGCTGAGTGTATAACATCCATAGTTGGCTTCACATCCAGAAAAAAAGTCAATGATTGCACAATGACTTTTTTTAAATATTGCCCTTGCCAAGGGGTGAGCGAGACTGCAATATCTGTCTTCAGGAGCAGCTACCAATGTCACTGACATTCCGGGTATGTGGAGCCATGGTAACTGGAGTCCCTTAGCCCAAAAATGTGTTGAATCTGCCCTGCTACATCAGAGAGAGACTGCTCGAGATGTACCTCATCTAGGTCCAGCTGGCAGCCTGGTTCAGTGCCCGGCTTGGCAGAAGTGTTGGGCATGCAGGTTGCTCTAACCCTAGAGGGCACAGCACTGCAGGTCCTCACACATTTGCAAATGGATGGTTAGGGCCAGCTGACTCGTCAGTGAGGGGGTAATGCAGTATCATTTTCCCCCAGAAGATCTTTTCAAGACCACAATATACAGTAATTGATCACCTGCCAACAGAGTCAGCTGAAGACCAACAGAGAGTTCATGCTTTAGGGTTTGCAACCAGAGTGACTAACTCAGCAAAAATTGGAGTGTTAAACATTTGGGAGTTAACTTTATCTCCCAATGTGTAATTTTAACATTTTCGGATTTAAATAGTGCCTAGAGTTGGACATTAAACAGTGGTCTTTTTACTAAGTGCATTCAGGTCCCTGGTAGCATCCCTGTGTGCAATAGTGTTGTAGTGTAAAGCACTGGGTGTACCAGGAGCTGATCTGGAGGAAGCATCTGGGTGACTGAGGCAGGGACCTCAAAGAGTGGCTGGAAAACCCACATGGGTGGCATCGCTGTGGGCAAAAAAGTCATGTCGCACACCACCACCCAACTGTGGTGCCACATTAATATGCGAACAGCTGAGGCTCATCCGGTTAAGTTGGGTGCACTGAATTGCTGGAATGCAGATTGTGACCTAGAGGCCACCTTTTTGGCAGACGCTACTAGTAGACAGAGGGATTACTGTCCTCCCAGTCTTGCCTGTGATAAAAAAAATCACAGTCATGGCAGAGCATGTAATGATAGGGCAAAGTGATGATGTCGAGTCGGTGTGCACAATGATTAATACATCATGTCGTAGCCTGCTAAGAAGACACTGCATAACATGCAAGGTGCAATGAACTTTCTGTGTAGTTATTATTATTATTATTATTAATAATAATATATATATATATATATATATATATATATATATATATATATATATATATATATATATATATATATATATATATATATATATATATATATATATATATAAATAATAATAATAATAATTATTATTATTATTATGAGAGACCTTCAGAATATGTAAGAGAGAATATACATTTATATGTAATTAAATTTTGGGTCCATCTTGTGATTGTGTTTGTTTGTCATGCCCTTGTGTTCTGTAGAGTATTTTTGCACCATCACTATTAGAAAATGGACCTTTCTATATGTTCTCCAGTCTGTATGTTTATTGGCTGTTGTGTGTGTCTGTCACAATAAAAGGCTCAAAAGCCAAAGAAATTACAACTGTTTACGAATTCCACTCAGTGCTACAATATAAACGTCATAAAATTTAGACAATGGCCTTTAGTATGGTCGAAGTTAGAGACCTTTGGCAAGGGGGTGCTTGGAGTGACTACAGGGAGTACCCTAAAATTAATAGCAACCCTCCACCACTACCTCCTGAAGGAGATACCAAAACTGTTCCATAAATATATGAATCTGCAAAAACTAATTTAGTTGCATTCTATACACCATTACAAAGGACTTTTCAACATGGCTGACTTTTCAACTAACTGGCAAGGGGTCCTTGCCTAAAAATGTTGAAGACGTCTGGTTGAAGATATACACACAACTTCTCTGATGTCAACTGTGTGTGTACGGTGCCCATCAGTTGATTATAACAAGAATGATTTAATCCACCTGCATAGCATACAGGTTGTCATCTATCCCATATTATGACAGGTATATCCAGTGAGATTGCAATGTGGAACAAGCAAAATAATGACTCCTGATTCTATTTACAAAATATTGACCTTCTTAATTGTGTTCTTAAAAAATGATAGGAAAGTCTAGTGTAAATCCCTGTTTGAGGACCTAGAAAGTATTGTATATGAATGATATTGCTGAACCACATGAATCATTAATTGATCCAGTCATGTATCGACTGTCACTCAAAGCCCCTCTGTAGCTTAGCCAACCATGAAATTCAACCCAATCCTGAACAGAGGTACATGAACCCTATCATGTGGTTTGGTCTCAATAATTTACCACAAGAGCTAGTGGAGGATCAAGGGCTTTCTATGATGTTTAGTTGTATGTCAGCTACAACATCAGAAAAATAGCTGAAATTGGCCAGTACAATGTCTGGCAGAGGACATTGGACTGAAGAGTCCTGGAAACAGGCCATGGCTGAATAACAAAGACACCATTCAGTGAGGTATTGAAACTTGTCATGGATAAAGGATGTTCTACCAGATATAACTAGTTAATGTCTTCATAATCCGTCAAAATAACCACAGCTTCAAAATAACAACAGCACCATAATATCTTATATCCATAGTAACTCACCAGAAATGGTTGTGGCCCTTTGGTTTTCCCTCTCCTTTCCAACACAAAGGCGGCTGTGTGATTCAGACAACTGGTAGGACAAAGTTCACTTCGTGCCATCACTTGCGAACAAACACTCCACTGTGTTGGGAGGTAAAAACACAACTAGTGGATCCTCATAGTGAGAGCTTTCTAAAATTGCTGCATTTTTATGTATACTTCATTCTCAGTTTAATGTAGACTAAAAACTCAAAGTATAGGCTATAATGTTAGAAGATGCTAAAACTGGAAAATACGGTCACATACTGAATACATAAAACTGCAGAAAAACAGCCATGTGTAATGTGTGTTTTCTCATCTATTTTTTCTACAGGCATAAAAAAACTAATACAGCATTCTATGGAATATGAGCATGAAGAGATAATGTCAATATTTTAATTTTGCCTGATCTGACATCTGCCTTCACAGAGAAGAATCAGAGTGATGTGTTTTTTAATGAAGACTGGCTCCTTTATGTCTCACACAGCAACCTTTCAATTAAACTACAGGCTTGTGTTGAGATGTGCAGTAATGGCTCCATTCTATGTCTTAAAAGCGTTGACTGTGAGAGGCCTCTGTAATTTCAGTTTAATTTGCTGATGAACAGCTATTAAAGGACATTCCATTAAGGCAAGGGAGGCAAGGAAAGACAAAAACTACTGGAACATTTGCACTTCCATTCGGCTAAAATATGAGCAAAATCACCATCATTTCCCTGTTGTGCCCCATCATATATTCATGTACTTATATAGTGATTTTGATTTTGTCTTAAAATACAAATACTGTACTCACTCATTTGTATCTAAGATCCATTTTAGGCTGTGTGCTTTTAGCGGGAAGTATTAGTGCCTTTCATCCAAATGTTGGGTAGCTGAAAGGGGAAGCTGGACAAAGACTAACATTAAGAAGGGGTGGTGAATATCTCCACACACACAGACACAGACACAGACACACACACACACACACACACACACACACGCGCACACACACACACACACACACGCACACACACACCCACACACTCACACACACACACACACACACACACACACACACACACACACACACACACACATTTAAAATGCAAACCACAATAATAAACGTGAACTTTAGCACACTGATGCCACAAAGTTAAACAACAGCTTCTACCTTCATAAAAAAATCTGGTAAAAACATCCATTCAATCTGAGGTTGAAGTCCTATTGCAGTATTATCTTTTTGGTCAGTAGGTTTATGATTCCTTGGTCTCTCAATTTTAGCACTCCTCACTGTCCACTTGTCAAAAATACCACCTCATATCTAGCAATAAATAAAAGCAAACAATTATTGTCTATTTTTTGACGAGATTTAGGGATATGTATAGCCAAACGCTGATAGGTATCTTAGTTGTGGAAAATCACAAGGCAGAAGCTGTCCAACAATCAAAAGCTACTCAGTGTAGGCATTACAGCATTGTAATAGGTGTCATAGGCATCATAGCATTGATTCTGTTCTGAATCAATTGAAGTGAAGGTGTTGACAAACCCATTTCCAATGTAGTGGACACTTAACAATGGAGTAGTTCCTCTAATGTGAACTGCGAATAGTAGATATAGTGCCCAGGCATTGGTTAGGTTTGTATGTACAAATTTAAAAACACAAATGAATTTTAATCCCAAGGCCCACAGGGTGATACAATCTTAAATCTAACACATCCCTTAGCAAAAAGTAGTATACTTAAAGTTTATTTTATGAAGTATACTTCAGTATAAGTGTAAGTATAGAACAGAAGTACACAGACCATGTACTTTTAGTGTACTAGAAAGTATGCTAATTTAATACTTTTTTATATTAAATTGGAACACTTTAAGTTTATAAAAGTATTCTTTAAGTATATTTTAAAGTTAATTTTAAGTTTACAAAAGTACACTCTAAAATATACTTAAAGTATACCACAAGTACACTTATTTATATACTGCCATTGTACTAGTTATGTACTTCAAGTTCCTATTTTTAGTTTATTATAAAATAATAAAATAAATGAAGCAAATCCCATTGTCATTGTGATAACACAGCACACAGTGCACACTGCTTTTAACCCATCACACATGTGACCATGCTCAGGGTACCTCAGTCACAGGGGAGGATGGAGGAGAGAGTTGATCATTCATGGCCTGTCGGTGTCGGGAATTGAACCTGTGACCTTTTGGCTGCCGGGCCAGCACCTTAGCTGCTAGACCATGACTGCTCCATTCAGTATATGTTTATAAACTTTCGTTATTTTACTGGTTTACTTGTTGTTATACTTTAAGTTTGCTTGGCATATTACTTGTAGCTTTGTAGCTTTACTCAAACTGTATGTACACAAGAGTGTGATGCATTTACAAAATCAAAAGACATAATGTTGAAAACAAGTTTGATATATTTTCAAACATACAAACAAAAACAAAGACCACCCTTAGCAAAAAGAAGTTTATTAACTTTAACAAACTTCTTTTTGCTAAGGGAAAGTATAAGTGTAAGTCTTCCCTTAGCAAAAAGAAGTTTATTAAAGTTTACTATAAGTATACTTATTTTATACTAAAACTGAGGAAGTATACTTGAACTTGACTTCTATAAACTATATTTTATATACTTATAGAATAGTATAGTAAAGTATACCTGGCTTATACTGAAACTTCTAAACAAAGTCTAAGACTAAGTACATTTATACTAAGACTTACACTTATACTTTAAAATGAAAACATATACTTTTCCTTTAGTCAAGTCATTGACTCGTGCTTAGCATTTAATTTATATATTAATATAATATAATGGTGGATTTTAAAACTAGTATGTGTGTTCAATTGCATTGTCTTTATGTACCTTAAAATCATACACAAAAACAGAAAAACATTTGAATTGACTTTATTGAGCTAGCTACTTGGTAGTCCTTGGTATCTCTGCTGCGTAATCCTCCAAATATCTTTTATATGGTCCGTTTTGCTATGTTAGCTCTAACGAGCTGGTTGTTCAGCTTCTTCCAGCTGACTGGGTGGTATCGTGTTGCACTTTTGTTTTTGTGTATGAGATTAAGGTACATAAAGATGATGCAATTGAGCACACATATTATATACTGTTAAGTTTTAAATTCCACCATTATATTATATTAATATATAAATCAAATGCTAAGCACGAGTCAATGACTTGACTAAAGGAAAAGTATATGTTTTCATTTAGTACAGTACAGTATAAGTGTAAGTCTCAGTATAAATTAGAAGTTTCAGTATAAGCCAAGTATACTTTACTATACTATTCTATAAGTATATAAAATATAGTTTATAAAAGTCAACTTCAAGTATACTTCCTCAGTTTTAGTATAAAATAAATATACTTATAGTAAACTTTAATAAACTAAGGGATAGCATGAGCACTTACTCGCATTATTTTGGTAGTATTCTCAGATTTGGTAGTATTCCAGTAATATGTAATAAACAATGGACACCATGAAAAAGGAGGCAAAGAATTAAAGAAATAATTTGGTAAAATCATTTTTACAGTGGGTGCAATAACCTTAAAGAGAGTTGTGAAGTAATGGCCTGGTTGACTACTGAACCAAGTGGAGAAATAATTGAACGACAATGCATGGTGAAGTATTATAAGGACATGACAGCAATAAAACCAAATGTTATTGTAAGGTTACCCTCAGTGAGTACATAATTAGTCTCAATAATAGGTCTGAAAACATTAGAAAGACTCTTGTCTTTGTAGTCATAGTCACCATCAGATTATCTATATACAGTAGTAGAGTTGAAAACAGAACAGATAAACACATCTCATTTGAAAGCTAGTGATTTTAGCCTAGATTTAAAACAACCCTGTTAAACCATCATTAAAATTTGTAGTGTGTTTTGAGCCCTGGCAATCAGTAGAAGCCAGCTGTGTCAATCATTAAACACTCTCATCTTAAGCCTGGCTAACTATGCTAAACATACCCACAGGCCTGGCTGGCATCAGCCTCTCCTCCACACAACTGAGTTTCTGAAAAGCCTCAGTTGTACGCCCAAGTTCCTCAGATCAGATTTGTTTGCATTTATAACTACAATAATAACAACTTTTCTCTATACATATTTGTTGGACAGCAAAAACATTACGACGTATTGAGTTATTTCGTCCAAGTGACTACATAATTGGCCTTAATTATATAATAATATTATAATCTAGTCTAGAGTCTGGAGAGAATACATAATAGAGTACATATTAATGACTGGCTATATTACTAATTTTACAGTAACATAGCTTCAATTTAATAATACAGTATTATTATGATATAACAGTTGTTACATTTGTAGTGTGTCTGAGCCTAGCAGTCAGTAGAAGCAGCTGTACTGGTGGCCATATTAGAGTCATTAGACACTCTCACCCTCACTCTGGCTGGCTACTCCATATATACCCACACGCCTGGCTGCCCTGTTCACATGCCTGCTGGTGACTGCCGCAGCTGGATCCCCATCAGCCATGACAAGGGGAGAGGTGACGGCAGCCGAGGCCCTTAATGTGTGCACTGCTGTGTTAATGTGTACAAGACGACACACTGGAACAGGGGTGTAGCCAGGGGGGACGACTTGGACAATTTTAGGGGCTCAGCATTGACAGGGGGCCCTTTGAGGACACTGTTATTAGTATTATTCATAGGAAGGGCGAGGACAAAACTGAGTTCTTTCGTGGGGCCCTAAACTTCTAACTGTGCCCCTGCACTGGATGTTGGGGATGTTGTCCAGAGGCTGGCCTGTTTCTAGACGTCAGAGCTTAAGGACTGATCCAAGGGTGGGAAAAATAGAGCAAGAAAGAGAAAAAGCGTATTGGTATGTGGGGATGGGTCAGCAGTAAATCAAAAAGAAATTTCACAGCTGCCAAAACGTATTACACTACCATGAAGGTAAATAAAATATTCCCCATCATGCAGACTCCCACACATAGACACACACTTTTGACTCCTTACAAATATATTGCATTTGCCACCTGAGCTAATGCACAAATTAGAGTGAAAATATCATAGTGTGCATATTTAACTTCATTAGGTATACATGATGTCACTGTGCAGCCTACTTTCAGCAAAGCAAACCTTCACATTTTGTGGTGTGCATTGAAGTGCACTGACTGTAATTGGGACCTTTTGTTCAATTTCTCTCCATGGGATGTCCACGATTCAAAAATCAATGAGCACTCTTATTTTGTCAAAGACCTATCATTTTGTCAAAGCCTATCACTGACAGTCCCTGACACATTGGATAAATGGACAAAAGCTCAAAAGCAATTATAGAGGCTGAAGATGGACAATAATTGAACCTTTATGTGTTATGTCTAAGGATGGATATATGATGATGACAACGATTATGATTACAATGATAAAGAATAATAAGATGATGGTAATAATTATGCTGAAATTAGGGTGTCACATGATGTCTACAGTGGCTATAATAATAAAGCTCACAAATATGCACATATGGGTGCAGATACAGAGATATGTATAAATATATCTATAAAATAAGCATACCCTCCCAACAGTAACTCAGTCCTAATTTTGCAAATAGGAATGAAGCTTGTCAAGCCACTGGACCAGAAGTGTGTCCTGAGGCAACTTGGCAGAGATGGTCTGGGGAAGGGCTCTCTTGGGTGAAAAATATTACAGTCATCAAGCTTATGGTATTGCAGTTTATCAAGGCCATTACACGAAAGCACATGAAAAAAAGACTGTCCCTCTATACCCATACTGACATGTTACCTTATTGTGCCTCACTTGTCATTTCATTTTAAGATTCTAGTTTATTTTCTTTTTAAATCCCATTTTTATCACTGGAACTGGAGGCATCCTCTTTAAAAGCATCTGCTTTCTTCACTGTGTTATGCTGTCCTTTCTGAGGATATAAATAGACTTGCATTATTTGTTCATACCACTGTAAAAAAAAGTTTCTATGGGTGGTGAGCATTGACCTAAGGGGTCTTGTGCTTTTGACCCATAAACTATGCACTGTGGAGGGGGAGGGAGGTTACTGGCCAAGTCATCCATCCAAGTCAGCCATCCAGACATCTCAACACCCCCCCCCCCCTCCCCCTCCATTCAGTGCACCTTGGAAACATTACAAAACATCAAGTCAAAGCAGCGTTATATGTCCCCATCCAATTATTTATGTGACATGCTTTTTGACACGCAGTGCAAGGTTCAGCTTATTGCGTAATAGCTTTCATTGATCATCTGAGGTGGTGTTGAATATTGAAACGGAGCATCACTGTCCATTTTAAATCTATCCAAAGTAATAGAGAATTGACTATATTTCCATGGCATTTACAGACATGATTGAAGGGCTAATGCATCCATAAAGTCATAAAGTGTTCTCCTCTAAACATCCCTCATTATTATTATTATTATTATTATTGCTGGTGGTGGGTCTAGTGTTAGTGATGGTGGTATTGTTGTGATAATGAATGTGCATTAAAGTACTGTTTTATTTTCTTTCTTCTTTTATTTTTGATTTGAGGTTTAACCTTCACTGACACATCCACCTATTTATAAGACTGACTGACCTAGCCTCACCTTACACCGTGACTTTATGCTGTTAAGTTAATTTAAGGATGTATAGTATGCACTGGTATTCAGTGATATACAGTTCTGTAACAATAGTATGCATAAAATTGTTGACCATGAATTTTGTTTTTAATAAGGGTGAAATTCTTGCAACATGAATTGCAAATAACGTTATCACATAAAATAGAATAAAGGATTAAGGAACAACAAAAAATAGCAGAAGAGCCTAAATTTGGGGAGTCTATCGGGGTCTAGACTAGAATGTCTCAGCGTTTCTATAGCAACGTAGAGCTGGATTCCAAATAGTGCTTGGTGGAGTGTCTTTGAAATTTACTTGGCCATCATTTCACGGCACTGAACAGAGAAGGGTGTTCCTAAAACCTTTTTAATGTAAAATGAAATACTTAAAATGTCAGAGGAAAAATAGCGATGTGTAGATCTCTTTGATGTGTAGTCACATCAGGCAGCTGAAGTGTGCTAGGAGGACTGACAGAAGGGGAAAGGTAGTTTTGCATTTGCTGCCCTCTGCTGATGCAGAATCTGCACAAGTGCTCTGTCACTCATATCCCACAGTGAAGTTTTAATTTATCCCACCATATGCATTTATATAAAAATGTTAATTAATATTCAGGTCATGTGCAAAAAATGAAGGTCAAGTCCCTTTGTTGTAGAACAATACCACTGAGCTATACCCAAAATATCACTTGGAGATGCTTCCTTAAAGACAATATCTTTTTAAAACTCTGTGTTCAGTGTCTTCAAATTGTGGCATTATAACAATAACATTTATGATTACAATGTTTAGGCAAGCAGCTCCACAATATGATATACCTACAAACAATTGCTACTGAGCACAGGACAATTGGAAATATAACTGCCCATGCCAGAGATTGTGGATTGAAATGGGAAGAGTCAAGAATGCTGAATCACATTGTGCACCTCCTGGTTGTTTAAGAGTGCCTGCAGAGGTTGCTTCTCATCCTATCGTTTTGTTTTTCTTTTCTCTAGTGGTGGTGGGGTAGTGGTGTCCTCATGCCAAAGTTGACCTGCTTTCTCAAGGCGAGTGTGTGTATGTGTGTGTGTGTATGTGTGTGTGTGTGTGTGTGTGTGTGTATTTCTCTCTCTCTCTCTCTCTCTCTGTCTGTCTCTGTCACTCTCACACACACACTCTCTCTCCCGTGCTCTCTCTCTCAGTTTGTGTGTTTTTTTTGTATGTGTTTTTTGTGCGTGGTCTGTGTGTGTGTGTGTGTGTGTGTGTGTGTGTGTGTGTGTGTGTGTGTGTGTGTGTTTACACTCAGCTCTGATTTAAAAAGAGTTGAGGAATGAGCCTAGAATAGGAGTCATTAATGATGAAATATGAACACTCATCTCAAAATCAAAGGTAGCTTTCTTCAAAAAACAAAGTCCCCTGGAACTTCTGCATTTCTATAATGAGAACAAGAGAAAACTGTGGTATCTTTCCATAGATGAAAAGAGGACATAAATCAGCACTCGTCTGAGATGGTTTTTGGACCTCATAAAATAAATCACTGTTCACACAGATATGATCATCCCGCTGTTATAGGAAGTCAAGTTAATGGGGAGGTTTTTAAGTACATAGTAAAGTTTTAGTTATATGTAATTAATGAATAATCTGACAATAATAGAGAGAAGGTAGTGTAGCTATGCTGTGATGTAATACATTGTGGAGCCATTTTTTAACCAAATGATTCTGTCTGCCCTTTCTCTCTCCCACTATGCCTTTCTACAGGAGTTGCTATGGCATTAATGATGCCAGTCATGTTGAAATTACCTTGCGCAAACCTCTTGCCTATAAATAGCTCACTGTTAGCCAGCTCATCTCAGTGAGACGGCATTTTACCTGTCGCTTTTGCTCTCTCACTCACTGACTCTCTTCCTTTGCTTTCTTTATTTCTCCTGTCTTTTCCCCTATTCTCTCTCTCACCCTCACACTCTCTTCCTGGTCTGTACTTTGCATTTCACACCCTGCTCTCTCTTACACTGTCCTCCCTCATTTTCTTTCTCCTGTCTTTCTCCCCTATTCTCTCTCTCTCTCTGTTTCTCTCTCTCTCTCTCTGTCTCTGTCTCTCTCCCTCTCCCTGATTCTTACTTGGCTCAGGGGCAATCACATTCAGCAGCAATCAGTGTGTGTGTGGGTTCATCCAGGTTTGACAATGCCCTTCACCCAACCTGTCTCTCCATGTCCTGTTTATCAGCAGCTCTGCAAGCTGCCATTTGCATTCCATTAGCGTTAGCAGCACTGTGTGTTTAGCAATGTGCACTTAGGACTGTGCTCTGCAAAAAAAATCTCCTATCCATCTCAGTTGCCTCTGCACCACTACCCCAAAATACAATCTGTAAATAACCTGTAAATCGCAACATGCTATCTGCTGCATCTGACAGCACTGTTTTAGTAAGATACTCTATTTCCATCCTACTGTGTAAATTTAAATTTTATGGGATTACACTTTTTATGTTCCCTGTTACAGGGTATCTACACTATAAAGTACAGTGTAACAAAGTCTGTAACAATATGTAACATTATGTACTTACACTTTACCTTAGGGTTTAAGGATTAGGGTTGTGAAGGTTAGTGTTACATATGTGCAGCGTAAGTAAATACTATTACATGTTGTTACACTTATATACACTGTAAAACGAAATGGTAAAAGTATTATTATACAATACTGCATTATTGTTTTAATATACCATTAATATTGATTTAAAGTATAATGCTGCTACTGCCCCATACAGCAACCAAACAAATTGCTTTGCATTGTCATACACTGACAATAGAGTTAATCCTGATCTTAACACCTTGTGCCAGACTGACATCCCTTGATAAACCCAAAACATTTTGGAGCCTTCTACAGACTGTCAAGATGCTGTGTATTTGATGAGATGTAGTTTTCGTTTACATTTTATTAGGCAGTTTTTTCATAAGGCACTGATTTTAATTCATACTAACTCATATTTACCACTTCTGTGGTTCTGCTTTCACTTGTTATGCTATGTATGTTCATCTTCCCTTGTTTTGTGTGAAACCAAGTAAACAACAGTGGCAGTGACAACTTGCAGACATGGCTTATTCTGTGAAAATACCATTGGATTGTGGGCAGTGAAATTCTCTATCAAGATCAGAACAATCTGTTAGCTGTCTTGTCCCGATGAAATGTGATGAGGGCTGGTTAAGGGGCTGGAGAGTGCGCTTGTGCATGCTCATGCACACACATATGACATAAAACAGGACACACACACACAACTAGAAGACAAAAGCAGTGGGTGACAAAAATGCTGAGAAAGCAAAATACATTCATGTGAGGGCATATTTCACATTATACAAGTGATATAGAGTTAATCTGAAGAAGCGATGTGAAAGTAATGGCTAGAAGTTGGAATCTTGACTTCAGAAAAGAAACAGCCTGACATATATTTAACATTACATTATGCTTAGCAGATCTCTTATCCAAAGCCACTTACAACAGACACCAATCAAGCTACTAGAGAAGAACAGAGCACGAAAGAGCATAACAGGTAAGTGTAGATCCAACCATTTTCTTAAGTAGGTAATCCTGATGACACAAATCATCAGAAATGTAGATCAGCTAGTGCACATGGCAGGGTATCTACCTCTGAAGCCGAGAGCTCCAGCTTTTGTGGTGGCCCTGAATTTTAAATATTATTTTGATTTATAAAAGACAACATTGGTTGGACAGGCAGACATGTTTTTTCTTTAAAATTTATTTTCAAAAATGGGTAAGCAGACAGTTCTCTTGTAAAGTGAATACCAAATTCATTGTAAACAGTACGTACAACATATGCATTCTAGCTCTAAAAACGTCATAAGAACATGTTGTACAACATATCAAAAATCTTTCATGAAAGATCTTTTCATTTCCAAAGAATAATATGCATAAAACTAACAGGATGTAAAATTTACATCATACTCAATTTGTTAACAATTTATTAAATGCACATTTGTCTACTTGCACAAACTTACATGAAAACTTTGCGATAACGTAGACCATTCCAAAGAAAGCACGCATGAAAACAGAGATTGGCAGTAGCGTCACAAACCACAGCTCTAACCTGAACTCTAACCTTCTGTAACACTCCAATTACTGGCTTTGAGATCATAGATCACAAAGCAAATGAAGTTACAAACAAAAATATGGAAAACTAAACGAAATCCGTCATCACGCAGAGATTGCATTCATGCCTTTCCTCTTCCATCAGTCTACTTGCTCGAGAAAAACAGTAATTTCAAACATTCACATTGTGTGCTGAGAGTGATGACAGCCTGCTGAGACCAGCTCAGCCAGTAACAATGACTGAAACGATGAAACTGCTCTGCAATTAATAATTGATCTGTGATGTGTCATCCTCCCTTGTAAGGCATCATCTGTATTTTACAATACAATATCACTAATACCAGCCCTGTACTAAAGGTGTGTGTCAGAAGTTTAAGCCTATGTGAAGTCTACTTTTAGATGCAGCTCCTGTATCTTATGATGAAGCAGCACACACATGAGGTGAGCTCAGCCTTCTGGGGAACACAAGGCAGCAGTGGGCCTCTGCAGTGTGAGAGGCCAGGGCAGGGCAGGGCAGGGCAGGGTAGAGCAGAGCAGGGGGAGAGGCAACTAGCAAGTTCAAAAAGCAGTCTTGGCAGCAAAAGAGGGAAGTCCTAATCTGCCTCACTTCAGCATCACTCCCACTCCCCACCACCACCAGCTCTTTACATGTAATAGCTGTTCAAAGACAGCAGATCCATGCTTATAAGATTTAAAACTGTGTGAAACTTGCCCAGCAAGCCTCTACTGTACGTCTAAGGGATTGCTAGTTCTGGCTGTTGAAAGATTCACTACCAACAAATTCCCCACACACATACATGGTGCTGTTTGGAATGGTTTGATATGACTTGAAACTCATTAGGCAGCTATCTAAAGCATAGAGAACATGGCTAAAAAGTGAAAGGGTTTTACAGAACGTTTGACATCAATGTCTTTCTAAACATATAGTAAGCAAAGATACAATTATAGTTTTTTATCAGTCTATATTCCCTTTCTCAATATGTCAATTACAATGTATATTTATTAACTTATGTCATGATGTTACATAAGAAATGAATGTATTAATTAAGTTTGTGCAAAAAGGAGCGAGATGTGGGATATAAGATAATCACGCAGTAAATACTTTTCTTTTTCTCACAGTCACACACATTTTAACGTCTCATTAAATCTTTCGTTCACATTGGTGGTGGTGAAATTGGCTTGTGTCAGTGCACCCTTCAAAAGTGGGTCTCCTTCTCTGTGATGGTAGAGATCTTGGATTTGGCATCACAGTCATTCACACAGGGTGCTTTGCCTGGCCTTCCTCTCATCTTCAGGGACGGGCTTGGGGTGGTCAGCTTCTTAATACGCTGGGGATATAAAAAGTATATTTCAAACTGTCTGTGTAGGGTCTAATTCATCCAGGTGATGGTAGTGCGTGAAGTGAAGTGAAGAAGAAGAAGAAGAAGAAGAAGAAGAAGAAGAAGAAGAAGAAGAAGAAGAAGAAGAAGAAGAATCTCCATTTACCATTTACCATCTCCAAGAAGAACCATAATGTGACATGATTGATGTCATAGCATTTAGGTTTTAAAAGCACATTATATATGGTTACAGACTATGTCATGTTAAATTTAGGTCATCCAGGAAGAAATCACATTTTTTTCAATAGTGTGTACACTTGAGCACCAGTGTGTACGCACACACTCACACACACACACACTCAAACACCCACATGCACCCACACATACACACACACACACACACACCAAATCTGACACCTGGATAGATAGTGCCTTTGCGTCACAGGGAAACTATCCTGGCAGCCTCACTGCTTTCCTATTGCAACTTTTATCTCCAACTGTCATGGTGCCTCAAGAGATACCCTGTTCTTTCGAAGCAATTTACCGAGCAACCTGACTCTGACAGCTTCCTATCCACTGTCATTACACTGCACTTAATGCTTTGAGGAAGGCTGTCAAGAGCACATCAAATGGGAATGAAAGAGAGGGCACAGCACAAATATTGGACCTGACTAGAAGAGCAGGAGGCAGAAACCTACAAACCATTTCCTCTTAACACCCCTGAAAGATAACCAAATGTGAATGAAATTTTAAAATGAAAGGAATTCTAAAAAAGGCTAGTTAATGACAGAGGTACAAAAATAACACAGGGATATTGTAAAAAACAAAAAACAAAACATAGGGATACTGGGAATGGTCTCACCTCCATAAAAGTGCCCTCTGTCTTCCAGATCTGGATGACTACGCCCAATGGGATGCACACCATGGAGGACATAGCCATGATCCAACCAATGGCGTAGCCCCAGTCTGGATACGTGTAGACATTATTGTACTTCAGTGGCTTGTACTTAATCAGGAAGAACAGGAATATGCCCTGATTGATTGAAAGTGGACAGGGAGAGAAAGTAGAGAGAAAAACAGGAAGAGATGCAATGTGAACATCCGAGTGAAACATTTCTACAATTCTGCTGTACCATTGTAAGAATAAGACTGATTGTGCATGTTTGATTTAAGATAAATATCACAGATTTATCTTAAAGGTTAGCTAAATATACATAGACTTACAGCACATAGTCCAGGAGTTAGGATCTTCCAACACCACTTGATGAAAAACACTGGCTTATATCCAATCATGTCTTCAATGTTCAGGTAAAATCTGTCACTTCCTGAGTTTAAAATAGTACAATAAACGTACCATTAGCCATACCACTAATGCAATTAATAATACCAGACAGAATCCAGTTATATTATCATACAATAAAACCATCACAAACCAATATACTTGAAATATTTTCCAACGCTATTAGGTGGGTTCACTGTTGATCCATTCACCCAGAGTCACTATGTACTTGGAACTTACAACCAGCAGGGGGCATTGTAATAACAATAATATGTGGTTGCTTTCGGAAGACATAGTCACACAGGTCAACATCAACTTGCACTCTCAGCTGAAGAGAGCCTCCCCAATCTTCACACAGTCAGGAGACCTGGGTTGGGTAACATCACACATGTTGACAAAAGCATGACGTGGCGCTTACCGTAAATCCATCCAATGCAGATGGCCTCAAAGATGGCCACAAAGAGCAGACACATTCCACTGGCTGCATATGAATCAAACAGCTGGAACACATACATGCCACCCTAACAGAGCATGACAGCAATGGCATCAGCACAGAGGACCATGACAATGAAACAATGCTTCAGCTTTGTTACTAAAGCATCAGTAACTCACATGACACAACAAAACATGCATGTCAAGTAATATGTACTTTTTTACATTGGACTTAATTATAAAAATATGACAGTGAAAGCAAGTCATAAGACAATGTAGGACAGGAAAATGGGGTAGGGCTCATATCAAGAGGACACAGGGATTACATAAGGAGACTAGAAGTTGAGCACATGCCAGCACAATAGGTGGCATCGGCTCAAGCTCTCACTGTCTTCCTGCTACTGCTAGTGTTCTCTTTATCTGTGCCAGCCAGCTTTGCCATAGTAACGAGCCCTGTTCAGTGAAAAAGCAGAGGCCTGATATTTCCGCTTGGCACAGCGATCTCGATTCCACGGACAGCTACACGTGAGACCTGATGGTTGGAAGGCCACATTGTGGGAGTGTCCACCTGACTGAGCTTTAGAGCACGTGAATGCTCCAGTCAGTCCTATTTATACTTCCTACTGCCTGCACCCAAAAAGCACAGTGCATACACACGGTAAGTTACATTAAATAACATTCAGTTCAGGTGGAATTGTAGCTTCTGAAGGAAAAGAAATGTAGAGCTATCTTCAACTGGTGACCAAGAACTGATGAAAGTCATTTTTTAATTAGATAAGCTGCTTTATGTGAAAACTTGACTTGACTATGTTACACTGGGTCTGGCCTCAGCAGGTCTACAGTATGTATATGGTCATGATTCATGCAAATACCCCATTATTCATTATGCATGCATATACCGAAGCTGTGGAACAGGTTGAGGACCTACATTATCTGCACAGTTTGAAGGTTTGAGATTACGAGTCTCTAGCCAAATGTAACAAAATTAATGCCAAAACAAGAATGTGACATGCATGCTTGAGTCCAAATTAAACAAATATTACCTCTGTCAGCATAATCAATCCTATGAAGAATGATCCTACAGACATGCCCAAGATCAGCAGCTCCCGCCGGTACCCCACTCGGAAGGTCTTTGGGTACATGTCCACCACAGCGGTCACCAAACTCTCTACACATACAAACTGTACAAATAAAAAAAAACTTTAATTCAGGTGTGTATTCATTGTGAAGAGTATGAATGTATAACGTGAGAGTGCCAGTATGTACTCGTTGGGTATAGTATGGCGTATTGTATGTAGGAAATACATGGGAAACAGTGTCTAGCAGTTCCATGAACCAGCATACTGTGTCACCTGACTGTCCAGCCCCAAGAAGATGAGCATCATGAAGAAGAGGCAAGCCCAGAGTGGAGATAAGGGCATCATGGTGACAGCTTTGGGATAGGCAATGAATGCCAGGCCAGGCCCTAGGAGATGCACAATAAGTCATACATACCAGTTAATGTCAGTCACTTAAACACTGACACAAGAATAAATAATAGTGATGCCACATGCCAAAATGCGAAATATTAAATACTGAAAATATGTGTTTTATATTCTTTGTATACTGTAAACAACCAATAAGGTCGTCACCAGTCTGATGTCTGATAAAAATGAGTTACACAAAGAAAAAAGTCATGCTGTAAGAAGGTCTGGAAATCAATGCTATTGCATAACTGCATTTTCCCACTGCACATAATCTGAAGCTCATAAGAAGAGACACTCACCTGATTCAGCAACTGCTTCAATTGGTACACCTTGCTCATAAGCCATGAAGCCGAGCACAGAAAAGATGGCAAAGCCAGCCACAAAACTTGTACCGCTGTTCAAACAGCACAGTATGATACAGTCCCTGTTTCAAAACGAGATCAGAAAGGTGTCAGGCCAACAACAACAACAATTTGTAAATAGATGTCACTTTATCACAAACTATTATCCAACTTGAGTGCTGACATTCACAGTCATATGGTCTGAATTGTGCTACTTGTTTGACCACACAACCAAGTCAAAAGTCAATGGAAACAAGAGGTACCTGTAGCAGTTGTTGTTATAGGCATTGTAGCTGCCAAGGGCTGTTAAGCAACCAAGACAAATGGCATATGAAAAGAAAATTTGAGTTCCTGCGTCCACCCATACCTGAAAAACAAAACCAGCCACAATACAATGTGACCAGTATTCTGTGTGATTTTTAAGAAACAAGCAAACCCATTGTCCAAATAGATAAATACATCTAAGAGCGCAAATGACACTACTAAGAGACGTGGGGCAGGTTGACATATTGGCCTTAGCATGAGAACACTGCAATCCGACCCATCACTCTGTCTCTTCAGCAAAGGAAGTTAGGGTTTCTCCAGATGGGATCCGCACACCCATTTGCCCTCGGTTTAACCCTAACCCTATTATATGGGTTACATAATGGTACGTTGTCTGGGGCTTCACTTGTTCTGCTTGCTTGTCCATCAGCTGTGCTAGAACAAAGTGATTCATTTAAACTTCGCGACCGTTTCGTGGATACTAGTATGCCAATTCTAGTGAGGGATTTAATTTAATGCACTAAGGTGTTTACATATTACAAACATATGGGTGTTTTGCACAATAAACCCAGGACGAGCATTTTTTTATTTCAGTGTTTTCAGTGTTCAGAATTTATGATTTTTAGTTTTCAGTATTTTATTTCAACCAGTGACAGATAATAAATAAATCTAAGAGCATTGAGCATTGTACCACAAAGACTATTCTGAAGCTGAACTACATCTTTCTCACAGTTTTTCATAGTCACAAACTAAACTTTATTAAAGAAAAGAACGCCTAAGACAGGACAAACACTATGTTGGTAAAACAGATACAAAGTCCCATGTACAAGCTCATGCTCAATGACCCTGGTGATTGACTAATGAGTAATAGGTTTATGCAAGTGTAAGTCAGCCAGAAGAAACCTATACAGGTTTTAGTGTCAGCATATTAACATTTTCTGGTTCCAAAAACTGGTGTGACCTAAACAAAACCTATTAAAAACGTAGACAAACCATTTTGATAAGTTAAAATGTAGTTATCAGTCGTTTTTCTGTATCTAGGACAAAAATATTGCCACAAATGTGCTTAAGTAGCCAGGTAACAAAGAGACAGACATCATGCTCCTTATTTCAAGATGCATATAAATCTTAAAAGTAGCATCAGTGGTTGTCACACAACTGCTAACTCGCTTAACCTGGTTTCTCATGGGACTTTACAGACATCAATGTTAAAGTTCTGATACTTAAAGCACTGTATTTACCAAATGCAGCCCATTTCATCCAAAAATGTTCGACAGCCTACCAAAAAGACTTAGGTGATACTTTCTTCCCCAAAGGCCTCTGTGAACTAGTCTTAGTAGGAATCCCAAAGTTAAGACAGGCAGGTTTACACTTAGTTATAAACAAAAGTTATAAAGATGTTATAAGCTACCACCTGCTGAACTCCATTGGAATATTCAAATAGGAAGTTAATGCATCTCTGTTTAGTACAGGTTACCCATAATAATTTGATGCCTTATTGATTTGACATTAATTTGCTTTTATTGTAATCATTTTGTTTGTTTATAACATACTTTAAAATGTAACTGAGTGCTCATAAAGAAACCACTCAAAATAAGTATAAATATATTATTATTGTTTTATTATTCCCTCTAGCTTTAAAATGCATTGTGAATATGAACAAAAAGAATGACGCTGTATTGCAACATATAACCAACAATTTATTGCAATGTTTTTCCTGTGAACCAGTTTGTGGTAGAATGCTTACAACCCTTTCTGAAAATGGCCTCACATCACCATTGAGCCACTAATCTCATCTAGTAAGAAAACAATTGACAACTTGCGGTATTCTACTCCCTCAGAGAGTTACCGGGGAAACCCCGCTGACCTCACAAACACAGTGCTAGTGCCCCTCCAAGAACATCTTTTCTGTGGGGATGTTCATTTATGCACCTCCTCGCTTCACACACAGCCACTACCGGTACTTTCCTCCAGGTCTGTGGAGTATCTCCCAAGTTCAAGCTGACTAAACTGGCAGTGGAAAAAAAGGTTGGACACATGCTGTTCTGAACTATTTTCTATACACAGGAAAACATACATTGCTAAAGTGTCTGTGTTACACCCATGCCCACACTGCCATCATATACTTAATATCTTCTTTCAATAAATAGATTGTTCAGCACATGACTGTGTGTTACTGGAAAGCCTGGGTGTCAACAGTTGTCAGTTTTTATTCTTAGTGGATCTAACACAATTACTGCATGCTGTACATTACTGCATGTACGTATTGCAGTGCTGGCAAATTGATCAAACTAAGAGGAAGCCATGCTTAAGGTCGTAGGCAACCAGCATGAAAAGAAAGCAGGTGACATGCAGAATGAACAGAAACATTGTTGTCAGAAGCTGACTCTTTCCCAATACAGCATCTCAGTTTGCAATGAACATTCTCTCTTTGGCTCGTTGTATTTTCTTTGCATTTTTATCTGTCTTTTGTTATGACTTAAACCTCTTATACCCAACCAGCCATTTTCCTTTTGTAATTTGCTCAAAGTGACTTTGGTGATGGGTAGTGTAATGGTTGTTTAACAGTAAGCCATCAAAAAAGCCAGTGGCAGTTATAAATGGACAAATGTGATAAAGATACAGGTTGCCATGGTAGTATAAAGAGATTTTTTTATTTGCCCTCCATTAATCTAATTATCTGGTAGGATCATATCAGATGCAGAAATTAATATTCATGAAAACATCTACTCAAGCAAGACAGTCCTGGCTTATTCTGCCCTGTGTTCAACAAAATATTACTGACCACAAATGATATGCACCACAATACCACATTTCATGCCATCAGTCTGTCAAATAATAAAGCTGATTCAATATCAGAATTGTTGCCTAGCGACCACAGATGTCTGCTACCAAGAGATGAGGTCAGACATTCTAATCCTTGGAGTGTTACTACCAGTCAGCAGAAGACCAGTCAGCACGCTACCAATGACTCCTATACATATAATTACAATACTATCACAGTTCATGTCAGTGCAATAAACCATTTCCACTGAACACAAAGAAGAAAAAGAACAGAGATGAAGCTAACACAGTGGTCCTACCTGAGGATCAGAGAGGCGTGAAATGTCTGGATAGAGGTAGAACTTAATCCCATTGGAAGCGCCAGGCAGGGTGATGCCTCTGATAAGCAGAATCAGCAGCATGAAATATGGGAATGTTGCAGTGACATACACCACCTGGAACACAACAGGAGGGATAATTTGAGGATGTGTACCACCACAGGGTATTCAGTTTACAGCAAGGCCAACAGCGTGCATGGTAGCAATAACATAATTCTAAAGGCTTCATATTTTCCTTTTGTAATGGTATGATGTTCTATTGAAAAGCAGTGAAAAATTAAAATACTGTCACACTAGAAGGCCTATTCAAGACAATTTCAGTAATACAACACAAAAAGGTAAATTCCATAGAAACACACTTCTAGGTAGAAACATTAAGTGTACTTCAAAGACATAACTAGATGTACATTTTCATTTCTCAGCTTTGGTGCTTTTGCTAAGTTTTTGTTTTTACTATGGGCCCCTTTCCCCAGCACTGTTCCTTTGTGCTCTTCAAACACAGCCCAGAAACTAAGGGACGTGTTTAAGGGTCCCACAATGGAGATGCAGAAAGAGCTAGGCCCTTGAGAAATACACAAGGGGTTAAGGAATGTTTCATGAGGGTGCCAAGCAACCAGGTTTTCCTCTGAAAGCCTAATTGAGAGTAAGAAGAGAGAAAGAAAGGCTCTTAAGACAGGCAGAGACTGAGGTCTAATCCAAAGTTTTTTCTTGAAAAACATCCAACACAGCATGTGTCCTACACGATACAGTACACACAGGTGTATGCAGACAGGAAATGCACATGCAAATTAGAATCGCAAGGGTAGCATGAACTGCTAGTGCCCACGGTATTGTCCAAATATTACTGTACATGAAGATGGTAGACCTGTGAGCAGACAGTGGCAGAATTGGTCAACTAAAATATTCAAACAGGCCCTAATAGTCCTACCAACATTT
This sequence comes from Setipinna tenuifilis, assembly GCA_030347295.1. Classification (NCBI taxonomy): domain Eukaryota; kingdom Metazoa; phylum Chordata; class Actinopteri; order Clupeiformes; family Engraulidae; genus Setipinna; species Setipinna tenuifilis. Next base: position 31,099,957 of record CM059267.1, on the reverse strand, counting down.
AAGAGCATCGGCTCTGGCACCTCTAGCAATTTTGTATGAGACCATTCATGATTCCTTAGAAATCTGTTCAAGATTTCGAAGCTCTTTCAGTGACAGGAACAAAACCACCCTTGGGGGCGGCCCTAGGTCCCTCTAGCCCTGGCATTCGCTCAAGACCAAGCAAAGACAAGACAGAGTTTGGACACAAAAGCCTTCTGCCCAGTTTCCCTCCAGAAGGAGCCCAGCCGAGTTGCGTTGGCAGTGTGGGAAAATGTAGGGTAGAGCAACTTCCAATTACACGTCTATCATTTGGCTAGGGGTTGTTCTACTGTATTTGAGCAACATCTATGGCCACAAAAACAAAGATGCTTTCTTTGTTCATTATAAATATTTGGAGTCCAACTTATTATTGGTTTAAAGACTGTTAAGAAAAAAATCATGCAAGTCTCAAGGCAAAACATTTCATTCGATGAGACATCACTGTTATTCACAACTGTTTCACTGATGCAGAAAACAATTATGTATGTATAAATCATTGCTGCCTTTGCAATAAACTTTTGCTCTACAGTTTTGTGGGAGTATTTTCTATTTTAATGAATGGGGCTAATACCTTCCCGCCCTGTGAAAGAGGGCTGACTCTCTCCTAGTTCTTCATGGGTGAACGAGTAAGCCCCCAAAATTTACAGATCAACCCCAACGCCATAAATCTTGCTTCAGCTTATGTGAGTATCACTTGCAAGCAAGGCACACAAAAGCCCCTGAGGCAAACAGCTTAGGCACTGCCCTGTGAATGGTCAGATCTGTATAGTGTCCCCACAACACAAAAAGAAAGTGGGCAAAAAAGAAAGTCTCCCCTGTTGTCGTAATTCCTCAGAGAAGGGAAGGGAGGCAAGCGAAAGGGAGCTCTCTGCATGCTCCTCATGAACGCTCTACTTTCCCCCAGTGAATACAGAAATCAATCTTGGACTGGCTGCTAAAGCCCTTGCCATGCAGGAGTATTCTTTCCTGTTACTTCATGTCCAAACAAAAGCCACTTCAGGAGATATAGGCATTGCTGCTGAGGCTCTTTTTTCCTCCTGGATCTGTACACTGTGAGCCCATTTATTTTTCTTCACACATCCCTCTTTCTTTTTTTCTTGCCTTTCTTTCTGGCTCATTGAATCGGTTAGACTTTCTTAAAGGCTGCTAAGAGAATAGTATCCAGAGGAAGGCTAGTGACTGAGTTTCTGTAGGCTTGGCAAAAAAATGGTTAGTTTCTGTGATGTGGGTGCCTTCTAGGTACAAGGCAAAGGTAGAAGGAAGGCCAGGCGTGGACTTTGTGTGCCCCAGAGATGGGAAGGATGCCTCGTGTTTTCAGAAGAAAAAGGTTTGTCCCTGTGGGGTGTTTGATTTTACCCACTCTTCCACCGGGTTTAATTTGCTGTCCAAGTTAATCTCTATTGGCTCTGTGTATTTGTTTCTGGGTTTTGTTTGTCCACACAAGCTCTGAAACTTGTTCAGAACAGCTTTGAATCATTCCAGTCAAGGCGGTCTAGTCAAGCAGCCACTGTGGTCCTTAGCTTCTGATTTCGCAGCACCAGCTGTTCATTACATCTTTATATCCAATAAAAAGTGCAGAAAAACACTGAAATGGTACCTTCAATCAAGATGTTGACGAAAAACACATATTTCATATTTCATTTCAAAATGTTGATGCATAAAGACTGGTTAGGAAATTGAGACTCCATTGACTCAAAAAGACTGCTCCCAAGCACAAAATGACAACCACTTTATCATCATAACAATGGAGATGCCCTTGTTATAAAAATCCCACTCCTCATTCCACGCAATCGTTTACTACATACCAAAAATGTACCTTCTGACATTTCCATACATGCGAAATATCATCAATGTTAGGAACTAGGACAAGCAACTTTTTTTAATATTTGTGTTTCTAGACATGCTTCTATTTTGTTATTTGCTTTCCAGATACCTATGTCTGTGCAATAGCGGCATGCATTCTGAGCCATGAAGCTATTTATATTTACAGTATATTCTTTAACATTACTCAACAACCTGTTATGCACACATGGCACGTATAGTTACCTTGCCAGTGGATTTGGGCCCTTTCCATATGCAGAAGTAGCAAATGATCCAAGCTAGTAGCAGGCAAAGGGCAAGCTCCCATCGCAGTTTCCCCATGTGCTCAATTCCACTAGATATTTTAAGCACACGCCGTCTGTAAGAAATTGATGGGAATAAAAAACCTCAGTTGGTGACATGAGAGAAACATTTTGTCTAAAGGACAGGATTTACACACCAAAGCAGCACAGACCAACTCAGAGGCATGGCTTAAATAGAAAAATCATAGCGTGGCACAAGATGAAAATATTACTTCTCACAGCTGTCTTACCTTCCCTCAGAAATAAGTAAGATCTTATTGACTAAGGTTTAAGATTGGACTTATATCGGGTTTCACTAGATACTGTTTATTAGGTGTTTCATCTAAGAATTATGAGACAAAGGCAATTTTTTCTGATTTCTGAGTTGTTTCTCCTAAAACCCACTTAAGTGAAAAAACGCTTAAATGTATTTATTTGTTTCTGAAAGATAAAGTCAAAATAATTTAAACAAAAGCAATATCTTCCTCTGGGACTACGAAATGAGCAGCCAAACTAGCCATGTAATATTTTTTATCTGGCAGACTTTATTTCAGTATAACCACGATTACCTGTATGATTTCTATGAAGGCACTTTTACTAAAGGCAAAACAACTACTTTTTTGTGATCACTCTCTGACATAACCAGGCACCTGCACACAGCAGATGATGATGACTTGTAACATGTTCTCCATCATAGTCAGTCCATCTAGGAGCATTCATCATTTTTGACATGTTCTTGGATGTCATCCACAGTCTGGGCAGGAGCCATGTTGGAACTAACCTATTCTTTTCACTTTTCTCAGCTGTGACAGCTCCAATCCTTCCCACTGCTGGGGCAGTCCCCCATTAATACTGCGCCAGTCTGGAAGCAGAGGGCAAGCAGCCTGCCTGCTATGGCGATGCTGTTTCCTCTCTGTCCACCATTGGCATCGGTACAGGAATTCTGTGCTCAAAAACAATGCAACCAGCGCCAAATTTGTGTCCATACCATTTCTAGCTGTGCGAGTGCCCTTTTAATGCTTGTTGACAGCGGACATGAGCAAGAATTACAAATTATCAGAGGGGAAGGTTAAACATTTCCGTTGAATTATAAGCAGCAATGTGAGGCGAAACATGACAAGTCATGCCAGATCTCATGCCAGTCCTGGCAAGGGCACTCAGCTACTTCTGTCATCATCAGGCATTGTTCGGTACGAACACTTGTATATGGAAGGGTAGCACATCGTCACAGTGCAACCATTTTTTTATGGCCACCCAATCCCATCAGAATATTTCTGTGAATTGACATATAACCTGTCGCACTAGCTTATTCTTAAACAACACAATCTAACAGGTCTAAAAAACTGTACATTCTAAACAGTGGCTACACAGATGTTTCAAGTTTGATGTGAAAAATGAATTATTCCATCCATCTTTGCATTAGCATGTCAGCCAATCCTTAATGTCACAATAAAATACACCTAGCCAAATGTACTGTTATGCAACTATTTTGGAATATTTTCTTTTTATAACTAACTTTATTATTATTAAGAGACAAGGTGTGGCAGCCTCTGTATGGGTATGTAACAATAAATGTACAGTGGGGAGGTCAATATCACAAACTAAACCCCTAAAGGGGTATTGGCCAACTCACTGCAAATTGTTCCCTTTATAACAAAGCTTTATATTATTTATGATCCAGCTAAAAAAACCTATTGATTCCAAAATGATTTAAGTTAGTCAAAACATTGTGTTTCTTCCACTAAACTCTGATGGTTTGAAACTACATTTTCACAGCAATGTCCTCCGTTCTTCTGCTGCTCCCCTACCAACAGTCTTTTATAGAGTGGTCAGTTAGTCAAATATCAGACCTGAAAAGGCTAGGATAGCCCACTCAATTATGTAACTTTCTGCAACTCTTTGAGAATTCAAACTTATTTCATACTTACTCCCAAAACTCAATGACTGGAGAGGTGGCATGAGGGTGGGAGAAGTTGTGAATACTCAAGTTCTGAGCATCCACACAGTTTTCTACAAAATGGAGAAAAAAACATCTCAAAATAAATATTTAGTAACAATTTAAACATGATGATACCCCAGCCTAATCAGCGCTCTTAACCAATACACAGTTATTAAGTGCTCTTTCTCCTGCAACCACAGGTATAAATCAATAAATGCTAACAGGCCTGTAATAAAGCTCCACCTTTATAACTTATTTATTAGACTTTGGTGACAGTCATTAAAATCCATCCCTACAGGGAAAGTGCATGGGGAGCCATTGGAGATATGCCACACATAATGACTCTCACCTGTGTTCCACTCATGGCCACATGACGCCCAGGGGAGCTCTGTAGTGAAGCAGTTAAATAGGTAGAAGATTGCCCAGGCTAAGATGACGATATAGTAAACATTAAGATGAGCTTCTATGACTTGAGTTGCATATCCAATTCCTGCAGGAAAGAAAACAATGAATAGAGTCAAGAGATCATTGTCCTGTTGTTGGGACTGTTGTGTTTTGCAAACATAATAATAACATGATCATTCATTTTTCATTACAGAATATGAGGCAATTACAACAGGACATATACAAACACTGTCACTGAGCCAGTACCCTCAAACAGTGGACAAACTTTTCGCCAGCAGGTGATCCCTCCTTCGCTGGTGAACTGGCCCAGGGCTGTCTCGAGGAAGAACACTGGGATTCCACAGCAGATAAAGAATATGACGTAGGGCACAAAGAAAGCACCTGAGAGACAAAAATAGATACATGCATGCTGATATCTGAATGTGCAATGTCAGGTGCTTATCTTCATTATGTAGGGTTATTAGAAATGTAATTCTAGCTAAGTGATGTTTTAGCAGTTTTTCAAAGTTTACTTTGAAAGTACAGACAACACTGCTTTTACTTGACAGTTCGACCTCTGGGATAATATGGCATTGAATATCTGCCCCACAGTATCAGGATATCAGACAAAAACAAGGTGCAACTCTAAGCCATCAGACTGACTCCTCTGTGCTATTAAGCTTGGCCAGACAGTGTCAATGCCTGCAGGGGGCCCAGTGGTCTGTTCCAAAGCCCTCTGTGCTTGAACACAAAAAATAAACGTGCCTGTCATAAGATGTCACATTTCAAAGGCTTACATCGAGCAGAAATGCACTAAATAACACATAACAAGCTTTAATGGTGTCCAATTATCAGTTAATAGCAAGGTTAAGTGAGAACTATCTCATATACAGACCAGTACAACTCTCCACATCTTACCAACATTTCTGCACAATTTATTTCGGCAAGAACAGTAATGAGTCTAATATTACAATACATTAACCTGAATGAACCTTGTTTGGCCAATGTTTCAAGGTCTCTTAAATTCTTAAAAGATAACAGGTGTGCAGCTGGGGTTTTGGGATTGAATCACGATGTGACTACAAAAGCAAATGAATATCTATGCATATATTATATATTACATGTATGGTGTTATTATTCTGTTCTGTACTTCCTGTGCATTCAGTGTCCAGTTATAAAACGAATCCTTACAAAAACTTAAGTGACTGAGTCAAAGAAGCTTTACATCACAGGTACATCCCACTAACATTTCCGTTGTGTGCATGGATCCAGGACCTCAAGTAAAGTTAGACTACCTGGAAGGTGTATTGTTCCAATCCATTAAAATGTACATAGATGTAATATGTAGTTCTTACCTCCTCCATTTTTGTAACAAAGATATGGGAACCTCCACACGTTGCCAAGTCCTATAATCTCTCCAGCGACGGACAGCATAAACTCAATCTTATTGTTCCAGTGTCCCCTCTCGTTCACTTTTTGGTCGTTGCTCTTCACTAAGTTGGTATTCGAAGCCTCTGCGTCCATGGCATCATCTGGTTTTCCATTTATTATGGGAATAGTCTTTTCGGCTGTCATGACGCTTTAACAGCCTGAAACAAATTGATTAGACCTCAGTGTGTGGCACATCTCTACAAGAATGTAATTCAAAACACTTTTAAGTTTGTGGTGTTAACTCAACGCGCATTCGAGACATCACTGAAGAGGCTTAAGCAACATCGGGGTCATGGGCAGAAGTGTGAGGCATCTTGTAAGGTATTCAATAAAGAGTGTGACACATGACCCAAGAAGGCTGTCAGACCTTTGATAAAGTCAAGATTAACGTAGACTTCTCCCACGCCACTGAGAATGCAAGCAGAACTTGACAAGGTGAAGGCACATTAGTTTACTCACCAATATAGGTTGTACAGTAAAACTCCTTGGCTCACGCGATGACCACCCGCTATTGGCTTCACGAGACAACGGAGAGTTAAGCCTGACCCGGGGCGAAATAAGAAAGAAGGGAGGGAGAAAAGATAAAAGGATTCAAGCTCCGTGCTGGATGCTGGCGCTTTGTTTGTGACTCGGTATATAAAGGAGTATCCCAGTTGTAGCGATGAGATCTGATAACCAGGCAATGGATAACTTGCAACTGCTGAGCCTCAGTCGAAGCGATGTAGTCTCAACCGCCTCTAATTGGAAATGAGCCATGTGGTAACTACACACACACATCCAGCCTCATATCGCGGTAACTTACCATTCACTTCTGAACGTGGGGAAAGAAACCACCAGGAGAGAAGTCGGCGAGCCACCACGCAAGCCACTTTCTTCGAACCTCTCCAATTATACTAGTTATTACCTTGAGATTTTTGTCTTTCGTCTTGTTATAAGGTGGTAATTCAACAGATGTGACCACAGAGGGTAGATTTGGGAAAAGTTGCAGAGCTGTGGTGGTTTGGGGGGGGGGGGGGGGGGGGGGGATTTCCGAGCAACCTGTTACCTCAGCCACGGAAGACTAACGCCTGTATAAATGCACACATTTGCACAGGTGAGGCAGGCGATTTAGTGTGTGTGTGGGTGTGTGTGAAAAATAGGTAGTGAATGAGTAAATATTGCTTCCATCGCTGTACTGATGTGGCAGTCCCCTGTGTTCTGACAAAGTGTGGTGATGTGGTTCTTTATACAAATAATGAGTAATTGTTGCATCCTTAGGGTCAGAGTGTAAGACCTGTCCTCTTTTTTCCCCTCTGATGACAGTGTTGTTACTAGGAGATTTTTTCTATCAATGGTTCCCAGTGTACACTGGGAAAGACAGTATTGATATTCACAGAAAGTTTCGCTCAAAAAATCCCACAAACCATTTTGTGTCCTCATATGCCAGCAGAAGTAAGCAAGTGGCTCTGCGCTACTGTTGAACAAATGTTTTCTTGATACAGCTTAATGAGTTTCTTAGATTTGTTCACACTTGATTGCTTCGTTTCTTTCACTGGAAAGAATTGCCTGTATGGGAAGAGAGCTCACTGCACCCCCAGCAGATCCAAGAGCCATGGAAAAGCATGACCCAGTGGCTGTGCCCTCCTCAATTAAGGGTCAGTTGTCATTTGAAGTCAAGAAAAGAAAGTAGGGGCCTTGCATAAAGAGTGTGGCCACCAAAGATGCTGGCAACCATCAGGGCTCTAGTGAGCTGAGAAACAAGTTGGTATTTTTCTTTTGTTTCATTTAGTAGTATGTAGTCTCTGTAAATTGACCATATATGATGCAGTAAATGTTTGACTTTGTCATATAAAACATTTTAAAATAGAGGACATTTCTTTTCTATGTAGCCTAAACTAGCACAAATCATATAAAAAAATAACATTCACAGCCAATATTAAAGTTTTTTATTTCACTTAAACTGTTTTGTTACACATTTTTCCTTTTTGCAACATTAGAAAAACAAAAAGCTGACAACAGAAAAAACTTTATTTACACTACTACAACGTACAAAACAGCAGAGCAGGTGACTCTTTTGTCAACAGTGTTGCATGTCCTTGAGCTTAGGTTGGGCATCAGGAGCATGTTCTGTCACAGGCAGTGGGTCTGTGGAATAGTTGCATCCAAAGGAGCTACTGAATTACTGCTAATGACTTGCTACAAGAACAAATAGCTTGAGGTCCAATGTTTTCAAATAATTTTATATTACATTATTACACTTAACAGCTGGTTTTACCCAAAGTGACTTACAATAAAAAACATTCAAATAGTACATTTAATTTAAACTTAATTTACATCCATAGTACAAATGACGACTAAATTTCATGCATTTGTGCATTCAGTCGAGCTGCTAGAAATTGTGGACCAAGTAAAAGTTTAAAACTTTGAGGTCCCCATAATAAAGAACATAAACAGTATCCTCAAAGGCCCTCTGTCAATGCTGGGCCCTTAGAATAGTCCTAACCCACCCCTCCAACCTCCCCCCACAGTGGCGCCCCCTGGGTGCATTACTGAGCCACACAGCCAGATCACCCCTAGAGCAAGTGCTAGGGCGTCAGGAAGAGACTGTGAGCAAAACCCCAAGGTCATGGAGTGGTGAGCATCTGCCTTGGGCCAGCTGGGTAGAGACAGAACATCGGCGTGGGCGGTCAAAGGACAAGAGGGGAGGAAGGAGAGAAAGAAAGGCGTTTAGGCGCAAGTAGATCAAATCATGCAAACACCATTGAAGATAAAACAATGCTATATATGCATTATATACACGTACAGTATTGAATGTGGGTAAAAATATTAACATTTCAAACCTATTAGAGAATCTTATACTGAGTAAACAGTGTGCTCATGAGTTTACAATTATAGAGATAAGCAGAGATGTGAAGCATAATAACCAACTATGCAGGTATTCATGAATAAATAGCCTGGGAAACAACTTAGTTGTATTACAAGCAGAGTAGAAGTTGTGTGTAACAGTTCAGTGGGACTGGACAGCTGTAGGCAGAGGCGTAACACAAGGGTCAGGGGTGTGTGTGTGTGTGTTGGTGTGTATGCGTGCGCGTGGTAGGGATGCTGGTGGGGGGTAGGGTAGGGGAATCAAGTTTCTACATGGGTGTTCTGATGCGAAAAGCTGAAAAATCTGAAGTGGCTCCAAAGGTCCTCAGTTACGACATGTTGTCAAGTGAACTTAGTAGGGTCTGAAGGTGGAGTTTAGGTCATTTAATAAAGTATACACATCTAGGAACTTAAATTCAGGGTGCTTGGCCAAACAAGAATATATATGTGGCTGGAAAGTCACACTTTTTCTTTGTTCTATGAATTATTTAATGCCTATGCGCTATGCAATACGCACTGTCCACTCAAGTAATTGCATGAGCCAGTCTATGTATGAGCTATGAAGGAGTCAGAAGTACCTGCCCTGTCGACACCAGTGGTTCCCAAACTTTTAACTGTTTTTCACCCCCTAAGACACTCTGTCCTACCAAGTATCCCCAGCTTGCTATGATTATTTTCACATAATATTTGTGTGTATAGTATACGGTACATAATAATGTCCCCTAAAATAGGGGATATCTTGAATTTAAGATCTTTATGCTAGTAGAAGCTGAGAACTCATTCACAGATTTATTTTGTGTACCCCCTAGAGTTTATCCAGGTACTCATACCCCAGTTTGGCAATCACTGCCTTGATCCATTGGCAGGTCCAAGTATGTCCAAGGACCTCATGGCTTGACAACTGAGACAGGGCTCCCTTAAACAAAATTGATTTATTATTTCAGTGTGGACACTCAAAAACTCCAACCAATCAATTTGGAAGCAAGGGATTATTTGAATGCTTAAAGGGAAACTCTGGTGTAAAATAATTTTAAACCCACACCTTCTTCGTAGTACAACAAAGGCCCTCGCATTCAATACAAAACATTGAGAACTTTGTAAGTACACGTTGTTTATAAGTGTTTTTACAGGTAGTGCCTTGTCATAGTCGCCGCCATGATAGAAGACCATGCAAGTTGATTGACGACACTGAAGCGAAAGCGTAAACGTGAATGCTTACCGGAATTGTTGATTGTAGTTGTAGACTGCCTCCCAAATGCTGCAGAGATGGCATGATAAGATCATGATGAAAGGGCTGCCAGAGAGAGCCACTGACCTAGCCACAACTTAATTGACTTATATGGACTTTCATCATGACGATGACTAGAAACTAGAGCAAGATACTACCTGCAAAAATATGTTTTTGAAATAAACAATTAGTACACTTACAAAGTTCTCAGTGCCTTGTTTTGAATGCTTTGTTATACTACCAAGGAAGTGTGGTGCTACTTCAAGTTTTTTTAATGGTTTAAAATAGCATTATCTTTAAGCTTCCTCACTGCCCTTAGTACTAGCATTTTGAATCCTTTCAACCAACACGGTAAAAATAGTGAAGTTCGAAATGCAACAGGCTGGCGCAGCACTGTATCTCTGTATCATGGATTAACATGCCCATTTTCATTTCACACAGAAGTATTCCTTTAATCAACTTCAATATTAAAAAAGCTCATACTACACATGAAATGATGCCACTCCAATTGTCTTATCCACCTCCTTAACATCCTGTCAGCATATGCCATGTTTGATTTGTACCTGTTACCAAAGATGGCAGATAGGTGGAGGAAGATCCTTCATGCTAAACCACTTCCTCAAACCAAGATCGCATGGGGGCTGCAAATTGTGGATTAATGTTGTTCTGAATAAAACATTGAAAACATTGCATGTACTATGTGTGTGTTTGCTTCTTTTTTCTTTAATAGCATGTATATGTGTGCCAGAATGTATTAAAAGATCTGTAATGTTTCTGCACCTAGAATTATTAGTTTGAATAGCAAAATGCAAAGGAGCACTAAATCCAAAGGAGAACACTTTAAAATGAACTACAGGAATCACTGAATTAGAATATTGAGTAAAATTTGATTTAGGCCTATTTCAATAATTCAATAAGTAAAAGGTATTATATTGATTCAGACAAAGTTTGTTTTGATTTTGGCTTACAGATAATGAAAACCTGTAGCCTATCAGGCTGAAAACATGTAGCCTATTATTAAAAATCATGAACAAGGATGCTGTAGGCTCACTCAGCTAATTAACTCAAAACACCATGAGCCTTGTCAATGTGGTTCATGGGTTTCAGGAGCTCAACCTAGGCAACACCTACCACAAGGCCATGAGGCTCCATAATCTTTGGTGACATAATTATGTATAATGGCCATTATGATTACTTGCTTTAAATTCCTTACATGTAGCACCTTTAAGTAACCACCTCTCCTGAGTAAAGGTCTGTTCACAACAAGACCTATAATGATAACAACTATAACTACAACACACTGGAACAGCATTTTAGTAGCAACATTCTCGTCACAATTTCAACAACTATAAGAATGTGATGTTGTGTCAATTCTAACCTTAAATTGATCATGAAAAACATGTGACACATTTGTCACAATAACAACAAATATCACATGCTCAGTTAATTTAGCTGATTTCATGATATTCAATTAATATATTTTGTACTGTGAAACTGAAAACATATTGAAACAAATATAATCAAAACATAATGTTATAGTCATGCAGTATTGACAGAATTACAAAAAACTGAGGAATACATTTATCATAAATGCCCAAAATTACATATATGTACTGTTTCAGATCTTTGTGACTAGTGTTGGCTATGCCAAAATTGTGTTTTATATGGTCTGTTTAGTCTGTTTCATGTCCCCCATAATTTTCCTTAGAAGGGAAATGGATGTGGGTTCTTATGGGTTAAATAATTCTGATTGGATGATAGTGTTTTAAAATAGTTCATGAAATCATTCTAAAAGTGACCATTGTAGCTGATACAGTATGTGAACAAGTGAGGATGATTTTTACAAAGATATAGTTATAGTTGTTGGTGTGAAACAAAAGCACCTAAACATCCTGGGGATAAGGGTGCCATCACCATGTGGGGCATCGATGAAAAGGTTACACAAGTTGGATTCTTCCCCCAACTGTGGAATTGTGTCCATGAATGGGAAGCAGGGGAAATGCACATATATCATTGTGGATAGTGACGTATTAAAGTTGGCCCCTTGCTGAGCTTCGAGAATGGTCTTTTAGAAAACACATACGGTTGAAAACAAGGTTAATAGAAGCAGAACACGTTTCTATGGCAATGTTGGTCCCACAGACAGGAGCAGCATAACTACTTACCATTCTTTTTTTCTAAAGCTTTGTATGAGAGAATGTAGAAGGAGAAAGAGAGTGTGGTTGTGAGTGTGTGGAATAGAAAAGGAAAGAAAGAGGCAGATTTGGGAAGATAGTTGGGTTTCCTAATTTACTTTTTAAAACCTTCCTACAAACTAAAGGCTGTTTGAGAAAAATCACAATTACTTTAATCACTTCTCACATAACAGTTATTTAATGTGAGAAGGCCCCCAATGATGAACCAACAGCATTTCCATGTTGTAAAACACATTTTCTAGTAGCCTTATGCTTAATGTACCATTTCTATATATTACTCCAAACATTACCCTATATTTCTTATATATACTTATTTTCTGCGAATAAAGTGATGTAAAATCAATCTTAGTCCATTTGTCCAACAGTAAAATAATGCTGTTTAGTTAAAATCCATTGTATACAACGTCCGTTTTGCAACAGGGCAGGTGGCCGATTGAAGACTGGAATACACTTTTTGGATTAACAAGTATACTTAACTAAAACTATTACAGTTTTTTCTGAATGCTTAAACACTTATAGTGATTGTTGTAGCACAATTTCTAAAACTACTAATTCTTATAGCAAAACCCCTCACTGAGTTCGCAAAACTAATAGCACAAACTCTGCTTTGCACTCAGTTTATAATTTTGTAACACACATTTCCACTGCACAGCACTGTTTTTGCAAAACTGTAAACACAACTCACTGCTTTACACACAACTTGCAAATAATCAACACACTCTTAGCAAAACTATACACAATCATGGCTATTATTTAAACTATTTTGCCACTTTCTGGCCACACTGTCACGTGTGAAAACTCTTTTATATAAATAATTCACTTTGCAATCAGCCTGAACACTAGCAATACAGTAAGCCACAGGTAAGCTTTTGAAATGGAGTACAATGTTGGAATAAAGAAGAATGAGAGTTAGAGAGGAGCATGAGGATGTGGAGGTGAAAAAGCAAGAGGGAGAGGACGACGAGGACAAGGAGGTGGTTAGAAGAAGAGGATGAGGAGGTGACAAAGTAAGAGGAGGACGAGGTAGGGAAGAGGAAAGGGAAGGAAAAAGAGTAAGGAGAGTAAGAAATATAATTTTTGATGACATCAGAGCTACTTTAGTGGACAGTGGAATGACCCTGAGGGAAGCTGGCCAATGCGGCTACAGTGTAGCAAGCATCATAAGGTATAAGGCTATAGTAGCATTGGTACTGAATCCGGACGTGCATACTCTAGGGCTGTGCATGGGCCTGCTGTGCTGCATTTGTTTTGTCTTTTCCAGAGAGTGATGGAGCTAAAGGCGGATGCCATAGGTCATGAGCTGATTCTTGTGGATGAGGCAGGTTTCAGCCTCACTATAACGAGGAACATTGTTGGACACTGTGCCATAATCAGTGTCGGAAAACATGGTAGCATAACTATGTGTGCAGCTATAAGTCAAAATAGTGTTGTTCTCCTTGTCTGCCTTGCGCTAGAAGGTCTATGACCATCATCCAGATCAATGCATGGCCCTTCTACAGGCAATGGAGGTGGCATACAGGGATATTGTAGTAAAGGGGGAAAAAATCACCCCACCTGGATTTGAACCCAGGTCTCCAGGGTATCAAACATGCACTTTGATCACAACACCATGTTTACTGACATGACAGTCAGAGCATACACACAACCCTAGTGATGGCACGCCACCACAGACCTTCACAGGCCTTGATACTGCACTCCAGAGATATTTTTTGTCAGTGCCTTTGACTAGAAGACATTACAGCTGATGTTGACAAAATGTTGTGGCTGAAATTACTGTGTGTTTTCTTGTGTTTTCCCTCAGAAAAAAAATTGTTTGTATTGATGTGTGTAAATGAACATCCATACTTGAACTTTGAATCCCTGTGTGTTGGTTTGGATCCCTGTGTGTGACTTCAAACTGAAAATATCTTGTGCACAGAGAAACCAAAAGCCAGATGTGTTTTTCATTGATACCATTAGTGTGTAGTTGCCGCATTGTGTGCTAATTAATATGATGGTTTGTGTTAACTGTTTGGTACAAAAACACCATTTTTGCAAAGGTTTGCAGAGTTAAGCAAGATGTGTTAGCTTTTGCAAGGTATCTACAATGTTTTGCTAATTTGGTGAAAGGTTTTGTTATTTGTGTGTAAAGTTTTGCAAAAACAGCCAATAGGTGCAAAAAATGTGCTTAAGCGATCAGAAAAAACTGTAACACGCGACCTGGTGTACCATCAGGTCCAGCAGCTTTTTGTGTGTTGACTAGATGTGGATAGGCAGAAATGTAAGCCTGCGTAAGTTCTGACAGGAAGACTCTAATATCACGGAAGCGCAATTTGCCTTCGGCCAATCAGCGGCTGCCACCTGCTTTATAATGACTTATCTAACTCACCTTCTCCGCTGCTTCAAGTACAGGCGTTATCGAAGTCTGTTCTTTGCGCAATCGCTACAATGTCGCGGATATGATTTTGAGATCTCTGCATCTGATGAAGATCAGATCTGATCAATCCTCCGTCCCCTGCTCCTTCCCTGCGCCGCAGTTCGCGTCTCCTCTCTATGGCTCCTCAGGCTTCCTGATCGACAGAAGACCTACGGGTTTTTCTGGAAGAACGGAATATCCCAGTGGCTAGTGCCATGTCCAAGGAGGACCTCCTCCATGTAATCGCCTCTCTACCAGGACCTGCGTCGTACCCTGGCGCTGGAGGGAATCCGGAGGCGGTCGCAACACCATCCGCCCCTGCTCCACGTACACAACCAGGGAGAAAGAGGAAGCGCAAGTCCTCTCCACCACCTCCTCCGCCCAAGCGATCGAGGAAGTCTGCCCCCCCTCTGCCAAGTTCGCCGGGCTCTCCCGTCCCCTCCAGTTCCCAGCTACAGCTACCTCAGGCCATCCAAATCCTCACAGATGCGGTGGAATCCCTGAGGCATAGGGTCGCCGCCATTGAGGATTCCCGGAGTAACCCCGAAAGGACCGGCGCCTCTCTCGCGCCGATGGCGGATACTCTCCATCCCCTTCCGCTTCCCTCTACCAGCTCCGCGGCGGTTGCTGCCGCGTTCACTCCACTCGCTCTCCCTCCGGCCGCCCATTTTCCCCACCTTCCCGGCGCCGAAGCTCCATCCAACTCTGCTGGTTTTTCGCTCGCAACAGCGGTGCCAGCCACGGCCCTGGGCAGGCAATTCCTGCCGCCTGGAATGTCCTCGGTTTCCAATAAACTTTCGGTGAATTTACCATTGCCTTCGGCATATACAGGGAAGTGCTGTGCCAGGAGTGAAGAAATGGACCTTTACCTGGCTATGATGGCTGATTTTAACCAGCGCTATGGAGGCACGCTTTTCTATGAATACCACAAACCTTTTTCCGCTAAATCGGCCTCTCATATCACCCTCTTTAATACCTGCCTGGACTGGTCAGTCACGGACACCGAGCTTTTTTTGCTGCACTTTGGTGGCCAGCGCGCCCTATCTTGTTCAGTCTGCGTCGCCCGTGGTCATACCGTGGGTTTCTGCCCCAAAACACTGTCCGCCTCCAACACCCCAAATCCCGACACTGTAAGGCCACCTTTAGATTTTAAGGGGCGCCATTTGTCCGCCTGTGACAGAGCGCAAAGCACCTGTCACTTAAACAGCGGTTCGCCCTGCTGCTCATTTATCAATGGACTAAAAAGTGCAAAGTGCAATGGACTATAAAAATACAATCTGTGTTGTATATGTTTGCTGTGGGTTTTGTAAGGGGTTTTTAGGGGTGTATATTTGTTTAAAGGGGTCCTTTGATCGTTATTATTATTCATATTTCTGTGTCGCCACTATGGTTGAATGCATTGTGCGTCATTTCTGTGAAAAATTATGTCCTAGTTCTCTTGCTTGACGCTGTTTTCTGTAAGCTATAACAGGTCTAGTGGTTGAACAACTGGCTTTTCCGGTGTCCCTCGTGAATATCCATGACGTGTCAATAAGGCACCTCTGATTGGGCAAATTCGCTGTCTTTCGCTCACCTAGCTTCTGTCCACTGTTCTTCCTTTGGGATGTGGGCTTGCCATACATGGCTCTGGGCGGGGCTTACAACCTAGTGACGTAGATAGGTTTAGCATGCTCTGATCCGCTCGTTTTGGTTAGCTCAACCCTTCCATGACCAGTAAAACCATGAGGGTCGAATTTCACGTCTTGGAATGCCGCGTGCATATACTGCTTGTTGTGAGCCACCACATTGTAAATAGAGCTATTCAAAGTGGTTTTTAGCGGAAGGACCCCTTTAAACCTTGTCGGTGTTATGTAATGTAACACCTATATGTTAGCAAATGTTTGTAGCCAGTTCCCTGTTGCTGTCTTCCAGGGGCAGGAAAAAACCAGAGTGCTGGTCTGGTAGCGCTTTTGAATGCTTCTTCCGCGGTGCGCGGGAGAACGACTCAGTAGAGTTGAGACAAATGTTTTAAAATCTTACGTAAGTGTTTAATTAAATATTTAACGCCTGCATATTGTTTCTGTAATGTAAGACATGGAAGGAAAATGCTTAGAACTGTTAAAATTGATCTAGATGTGTTGATTAATTTTAACTGTGACGAAGTCTTTTAAATATGCGCTGCGTGGTTCATTTGAGAGACGGCCACGGCAGTGGACAGACGCATGTGTGGAGCTCTGTGTGAGTACTAAGGATAGCCTAGCTTGCGTGGGCTTTGTCCCAAATTTTCTTTATGTTTTGCTTCAGTGTTTTGTTTGTCCTGTTTTGTGAACTTGCCAGCTTAAATAATAAAAATGTATTTTTGCAAAAGTATATTTCCTTGTTTTGCGCATCACTTTGGACTGGCTAACTCATCCGCTCGGCACACTCTATTACACCGCCCAAGACGAGATTCCAATTTGCGCTACTTTCAATCAGTCTGTATGTGTTTATCCTAATTGTCGTTATCTCCATGTGTGTAGCTTCTGTCGTGACCCCCACCCGAACAGCGTGTGCCCCCAACGCTTCCGCCCTGCAAAGCGGCCAAATCCCCCTCCCTTCAAGGAATTCTGATCACCCATCCTTCTACACCCATTAACGTCCCTCTCCTGGCCCAGTATCTATCCTCTCACAATGACCCCTCTTTCGGTAATTATTTGGTCACCGGTCTGTCTCAGGGGTTTCGGGTGGGCGCCGTCTCCTCACTCTCCACATCCTACATGGTCAAGAATGTTCGCTCTGCCCTCTCTGACCTGTAGTTGTAACCGACCTCTTAGCCCATGAAACTAATAAAGGCTACATAATCGGCCCATTTCGGTCTCCTCCTTTTTCCGCGTTTAGAGTAAATTCCCTAGAGCTGGCAACCCAAGGATACTCAGGCAAAAAGCGTCTGATCTTGACACTCCCCCCAAGTAGCTAGGGTTTTATGCCTCCATTGATAACGGTATCCATCTCATCAAAATAGCAGGTCACGGCGCCTGGCTCGCCAAAGCTGATATCACTGACGCCTTTAAAATCATGCCCATCCATCCTGCCCACTGGCCTTTATTCAGCGTCAAATGGCAGTCCAAATTCTATTTCGCCGTCAGATTGACGTTCGGGTGCAGGAGTATTATATACATATTTAACTGCCTATCCGAAGCTCTGTGCTGGATTCTGTTGAACATGCGTCAGGTGCCTTTCGTCCTTCATTTACTGAACGGATTTTTGCTCATTGATTTCCCGTCTGAAGCCAATAACGTCGTGGAGACCCTAAAAGGGGTGTTTAGCGAATAAGGCATGCCGTTGTCAGAGGAAAAAACCTTAGGCCCCTCTACATCATTAGAATTCCTGGGTATCATGCTCGACGCCGTGAACATGCAGTGAAATGCAGGCTTCTCTCCCAACTGATAAACTATATAGGATTAGGTCAGTCATCACATTGTTCCTCTCTCTCCTGTCCATATCCAAGCGCGAAATGCTTTCACTGCTCGGTCACCTTAATTTCGCCATGCGTATAATCCCTCAAGGCCGGTCGTTCATATCGCGCTTGCTGTCGCGATATGAGTGACGAGGTGCGTCTCGATGCCTGTCCGCAAGTTGTAATCCCACTCCGTGCCACAGCCCCTCCAGGAGTTCATCTTGGATTAGGCCTTTCTTCCCCAGCTATGCGTGACTCCATCAAGTCTAGAGGTCTCGCGACCTCTACCGTCAGGGCTTATACTTCTACTTGGTCACTTTTCACTCTATTTTGTTTTTCGCACAACCTACCTGTCTTTCCTATCCTAATTTTCACTGTGTGTGCTTTCCTGGTTTCTAACTTTGAATCTCGTCACCTCTCAATTTCTTCTTTACATAGGATGGTGGCTGGGATCCAGTTTTATGTTCGTTGTCACGACCCCGGTTTCCCCAGTCTGTTTTCACATACCTATATACGCCTCCCCTTGAAAGGCATCGCTAAATCCCTCCCCAGAGTGCCCGACACCCGTCTCCCCATCACTGTCCCTCTCTTACACAGGCTTATTTCTTTTTTGCGTGGTGGCTTGTTTTCCCCCTACGTCAACACCCTCCTCAAGCTTGCGTTTCTTATGGCATTTTACATGTTTTGGCGGCCCGGAGAATTCACCTCCGATTCTCTAGCTTTTGATTCTGCTAAAGGTCTATGTCTCTCGGATCGACAGATTTCACCTAAATTCTTTTCCATTTTCCTTAAACACTCCAAATCAGACACTTTCGGTGATGGCGTCACGGTTACTATCTCTAAGCTGGAAACCTCGTTCTGTCCTTACGCTTCTATGCTGCGGTATCTTTCCATGCGCCCACGCACTTTGCATCTTGCACCTTTATTCCTGGTAAATGGCCGCTCACCTATGTCTAAAGATTGGTTCAGGGTCCACTTGGGTTCGGTGGTGGAAAGCTGCGGTCTGTCATGCCTCAGCTACACGGGCCACTCCTTCCACATTGGGGCAGCAACTACCGCCCGTGAAAAGGGGATGGCAGACTCCTCAATCAAACCCCTGGGCAGATGGTCTTCGTCGGCTTTCGAGGTCTACATCCGACCTGATCAGAAACACATTCTAGACGCTCAAGTATCGCTATCCAACAAGAACTAAGGTATTTACTATGCATCTACTGGTGGTGGTCCCTTTTGTCATGTATAATTTATGTACCTGCCCTGCCAAGTCCATGTGAGTTGTCACACATCTGTGTCATAAGTATAGCATGTCCGTGCGAGCCGTCGTACATCTGCCCTGCCAAGTCTGTGTCAGCCGTCACACATGTCTGTGTCATAGTGTAGCATGTCCGTGTGAGCCATCGCACAACTGCCCTGCCAAGTCTATGTGAGCCGTCACACATGTCTGTGTCCTAAGTGTTGCCCCAGCATGTCCGTGCGAACTGTCACACATGTCTTTGTCCTAAATGTAGCCCCAGCATGTCTGCGAGAGCTGCCTCGCATCCGTGTGTCCTTAACATGCAGATCGCTCTTCGAGATGTGTATTCCACAGCGCCGCTCCCTATCAGGATTGATCAATCCGTCTTTGTAAGTAGCCTTCTGGGAGGGCGGACGGAGTTCTCAGTAGAGTGATCTTTGTAAGTACGTTCCTTCATGCCAAGCATTGCTTTGATAACATGATTGCTGTATTAACTTCCCCTTTTTTCTTTCTTGTTTCAGGTAGGTTCCAGTCGTCGCCTTTACGGTGGGTCTGTCTAATTACTTTTCATTTCGACTTTCTTTGGGGGTAAGTTTCATTTTACTAGGTCTTAATTTACACGATGGCTAGTAAAACACATTTGCCATTATCTTATTTTTTGGGGCTGTCTCTGGTTCCTGCTATACACCGCGACCCCTCGACGCTAGACCTGGGCTGATGACTGGACCTCCACTAAAGAATATCTGCTTCCTGCTAATCATTGTCAAACCTATTCATTAAATCCGTTCAAATCATTTGCCTTTCTCTGAGGCAATCATTGAGTCTTTCTGGCTGAACACTAGATCGTTGGGGGTCTTTCCTGGCTAGCCTGTCTTTCCGTTCCTTACACCTTAGCCAAAGCCAACATCATGCAGCACTGGGCCAGGGATGACTAATCGTGATGCATGCTGGTGAGAAATTTGTCCATGATGTCCTGGATGGGAGTGTTTTCGGCTCCGCATGCCATGTCACATGACCTTAAGTTGTCTTTCAGATAAAATACTTTCAGATAAAATAGTACCTGTATGGCCACACCTATTGGATAGTGAACATGAATAAAGGCAACAATGCATAAACATAAATAATGCAACAACCCTGAAACATGGTGTCCATAAATTAATAGATAATGGTGTCAATAAAGTGACCAACTTTCATATTAACCACTCCAAACAGGAAGTGGGGCAATTGAAGTTGTATACATGATCATTTCAAACAAACTCGTCATAGGGCATTCATGTGAATGTCACCAAATTTAGTATGTCATCTGTTTGACAGTCCATATCTTGGCTTCTAATTGCTGAAATTTGTTCAAACTTGATATGCAAACTGTACAAAGTCCGAAAACAGTTTTCCTTAAATAATTTTGCCCGAGACTTTTTTTTCAGTATGCCAGTGTTACAGAGGCGTATCAACCCAGCTCATAAACACTCACTGATAACATAGCACCACCTAGTGAAATGGGCAAATGCAAAAAATTCATTGTTGAATTGCCAATATCCTGGATTGAGAGGGCGGTAACTGCACAAAATTTGTCATGTACAATCAGCAAGACAACAGTGATATGGCATCAGTATTATGACAACACTTGATAAGTTTGTAGGTTTAAGCAGTTCGGTGTTAATCATTCAAAAACCGAGTGGAGATTAGAGTGAGGGCAGACTCACTCTGGCTGCTACAGTGGAGCAATGTATTGTGACATCATCAGTCTGAACATTCCACCATTCATTTCAATGTGGACAAAATGTTGCAGAAAAACGACAATAATGGACGAATGACAGGAGGTATGGTAAATCTAAAGGTGGGGCACCATGCCCAAACTGGGCCAGTCGTTTTAGAGTTGGAACAGTGTCTCGATCATGAAAGCCTGAGGACTAGTAGTGGAGGCAACATCTGGATGAACAGTGAAAAATCATAAGAATAACTACACTGCATTCCCGCAGAAAATGCAAAAAGTGTGCTTGCATGTGCCAATGCTCATGATCATCAGATCAAATTTGTATGCCAAATACCAACTGGCACTTTAGGCTGCAGTAGACCCCCTATGGCAGAACATTATGCAGGCCATGGCATGGGTATTATGACATCACTTGAGAGTTCTATTCCTGAACATTCCACATTTAAAAAATAGCAGTCGGTCCAGGTGCAACTGCCACAGTATTGTCTGCCTCTCTTTCACCATTTTTAAACTGTCCTGTTTCAAACATTTTAAGTAGTTGCCGCATGAAAATAACACAGGTCTCAGTCAAATCACAGACCTCCATGACAACGTTTAAATCAAGTTTATAGGTTAAACGGTTGAGTTTTGATCATTTAAAACTTCAGACATGCACCCTGACCTGTTTACAGTAAGATGATGAAATGTATGGCAAAATCCCATAGACTGTCTGACACCATTTTTAAACTGTCCAGTCCACATGAAAATAACACAGGTCACAGTCAGATCCCAGACCTCTTACAAAGTTTAAATCAAGTTTATAGGTTAAGCGGTTGAGTTTTAATCATTAAAAAAACGAGTGAAGGTTAGAGTGAGGGCAGAGCTCACTCTGGCTGCTAGAGTGGAGCAGTGTATTGTTATTGTCATCAGCCTGAACATTCCATAAAGGGCATCAAGACCACCCCTTACCACCCTCAGACTGATGGCCTAGTGGAACGGTTTGATCAGACTTTGAAAATCATGCTGTGGAAGTTTGTGGCAGCAACCAGGAAGGACTGCGACTGTTGGCTGCCATACCTTCTTTTCGCATACAGGGAGGTACCCCAGGCCTCTACTGGCTTCTCTCCTTTTGAACTGCTTTTGGCAGGCCAGTGAGGGGGGCCCTGGATGTGCTGAAGGAGGCCTGGGAAGGTCTTCAGGCTGCCGAGACGCAGAGCCTTTTGGTTCATGTCCTCCAAATAAGGGACAGGATGGAGGATGGAGGATGGACTGAACTAGTGTGGAGCAACCTGGAGCAGTCGCAAGCCAGGCAGAAGACCTGGTATGACCAGACTGCCAGGCAGAGAACACTAAAGCCTGGGCAGAAAGTTTTACTTTTGCTGCCCACATCTGAGAACAAGCTGCTTGTTAAATGGCAGGGGCCGTACAGCGTGATTCACAAGATGGGTCCTGCTACTTATGAGATTGAGCTGCCAGGGAAAAGGAAGCTGAGCCAGACCTTCCATGTGAACCTGCTGAAAGAATGGAAGGAGCCTGCAGCTATCCCAGGACTGCAGGCAGTAGTGCAGGACGAGGACAGGCCTGAACAGTTTTTTCCAACCTGTCTTCCCACTGCAACCCTAGATATCTCTCACTTGTCAATAGTACAGCAGAAGAAGCTGGCCCAGATTGTTCCCCCTGACCTGTTTATGGGGAGGCCAGGGTACACCACTGTGGTCGAGCACTCCATCCCTCTGACCAACACAACCCCAGTACGCCAGCGGATGTATCATATTACATATTACATATTGGCCCTGGGGGTGATTGAACGATCAAGAAATGAGTGGAGTAATCCTGTCGTGTTTGTCCCCAAAAGGACGGCACGATGAGACTTTTGCCAGGTTAACGTCCAGTCAAAGTTTGATGCATACCCCATGCCATGTCTGGAGGACTTCATAAAGCGCCTGGGACTGGCCACTTACATTACCACCCTGGACCTGTGTAAGGGCTACTGGCAAGTCCCTCTAACACCAGAAGCCAAGCCCTACACAGCCTTTTGAACTCCCCAGGGACTGTTTCAATTTAATGTTATGCCTTTCGGCCTGCAGGGGGCACCAGCCATTTTCCAGAGGCTGATGGACATTGTGTTGTCTGGACTACAGCCGTTTGCTGCGGCTTATTTGGATGACATAGTCATCTGGAGGAAGTGCTTCGGCGGATTAAGCAGGCAGGCCTCACCATCCATCCTCATTAGTGTGCCATAGCCAGGAAGGAGGTGCAGAGAGAAGGTGGAGGCGGTGCAGAGCTGCGGCTGGCCTCGGACAAAGAAAGACATCCGGTCTTTTCTAGGACTGGTGGGCTGGTATCGACGATTAATACCAGATTTTGCCAGCCAAGCTGCCCCTTTGACTGACCTAACTCGAAAGGGGGGGAACCCTCAGGTTCAGTGGGGGGAGGAGCAGGAATGGGCCTTTTTGGACCTGAAAGGGGCTCTCTGTAAGGCTGATTTCCTGTCTTGCCACCCATGTGGTGAGACTCTAGAGGGGGAGGGAAGTGTGAGGAGGTGAACATGACTGTTTCACCCTCTCACCGGTCTATGGTTTTGAAGACTGGCTGGAACCTCACCAATCGGCCAACCTGCCGGAAGGCCTGCTGGAGCCTCTCAAGCCAGCGCTGGTGCTGTCCAGTTTTCCCATCCCCATGGCTAGCGTTCACTCTGCTGCTGACCGCCCTGCCTGTGGCTAGCCCACCTGACCCCATTCCAGTCGCCCACCTTCCCTTGTGCCTGAGGATTCCCAGTGTGCCCTCTATGTCTGCCTGCCCTGAGCCCCGAGTCCTGTCTGTCTGATTCTGCCCTGGGGGGGTGGGTACTGTCAGGGTTGTTTGTTTCTGTGCTCTGGATTTTGACTCGGCTTACACGTAGCCTCCTGCTGACCTTGTTTAAGTATGTCTGTTCCTGTTATGTGCTTTTTGTTATGGTTGTTTCGGTGCTCTGGATTTTCACTCTGTTTACATGTAGCCTCCTGCTGACCATGTTTAAGTATGTCTGTTCGTGCCATGTGCTTTTGTTTTAGTTCTGTTTCCTGCTGTTTTCCCTGGCCACCCCCCTGTCATTATCGAGTCTTGTTTCCCCTACTGTTTTCACCTGCTCCTTGTTTTGTGTTAATCATCTGCCCTATTTATACCCCTCTCTTTCTGCACTGCTTTGTCTGGTTATCTCTTCTCTGTGCGATCCTTGGTATTCCCCTGCTCTGGATGCGAAAGTTTTACTATGTATATTTGGATGTCTGCCTTGTTTTCTTCCCTGATTCTTTGACGTCTTCAGTTTTTTGGACTTTGTTTGATGTTTTTTTTTGTAATGAAAAACTTTTCAGATTTTTGCCTGTTTGTTCTTTTGGATTTTTTTGTTTTCATTAAAAGGAAACTAAAACTGAAAGGAGTTCAACCCGGCGCTCAGGTAGAGTTATAGTCCAAAAGGAGCTCTTGGGATAGGGGAAAATTGAAAGAAGAAGAGAGTGAGTCCCAGACACTCTTATATAACAAGGAGGGTGAAAAGAATCAGCTCTAAGGATAATATTTTTGGATGTCTTCTTCTAAAAATCGTGGTATGTAGAATGTGAATTAACAGAAATCGTGAGGTCTAAAAAAATCGATGCCATTTTTGGAGTACTTAA
The DNA here is from genome assembly GCA_030347295.1 of Setipinna tenuifilis. Classification (NCBI taxonomy): domain Eukaryota; kingdom Metazoa; phylum Chordata; class Actinopteri; order Clupeiformes; family Engraulidae; genus Setipinna; species Setipinna tenuifilis. The sequence goes on along the minus strand of CM059267.1, from coordinate 31,075,429 downwards.
TGGACAGTTTTATATTCTCATTATTGGAATTAAGGTATTGGTGGATATCTGTACCCTTAAAAATTATGATTAAAATGATTAACTCACCTTGAAACAATAGACTAGTTATGCTAAGCTGTCATTAGCCAACATTCCTTCTGACCAGGTATCTCAGTGCAGCACATTAGATAAGAGTTAGTGAGAGGGAGAGAGAGACCATGCATGATCTGTCTACCAAAGTAGCAAATAAAAGCCCATAAATGGTCACTCAAAGTCTACATAAAAAAGTGTGTATGTTTACATCCAACATAAGTTTAACACTTTCTTGCTGTGCTAAGTAATATTCTGTCTATGACAAAGTGCTGACACAAAGGTTATTTTCTGTTTTCTTTGGTGGAGTTGCTTAAATTCTTTTCTTAGTTAGATAAAGCTCGTTCTCTTTAAGGATTTGGTGCCTTTATTGAAAAACCCACAACAAAAACAAAACATGGTGTCAGAAGATGGACTTGAAGAGAGAGTACGACTTCAAAAGCGAATTGAAGAGGATTCACCAAAACGTCGGATGCTAGCGTGGTGAGAACCCAGCGAGTTAGCGTCAAACCTGAAGATTTGTTAGCCTGTTTTCCGAGGGAGTAAAAGAGCATAACAAAATTAACAAAGATGCAAGCGCTACAACCACCACCCAGCCTACAGCTGACAGGTAATGTGGCTGAGAACTGGAGAAAGTTTAAGCAATGTTTTCAGTTGTACTTATCAGCTATTGGTACTGATGAAAAGAATGCTAAAACGAAAGCCTCCGTGTTCTTGCATGTGGTGAGAGACGATGAGCTAGAAGTTTATAACAACTTTCATGAGCGTCCAGTGAGGTAAGATTTGAGCCAGGAGAGGGCAGTGTAGTGTATGTAGGAATGTAGTGTCTTCCCAGAGTCCTTAGCGTTAGGCAGGAGCTATATTAGAGGCAGCGCTCCCCCCCCCATCCCATGTACTTGAAATGTGCTGTAGTAACACTATGGACCGTTCCTCTGCTTCGTTAGGCAGTATTAAATAAAATACAGTTTAAAGTTAAGCTCCTTCACTCTCCGTCTCCTTCATTGTTTTGTGCACGAGAAACCCTTCGGACACGAGATGTGGATATGGTTAACCACGAAGTGGGAAGCGGAATGAAGAGGCTAGAACAACGGTGAAGTTAGCAAGCAGAAGCTAGCTCAACGATGGCAGTGTTCAGCAGCGACACGGGCTTGTGCTTCGAGGAGAGCAACGAAAGTTTCACGACGTATGAGCAACGATTTGCACAGTTTGTGGAAGCCAACGGAATAGTGAGAGATAAACAAAGGGCTGTTTTCTTATCCGTGGTTGGTGCAAAGACTTTCTCATTACTGACAGACTTGCTAGCACCGAAAAAGCTGTCTGACTGCACATTAGAGGACATTTTAAAAGCACTACGGGAATTCTATGTGCCGAAGAAAAATGTGTTAAGTGAACGTTACTCATTTCGTGTACGTAAGCAGCTAAATGAAGAGTCAGTCGCTGAATATGTTGCTGTGCTAAAAGGACTTGCTACTACTTGTGAATTTGGTGACAAATTGGATGAGCAGCTAAGAGACCAGCTAGTTTATGGAATTAGCAGTAAAGAGCTACGAACTAAGCCGTTAAGTGCTGCGTATGGAGAAAAGCTGAAATGGGCAAAAGTCATGGACATTGTGCATAATTTTGAGTCCACCACGAGCAGTCTGAAAACAATTCAGCAAAGCCCGCTAAGAACAGATAGCCTGAGCAACTACAAGGGAAAGGCTTGCGTGCGCCAAAAAGATCCTGAGAAGAGGCAAAAGCCCAATGCAAGCGGCGGAGACAATGTGTGCTACCGTTGCCAGAAAGAAGGACATTCGCCTGCGAACTGCAGATACAAAGATTTCCAGTGCAGAGCATGCAACAAGAAAGGGCATCTGGAGCGAGCATGTAGAACCAAGGAATCAGGCAAGCACAGCGGCGGCCAGAGAGCGTCAATGAGGAGCCCTCCAGCTGAGCGAGACACCCTCTACGTGGAGAGAGAGCCATCAGACAAAGGGACAAGTGCAACTAGGAGCCAACGGTCAGCGGCGCCTTTGGAGGGAGAGGCATACGCGCCAGGACAGCCTCCAGGAGCTGAGAACTGTGCGGACATTGAATTACCACGGGTCACAATGGACTATGAACTGTTTACAGTGAAAGGTGACATGGATGTAATGGTCATAAGATTAAGATGGAAGTAGACACCGGTGCAGCAATGAGCGTAATGTCAGAGAAGCTGTACAAAAAGAGATTTAAGAAGTGTAAATTGCAAGCTTGTGATGTGCGCCTTAAAACCTACTCCTCAGAGCCAATTGTACTAGCCCTGGGTCAAATTCAAGTGAAGGTACAGTGTGGTAAGCAAACTAAACAGCTGACTTTGTTAGTGGCACAAGGGAATGGTCCAACCCTAATGGGCAGAAATTGGATTCAGCACCTGCGTTTAGATTGGTCTAGAGTGAATCACCTTCCAGTAACTGATCCTCTCGCAGAGATGTATGAGAAATACTCTACTGTGTTTAATGCCAGTCGTGGGGTCCTTTCAGGTGTAAAGGCAAAACTGAGAGTCATAGAGAATGCCTATCCAAAATTCTGCAAGGCCAGATCAGTGCCTTATGCACTTACTGCTGCTGTTGCTGTAAACAATTAGCCAAGTTACAGGAAATGGGAGTTTGCACTCCAGTAGAGTACAGTGAATGGGCGGCACCAATTGTGTGCATACCAAAAAACAATGGTGATGTACGAATCTGTGGTGACTACAAAGTAACCATAAATCCCTGGTTAGAGGTAGACAAATACCCTCTGCCTAAAACCCAGGATCTGTTTGCCAAGTTAGCTGGGGGAAAATACTTCACAAAGTTAGATCTTACCCAGGCTTACCAGCAGGTGGAGCTAGATGACGAATCTAAGCAATATTTGACCATCAATACACCAAAAGGACTGTATCAAATGAACAGGTTACCCTACGGAATAGCTAGTTCACCAGCAATATTCCAACGTATCATGGATCAGATTCTTCAGGGTTTACCAAGAGTTGTATGCTACCTTGACGACATATTGATTACAGGGTTAACAGAAGCCGAACACTGGGAAAACGTGGAGCGTGTGTTACAACGCTTACAAGACAGAGGCATACGGGTGAATAGAGAAAAATGTAACTTCAGTCAACCAAGTGTAACATACTTAGGGCACAAAATTGACAGTGAGGGTTTACACCCTGTACCGGAGAAAGTGGAAGCGATAGTCAACGCTTCCGTCCCTAAAAATGTCACGGAGCTTAGGGCATTTTTAGCATTACAGACCTATTATGGAAAGTTTCTTGAGAATCTCTCAACCATTATCAAGCCAATGACCGTATTGCTGCAGAAGGACAGTCAGTGGAACTGGTCCACCGAATGTCAAGCCGCTTTTGAGAAAGCTAAATTGCAATTGGCGTCCTCCAGTGTTCTCACACACTTCGATCCACAATTGCCGATTTTACTGGCTTGCGATGCTAGTGCATATGGTCTAGGAGCTGTGATATCACACCAAATGACAGACGGTAGTGAAAGACCTATAGCTTACGCTTCACATACCTTGAGTAAGACCGAAATAAACTACTCACAAATTGAGAAGGAAGCGTTAGGCATCATTTTTGGTGTACAGAAATTCAGGGATTATCTCTATGGCAGGAAATTTGTATTGGTCACGGACCATAAGCCACTGGTGAAAATTCTAGGACCAAAGACAGGAGTACCAGCTTTAGCTGCTGCGCGTCTTCAGAGATGGGCCTTATTGCTGTCCGCTTATCAGTATGACATAGTTTATAAAGCCTCCGTAGAGCACGCCAATGCTGATGGGTTATCGCGCTTACCTTTGCAGAAAGAGGCACCACAAAGTAACCCCAATTTCAGAGTGTCGTGGCTAGAATCAATCCCTCTGTCCGCAAAAGACATAAAGAAAGAGACAGACAGAGACAAAATACTCGCCAAAGTGAGACATCTAACACAAACTGGATGGCCAAAACATGTAGGTGAAAGTGAATTGAAACCATACTGGAACAGACGTGATGAACTTACTGTAGAGGCAGATTGTGTTTTGTGGGGGTTAAGAGTAATAATACCTACATCACTGAGACCTCAGATGTTGAAAGAGCTACATGAAGAGCACTTGGGCATTGTTAGAACAAAGGCCTTAGCTAGAAGCCATCTTTGGTGGCCTAGTCTGGATCATGAAATTGAAGCCATGGTAGAGAGCTGTCGTACCTGTCAAAACAACAGACATGCACCTAACAAAGCACCAGTGCACCCATGGAAATGGCCAGAGCTACCATGGGAGCGAATTCACATAGATTTCGCCGAAAAAGGAAAACACCAATTTTTGTTGGTTAGTGATGCATATTCACGTTGGCCAGAGGTCAAATTGATGTCTACTACCACTGCTCCAGCTACTGTTGAAGCTATGAGAAGTCTATTCGCTGCTTATGGGCTACCCCAAGTGGTTGTTTCAGATAATGGTCCACAGCTAATTTCAAAAGAGTTTGAAACATTTTTGGAAGCTAATGGTGTTAAACATATCAAGTCTGCTCCATACACTCCAGCTTCCAATGGATTAGCGGAGAGGTTGGTCCAGACATTTAAGCAGTCATTGGATAAACAGAAAGATTCTGGGCGATCATTGCAACATTGCATAGATGAGTTTCTATTCAGTTACCGAAACACTCCATGTACTGTGACAGGGAAAACACCTTCTCAGTTGTTCCTAAAGAGAAAGGTCAGAACCAGGTTGTCACAAGTTACACCAAAGTTCTCTTTGCAGATGCAAGAAAAACAAGACCAGTGCAAAAACAACCAAACCGGTGTGAGAATGTTACAGCCAAATCAAGCAGTGTTGGTAAAGTGTGGGGGGGAGAAGGAAAGAAATGGAAACAAGGTGTAATTGAAAGAGTGCTAGGTCAAGTACAATACACAAGGCAAAAGGTGACAAAAAGGGTTGAAAGAAGTTTACCACAGCAATTAGTGTCATTATAAAGGAGAAATAACTCAATGTTTCCCTCCGCTCTATTTACAATGTGGTGGGTCACAACAAGCAGTATATGCAAGCAGCACTCCAAGACGTGAAATTCGACCCTCATGAGTTCACTGGTCATTGAAGGATCAACCTACCATAGAAATACAGAAACGAGCGGATCAGAGCAGGCCAAACCTATTGTCAAGAAAATTACTTGATTTCCTGACTCAGTGCGTTATCAACAAATGGACACAAGACAAGTGTTCAGTTTTAAAACTGCTCCAGCGCCAGAGGAGAGAGTGCCCACCGAGACAAACAGTTGTCTCCTCGGTTTGCGGTCTCTGATCTCACAACTTGGACACAGCCTTTTTATTGTACACAAAGAACAGACAGTTTCAGAGAAAAAAGTTCAGTAACGTTCCACCAGCTCCCTCATTAAAATGTTATCTTGAGTTCCTGCACCTGTGGATAACCACTTGGCCTTGAACAGAATGCTGCCAAAACAGCCCTCAGAATATTCACCCAATAGAGTGCTGTCTTCTAATCATGTACACAGAAAAGTATATATATTTAATCATGTACACAGAAAAGTGTATATATATATATATATTATGTGGTAATACTAAAACACTCTAAATTATTTTCACACCTATCTACGTCACTAGGTCATAAGCCTCGCCCAGAGCCATGTATGGTACGCCCACAGGCTCATTCCAGAGGAAGAACAGTGGACAGAAGCTAGGTGAGCGAAAGACAGCAAATTTGCACTAACTTTCCTATCCAGTGGCAGAGCCTGGTTCCCTTAAACATGTGATGACACAAGGGCTTCTGCTACATCTTCAAACTCACCATCAGTAGAGTATACTTTGTACCGCACAATTGCTTCTGCCAAACCATCCAGAATATCAGTTCGGCCAGATAGACTCGGAGAAAGGCATATGGTTCAAAGGGTTTTAATGTTGGATTTAACAATGGTTAAATGTGGTGAAATCTTTGGCGGAGGTCCAGTCATCAGCCCGGCTCTAATGTAGAAGGGTCCGAAGGATCCTGCCGCGCAGAGTTGCGGGAACTGAGAGAGACCCCCCGGCGCACAGGTAGACTGGACCAAACTGGTAATGGTGGTGGGGAGGGAGGAGGGGACTTCAAACATCGGTACCTGAAGCAGCGGAAAAGGTGAGTTAGACATGTCATTATAAAGGAGGTGGCGGCCGCTGATTGGCCGGATCAAAAGTGCGCTTCCGTGTTGCTGGAGTCTTCCTGGCAGAACTTGCGCAGGCTTTCATTTCAGCCAGAAAGACTCGGAGAAAGGCATATGGTTCAAAGGGTTTTAATGTTGGATTTCACAATGGTTAAATGTGGTGAAATCTTTGGCGGAGGTCCAGTCATCAGCCCGGGTCTAATGTTTAAATCATGTTTAAAGCTAACTTGAGATATACAAAGCTGGAAAATTGTGACTTACCCCCAAGGAGATGGAATGAAATTAATTAGACAGACCCACCGTGAGGGCGACGACAGGACCTACCTGGAATAGGAAAGAAAGCGTGGAAGTTAACGCAGAACATGTAACTCAAAGACACTTGGCATGAGGGAACCCGCTTATGAATTACGCAACTCGGGATACGGTGAGCCCTGTCGAGAGAGCCGTGGAGGCAGCGTGCGATGCAACGAATAGACGCACCGATGCCAGAGCTATACGTGTTCGCACTGGGACAACACTTAGAATGGAGACAAGTGCGACGGTTCGCACTTACATGCTATAGTGAATGTGCGACGGCCCACACAGACATGTTACATTATATGCGCGACGGCTCACACTGCCAGCTACAGCACATGTGCGACAGTTCGCGCTGACATAGTTGCTTCATACGGGAAGAGCGGCTATAACACAGGGCAGGCAGGCAGGTAACGATACAAAGATGACCACCACAACCAGTACTTTTAAGGCAAGGTGCGACGGCTCGCACGGACGCGCCGTTGGCATGAAATGTAAGCCATAGGCAAACTGGGAGGCACGAACGCGACATAACGCAAGGATGGTCACCATGAGATCTGAGGTATGTGCAAGCATGCACGGCCATGAGTAGTTTTAAGGTATGTGCAAGCATGCACGGTCATGAGTAATTCCACGGAATGTGCAAGCATGCACGGTCATGAGCAATTCTAGGGTATGTGCGAGCGTGCAAGGTCATGAGTAGTTCTAGGGTAAGTGCAAGCGTGCACGGTCGGGAGCAGTTCTAAAGTATGTGCAAGCATGCATTGACACGAGTAGTTCTAGGTATGTGCAAGCATGCACGGTCAGGAGCAGTACAAGGTATGTGCAAAGCATCCACGGACAGTAAACGTACTATGGTATGTGCAAGCATGCATGGTCAAGAGTAGGTCAATGGTAAGTACAAGTGTGCACGGTCAGGCGTAATTCCGAGAGGCAAAGTCATACCTTAGTCCTGGGCGGAAAGCGACAGTTGAGTGCCTGAAATGTGCTCCTGATCGGGTCGGATGTAACCTTCGAAGGCAGACGAGGACCATCTCCCCAGGCGTTTAATAGCGGAGTCTGCGAGTCCTTTTTTGGCGGCGGTAGTAGCAGCTCCGATGCGGAAGGAATGGCCCGTGTAACTGCGGCGGGAGAGACCGCAGCTTTCCACCACCGTGCCAAGGTGGACCCTGAACCACTCCTTGGACATAGGCGAGCATCCATTTATGAGGAATAAGGGTGAGAGATGAGGAGTGCGGGGGCGGGAGGAGAGATACCACAGCATAGAAGCATAAGGGCAGAAGGGGGTTCCCAGCTTAGAGATAGTGACCGTGACGCCATCACCCAAAGTGTCCAATTTAGAGTGCTTAAGGAGGATGGAGAAAAACTGTGGTGAAAACTGAAGGTCAGCGAGGCATAGGTCTGTAGTGAAATCGAAAGCTAAAGATTTAGAGGTGAATTCACCGGGCCGCAAGAAACCGTAGAACGCTATGAGAAAGGCGGCCTCAAGGAGAGTGTTAACATAAGGGGAAAAAAGACCGCAACGCAGAGAGGAAATAAACCTGTGCAAGAGGGGGAGAGTGATGGGGAGCCGGGTATCGGGCAATCTGGGGAGGGATTTGGCGATGCCTTTCAAGAGAAGGCATATAGAGGTGTGCGAAAACAAACTGGGGAAACCGGGGTCGTGACAACGAGCGTGAAACTGTATACCAGCCACCATCCTACATAAGGAAGAAATAGAAAGGTGACGCGATTCGAAATTGGAGACCAGGAAAGCACACACGGTGGAAATTAGGATAGGAAGAGTGGGTAGGTTGTGAGAAAGACAAAATAGAGTGAAAAGTGACCAGGTTGAGGTGTAAGCCCTGACCGTAGAAGTTGCGAGCCCCCTAGCCAAATAGCGCCTGACGGAGTCGCGCGTAGCTTCTGGGAAGGAGTCTAGTCCAGGATCAAGTCCCGGAGGGGTGGGCACGGGGTGGGATCCTGGCTCGCGAACGGGCACTGGCGTCTGAACTCCTGAAAACGGAAGCGGGAGAGAGAGTCAGCGACAAAATTGAGTTTGCCGGGTATGTATTCGGCCTTTACAATGAAATTGAAAAGTACAGACTGCCAGATCAGCCTGCGGAGTAGAGACATAATCGAGGGGCAGGACAAACGACATTTGTTAATGATGGCCACTACAGCTTCGTTATCACAATGAATGGAGATGTGTTTGCGACCATTCCTTACCCCACAATACACTGGCCACCACGATGGGGTAGATTTCGTGCAGCGCGATGGAAAGCCTTCCAGAGGCGAGGTCCTGGAACCCCCTGGAAGGGGTGAATAACTCTAGGGCCGCAGAGGACACGGGGAGCTCATTGTAGAAAAACGAGATGCCATTCCACGAGTGTAGCAATACCTGCCAGAAGGCTAGGTCAGATCTGGCACCGACATCGAGACGCACCTCGTCGCCCAGGTTGTGCACGGAATGAGCGAGTGTCAGTAGGCGCGAGATGAACGAACGGCCCTGAGGGATAATGCGCATTGCAAATTGAGGTGCCCGAGCAGGGAGAGCATATCGCGTTTGGAGACGGACTGGAGTGCGAGGAACGGCGCGATGACTGACCTAATTCTTTCTAATTTGTCGTTGGGAAGGGAGGCTTGCATTTTGACGGTATCAAGCTTGATACCCAGGAATTCGAGTGAGGTAGCGGGGCCTAGGGTTTTCTCCTCCGACAGAGGCACGCCCAGGTCACTGAACACCCCTTTCAGGGTCTCCAGAACCGGAGTAGCTTGCGAGGGGAAGTCGATGAGGAGGAAATCGTCCAGCAGGTGAAGGACAAAGGGCACGCGACGCACGTTAAGCAAAATCCAGCATAGCGCTTCAGATAAACAGTTAAATATATAAGGGCTACTCCTGCACCCGAACGTTAACCTAACAGCAAAATAAAATTTTGATTGCCATTTAACGCCAAAAAGAGGCCAGCCGGCAGGATGTATAGGTATGATTTTAAAGGCGTCGGTGATGTCGGCTTTGGCGAGCCAGGCGCCGCGACCCGCTATTTTAATGAGGTGAATGGCGTTGTCGATGGAGGCGTAAAAAAGGGAAAAGGGGGTCAGAGGGATGCATTCGTTGATGCTGGCTACGTGGGGGGAGTGCGGGGAGGACATATAAAAAATCAGATGCTTCTTTCCCGAGTAGCGTCGGGTTGCTACCCCTATGGAGTTCACTCTGAATGGAAAAAAAGGAGGAGACCGAAATGGGCCTATTAAATAGGGTAATGTGAGAGGCTGATTTGGCGGAGAAGGACTTGTGATACTCGTAAAAGAGCGTGCCCCTGTAGCACTGATTGAAGTCGGCCATCGTAGCCAAGTATAAATCCAATTCTTCCCGCCTGTCGGGGAACGCTTGGCGGAGTACATCCCTATAGATGCCGAACGCAATGGCGAACTCGCAAAAGGACAGATTGCGCTGGAGCCTGGGGTCGGAGGATTTAAGGAGGACAGACACGTCGCCGCAGTCCACTAGTTGCCGGTCGCGGGCAGGCGAGGGCAGTAGCAGCGAGGCGAGATTGATGTCCTTGCCGCGGACGATGTCGAACTTCATTTTGTTTCAAAACGAAAGACATACCGGGCGGCAGAAAAGGCCGAGGAGGTGGCTGGCGCCGCGGTCGAGAGTGAAAACCCAGCAGAGGAGGAAGGAGCTTCGGCGCGGGGAGGGAAGGGAAGAAGGGCGTCCGGAGGGAGGGCGAGAGCGTTGAGCGTGGCGGCGTCCACCGCAGAGCTGGTGGAAGGAAGCGGAAGGGGGGGGATGGTATCCGCAACCGCCGTGAGGGATGCGCCATCCCTTCCGGGGTTACGCTGCGATTCTTCAATGACGGCGACCCTATTGCATAGGGACTCCACCGCGTCCGTGAGAGTGTGGATGGCCTGAGTGAGTTGAAGCTGGGCGCCGGACGGAACGGGAGAGCCCGGCGGTTTTGGCGGAGGCGGGGCGGACTTCTTCAAAGGCTTGGGTGGAGGAGGTGGAGAAGACTTGCGCGTCCTCTTCCTCCCCGGTAGGGCGCGAGGAGCGGGGGCAGATGGTGGTGCGGCCCCCTCCGGGTTCCCACCGACGTTGGAGAGCGACGCAGATCCTTGGAGCGAGGCGAAAATGTGGAGGAGGTCCTCCCTGGACATGGTACTGGCCACCGGAACATTCCGATCCTCGAGGAAGGCACAAAGGTCCTCGCTTGACCAGGAGGCCTGAGGAGTCATGGCGATAAGACGCGAGCTGCGCCGCAGAGAAGGAGCAGGTGAGGGAGGGACAACATCGTCATCGGATTCGGGAACTTAGAATTCGGCGAGACATAGCCGCGACATGGTAGCAAGTAGCGAAGACGGACTTCAAACATCGGTACCTGCAGCAGCGGAAAAGGTGAGTTAGACATGTTATTATAAAGGAGGTTGCGGCCGCTGATTGGCCGGATCAATTTGGGAACATCAAAAACAACAGGCCACCCAGACGATCTTAAGGCGGCAGTCTCCAGAGATGTCAAAATGTCGGTGTCATATGAGGCAAATGAGTCATCACTACAGCATGATGTAACAGGAGTTGAGTGGGGACGGTGTGGAGTGGCAGGCAGGCCATACTCACAGATTAGCTTTATGGTACTTTTGTCCTCAATCTCTGACATAGACGTCAAGTTGGTAAATTCATTGCCAAACTCAGCATCCATGAATTGAAGCCTGAAGTCAGACTGCACACCACACTCTCGCTTTATTGTTAGAGTACAGACAGGGGGACCCAGTTGCAGTTCTTGAGCAGTTTGTTTATTTCCACCAAATGATGACAAAAAATGGCAAAAACAAAAAAGTCCAAAAAGCAACACAGGAGCTCAACAGTCCAAAAAAAACGAAGAATGCCCAACGCTCAGAGGATCCAAAAAGGTTGTAGAACAAAAATGGCAATAGGTCACAAAGTCAAAAGCTCAAACAGTCCAAACAGTAGCAAAGTTCAAGTGTAAAAAAGATTATCCACAAGGAACACAAAAAGCCGTGAAAGGCAAGCACAAACAGGCAGTGTCCAACTCGGAAATACACGGAGTAGAACAACGAGAACACAGAGGCACTTACTTTACTTGGGTGTCGGACAGACAATCTGACACAAAGCACAGAAAAAGCAGGGTTTAAATAAGGAGTGGAGCACAGGTGATTGAGCCAAACAATTGAGGGGCAGGTGACACAACTCAGGCAATAATGAACCAGACAAAAACAAAAGCACATGGACAAGACAGAGGTAATACACCAACAAACCACAAGAGGGCAGACAGTGAGGTAAACAGAAAGTGACAGGTGGTGACATTTATGTGGTCAACAAGCTCAGGAACAGTTGCTGGAAGCCCATCCGGTAAGGTCAGTCTATGGGAATTGTTTTCCCCAAGTATAATTCTCAGCTTTACGGAAGCAGCCATTTCTTATCACTCTGAAAATCAGAAATGAAAACTTTTCACCCATTAAATATGAGAAAGTCAATGGCTTTGTAATTACGCAATTGAATTATGCAGTTAAGACATAATTACACATATTACATAAATATGCATATAATATAAATGCCAGTCAAAAGTTTGAAACTTGACTGGTACAGTTTGTACAGCACACTACATATACAAACGCACATACCACCCACCCACCCCCATGTTATGTTAATTTACATTTGAATCTTAACACACCTTAAACACTTATATGTTTTTTGAGGATCACCATTCTCAGTGATCCAATGTGGTAGTCTGCCAGAAGGTAGTCATCTGCCAAGTCATTAAACTCAATCAGATCTGTCTCATTGGTTGGACATGCCATGAGCTTAAAGGCTCTGTGGTGCTCACTATACAAACTAGAAAGTCTCTTGACTGCAAACACAAGTCTCTCTTATGACAAAAATGTGATCAATCTGTCTGAACTCAGGTAGCCAACTTGTAGACCCATGAGCTACAAATGAAACGTACACCATTGGCTAACATAGATTTAGTCATGTGTATCTCTCTTGTGCCAGGAAACATCTGATCAATGTTCTCCATGATTTCATTCTTTAGAACATCGACAGGAACTGTTGAGACACCTGTGATCTCAAAAGCAGGTTTTTCAAAGCTTGATGCTCTCATGTGATATGATATCATGAGCTGGTGCTTGACAGCTAACGTGAGGGGCACATTTTTGAAGCAGTTTGAATGTCGAATGACCTGCTTAAAGAGAAACTGTGCTTCGCCTCGAAGCGCATGGTCCAGAGACTAACAAGAAAGAGGACCAAATTTCCTGATGAGTACAGGATAGTGCTCCAAGTAATGATGCTTGGGTAGAAGCTGCACATGAGGAAAGAGTTGTTGGTATCTTTTGCGATGCTCTGAAATTTTGCACTCAAGGTAAGCAATGGATTCCTTGGTGTGTGTTGGAGCAACCAAAAGCTCAACGACATCTTTTAAATCCATCAGAATTTGCCAAGCCTTTTCACCCTCTGGCACCAGATGCCCAATGATGAATGGGAGGAATCTTAGCAGGGCCCAGTTTTCATGGGCATTTCCCCCAATTGTTTTGGAGAGTTTGTGTGGAATTGCATGAGGCTTGTTCGTCTTGTCTGACCACTTGTACGGAAAACCAAGAATGGATTTGTTGAGCTGCTCAAGACTGAAATATTTCTTGGATATCAACACTGACAAGCAGTGTGCAAGCTCCACAGGCACAACACCTTCGAAAACATTGTGCATGATATCAGGGGGGTAACCTGAGAGAACATTAAAGTGAGCAAGGTTCTTAGTGAATACACACGGTCCTTTCACACCCAAACAGCTTGACCAATCCTGCTGGGCAGAGTGACCCAAAGGATTGCATACCTCAAAGTCATCTATGTACAATGTGAGCAAAATTGTCACGTCATCCCCTCCAAAAAAACAGTTTTCCTTATAGTGAGACCCATCCTGAAATGACTTGAAAGTATGCTGTTCTCCAGTTAGTACATCCCTCTGAAAGGCTCTATGGTTTTCAATGATCTTATCCACAACATCCTTCCTATGCAAGAGCTGTTGCAAACTCTTCAGTATAGGGACATACTGGCAACTTTTATTTTCCTTTTCATCAAGGACATACTCAATGGGCTCAATGACATTGAAGTTCACTCTGTAAAACTTGTTACGTAGAAATGATGTGCTCAAACAGCCACCCTCACCTATAGCTTTAAGCAAGGGGTGAGAGGCTGAGAGGGCTGTGGCTACTTCAGTTGCCACCGATCTATCAGAATTGGAACCATGTTTCTTCAGCACATCTTCAATAATGTTCACAGAGAAGGGAACTGCGCCTGTGCTAAACAAAAAGTGCAGTTCTTTGAGAAACTCATCTAGTGGCTGGAACATGAGCAAAATGTTCAAGTTTAAATAAAGCTGCAGCTATTTTTTCCTGAATTGTGTCAGGTAAAGTCTTACTTAAATCTGCATCTTCACTTGGAAACCTGTCCATGTCCACTGCAGAGTCATCTTCAGAAACTCCAGTTGTAGTCACTATGCCTGGTTTGAAATAATTTAACGTATGGGGCTTGTGTTCCCTGTTTTTGTGAGAGTGATATGTTCCATGGATATTTGTTTTGTAATTGCAATCCCTGAAAACGCAGTTAACAGTTTCATGGCTCTTGAAATGAAGACCTAAATGTGAGAAAAAATCTCTTTCAGTAGAAAGACTACCACAAGCGCCCAAAGGACAACTAAATGTTGTCAATTCAAGGGGCTTTTGAGAATTAGGTTTGGGATGGACTCTTGATAAGTGTATGTGCATTCAGCGTCTTGAAAATACATGGGCAATTTGGATACAGGCATGAGTAGCGAAGCCTATTGCGATGCAGTAGTCTTATATGTTTGAGAAGCTCATTCCTACTCTGAAAACACGCACTGCATTCCTTGCATTGCCACATGACTCTCTTTTCATGTCATCCATACTTATCTACATGCTCAGACTTGTCACTGGCAGATGACCACCCTTTGCTGGACACTTTCTTGAGGTGAATGAATCAAACTTCATCTGGAATTTCTGTGATGGCCAGAGAAAGAGGGCAATTAATAGATATTATCCAGACATTTGCAGTAATTTCAACACTGTAGGAAACGTGTCTTGACAGAGAAATGCAATATAGCAGTAGAATCGGTAAGTTCCGCTATATATATACATAAAATACATTGACTGATAACCACTGTTGGTGGTGGTGGTGCAGACAAGCGCACCTCCTCCCTCTTCCTGGGGTATGACGGTCTCCTCATACGGCATCGATGCCGACCTCATGGTTCTTGCAAGGTGAGTACCAGAGCAGTGCATAACCAGGTCGACTGCCTCAATGAGATTGGGATGGGTTCCCCCGACAGTATTTCCTAGTGGGCCGTCCCAGAGGACGAGGTCTCCCACAATCTTAGTTGAATGGGGAACAAGACGCCCTTCTCGATGACTGATAAGGAGGTCAATCTTTTTAGGACGCACCAGTTCATATCTGGGAACATTGGGGAATAACTTCTGCAGTTGTTTGGAAGAAACTGGTTGAGTCACCTTTGCAATATTGTCCAGGCCATAGCAGAGAATCCTATGCTCTACCACTTTTCCCTTGGGTGTTTTCACCTTCAGACGCAGGGAATATCTTTTCATCATGATTGTTTTCTTCATTCCCCCAACTCCATGAACGATAAGCTTAATGCTCTCACCACATAGTCTAAGACGATCGGCTGCTTTGTTGGTGATGTAATTGGTGTCAGAAGCAAGGTCGATTAGGGTGTCAATGAGGCATCCAGAGTTTGTAGTCACTTTTAACAGCATCATCACCACTGGATGTTCTTTCAGGTCATCTCCAGCCTTGGTACATACAGTTGATGACACTTTATTTGAGAATGCTTTCTTGTATTTTTCTCTTTGTTCCGGAGTAAGCTCGGACAAAAACTGTTCTTGTAGGTCGTTTAGGCCGAGCTTCTTTCCACCAGCTCTTGTGGTGTTTTGCTCTTCACTGCTGCTGTCCTTTTTTGGGATTGGTGGCTTAGGACACAGAAGGTAGTTGTGATCAGACATGCCTCCTCTCTGACAGTCTACTTTTGGTCAGAGATATCTTGAAGTACACTCTTCGCCATCCTTGGAGTGGGGCCACAAGCACTTGGAGCACAGCCCTTGGTTCTTCAGATGAGCCTTTTTACTTGAGAGGTCTAGGCCTCTGAAGACATGCATGCAAACAGATTGCCCGCATGTGATTCATCTTCACAGACAATGCAGCTTGGGTGACTGTCCTTCTGCCCCGCTATGGACCTAGTGAAAGCTCTCCTCATTTCTTTCTCTGGGTAGTCTGCAGGACCTTTCTCCACAGGGCCTTTGTCTGCAGGACTTGGCTCCAACTGATCCAATTCTTTAAGAATTTCCTCCTGCCTCTTCAAGAACATCAGGAGGCAGTCAAAGTAGTTAAGAGGAGGGAACCTATTTGCTGGGTCAGTTTTATGCACAATCCACTCCTTATTAAGTGAACTGGGAAGCTTGCTTTCCAGAGATTGAGCGTCCTCTTCGCCGAGAATCTGGAGGTTACATAGAGCTCTTTCCACAGCCTGAATTAGTTCAATTGTTTTCCTTGCATTGTTTCCTTTAACAGGGGGAAGAGACTGGACCTCATTTGTAATTAATAGAACGATCTTTGCCTTATTGCCATATTTGTTGTCCAGCAACCTGAACACCTCATCAGCAGATCTACAACTAGATAAGACAAGATCCTTCTTGACTTTTTCATGTAGACTATTCAGCAGGTGAAACTTTCTTATACATTCACTGTAAACTGGGTTGACTTGGCAATACTTACCATTTATAAGTCAGATGAACCTCGTCGACAACAATGCCAAGGAGATTTTCTTTGTAGACTTTGTTGGCTAACATGTTAATCCATCTTCCAAAACAGCAGCTACAGCTGCATTGAAATCTTGCCGTTGCTCCACGTTCGCCATGTTGACAGTGACTGAGGTAGATTTCCGGTCGCTAAACTACCGCGTCATTGCCTTTTTGAAATGCTAGATTTTCATTGGTCCCAGTTTCTCTGTTAATGTAGAAACGGTGTAGAATGGGAGCTTGGCCAGACTGACTTTGCAAGCGAAATTCAAATGCAGCGGCACAGGAAGTATGGGCGTGCCCAGGCTATGTTACAGCAGAACCTGCACAAAAATAGAGACCACATTTTGAATTCTGAAGCATAGGTTTCAGTGTCTGCGAGGGTCAGTCCAGAGAGGGCATGCAACGTTATTGTGGCATGTGCAATATTGAACAATATTGAGACATTGTGCAAAGAATAGACTCTAGTAATTGAGGAGATGGAACTTGAACAACGTATCAATGAAGAAGACTATATGAGAGATGGGCAGTGTGTGACAAAATCTGTCAAAATCACAGTAATTAATAAAAATACACTTCACACCGTGTTTACATTTTTTTATTCACTTTTTCTCTATTGCTTGCTTCATTGCCTGGAAAGAGAAACACTGCATTATATATCCAATAAGGAAATCATGCACTGACAGGTTGCCTTACCTAAATCTTTAGTTAGTAAATCTCTAAATCAGCCTTTGCTATCAGATTTTGCAGATGCACCCTGTGAAGTTTATTTGCAAACATCTAAAATGACAAAGGAATCATGTTCATGCATGTATGCATGTGATAGAATTTGGCCTATTTATACCTATGGGCTATGGTTATTATGACTGTTGCTAGTATTAGCTTGAGCACAGTCATAGGTTCTGTCTTGCTTTTTTGTTATTTTTTTATAGATTTTGTGTGGAGCATTCCTGGGGCACTGGCAGACCGGGAAACATGAAAGTTGGTGGGCATGTAGCCTCATCTGGAATAAGCTGTTTTTGTAATCCCCCTTAGCGCTGGACCCCCAAAAAGCTGGGGAGAATGAAATCAGTTTTTCCAGAATAGCTTGTCAACTGTTGCAATTGAGAAGACCAACAATTCGGGCTGAACAAGGTGTATAAACTCAGTTCATAAATGGTCATTTGGCATGTTGCGCCACCTAGGGAAAATTGTAAATGTCAAAATTGAGGTTTTAGTTTGCCAGTATCTTGGGCAGAGATGCCCAATTTGCATTGTAGGACCACTACGCCTAGCCTGGGTACGCCCATACTTCCTGTGCCGCTGCATTTGCATTTCGCATGCAAGTCAGTCTGGCCAAGCTGCCTGTCTACACCGTTTCTACATTTGCAGAGAAACTGGGACCAATGAAAATCTAGCATTTCAAAAAGGTAATGACGCGGTAGTTCAGCGACCGGAAATCTACCTCAGTGTCAACATGGCGAACGTGGAGCAACGGCAAGATTTAGTGCAGCTGTAGCTGCTGTTTTGGAAGAATTCAAAGGGACGTTATCGCTGGAAATAGAGCAAAGGTTAGCCCTTGAATCATTTATTGTAGGAAAGGACGTTTTCGCAATGCTACCGACCGGCTTCGGTAAAAGTTTGTTAAGCCCACCCTCTGAGAAATGGGTTTACAACACAGCTTGGCCAGACCAATGTTCACAGAGCATTGATAAGTTGCGTTAGCCAGGCTAACTACGCCAACCTTTTGGAACACATTATGTTTTGTAAATTTTGTTCCATAGGGAGCACTTTAATTCCAAGCAAATTGTCACAAGTAAAGCCAAAATTGTTCATGAAACTTCCAAAACTTGAATTCGTGTTTAGACATGGTATGTGGCTTACAGTGAGAAATGCTTTTCAAGAAGATGCAAATTGTGTGGTTTTTCACCCCTATAAGGTGAGATAAGTCAATTGTCAGGAGACATTTTCAAATCTTATGTAGTGATTCACAAATTGTCCTCAAAGATGAGGAGGACCTGCTGCTCCATAGCTGTAAGACGATGCCTTTTGTCTTAAGGTTTCTACCCCTGATAGATAATGCCTTAGATTCAGCATGAACGACAATATACCTCTTTATTTTTTTGCTGTACATGCCCTCCTTAGCAACAGCTGAGCTCCAATTCCCTCATCTGCCCCTCTCTCCCCCACTTGAACACCAAGGACTTCCCAAAGTATATTGTGCTAACGGTCGCCCAACTGATGTGTGTAGTTAGATAGTTGGATATTGTTGGTTTGCAACATTTGCTATTTGTAACAAGATGTCTTTGCAAATGTCTGTATGTCGATGTAACCAATTTGCAGAGCTTACCTGGAGCTGACCTAAAATCTTTTTCATGCTTTTTTTTGTGTAAAACCTCTTATGCAACAACTTTTCCTTAACTCCAAATCAAATTTCTCCCCAAGAAGACCAAAAAACAAACCCTTTATGCTGTTCTGAACTGACTTGTGTTTGTGTGCAATTATTCGCTACTGCATTTCAATGTCTGTTTTCTTTTCTGCCACTGCTCACATTTTAATTAAATTACATCTATTTTCTATGTTTACACATGTACCAGTGTAAAAGAACAAACAAATCAGATATAACAGTATACTGTATATACGCTAAGAAAATCAGGGGTGCGGTTCCTATACAACTTTCTGTGCTGGCATTTTACTGCAGTGGTACTACAGAAGTTTCTACTATGGTAGTGATAAAATACTAGGGTTTTCCAAAGCTCTCGTACTTTGGTAATACTACTATTGTGAGTACTACTGTAGTGGCAAATTACTGTTGTTACTACTACAGTGTGAAGTGTGGAAACTATGGTGAAAAAGTGGGAAAAATCCATTCTGATTGTATGGCTATTTCTTTTGACATACTGTTACATTGCCATTTCAGTTAAGATATGTATTTGTTCCTGTTGAAATTATACAATAGTGTTAAGAAATGTTGTTAACTGGGCAGTCCTGGGCTAGCGGTAGAGCAGTTGGACTTGCAGCCAATCCCGACACCAACAGGAGGGTGAGGGGAAGTGATTGACCAGTGCTCTTCTCCATCCTTTCCTGTGACTGAGGTGCCCTGGGCATGGTACCGTCCCCACACACTGCTCCCCGGGTGCCATTGTCATGGCTGCCTCCTTTTCACATGTGTGATGAGTTAAACGCTGACATTGAATTTCGTTCTGTGCACCGTGTGTGATGTACCGTGTGATCACAATGGCAATGACTTTCACTTATGGTGTGTGATTTGGTATGGTAATCATCCAGCAAAACTAACATAAGTGTGGACTGTTCAAACTTGTCCCAGTGGCAGTGCCGATGTACATAGTGAATCTATATGTTTTACAAATCTATATGTTTTAACAGCATTTTGACACCATTCGTCAATGTTTTTAATATACTCCACCATGAGATGCTGCTGCCACTTGTTGGTGGCTTAGAGACAAAGTCCCGTGCCATGGACATTGTTGTTCCATTCAGCCTTGGGTTTAAATCCCAATATGCACTTGGCAGCATTTACATTCTTCATAATGGACTGACTCCATTTAACACTTTCATTCACCATTCCAACACTAACCATCCAACACTTTAAGCTTTGTGGTGTGTCAGTTATAAGCAATGTGTGTACATCAAACAGTATTTTTAAAGTATTTTTAAAGGCTGAAAAGTAAGCTATATACTCAAAGGTGTACTACAGAAACACACACTTTTTCCAAACCTCTTTGACCTACCTCTGTAATTAACTGTTAATAATATTATTAGGAGGAGCTGAAGAACTTAGCCAGAACACCTGCTGCTAATAGTTGCTCTACACTATTTAAAGCCTGTCAGTATTGCCCGTTATTGTTCTCAAAATGGCTTAATGCACAGCTCGCAAAAAACGAAATTTTAAGCACTCTGAGATTACTGCATTGGTGACTAAAGTCTTTGACAACCAAACTGTTGTTAATGCTGTGGGCGAGAGTTGGACACAAACAGTGGAAGAGCTGCAAATTAGGTGAAGGGATTTCTCCAGTGCCACAAAAAAGGAGGCTGTAGCACTTAGGAGTGGAAATGAAAAGACTGGTGGTGGCAGCACCAGCCTGCCTCCTCTCACTCCTGAAGAGGAGAGGGCGCTTGCAGTGTCGGGGTCCTGAGGCAGTCTAAGGAATCCCAGGGGGCATAGATGTGTGTGCTTTACACATGTCTAGGAGCTCACTGTCTGCCCCCCCCCCCCTGCTGCCAGATTTTCTCACATTCAATAAAAAACTCTGTTGTTGTTATTTCTTCTAAGAGTACGGTCACAAAAATGAGAATATTGCATTTGGTTTTAGGGACGGCTCCAAACAAAGTGATATTTTACTGACTCTTCTACTGATAAGAGCCTCACCATGATTCCATAACATTGTGATTGCAGTGGACTATACCAGACAAGAGCCACACAATACATTAATACATCGTCCATCAGCTATTCTGTTACTAACATAGATGAGCAGTTAGGAAATGTGCACTGCATGCATAAAGAATGCTTGTTACAGTTGGTTTGTTTGCATTCACAAACATTAGTGGAGGAATTCCAGCTGGCCAAATACCCACTTCATAGAAAAGTCTTCTGTAGTTGAACTTTTATCTGATGCCATTGCCACCTAAGATGTACTGCATTGCTTATGGAAGGGTGCCTCCATAGAAATGAACTCTGTAAAGCAAATGCATGTGAAAATCAAATTATCAAAGAAATATTCATAAAACACATAAGAAAACATTAAGGAATTGTGCAAAATACATACAAATATTAATCATGCAAATATTTTAAGAGTTGCAGTTATGAGAGAAGGGAAGTGGTAAAAAATGGTAGTAGCAGAGTGTTAGAGGTGGCTCTGGGTAGTGATGTCTGTGGCATTCTGGAAGACTCATTTCCTGTACTAGGCAGCAGGTTGAACATGACAGGTGGCCGGGACATCTGCTGGCGTGCGTGTGGAATCTGCCCATGTAGAATCTCCTCTTAATTACCTTCACCTGGGGGGTGGGGGGTGGGGGCATTTTCTACTGTATATTCTGTCATAGGCAAAGCATAAACCGCCAGGTTACATTAACCTATACTGTGCACTGATAGGAAAAATATATACCACCTGAAATAAGAAATATAAACTATCTTCCCCTTTTCAAATCAAACTGCAAAACTTACCTATTCAAATTGTCCTGCCCTAACTGGCTCTCTTATTTTATTATCTTTCTTTTATTATTGTATCTGTTTTTATCAGTGTGTTTGTGTTGCCTGTGTAAAGTGACCTTGAGCATTTTGAAAAGTGCCAACAAATAAAATGTATTATTATTATTATTATTATTATTATTATTAAGTACCCAGGTTGTCTGTTTGTCATTTGTGAGATGGAGTATACAGAGTGACACAGAAATGTTTATATTACCAGCCTTTTGAAAATAGACATAATTGCAGTCTTTAGCAGCTGAGCTGATCAGTTACCCATCACACTTGAAAATATATATTTTTATACAGCTTAATCGGTCATGGGCCAGAAGACCACCAAGCTGGTTTTAGCCCAGGTGTAGACTCCAAAGACACACTTAAAGTGAAAGGGGTTTTAGTAAACAAAAGCAGGCACCAAAAACAAGGCTAAACAAAGAACAGCAGTCCTCCACTTAGCAGCCTGAGAAGTAAAGTCAGGGTGTTACCGATTGAAAAACTGAGGCATAATCCGTTCTCTAGGTTGCAGTCCAAAAATTGGGAACTTAAAACATTCCAAAAACTTGAGCAAGTCCACAGGTGAATATCCAAAAACAGGTATAAAAACATGAAGGATTACATGGTGAGAGTTCAAAAACTTGAGCACAGGAGAGTTCACTGAAGGAAACACACAGCTTGGCCGGATAACAGGATGAGAGCCTATCACTGCTAAGTTTAAAGCATTTCACAATCAATAATTAGTGGCCTCAGGTGAAGATGCTTGAGAGCGAGAACTGTGACACATGAATAATATTACAGTTGCTGGCTATGTTGACCCGAATTACTTTCAGAGTATGAGTGGTGTTTAAGACCACCTGTATACTGAAGTATGTTTAACTTTAGCTTAAGCTCTTATTGTTGGGGACTATGGTACAACTTTCTTATTTTTTATGATTGATCCAGTGGTGTGGCACAGCCATGTGGATATTTTCTTAGAATCATCTTCTTCAAAATTTGAATTCCCTTGTGTTTTAGTCTTTGTTTTCTTTACTATTTCACAAGCTAAGGTCATTTCTCTTGCCAGAAACATCTCTTATCCCTAACTTTTACGCCTAACCAAATGCTTTGTACTGTGGTGCATAGTATAACTGCCACTTAAACTGAGAAAATGCTCAACAATCAAGTAAAATATGAATCTACTTTTTAAATGTATTAAATGTGTGTGTAATAATTCTTTAGGCAGCCATTACATATTTA
This sequence comes from Setipinna tenuifilis, assembly GCA_030347295.1. Classification (NCBI taxonomy): domain Eukaryota; kingdom Metazoa; phylum Chordata; class Actinopteri; order Clupeiformes; family Engraulidae; genus Setipinna; species Setipinna tenuifilis. The sequence goes on along the minus strand of CM059267.1, from coordinate 31,052,687 downwards.
TAGCAAAATGTGGAGCTTACATTGTTTGCAGAATAATAATATTGATTAATGACCTTTGTTCCATACCTTGAAATGTTTTAAAATTCTTTATAATTTTATTCCTATGTTCTGTAACTGTGACTAAGGAGTTTTTCCTAAGTTAATTAACTAATCCAACTACATCAACAGCAGACCTAATCTGTGCAATAGAATACATGCCTAAACACTTTACAAAATAAACTGCAGGGTTAATGAGTTAAAAGGCTAATTTCTGTGTGAATTGACACCATACATACTTGGATAAGTAAATAATCTGAAGAGAGTTTCCATGGGGACTGGGAGAGCATGACAGGTGTAAAGTGGGTGGTAAATAGGATACAAATGACCTGTTATTGATGTGGAGGACCCCTGCTGGACACATTTTCCAATTACAGCTGAAATTTATTTATGATTGTTATTTTTGTTTTGCTTGTTTGTTTGTTTGTTTACGGTGTTGCCTTACGACATTCAGTTACCATGTGAATTGAGTCATGTGGTGTCTTTCATCCCAAGGTTTGTACAATTTGTCAATAGCCGTGGTATTAAGCCGGCAAGCTTGTTTTAAACTTTGACAAGATTTGTGAATCTCGCTACTAGTAGGTTAATTTGTTGTCACAGTGACTTAATTAGTATAATTTCTGCTGCCACCATTTGATCTTTGTATGGGTTTTGCTATTTTGTGTAGCTACTAAACAGAACATTCTAAAATGTTTACATATGGTGTGACTTAATTGCAGGGAAGGGGTCATTTTAAAAACTTTAGAGAAAAGGTTTAGAGAAACGAGATCCCTGTGACTCAGCTTTGAGGTTATATTCAATTTCATGCTTCTAGATTTCTATTTGTTTACTTATTTATTTTCAAAACACTAAAGTCATCCTCATCGGAGGAAAACAGTGTAAAACAGAGTCAGTTTAAACAAGGAAACGCTCAAACAAAATGGATTTCTATCTGTTGGTATGGGGAGGGTTGCTGAATGAGAGGAGGAGGGGGGAGGGTCCTCTCTTAGTTTCCCATGTCATTCCCACAACTGGGCTTCCCAAACAGGAACCGTAGGTACGCTGATCTCATTAGAACAATTACTAAAGGCTGCATTTTCCAGCCTGGCCTTCCAAGACCCCAAGGGCAATGTAATTTCAAAATCAATCCCTTCCAAAAAAGCACCAGTGTTGGCACTTTCTAAAGGACTGTCAATTACCTCTACCTCCATTTGGCCAAAGGAAAAGCAGTTTGATTCAACTGGGCCCCAATAAAGGCCCATTCTTTGGGGAAATCAGCCCGCGCATGGACCAGAATTCATTCGGCATTAATCTCTGCAGGAGCGGTGGGAGCCCTACTAAATATTCATTGGCCGTGCCAGCCACATCGCAGCATGCAAATTGTGCATTCCTGACGTAGAGAGGCTTTATCTGTTCTCCCTCTTCCTCTCTCTGTCTCTCTGCCACTTCAATTTGCAACCTGACAAAATATGTTTAGCAGTCTTAGCTTCCCTTAACTGTTTTTTTTACTGTTCCTTCAAAAGGGTGTTGGTTAATAACTTCATAGGACATTTAGTTTGGTCTGACTGTAAAGTAAATTTCGAAAATTAAAAAAGACCTGCCTGCTACTGTAAACTCACCATTCTCTACCGAACAGCATTTTTTATGTTTACATTTTTTAACTGACTTTTACCATATTCTCACTCATGTTTGTTAGCCCTGTATTCATGAAATCCCCACTAAAAGCAACAACATTTTGTGAAGTGGTGCTCTTGCTGGGAGGCTGAACTTTCCCACACACCGCCACGGGGAACAAATGGTTTCAGCTGCACACGGTTGCTTGTGGTATAAGAGGTCACTTAGAACGAGGGTAGCACAGCAGGGGCAGGCATGCTTTGATATACGATGGAAATAAAGTTCCTCCTCACAGCTGTGCTTGACAACAGGAAGTCTTTAAGATTTGGTGCAACAAAAGAAGAGAAATGGCCTTGCTTTCACACACAGTCGGCATGACCCTTATCCTGGTCAAGCACAGGAAGAAAGCATATTGCTTGTCATTGTTACAACACATCATTTTTTAGTCACAATAAAATTAATGCAAGTGAAAACCATGACGATCTCTCTGTCATATAAATTAAACCTGATATCCTTTCTAGACAGCCTGATTTAGAACGGTCTGAAAAAAATCACGACTTTTCAGGTCCTCTAAATCCCTAAAGGTAATGAGCTAATCTTCTATCTATATTAGTAGCTACTGTTTTCAGTGTTGTATGATGTAACCACATCACTGTACTTGGAACAAATACAAGCTTACAAAGTTGTGCTTTAGCTAAACCAGTGTTAACATTACTTTGTAATCAGGATTGTCTGCACCTTAGGTAGTCTAGAGTACCCAGTCCATAGGTGTGGTTTCATCAGAAAGTGACCACTTGTTGGCATCAACAGGCATCAGTGTTACAGGGTTCATATTTATAGGCCTATTAGCTTATCTGCTATCGTTGCATTCTTATCAGAAAACTGTTTAAGCCAAAAATCAGATCATTTGGGATACACAAGGTAGCAGTAGTATACATCTATTTATGAAACAGAGTTGGACAGATGTATCAACTGCAATACTGTTATCCTCATTCTAATATTTTATAGAAATGTCAAAAGAAAGTTTGGAACATTATAGGTATCATGGGAGATGAAGCATGTATGAGTTATATGTCTTCAGTTATGTGTCCATCAGTCAGAAAATGGTAATGGAGTACAGCCCAATGTGCACAATGGGCATGGTGTTATCTGTACACCCTGGGAATATTTTGCAGATGCAGATGATATAGATCACATTAGATTTGCAAAACTATTATGCAATAATTGTTGTGTATAATACATTGCATACAATGTATGTATTGGAGACACATTTTTTTTCTTTTGTTGAAGAATTTCTCTGCCACATATCACTCATTTTTATCTGCAATCTACAGTCACATCATTCTGCCTGTATGAAACTAAAGATTGTTGAAGTGTAAAAAAAATAAACATTTCTAATTCAATACCTCCCTCTGCTGGATGACATATGAAATAGCACTTCTCGTGAATGAAGTAGGCCACTAGTCATCAAAATTGAAAGCAGCTCAACAGGCTCATAACCAGTGTTGGGTAACCCAGCTTCAGATGTTACAATCCCTTACCAAGTATTTGTTTCAGCTATTCGCTAAATCCATTAATTAGTGAAATTGCCTTGTTGTAAATGGCTGGTTGTAAATTCTGAAGCTAAGTTATAGTTGACACTGCTGATAACACATCCTAATGAATTTTGTATTACTGTTTCAAAGGCAGACCAGCTAAAGAAAAACCTCACATGAACCTGACATGCTGAGCTGACCCATCTCATACAGAGAGATCTGTTCTAGGTTCAGAAAGTAAAAAATCTTCCCTCAATTTTTTTTCCAGCCAATTTGGCAAACCTGATCATCCTAATTAGTACAACTTTTTAGCCAGGTGAATGATCTAATTAGTGTCATCACCTGGGTCGTGACCACGAGCAGAAAGAATACAAGGCAGGACTCTGCCTTTCTCAAGTTGTTTTGTTTACCTTTTGATGTGATTTTTTTGTCTTAGGCTACAGTAGTAAACACAGAGGGTACTGACCAGAGACAAAGATCCTGGTTTTAGAAAGCAAAAACTCTGCCATGTATTCTTCCTGCATATGCAGGAGATGATTACATTAATTAGCTGATCTACCTGTCTGATGATTTGTGTGCTAATTAGGATCAGCTGATCCGGAAAATGGTTTGAATATGTGGCAGCGTTTTTACTTTCTAAAGCCAGGATACTGACATTCAGAGGGTAAATACTACGAGGCGGAGAAGAACATCTCTAGAGAAGTAGCTATTTTAGTACACACATGGGAGACCTAATTGTGGTAAAACAGTCAGTCTACACTCTCAGAAAAGAAGGTGCAGATTGTATTTTTAGGGGTACAAAGCTTATCACACCAGCAGTACTCTCAAAGGCACATAATTGTACCTTTATAACCTCTGTTTTACAACTAGTTTGTACCTTCCCCAGAGCTGAAGAGGTACACGAGTACCCTACGGTCCAAATATTAGCCTTTGGCAGTACATTAATGCTGATTGTACCTTAATATACAGATTTGAACCCCTACTGTCACATTATTTCTGAGAGTGTAGGAGCATATTACACACGATCTCATTAGCAAAAGGGAAATGTATCACATCTCCATTGAATTGTAAAAACATTTTGTAAGGTTCTAAAAATCTCCAATAATGACAGTGTTACATTTAATGCTGAAGCTGGTTCAAACAATTTTGTCACACACTGTCAAAAGTGATGCATAGTACAAACTTTAAAAAACATGAGGCAATATGTTGCATGGATCTTTTCTCATTGGTTTAACTTGTACTATGTTTTAAGCATGGTGCTGATACATGGTGAAAAAATTACAAATTAAACCAATGAAAAAAAGATCCATGTAGTGCATTTCTTTCATTTTTAAGTTGATTCTATACTTCACTTTTTCAAGTATGTAATGTAAGGTTATAAAAAAACCTCAATAAAAACAATGTAACATTTAATGCTTAAGGCTGATACATACAAATGTGTCATACATACGATCTTTCAAATATGTTATGAGTCCAGTCACTTGCCAGCTCGGCTCTGGTTGCTACACACACACACACACACAAACACACACACATACACACACACACACACACAATCCTGTCAGTTAATCAATGTTTTGGCACTTTTTGTTTCATCAGTAACAACAAAACAACCTAGAAAAACACTGTTAGATTAGTGCGGAACACAATTTGTTCCTCACATATCACCTTCTGTCAGGGTTTCTTATCTTAGTGGGGAAATTTGTGTCCCACGTGTAGCTATACATGCACACGCATACACACGCACGCACACACACACACGCACAGAGCACCTGGGACCAGGAAATGCAAACACCACAGACGGCACACTGGTCATGGGACACCATTCAGGTTCATGCTGCTCGGGGAATTTATTTAGTGTTTTTTTTTTTTTTTTTCACTTGCGCTCCTGTCTGGAGTTGTGTTATGGACAGAGGGGCGGCAAGAGTCACAGTTCATTGCTTTTTCTTGTTGTCAAGCTAAAAAAAATCATGTACATCACATTGTTTACTGAATTTTTTTGAGACCACAAACATTCCAGCAACACACTCTAGGGGTTTAGGTTTGGTAACAATCAGAAAGCATGACTTTTGCATAGTATTAAATGAACAAAGACATTAAGTTCTTTATTTACAATTATTGTAGAGATAAAAAATTCATAAAAACAAGATGGATGAACACTTATCATTTACCCATAAATTGCTAGAGTGCCAAACACGTGTTGGCATATATATATATATATATATATATATATATATATATATATATATATATATATATATATATATATATATACATATACATATATATATATATTCTTTGTTTCACAAAATGCATGCTGCTAAGTACAGTACATAGAAGCAGTTTGATGTATTGCAAGAAATATTATTCATATCATTGTTATTATTCATATTAGAATGTCTCAACATTGGCTGGGCACTGCACAGAAAGACTTGAGTAGTGGTAGTGATGACTCAAAGAGGACTATTGTAAGTAGAATGAAATAAGCTTTAGTTCCTGGCCACACAAACCTGCCTGGAGACGTTGTCTTTAAATGAGACTGGACTCCATGAACACATTAAAAAAGACTAGTATGTATGGTGTTATCACTGGATTTTTTGGTGGGTCTAAAACATTCTGGTAATGTTGGCTGAGTGTCTGAACATCTGACACATTTTTAAAGAAAGTCTGGCAATGTATGTCAACAGATCATTTTTAGTGGGGATCACCAGGATGAAAAATAAAAACTTCCTGTTCTAAACAAGGAATGTCTTAAATGGTCCTTTTTCTTAAGTCCTTGCCTGAGCTAACAGTTAAAGCTTGTTCACCCTTTGCACAATGAAACAACTGACTAAGAAAGTAAAGAAAGAGGATAAACAGGCAAAATAAAGAGCAGGTCAAGATATAGTATAAAAAAAACTACTGGTACACAGGTGGATGGGTTTCATTGCATATTGAACATATAGCATCATGCTTCTCCAATGGCTCTAATTGGTGAGAACGAGACAACTTGGGACATAGTATCAGGGTCAGGAACGTCTCGCTGCATCCTCAGGTGTGCCTCCAAAAGTGGATCTGCTGTGTGTTCTTTCCTCGCTATACCACAATAAATATTTTTACAACTAGCGAAAATGCTGGAATATATTTTGTGAATGGCAGGAAGACAAGCTTGTTTTAAAACACAGAAGCACATCTACATTTACAGAATTCATTCATATCAGGGTAGTGCAGAAAAAGGTTCATGTGTGTCAGATATATAGAAATATACATATATATATATTCTATATACATATATATATATTCCTTAGAAATGAGTCAAAAGCAACATTCCATTCTGTTATTTTTTCAGTTTAAAACATAATCAGCTCTTAAGCTGGGTTCTTTCTTTAAAAGAAAAATAAAAATGAAAAAAAAAAAGTTTTAAAAAAAAGAATCAGCACAATATATCACAAGATTTCAACACAATGTTTTGATTTCCATACAGAAAAGCCAAATATAACTTAGTTTCCATTTGTTTCTAACATAAAAAACATTGCATCTTTTGAAGGGTCACACAGAACTGAAAACATTTTTCGATAAACAAGCAGTAGTTGAGTAGATAGTTCATTTAATTCAACCTGAATGGCCCGCTCATTTTTGAGATCGACCTCAAGTTTATTCAAGCTTAAAAAAAATAGATTCATAATTGAAAAAAAAACTTCCTCTTAAAATCTGTGGTTGGAAACGGAGGGAAACGTTTATAGTTGACCCCAACAATCATGTAATATTAAAGATGCCACATGAATTATATGTCCCACTACATTTTGGTTTCTTTTGTTATCCTCTAAAAATATCTACAATATCTGACAAAAGAGCAGGCAAGTCCAGCACACAATTTTGTAATAAAACACCTACAGTCCAATATTACAGGAGTACTCAACATTTGGAGCTGTTGTGACTACGTCTGCTGTATGGATTTGAAACCCCTACAAAGAAACCAGGACGCATCTATGGGTTTTTGTAAACAAATTACATTCTCTTTAGGACATAAATAAGTTAAAGTAGTTTAGAGCCATTTAAGCAGAAACAAGGCAACATGCCAACAAAGATAAACTCTGTTATATATATATATATATATATATATATATATATATATATATATATATGTTTATACATATATGTATATATGTATGTTTATACATATATGTATATATGTATGTATATATAGTTATATATGTCATATTTCAATAAATGCTATTATTCATGGGTTCCTCTTTTCCAACAGGTGCAAATCTACTGTGCAAGTTGAGCCCTGCGACCTTGACACACTTTTATTTAATGAAATAAATCTATACAGTTAGGTACATGCCACACAAGAAACTCACAGACCAGTGAATTGGATAATCTGTCTTAAAATAGCAGTCCACGGCACTTCCCACCAAATCAAAAATCATAAGAGTTCAAATGAAATTTTCAACATTTTTTAAATAAAAACTTGGGTAATGTACATTCATGCAGGAGGAATTATATTAGTCAAAGTCAACTGGCTTTTTAAAATATTATTGTTTACAGTCACTGTGTTTGCCAGCAAAAAACAAGTGGTCAGTTTTTGATTCTGATACTGTTCAAGTTCCAACACAGCTGCGTCTCCTTAACACTGCCACCAAGAAAGACAGGAAAAAGAAAATGTAACTAAAAAAAAAGGTTCAAATCACTTGTTCAGTCTGCAGCGCAGGTGCCTCACACATGTTGTGGTGGCTTTGTTATGCTTGACATTGTATAGTTTATTATTATTTTTCTCCCATAAGAAATCTTTTTTTGTGGGTTTCCCAGGAGATGAGAGGCTAAAGGGATGTTTCCAAACTATGAAGGGGACTCCCCGGACTTGAAGAGGCTGCTGATTTACTCGTGTCGGTGGTGAGGTTTATGCCACTGTCAATGGCGTTGTTGTTCTTGTTGGGTGAGGACGGCTGGCTGGCCATATTCTTCCTGGCCTCGTCGTCCACATCAGTGTCATCTATCAGCGGGATGTGGGGTGTGGAGTCTTCTATTCTAAACTCGGGGTGGGTCATGAAATTGTGGATGGAGGTTCTGGATTCAGGTTTTTCCAAACCTTCGTAGAGGGAGCTACGAAATGCGTTCACAACACGGATCTGTGTGGTTGGAGAAAAAAGTTAAAACACAAAAAAAGAAGAGGATTAGTCACCAGAAAGTGATGTCAGTAGCCAACATGGAGGACCCATGGATTGTCAGAGAGAGAGAGAGAGAGAGAGGAGAGAGAGAGAGAGAGACAGAAGATGGAAGAAAGTATTGTAAGGAATCACAGTTCTGCGGTCATATAGGTTGGGGGGGTTGTTGGGTGTTGGGAGGGGGGGGTGGCATTCATAGCTCAACACTTCACGTGCACTGAAACACTGTGGAAACTGCAGTCAGTCGACAAAAAAAACAGAAGAGAATAAAATGAAAACATATTAAAAAAGAAAAAAAAACAAAGTTTTCAAAAGCCACACAAGAAAACACACAGTGATGCTGTTAAGAACAGTATACGCTACAATCCAGTACGATGTATACCTAGAGACAAGCCACGTTAATAAAGGAAAATATTCACATGCAAGTTGAAGTCTTGTGGTAAATTGGTCAGAGGAAGAGTGTCAGATCCGGGAGAAGTTTAAAAGGAGAGGGGGTAAAAGAAAAAAATCCACAAAGACTCCCGATATGAATACACAGGCATGGGTGAGGGAAGGAAACACAATGGTTTTTTGACAAGGAAATGAAACAAACAAGATTTATGCTCATAAAAAATATGGTGCCACAAGACGACAAAGCAGACCAAAGGATTCAATACTCAACCAAATGACACTGAACATGACATGCAGCCTAAAGACAGGACTATGTTGGTACACTGAAACAAATTACAGGTACACAGATGGCTGAAGAAAAAACAAGGGTTAAAAAAAGCACACACACACACAAAGAGACACACACAAGACTTGACGAGAACAGATGAAAATTCTGTTCTTTCAACAATTCCATGCATATCTGTGTAAACACTCAAGTATAGGCCCACCTTTGAAAATCTATTTCATTACAAAAACCAACAGCTTTCTGTTTAAATGCTATGTCTGTAAAAGAAATCATGTCCTTGTTAATACAATGTAATTGTGATTCATTGTTTTTATTAGAGGTGAAAGTCCCGGCTTCAGAAAATAAAAACCCTGCCATATATTCCTTCACTTAACACAGCTGATCTACTTGTCTGATGAGTTGTGTGCTCATTAGGATGAATCTGTTCAGAAAATAATTGCATCAAATATGTGGCAGGGTTTTTATGTTCTGAAGCCAGGATTTCGACCTCTGGCTTCATAATAACTTACATAGTTTATGATCACTCCTAGTTTCCGAAATTACTATATGTATTTAGAGGCCTCTGATCTATCTCTTGAACTTCCTTACCCTGAAGTATGGTTCAGTATTCAGGAAGCATTAATAAGGCAACAAGGTCAGTAAGGGAAAGCTTAACCTAGCCAACAAACAACTAATTTTCACATCATTATTGTTTTTGAAAACATTACATATGTGTAAAGATATCAACAACAAGATTAGCAGAAGCCAAAGCTATCTGTAAATACTGGTTCATTTTCATAATGTCTACTACATAATCATAATCTGCTATCAGTGAATGCAGATGCAAACAGCACATTTCTATAATGTTTAAAAAAAGTATCTGACAAAGAAGAAATATAAGATATTGCGCTACATGGCTTACGCATTACAGAAACAAAAAGAAAAATAGAACTACTCTGAATGACAAATGGGGACAGTGATGTTGAGACAGACCACATCGATGGGTGGCAGATTGGCCTGAGCGACATTAAGGACGCCAGTGCAGAAACACGCGTAGGTCTCAAAACAAGAGCAACAACAGCGCCAAGCCACGAAACAAAAAAAGAGCTCCATGTACACCCCACATGCGGGTCTCTCTAATACACCATACTGACAACATGTAAGACAGGACTATGAGGTGAAGAGACTCTGTACTCTTCGCACATCTTCCCCCGCTGCATAAAGAGGAAAAAACAGATATAGAGGACAAGAAAAAACATCCAGATATCTTGCTAAAGATCAACCCATTACACACCGAGAAGCATAAAAGGTCTACCCAACTTACTCAAACCTGTCAGCTCATACTTGAATGTTTACCCAGCCTAGTTGAATTGGTTTTAAAGAAAATAATATTTTTAAAGAATTAATTGACATCAATTTTACTTTTCAGACAATGGAGGGACTCACAACCTGAAATTCACTCCTTAGGATGTACCCCCTACTCCAGGGCTCCTAGCACTCTGGGGAAGACAAACACATGGAACATTGAGACAGTGCTCTCACGAGCTGGGTACAGAAGATGAATTTAGAAACTAACATGGAAATCGGAAAAGGAAAATAGTGCAGAGAGGCAGAAAGCAAAAGAAGAAAAAAGCAGACTCAAAGATGCCCCCATAAATGTCTGGCAGTCATACTGGGACTTTTTTGCAATGAGGCTTAGCATTCAATTTCCTCTGATATTTATTGGTTATATGTTATGACTACCTAATTATCTTCTGATAATCAATTTTACCCAACATACATTTTTACATACTGTTCAGAACATATTTTGGGTGCTACATTTATTCTTGAAATATCCCATTATAATGTATACTAATCCACAGTTGAATCATGTATATGACAACCTAGACTACATTTCATAGTGACTGTACAACTCTATTTATTTAAGTAGTTGTGTTTACAGAAGGTAATTATGTTGAACATGTAACTGCTACAGTAGGTGTTTAAAGGAGTCAGATTTATGTCTTGTCAAATATTTTGTATGAACAGCAGCTTTGCTTGTTGGACACAAGGGAATCGTGTTCTATTCCTCTACCATTTACTATTACGATCCATTTCTGAATAATGCCAGTAAATGGTTTGATTAGTAAAAGGTGGTTTTTCCCTGCAGGTAGTGGTGGTAAAAATTCTTTTGCTGAAGGAACGAGCCTCCCTTGAACGTTATAGATGTTTGAGCACTGTTTTGCAACAAATATATATGTATATATTTTTACCATATTGGCTGCCATTTTTAACAGAAATGTGCACCATGTAATTCAACACAATTAGCCTAATTCTGAAACCAGACCATGACAACAGTGAACAACAGCCCACTAGGTTGTGGGGTAGTCATTATGGGCCTTGTGGACATTTATCTAGAGTGGTGGCCCAGACACTTTCACTTCATGCAAGGCACTCTCCATATGGCACTCTGGCATATGTTTATTTTGCAGTGGGTGAACACTTTGTTTAAACTTTAAACCTGTTGTTTCTGTTTGCTGATTAGTTCCTAAAAAAATTGGTCAAAGGAAATCAAAGCCTTAGGATAGTTCCCTGACAAGGTAATGTGGCGAGATACAATACTGAACAGAGGCAATACAGCAACGCTAGTCTGGGTAACATTTGACGATTAACTGGATCTAACTAATTTAAGTCTTGATAATGGTTGCTTGCTTTGGTAGGGATTTGGAAGTGGGGCATCTCTGACCAGCACAGAGAGAAGATTGACTCACGGCCAGCAGGAACTGCAGTGGTGCTGGTAGGAGAGGAAAGGGCATTGGACAGGGACACATGACTAGGGCTAGAAACATTGGTTACATCCTGATTCTGGCTGGTGGTGGAGGACTGCCGCCTCAGGGCACCCTGAAAGGAAGTCCCGCTCTTGAACGTGTTCACTACTTCGATCTGCAAAAATGAGGACACAGACACAAATGTATAGTCGGGGCTCAGGGAGGGAGAGAGAAAAAGAGAGACAGAGGGTCAGACAGAGAGAGAGACAGCGAGGGAGCGAGAGAGAGAGAGACAGAGAGAGAGCGTAAGAGTGAGAGAGAGAGTGAGAGTGAGAGTGAGAGAGAGTAGGGGGGCAAAGGCAGACCATCTCTTTTGTTTAATATGAAGGAAAGACAGAGGAATTACATGAATATGACAATGGTGGTTGAAGACAAAACATGACTTCACATGGACACTAATGAATGGGCCATATAAAATAAATAGGTGAGGAAACAGAGGGTCAGATGGTTGAGGAATGTCTTTTACTCTCTACAAGGTTCTCCTGAAGTCATCCATGGGTATTGTGTCTCGTTGTAGTCACTGTAGGTGTGCCCAATTAAGTGGAGTAAAGAGGCTTTGATTCATACATCTCTTTTTCACTACAGTACAATGCTATAGTAACGAATGCATACATTTATGCATGCATTGAAGATGCATTCTGTGAGATAAATAGACATAAGTGATACATAAGTAAGTAAAGACATACGTTATTGTAAATGCAATGATGTTTACTAACATGCACTGTTTCCATTCAGTGTACTGGTATATTTTTAAGCAACAAACCAGGAGAAACTCCAAGGCACTGTAAGTTTAAAAAGCCTTTATTGCGAAGGCTTGGTGATCTTAACCTTTAAAAGATCTCTGCATTTTGGCATCAATGCCCCCCTGATGAGGACTTAATGTCTAAACGCGTAGGAGTTTCTTAAATGGAAGGATATCCAAGCCATAATAAAAATAACAAGAAATGCTTTTTAAAACTTCAGCAAAATGAATGTGCCTTTGAGTTTCTCCTGGTCTGTTGCTTGAAGTATCTCATCCAAAGACCACCACAAACAAATAATATTTAAAGTCCAGAAAGCGCTATTCAACAGACATTTGCATATATACTTTAAAGTTAATTCAAAGACAAAAAGCAAATTAAAAACCCACTACTGATCAAAAAGCAAAATTCCACCAGTTGAATTAATGACAGTCACTGTCAATAATAAGGAAACATCCATAACCTGTATAGTTAAACTCATAAAAAAATGCCAAACAATAAAAGCAAAAAAAAAAACAGATATGCACACAGCTCCCTTACCTGTGTCTGGATGCGGTTGAGTCCACGGAACCAAAGAATCTGTCCGCGTCGCAGCTCCCTCTCCGCGTGGTCAATCTCCTCTTGGTCCTCGTTGAGGTCCTCCTCAGGCATCTCGTCTTTCTGGGTCAGCCGCCCAGCTCCTCTCAGGAACCTTAGCTTACTGTTTGGGATTGTGGAGATCACCTTGTCAGAGACAAAGAGAGGGAGATAGTGAGATGAGTTTAAAAAGGAACCTTAGCTTACTGTTAGGTACTGTGGAGACCATCTTGTCAGAAAGGAAGAGAGAGAAAGAGAGACGAATTTAATAAGGGGCTGGAAGAACAGAATTGCTTTGTTTACATGTATGATTCTGGCTTGTGGGAAAAAATGTAAAATGAAAATAAATATACGTTGACTGTTTTTCTCTGCATCCAAAGTGATTTATTTGGACAACATTTTGACCAAGAAGGTCTTCGTTAGGTGAAGGTGTTTTGCACCTGACGAAAACCTTCTTGGTGAAAACATAGTGCAAGTAAACCACTTTGTGGGTAGAGAAAAACAGTTTAGCAGTAATCCTTTCCTTTTAATGTTGGCTTTGCCTTTTACCTACTTGTTAAAAACCTTTTTGTAGATGTGTGTGCACACCCACTTTAAAACAGGTTAAAAAAAACATGTAACCATGTACCGCAGAGTACTTCAGCAAAGAACACAAGTTCTACATTACAGAGCATTAGTTATGCTTAACAGCACTCTTGTTGCCATTATGTGTTCTGTTACAACAGCTTTACATTAAATATATTCGGTAATCTGATTCTTTCTGTTCTATTCTATTCTATTCTACTCTATTCTACTGTGCTCTGTTCTAGTAGCTGTGAAGGTGAGTAGCATACTTATATTACCTGACCCCAGACCAGCTCTCCCAGACCCAGAAAGACACACCACATCCATTTCTCCAGGTCCAGTGGAGAGCAGCTAAATGGCTTCCCTCCAAATTGCACAATCACAATCTACAGAAAGAAAAGACAAAACCCCTTACTTATCTCACACACCTCAACAGCAAGTGAACCATGGGCAAAAATGTGAATGTTGGTTTAACTTGCACTATTTTTCAAATATCATGAACAACGCCATGTGTGCTGCAATTTAAACCAACACGAAAAAGGTCAATGCAGCAACTTTTGTGAATGTGTTTAACTCGGTTCTATGCGTTACGTTTTACGGTGCAGTCTGACCATTTTAATTGCATGTAAGCACAGCAGGTTCTCAGATGGCATTTTTTCCACCGTAACAATTCATGTACTTTGCTGTTGGAATGTGCCTTTTTGAAGCTTCATGTGTGTGTTTGAAAATAGATGGCACAACAAGGGTCGTGAGGATGGGATGCCTTCACTGGTTGCTGATTTAATACACAACATGTCTGCTTTCTTCAGTAACTCTGTGTTCAGAATAACGGACATCTACAGCCTAAACCAATGGTATAATGTGAAGGTAAAAATATATATCTTCCAGGTAACATGTGAGTTCTGCATATTTAAGAAAGTTTTCTAGCCTATCACGGGACTTCACAGTTACCTGCCGTCAATCCATATGCCACCAATATATGACAATTATAACAGAGTTGTCCAGTTTGTCACATAAGTTTTCCACATGTTGTTCTGACATGACATGTAGTTCAAGTGATCATTCTCACAAGGGAAAACCTTTTCCTGATTATTTCCAGATGCTGTTAACGCACAGCCATTAAACAGAATTTTAGTGTACAGTGTTAGGTAAGACCTGGCTATCAACATCACCTGTGAATGCCTTACCTGGATGGCAAAGGTTCCCAGTACAATAGAGCAGAAGATTGGGTTTCTGAAGATGCCATCGAAGACATTCCTCTCACCATGGATCTTGCGGGCGTTTATTTCATTGAAGAGTTGCATCATGACAAACGTGTTGAAGATGATTGTGTAGTGCTCAGATGGTGGGGAATGCAGTGGGGCATTACGGCCACTGTCAATGTCAAAGATCTGTTCACCTGCAGCAGGCAGTCATTTAGCATTATTATTAGTGAAATTACTAAAAACGGGCAGGAATGATGCATTAATCCACTATGAAGGTAAGGACTCTTCAAGACACTATATCACACTATAATACATAATTCAATACACTGACAGAGGCAGGTATCCCAGGTTCAAAAAGTAAAAGTTCTGCCACATATCTCTTCCAGCCAGTCCTCTAATTCCTAATTAGCCCAACTTTCCATCCAGGTAGATGAGCTAAATACTGAAAGTACCTGTGTTAAGCACACAGACAGAAAGATTACATGGCAGGACTTTAACTCTTCCAAGCCAGTTTATCCACTTATGCATTTTGAGACATTTTAATCAACTGGAATGAGGTGAGCACTGGTACATACCCACAAAGAGTAGTGTGAAGATAATGGTGAGCTGATACACCCCATGGCCCAGGATGTTCTTAGTCATGGTGCTGGAGATGAGGGGCTTGTCCCTGCCGTATGGCTTCCTCATCAGAAGTGATTCGGTAGGCGGTTCTGTGGCCAGGGCCAGGGAGGCGAACGTGTCCATGATCAGATTCACCCACAACATCTGCACGGCCTTGAGTGGAGAGTCCTAGGTTAAAAGGCAAACCGGAACATTTTAATGAATGAGGTTTCATACTTCATACTCCATACAAACCACATCCTCTGTAGTATGTAGATTACACCTCAACAGAATAAGAGTGTCTCCACTGGCAGGTAAGGATTATTATCTGATTACATATGGGATTGCTAAAGTCATACACATTTCTCAATGAAGAACAAACGCATAGTCGAAGATATAATACTTACAAGGCAACCATATTCATACTTTTATGTCTTTTATGCTACATTCTGAAAGGGAAGACATTTTAGACATTAAAATGGGCATGAAAAAAGTCAGATCCCATACCTAATAACCTGGTTATTTCTAAAAACAGCCTTTCTATCTGTGTGAGTTATCAGTTAC